>VBSM01002153.1:32808942-32833866 GCA_008086735.1 Cheirogaleus medius | reverse complement strand
TAGTATAAACGGTGCTAGCTCACTGTCGTTTCTTAGAATTGAGTAATATTCCATATGGTGCAGAAGTGCCACCCTCCAGCCCAGGGAATGGGAGAAAGCAGTGGTCCCCAAACTGTTTGGCACCAGGGACCGGTTTCATGGAAGACAGTTTTTCCACGGACTGGTGGGGTGGGAGGGATGGTTTCGGATGATTCAAGCATGTTACATTTATTGTGCACTTTATTTCTATTATTATTACATTGTAATATATAATGAAATAATTATACGACTCACCATAATGCAGAATCTAATGCCCCTGCTGATCTGACAGGGGGCGGAGCTCAGGCGGTGATGCGAGCGATGGGGAGCGGCTGTAAATACAGATGAAGCTTCCCTCGCCCACCACCCACCTCCTGCTGTACGGCCTGGTCCCTAACAGGCCACAGACCCGTACTGGTCCACAGCCCGGGGATTGGGGACTGCAGGGATAGAGAGAAGGAAGGAGGAAGGAGAGGGAAAACTGGAGAGAGAGGAAGCAGGGATGGGTGGAGAGCCCCAAACAGGGTGCTGTTTCCGCGGTCTGCAAATCCTCCGAAAACTTGAACTTCAGAGCTGTGGAGCTGAGCCCAGACTCAGGGGTGATTCAGGAAGAAAGAGCTCTCTGTCCGCTGCAGGAGAACGCAACACCTCTATGGGGGCACCTTCCAAAGCCACATCCACAGGTAAATGTGGCCACGGAGCTGACGGCGATAGGTCAGAGAACGGGAACTTAGGCCTGGTCCCCAACAGCAGACTTCACCCAAGACTTATGCCAGTGATGCTGTGTATGTATTCACGGAAATCTCGAGGGGCAGTGAGGGCGTGGATCACCACCTCCGCTTTCCCACCTGCAGAATGGGTGGGCGTCTTTCCATCTGCATGGGAGAAGGCTGTACGTTGGCGCTTTGACCTTGGCGCTGTCACAAGCTGGTGGCTGTGGTTTGTACACCCATATTCCGTATACGTGGAGGCTCTGTCATGTTGGGCTGCTTCTTCTTTACCTTGGGGCCTTTTTCTTTAAATTTAGAACTATACGCTTCCTTTGATTTGGCAACTCTTGGGCGCGAGTGGAGGAGCACTTGCATCCGAGGCCTACTGCTACGGGCACAGATGCGGTGAAACTATTCCAGGAAATGCGGCTAATGCCAGAAAAATGCCATTAAATCATTACTTGTGTATCATTCTAGCAGATAAGACAACTATTTACTTATTGGACAGACTGTCCCTTGATTACAGGCTATTAGTGGCTAGCATGTTGACACTTTATTAGAATTTCACAGGTGTGAGATTTACAAATTCTGTGTTTTACTCCAGAGAGCTAAGCTCATTTGGCTTATTGATATGGAAATATATCCCCAGTTCATTTTAACCAGAATTTGTTGTGGGACCACCTTGTACTAGGCACTAAGAATAGGCAGGGGAGGGACACCTGTCTCTTATGGAAGGACACCTATTTCTTAGGGAGGGACATCACCCTTATAGAGTGAGAGACTGTGCTGTGGGAGGAAAAACGGCTGCACAGTGTCCTGACTGCTTTGGGAGAATAGGTGGCCCTCTTGGCATGAAGGAAGCAGGAGGGAGAGGGAAGGGTGATCCTTGGGAGAAGGTTTCCCAGAGAATGTGACATCTGAGTAGGGCTTTGACAGATAAGTAGGAGTTCACTGGGGCAGCAAGGAAGGACATTCCAAGCAGGAGGAACAGCATGTGCTAAGGCCCAGAGATGTGCCAAGCTGACCTCTTCTGGAAGTTACCAGTGCTTTCCTGTGGCGGAGTCTGTTTCTATTCCAAACACCGTAGGAAGATTGAGCCAATCGTGCTTCGATTGCTGGCGCTTGTCCAAGTTTCCTTCCTTGCTTGCCTGGGTTGTGCGATAGATCCCGTGGATATCCCGTGCAGCCTGAGGATCTTCTATAGCGCTACATCTCGCCATGTCGCGATCCAGGTGGCCCGGGGGCAGCTTCCTCTTCTCTCCCTCGCCACGAAGTCCACGGCCTCCTGGCGACCCCCTGCGCACCCCTCCAGCCTGACCTTGAGAGTCTCTGGCTGGATCGGTGTTGGCCTTTCTTCCGTTCCCTGCCCTGCCCAGTGCCCGGGAGCCCTGGAGCCTGTCCTGGCTGTGGGGAGCAGTCTCCCCATCACCTCGTCAACACCCATTGTCTCCCAGGTCCCAGTGTCACACCCACCCCAGGAGCCCCAGCCCCAGAGTACCCGGTCCTCACCGTGAGAACCCACAGCAGCACCGTGCATTCCCCGTTGTAGACACGGGTTGCCTTTGCAACGGTTTGATGTTTGTCTTTTCTGCCAGCTCTTGTGCTCCAGGAGGGCTGGGGCTTCATCCTGCTGGTTGTCACTGTGCCTCCTGTGCCCACCAGGACGTGGTAGGAGATTCATTTACCAATTTCTTCTAAGAGACCAGATGAGAGATCAAAAGGGATTGCCGGAAGCCAGCAGCAGCAGTGGGATGGAGAGGAGACGCTCAGGGCCAGATTTCCAGGGCAGCACAAATAAGTCACGTTGCATGTGGGGCGCTGGGAGAGCGGGGCGGGGTACGAAGGACGTGAGGCCCAGCGAAGCCATTTTGCTCGCCCCCCCCCCGCCGGCCACAGTCCTGCCAGTAAAAAGGGAACACTTCCGTCTTCCTCACCCGGCTTTTCTTTCTGCCAGCCCCTCCCTACCAGGAGGACTCGTGGGTCACTGGCCTGACTGGGACCTGGGTTGGGGGCAGGGTCTGGTCTGCGTGGTCAAAGCTGCACTGCCATGGGCGCTTGTCGAGCTTCCTGTCTCTTTGCGCACAGCCCAGCGTGACCGGGCGTTGCTGGAAGCCAGCCCCTCCGTGCTGTGCTGTCTCGCTGTGTCTGGGTGGGTGTCCCACCAAGCCTGCTCTCCAGGTCTCGTCGTGTTTGGTGACCTCCCTCCTCCTCCTCCCCATGCGGAGGGAGAAGACACCAGAGTGTCCCCTACACCTCCCGCCCTGGGGCGACTCCTCGGGCTCTGCCCAGAGCTTTGTGTGATTCTCAGGGCAGAGATCCTACAGGGATGAATTGAAAGAGGAATTAAGACCCTCCAATTCTCTAACAACTTACACTGTTCAGTTTCCAAAGTATTTGTAAAATGCACCAACATTTACCTCACGCACCTGGCGTAACTAAAGAACAGTCAGAATGACAATATGCAAATTATCCATCGTCCTTCTCTGCCGTGCCGGCATTCGGTTCAATTCTCCCAAAGCTGTTTTTTAGTTGCCTCTTAAGTTTTTGTTTTGAATTCACTAGATCTATAATTAGACTAGGAATATTTTTTATTTTTGATAGCTGTAAATTTGGTGGAATAAATGACAAATATGTAATACAAGGATGTGTCCATGGGCTCCAACTTGAAGAATGATTGTAAAACTTCCCTCTCTCTTATAAATTCCTTCATTTAAAAAAAATTTATTTTGTTTTAGAGACAAAGTCTTGTGCTGTCACCCGGGCTGGAGTGCAGTCACTATCAGAGCTTGCTGCAGCCTCTAGCTCCTGGGCTCAAGCGATCCTCCTGCCTCAGCCTCCCAAGTGGCCAGGACTACAGGCGTGCACCATCACGCCCAGCTAATTTTTTGTTTTAAATGTTTTGTAGAGATGGGATCTCTCTATGTTGCCCAAGCTGGATAATTTCCTTTAACTTGTGAATGCTGACATTTATACTCCAACATGCGTTCTATGTCCCAGAATGTTCAGACTGGGGCTGGATCGTGACTATTAGAACACTCCAATTCAGGATTGCCAAGGAAAATTCTTGTCCAGTCAGGAAAACAAAAACTACATGAGATGTCTCAAACAGATGGCATTTCATACAGATGATTAGTTGCCCAGGAATAGAGAGCTGAAAACATTCAGAGATTAGTAATTGCAAGAGTGGCTGTTTCCACTAGGACCCGGGAACTAAAGGGAAGGTCTCAGCTGGCCTGGGCAGGGTCCTGTGGGCTGGCGCTCAGACCTCGGAGGGAGGTGGCAGTGGTATTCCCGCTGCCGAGGGTCCGGGCATGGCTGCTGCTAGATCCTCTATTGGGGGGGTGGTGAAGCTGGCGCTGGACCTCCGAGGGGTACAGTGAAGCTGACGCTAACGGTACCAAAGCGAGCTGGGGGCCTGGGCTGACCCTCTGCTGCGTTCTCTCCTCCTCACCTCCCATGTCCCACCTGAGTCCTTTGACTGAACCCAACAGGGAACCGGCAGGCCGGGAGCTGGGACCTGTGGTCGGGATGGCTCTGCCCCAGCACGGCAGAGTCTCTGTGGGTTTCCTGGAGCCGAGGGGAGCTCGTGACGAGCCAGCACAGAAGCAGATTTATGGGCTTCACCAAATCTCTCCACCTTAAACAGAGACGAGGCCTCTCGGGTTGTAGTGTGACAAGCTTATCTCGATCAAGTTCAGCTCCCGCAGACAGGAAGGAAGAAGCTGGATCTTCCATTTGTCGGTCTCCAGGGCTGGGAGGTGGGCATTTGGGCAGAAGGGTGCAGACGTTGGCCCGTAGGCAGGAGTCGAGGGAACACTTCTTTCTCCCTGGCCTTGGTCTCCTCTCTTTGGACTTCGGGAGGGCAGGACAGCCACGAGAACACTCCCTGGTGGTGGACGCTGTGGACCATCTCCCTAGCCCATCGGACAGCGGGGGCCCCAGTAGAGTTGGGTCCTTGTCTCTGCCCAGGTGACCAGCTCCATGCCACCGTCCGAGTTCATGGCACTTTTATCCTAACAGTCCAGCCTGGGTTTAGTTCTGTTCTGAGGAACTGTGGACAGAGTTGAGGCAAGACGTGGACTGTGGCATTCCTCGGCACCGAGGCCCACGAGGCCATCATGGTGGTGGCTATGGGAACGTGGGGAGACCACCCCATGGGCCTGGAGAAAAGGCAGCACTGAGGCCACCATTCCTGTCCCATGTGAGAATCCACCTTGTCGACAACCTAAAAAAAATGGGGCCTTGATTTTATTAATGAAAACGAGGAAAGAGACCTGAGGTCTTGTGGCAGGCAGTGGAATAGAGATTGGAACTCTGCTCTGGTCACCTCCTTGTCCTGTGGTCCTTGCTGGGCACCTGCTGTGCCCACTCCTCAACCGCAGAGTCCGCCTTCCTTGGAGAGGCCCCACTAGGTGCTGGGGGTGGGGGACCTCTGGCTTTGAGTCTGCAGGGACATGCAGCATGCCAGGGGCCTGTCCCCTGCCCCGATCTCACCATTTGCCTTGCTGGCATCCTCTGAGGGTGAGGGAGGATGGAATATGCAAATCTCTCCAAAGACAGAGGACAAGAAATTGCCTTTAACTGATGTCTGCATGGGTGACAGCAGATTCTTTGTGACAAAGATTTTATTGTGAGTGGGTGTGAAGGCTCTGGGCTTCCAAAGGTGGAAGCCGGGCAGGGTAGGGTGGGCACAGAGAGAGGTTTGCTGGGAAGGCTCCGGAACTTTTTGCCTAAGACCCCGCTGGGATCTGAATTCTTTCTGACACCACCAGTCTGAGCCGGCTGCAGGCAGGACCCATTTCTCCGAGGAGCGGCTGGGATCAGACCGTAGCCGTTCAATCCCTCCCTGACTCTGAGGCCAATGGAGACGACCCTGCACTGGGTTTCTCCAGGTTTTTAGGGCATGCCCTTTGCAGTGTGCTGACCCCTTCAGCCAAGATTCGGTCAGATTTAGTGATGTTTAGATAATGGCACAAGCTTTCTAAAAACCCGGATGTCCCCTTCCTTCCTTTCTCTTTCTGTTAAGAGCATTACTAGCTTAGCTCAACTCTGTTGTTTTACAAATTAGAGAGCCTGGCTCAAGGGGATCAGAGCGGGGGTGGGACCTGAGGTTCACCCCCACACCACAGCCCTCCTCCCTCCCAGACAGCGTGGCACTCACGTTCCCTGATGGCCTCCAGTCGGCTTACGAGGAGAAAATGGTATTAAAAAGGTCACACAAGGAGCACTGAAGAAGCACCGCAGAAAAATCAAGTTCATTGTCTGGGACGCCAAGCACAACAGGCTAATCTGAGGACGAGTCTCAGAGGTCTTAGCCAAGATGAGTTTGCAGGGAGACCGGCAGCTGTCCGAGCAGCAGCGGGTACAAGAGGCCATGTGGCAAAGGGTCCTCTGAGGGTGGCGGTCTATCCCTGACACAGGAACTCTCCCTGCCCCAGGTCCGTGCTCTATCAAAGACAGCCAGGGAGGCAGGGAACTTCCAACATGGGTCTGCTGTCCCCTCATCCCTGCGGCCACCTTATCCCAGGTTCCTCTCCTGGCCATGCTCTGTGTCACAGCTATTTTTCTTGGTCATCCACCTGCAATGTGCAGCTGTATGGGCAGGAGTCTGGCTGGGTGTAGGCCACGTGGCTTTGTGTTCGGATGTCTGGAAGGTGGGCAAGTATGTGTGCATGGGCAGGTATGAGTGTACATGGCAGGCCTGTGTATACATGAGCAGGTATGAATGTACATGGGAAAGCATGTGTGTGTACATGATTAAGCATGTGTATTCATGGGCAGATATGTGCATGTACATGGGCAAGCATGTCTATGTACATGGGCAGGTACCTGTGTATGCATGGGCAGGCATGTGTGTGTACTTGGGAAAGCATGTCTATGTGCATGGGCAGGTATGTGTATGTACATGGGCAAGCATGTATATGTACATGGGCAGGCATGTATGTGCATGGGCAGGAATGTGTGTATATGTGGGCAGGCATGTGTGTATACATGGGCAAGCATGTGTGTTTATATGGGCAGGTGTGTGTACATGGGCAGGCATATGTGTGTACATGGGCAGGTGTGTGTGTACATGGTCAGGCATGTGTGTGTATATATGGGCAAGTATGTGTGTACATGGGCAGGTGTGTGTGTATATATGGTCAGGCATGTGTGTGTACCTGGGCAGGTGTGTGTGTATATATGGGCAAGTATGTGTGGACATGGGCAGGTGTGTGTGTATATATGGGAAGGCATGTGTGTGTACATGGGCAGGTGTGTGTACATGGTCAGCATGTGTATGTACATGGGCAGGTGTGTGTATATAGGTAGGTGTGTGTGTACATGGGCAGGTGTGTGTATATGGGCAGGTGTGTGTGTACGTGGGCAGGTGTGTGTACATGGTCAGCATGTGTATGTACATGGGCAGGTGTGTATGTGCATAAGCAGGTATGTGTGTATATATGGGGAGGCATGTGTGTGTACACGGGCAGGTGTGTGTGTACATGGTCAGCATGTGTGTGTACATGGGAAGGTGTGTGTGTACATGGGCAGGTGTGTATGTGCATGAGCAGATATGTGTGTATATATGGGCAGGCATGTGTGTGTACATGGGCAGGTGTGTGTATATATGGGCAGGCATGTGTGTGTACATGGGCAGGTGTGTGTGTGTGTGTGTGTGTGTGTGCAGCTTACATGGTGGCTGTCACCACGCAGTACTCTCAGGCAAGAAGCACACAGCAGAAGCCAAGCTTCCCGCTTTGCCTGGGCAGTGTCCTATCCAGTCCCATATCTGGAGAGGGTGTCACTGATGCCACCTGAGCGCAGCCCCTTTCTCCCTGATCTAGGAGACAGCCTGCAGGACGCTGGCACTCCCTGGCGTGGGCAGTGCCTGTGTCCACAGCCCCACGGTTCTGATTCGATTCAAACCACACAGCCCGAGAGACCCCAGCATTCCCACTGCAACTTTTCCACCTTCACAGCCCGCTTCCTTGCCGAAGCGAGAGGTCTGCAGGAAGCTGTTCCAGCAGCGGCAGCAGCAGCCGGAGCAGCCACGGCAGAGTACGGCAGCTCCAGCACCCGCACCGGCACCCTTCAAATTGGGGCTCTAGCCCTTTAAATCTGCTCAGTTACCAAAAGAGAAGAGGCATCAGACCCTGTTAATTAAAGCTCGCCCTGGTCCATCATTCTGAGGAGCTGCAGTGCTCTGCTCCTTCCTGATGGCTTAGAGATTCTCCTTAACTCCCAGCCATGGATCTTGGAGAATTTCCCCCGAGATCAGCAGGAGGTATGATCTTGCCGATGGCACTCTGAGGCTGGTGTGGCTCTAAATCAATCACACAACTGACTGCATGGACGCTGCCTGGCTCCCCTGGCTTTTCCTCTCCCCTCCCTCCTCTCCAGTTCCCAGCTTATGTTTAGTTGAGACGAATCAAGTTTTCATGGGTTTGCGGGGGCAGGCAGGGGTGGGAGATGTGGAGGTAGCCCCTAATGTGTTTGTTTTGGCCCTGGCTCTACCCGGCTGCCAAAGTGGTTTGCAGGAGTCGGGAAACGTGTTTCTTTAAGCTCTGGCCCATGCAAAACCATTTCCTCCTGGCCGGGTCCCTTCCCCCTGGTTCTAATGAAAAGAGCATAACCCTGACTTGACTTGTTTCTCAAATCGATGACCTGCCACTCAGTCTGAAGATGGCTGTGCGGCTGCTCTCCTATGTTATTGGAAAACTCATTCCATACAACTTTCTCCCTGTGAATCGTCCCGGAGGAACATCCTGCCTGCACCTGTCTGCCCTGCCCTCCCCAGCCTCCCCTTCCCTCGCTCTGAACGCTGCTGGATTCAAACGCTTGCAGTATGACTTCAGGAATTCCTAATCCTGTCCCTTGTGCCTTTTGAGGAAACTCACTTCCAGCCGAGTCTCAGGTTCTATTGCAAAGAGTTGTTTTTATTCAGGAATCTGCTCTAGCCTGGCAGAGAGAGGGAGTAGATTTATCTTCTCTGTACATTGCATTGTGTTAACTGTACTCTGGCCCGGGGAACATCTATCTGCAAGTCCTTCATTGATTTGTTTTCGCCCCTGCGGCTTCCTTCTGGGTGAAATGCTCTTCTTGAGTCATGCCCAAAAGGAAAGGTTTCCTTTCTATCATTTTGACGTGGCTTCACAGATGTCCCTGAAAGTCAGGTCCTGGCAGACGGAGCCATTTGCATTGTCCTGAGTGACAGTCCCTGGGGTCCCAGGGCATGGGTTCATGTGGCTTGGGAGGGGCCTCAAGGGCTTCCAGTCCCCTCCGTCCCCTGCCCCAGAGGAGCTTAGGAGAGAAAGCACTCTTGCTGATTTTTCCAGGGGCTTTAAAACATGCTGGGTGGTTAACATCACCTTTCAAGTCTTGAGAGGGATGAGTCAAAACACCACTTACATGAGCGGGGCTTCTCCCCAAAAGTTATTGCCTGCAGAGTCCTGAGCTGTTTGCATGGTCAGTAGTTATCACCTGTGCAGCTAGAGCCTTTCCAATCCCCCAGCAAAGGATGGGCTCTTTCCCCGGGTAAGTGTCGTGGAAGTCAGCCTGTCTGCTTCCCAGGCACTGTGGGGGCCGTGCAATTCGTATTCTCAGAATAATAAAAAACTCTCAGCTGTGGCAGAAACTCTCTGGTTAGGAGAGACTATTCAAAGCCCATGAGGGAAGCACCTGATGGGATTCCTAATCACCGTGACCACTGGTGGGTCTGTGTGGTAATTTAAAGGTTCCAAAGGTAGAACCCAGGGAGAACCATTTCCTGCAAACACAAAGTCAACAGGAGGCCTTGGTCATGCAGGAGGAGGAGAGGAGGCCTGTGGGAGGGTGGGTTTGGGGGTCTGGGGGCCTTTTTCCAGGGTGGTGTGTTCAGCTCATCTGTGAATGGCTTCACTGAGGGTCAGGGTCTCGCCTGGAGTTGGCCATGGTTAGCGAGGTGGGTTCCCTGAGCTCACAGAGGGCAGAGAGGGTCCACACAGCCGTGGCACCTTTTCCTCTACCGCCTTGTGGCTCAAAGGCCATAGGCCCCCTGCCTCTCCGTGCATTCGTGCTCAAGGATCGACACCCTTCTGCCACTTTCTAGGGGAAACCAAAAGAGGCCTGAGATAGATGCCACTAACTGTGTCTCTGGGCTGGCTAGGGGGCCCATCAACAATAAGTAATTCAGTAGACTGTTCTTTTGTGTCAAATTGTCTTTTCGACTTAATGGGATGTGTGTGTGTGTGTTTAGTTTACTGGGTGGCTGCTGGCTTTCAAGGAGCTATAATCAGGTCCCAGTGGAGTTTGTTTAGACCTGGCAACTTTGTGTGTAGTTTTGTGGTTCGTTGATGCTTTAGTGGCCCTGGTGGGCCTTTGGGTGACCAAGGCGGTAGGGTAGAAAGGCCTGGCCTTCGGGCAGGGTCAGACCTTCAGTGGCATCCCAGCCCCGCCATGCAATACCACGTGAGAGTGTCTTCATCTGTGATACGGCAAAGGCAGGATTGAATGAGATCATTTAGCAAAAGTCTGTGTTTGCAGCAGGTACAAAGAAATAGTTCTTCTTTCAACTGCAGCTGCCTTCAAGGAAGCAAACATTCACACAAGGGACTGACCTGTTTAAGGAGCGACAGTGGCTCCTTCACTGGCCACTGGACCGAGCCTTTCTCAGGGCAGGGGTGACCTCTTCTGTGTTACTCCCCCTCTGCCGGAGGCCAGCAGAGGGCCTGATTGGGCATGGAAGCCGCATAAGAGTTGCTTGACTGAATGCATGCTGATCTGTGGACATTTAACCTTCAACATAGGTGATTTTTAATGACTAAGCAAAACCACTTCTCACTCAGTTTACTTAAGAAATGCAGCTGAGCCAGGTAGATCCAAGAGCCCTGTGGCTGAAATAAACTTGGACTCAAATATATCCATTTTGGGGGAAATTTGAACTGTAATAACAACCGTCTCAGGACCCGTCCCAGGTGCCAGGAGTGTCCCTGGAGCCGTCCTCATCGCTGAGGAATGTGGCGGTGACCAACATCCTCCCCTCGCCAGATGCCACCTCCTCTTTTTCATGCTGTGACGAAGAGAAGAGGCTCTGAAGAGGGTAGATAGCTCTGGATGGAGGGAGGCACTTACCGTGTTACCCTGGTGTGCAGAACAAGTCAATCAATGTATCAATCAATGAACCAATACGCTGACCTGGGTGGAAACAATAACTACTGGGGGGAGTCATTGATTTCATAACTATTGTCAAAGACAATCCCCGTCATAACAACTCATGCCACCACTACCACCTAACATCCACTGAGGACCCCCGGGCTGGGGGCCGGGGGTGCGACAGGACAGGGGCAGCACCGCCGTTCTCAAGTAGGGGGCCAGGCGAGCAAACAAGCTGTGCGGGTGCAGACTGTGTGGGCTTGAGAGAGGCGAATCCAGCGGACCCTGGCAGCACAGCAGGGGGGCCTTCCCCAGCCTGGACTCATGTAGATGACCCCCAAACTGAGTCCCCAAAGAGGTGGCTCTGGGAGATCTTTCTAGACTGAGGAAGGGGTACAAGCAAAGACCCAGTGTGCGAGAACCTGTTGAGGGGGCGGTGGCAATTGTATCTGGCTGCTGTCAGGGGCCATGTGACAAGAGAAGAGAGGTGGCAGGGGCCAGACCCCAAAGGTCACTGGGTGCCCAAGAGGAGGGGACTTGGTTCTGAAGGAGATAAAGAACTACTCGGGCAAACTGAATTCAGCAAATGCGTCTTGAGCATCGATCCCACCCCAGGCTGTGTTCCAGGCCCCCGGGCTGCAGCAGTGAACCCAGGACACAGAAACCCCTGCTCTGGGGGAGCGCTCGGGCAGCGGAGAAGACAAAAATCAGCAGCAGCAGGAAGGTACATCGTGTTGGGTGGCAGTGCACACTATGGAGAGAAACAAAGCAGAGGAGGAGCACGGGGTCTAGGGACAGCAATGGGACATGAGTGTGTGTGCACAGTCCTAAGTAAAGTGCAATCCTAAACAAATAAAAGTGGCATCCAAATGAAGACTCTTGGAGGCGTTGTAAGAACTTTGGCTTTCTCTTTGAGTGACATGGAAGCCAGGACTGGGCTCTGAGAAGAGGAAAATCTTTTTTTAATTCTTTTTAATTTTTTTTTTATTTTTAGAAACAGGGTCTTGCTCTGTCACCCAGGCTGGAGTGCAGTGGCAAGATAAGAGTTCACTACAGCATTGAACTCCTGAGCTCAACTCCCGTCTCAGCCTCCTGAGTAGCTGAGACTACCACCGTGTACTACCACGCCTGGCTAATTTTTAAATGTTTTGTAGAGATGGGATCTTGCTATGTTGCCCAGGCTGGTCTCAAACTCCCAGCCTCAAATTATCCTCCCATCTCAGCTTTCCAAAGTGCTGGGATTACAGGCATGGACCACTATGCCCAGCCAAGAGGAGCAACATTTGTAAACGATCCTCCTAACTGCTGCGTTGAGGGTGAGCAGGGTGGTGAACATACAATCCACATGAGAGGTCACGGGGGCTGGCCAAGGGGGGACCAGTGGAGATCAGAAAAGCTCTGGGATTCTGAACTTGCTTTCCTGTTTTCAGAATGGAGGCAATGGATAGTTGTGTGAGGGAAAGAGATGAGTCGAGCATGACTCAAGCTTCCTTGGCCTGAGATGGGGACGACTGTGGGTGGAGCAGGTTTGGAAGAAGAGCAGGGGTTTCTCATGCTGACTTGGGGACGTCTGCTGAGCCTCCCGGCGGAGATGTTGAGTAGGCAGTCCTGGGTTGATGGAGAGAGCTGGGCTGGAGACAGCCTTGGGAGTCATCAGAGTACAGATGGTATTGAAAGCCATCGCAGATGAGATCATCGGGAGACGGATGAGAGGTGGAGATAAGTAAGGACTGAGTTCTGAGGCATCACAGCCAGCTACAGGTTATGGAGGTGAGGAACCCATCGAGGAGGCTGGGAAGAGGCATCTCCCTTGTTCCAGACAGTTCACTCCCTTCCTGCATTCTGTGTCCTCTCTTTTCCTCGGACCAGGACTCCTAGATCATTCTCTCCATTTTCACCTTGTCCCTTTCTCTTGGCCTCTTCCCACCTCCCTGTAGACTTGCTCAGATCGTTCTCATCTCACAAAGAACCCTCCCCTAACCCCTACAAATCCCATTAGCTTTCACCCTGTTTTTCTCTTTTTCTCTACCGATAAATTTGTCTATCTTTCAGCATTAATCAAACAACTGCTACATGCCCAGCATAGAGGACATAGAGACAAAAGACAGATTTTACCAAACTTGAAAGAATAAATATCTGTTTATTTATACCTTGTCTACTTCTATAAAACATTTGGAATAGCATTTGAGATGTGTGTATAAAATGAAATCTAAAACATATCACCATACACGAAGCATAAAAAATTTTGTGCCAAAAAATTGTATTTGTACTCTGAAATATAATTTAGAATACAAGAATGAGAACAGGAAAAAAAATAAACAGAATGCAGAAATAAAGGTCATAAGGTTCTGTGAGACTATAATTGAGCCACTAATCTGATCAGAACTTCCTAGTCAGAAAATGGAAAATGGGAATTCCTTTAAAAAATTTACTGAAATATAATATACAGATAAAAAATTCTCATATCATGATTATATGGCTCAAAACACTTTAACAAACTGAGCACCCTGTGTAACTGCAGTCAGATCAAGAAATAGGATATGATCTCTACCACAGGGCTACCCTCTGGGGTCCCTTCCAGTTGGTACCATCCCCAGGGATTGACATTTTCCATTCGCCTGTTTCAGACTTTTTTGGCAATTCCTTCCCGAGTTTCATTGTCCATGAGATGTTATGCTAGTTTCTCAAAGAAAACAAAAGTTGTCTGGCATTTAATTCTAAAAGAATACAGTTGACTCTTGAATGACACAGGTTTGAACCATGAGGGTTTGACACTGAATAAATATGAGCAAAGTGTGGTCTTAGTTCTCCAGAAACTTCAGATTCATAGAAGTACAATGGACACTTGGACAACATGGGCTCGAACTACCTAGATCCACTTACATGTGGATGTTCTTACACCCCTGCCACCCCGAGACAGCAAGACCAACCCCTCCTCTTCCTCCTCCTCCCCAGCCTACTCAACATGGAGATGATGTGGATGAAAACCTTTATGATGATCCACTCCCACTGAATGAATAGTAAATACATTTCCCCTTCCATATGATTTTCTTTTCTCTAGCTTACTTTATTATAAGGATACAGTATATAATACATATAACATACAAAATTTGTGTTAATCAACTGTTTATGTTATCAGTAAGGCTTCTGGTCCACAGTAGGCTATTAGTAGTTAAGTTTGGGGGAGTCAAAAGTTATATTCAGAGTTTTGACTACGTGGGGGGTCGGCGCCCCTAACCCCTGCATTGTTCAAAGGTCTACTGTATTTTCTTCTGGGCTTGCATTTAAAGAATGCTGAAAAAATTAGGTGGCCATCCCTTGTCTATTTCTATAACATATTTTGGATAGTATACAAATATATGTGTGTATATAATGAAACATAAGATATAAAATTGTAAACTTAGGATAGAAAAAGGCAAAAAGTGGCAGTTATTTCACATCATTTGAAGGCTGACAAGGGACAGTCAGAAGGTAAAACCTGGAGAGGACGGCGTGTGAAATGCCAGAGAGATCAAGCAACATAAGGTCCGCAAGCCTCCCTCGGAGCTGGAAAGCGGGAGGCAGCCAGCCAGGTTCCCGGAGCTATGGAGGGAGAAGCCAGATTGCAGGAGGGATCAAAGAAGGAATGGGAGGTTTGATGTGATGCCTCTGAGTGGGGACCACTATTTCAAGAGGGTCGTTTCCATGGGAAGGAGAGAAAAGATGGCAGGCAGAAGAAACCACAACACCGAATGAAGGGTTTTGTTTATTTCTCAATAGAATGGGAGAGACTTTGCCATGTTCTTAGAGATATGGGTAATCAAGAAATAGAGGCAAATAATAAAGGAGAGAGAAAAGACAGTTAAAGAAGCAACGACCTGCCTGTAATCCCAGCACTTTGGGAGGCCCAGGTGGGAGGATTGCCTGAGGCCGGAAGTTCAAGACCAGACTGGGCAACATAGTGAGATCCCTGTCTCTAAAACAAAAATGAAAAAATTAGCCAGGTGTGGTGGCACATGCCAGTGGTCCCAGCCACTCGGGAGGCTGAAGCAGGAGGATTGCTTGAGCCCAGGAGTTTGAGATTGCGGTGAGCTATGATGACGCCATTGTACTCTAGCCTGAACAACAGAGCAAGACCCTGTCTCTGGGAAAAAAAAAAAAAGGCAAGAATCTAAATAGATTCTCTGCTGTACACATGCTCAACCACACTCAAACTGGCTTGGTTTCTCCCCTTCTTTAATTTTTCCTGGTTGTAGATCCAGCTCCTGGCCATTGTTCTCTTGTGTTTTGACGCTAAGATGGTCCTTGGCAACAATACACTCTTGGGGGACTCTAGGATTGATCCCCGCTTTAGAGAGAGAGGCACTGTAGGGTATCTGTCAACTTTATTTCAACCCTCCATCCTAGAATGTCAAGGCTACAGGGGGCCTGAGCAGTATCCAACCTGTGTTCTTTTTTTCCAAATGTGGAAACTGAGGCCCAAGCTTTCCTGGCAAGGTAGAGATAGAGGGGGAGCATATAAACCTCAGATCTCTGGATTACTTGATTTTAGCATCAGCTGGCATTTCCAAAACTCTCTCTCCTCATCTCTAAAGCTTGAGTGTTTCTCAAATTTCAGCATGTGCCAAAATCCCCTGGAGGGTTTGCTAAGATGCAGATTCGCTGGGCTGGGCCCCCTCTGAATTTCCCACTCAGCAGGGCTGGGACTGTGCCCCTCTGACAGCTTTCTCAGGTGATGCTGAGGTTGCTGGTCTGGGGGCCACACTGGGAGACCAGTGTTCAAGAGGCCATGTAGGCAGGGTGGGCAGGGAGGGGGGGAGGGAGACAAAGCTAGACCTGGGTGCTAGGACCGTGTCCTTCGGCCTGATCTCATTCCCCTCCGGTCAGGCCTGCATGAGGTGAGGGTGGCCAGCCGCCAGTCCCCGGAGGATGAGCCATTCTGCCTTCCAGCCACCAAGAGGTCCCAGGAATGCTGTGGGGCCCAGGATAGTCCCCCGGGAGTCAGACTGTCCTCAAACACAGCACAGCCTGTGCTCTCACATCTCTGTCTCCCGCGGGGGGGGAGGGCGACAGGGAAGCCCTGCTGGGACTGGGGCTGGGCGGTGTCGCAGAGCTCACATTGCCCCCAGCCGCTCCCAGGACTGCACCGTCGCTGCTCCCGAGGGAAGTGGGGCGCAGCCGGGTGGGACCCAAGGCTCCTCTGAGCTTATTCCATTATCTCGGCGCTCAGAGCATATGTCAAGTGACTTCTGTGTCTCTGGCAGGTTATTACGCGCTGAATTAGTGTAGTGAAATAAAAACTATAATAAAGCTGTACCGCACTCTTAAATTGTTAAAATTTATTATAAAACGCGCGTGGTTATTAACTGATTTCCGCCCGTGTGCATTTGCCTGAGCCCGAAGCGGAGGAAGATGAAAAGTGGCTCTGTCACCGGAGGCCGGGAGCCGGCTCCTGGAATCCTCCAGGGAGTCCCGCGCGGGGCGCACAGGCACAAATCACCGCGCGGCGCGGGCGCTCCGGGACACCCCGCTCTCCCCGCCGCTGCCCACGGCTCTCCAGGGCTGCAAGTCACCGTCCCCGGGGAGGGAAACCCATCCGTCCGCTTCCAGGAGGCCCCCAGCAGGCCCAGCCCGGCGTGGACGGCGGTCGCGCACCCTCGCTCAGCCTGGGGCCGCATGTTCCAGCTCAGGAGAGCTGCTGAGGATGGGTCCGCCACCCCTCGGCCGCCCTCCCGCAGGCCTGTTTCCTGCCCTGCCTTCTGACAGCCCAGACAAGGAGCCACGTTTCCCTGAGCTCAACTAGGCCCCATTCCAGAGTGGTCCATCAGCAAGGAGCCAGTCGCCGGGCTGTCCCTGTCCCCCAGGCAGTGCAGAAACGAGGGGAGCGTGTATTCCCTGCTGCTGCGCTCTGTGGGGACTGGGGGTGCTGTTTCTTTCCTCCGTCGCAGAGAGAGATGCTCAGTAGGCGCCTCAGGACGGAGGGGCCCTGACTCCCACGTGCATTTTGAATCAGGCCCCAGGTTGCCGTCTTAGCCTTGGCTCCGATGCCCTGGGACGTGCCTTGGAGCCAGTGGCAGCGTCTTTCTTTATTGGGCCTTATCGCCAGTCTGAGACCAGCTAGGCTGTAAATGCACCTGAAGTCTGAGGCACCTCTGCTGAGAAGGAGTAGGAAAGAAAAGCTCAGAATGTTTCCCAAATGCCAAGGCTGAGAATTTTCTCGAGTCTCTGCTGCTGTGCGTCGGAGCTGTCCTTGGGGTTTCCACTCACAGCACTGGTGGATTTGCACTCGGAGCCCGCCAGAAGCCACGGGCACCGGGATGGGGTACCCCCGGGCTCTGATCTCGGGAGCTCCCAGCCTTGCCATGATCCGTGGGGTCCTTGGCGAACTGAAAACCTTGTATGAGAGAACTCTCCGGTTTTATAGTCTCCTCTGGGAGAGGTTTTCCTCTAGCCTGTCTCTGCTTAGTTTCTGTTTATACAGCAGAGCTGATGCCTAAACTTCAGAGCTCATTGCCACACGAAGATCTGGGGAGCAGAGCCTTTGGTTGAGTTCCTGCTTTCTTGTGGACGTACTGCTCTTTTTGGACAACAGTTAATCTATTTTTCTGACCCTGAGACACTTGGGCTGTCACCTGAGAGGGATGGTCCTGGAAGGCAACCAATATCTTAGACTGCTGGATGGTGAAGATTCCTTTCTCCCTTGCAGTCACTGATCTGGAGGAAAATGAAATTACACCAGCAGAAATTTAAGACACCTAAGCTCCAAGGAGATTGCCCAACACCCCGAATCTTCCCTTTTCTGCCCTTGAATCTAAAGATAGTCCACGGGGAGTATAAGAAGAGTAACAAATGTTTAGATTCAAACAGAGCAATGGCTTCATTTCTTTCCCGCCTCCCCTTGGCAAGGTTGTGCCGTGTACACAGAAGATAACCAGATACGTAATAAAGTGAAATCTAGTTAGCTAATCATCACTGTCTCTTTGGCCAGGCAGAGTGATTTCCTAGTTTTAAAAGACAGTGAAATTGCTGATGTGAGAGCTGGTGCTTGCTGAAGTGGATCATAAAGTAGCCAACTTATGAGAGCCGTGGTGCACTGCAGAAACCCAACATTTAGGATCCGTTTATATCTTCTCCACCTTGTTCCAGAAAGGATGCAAGGCGGTTTGCAAAGATGCATACCCATCGGCAAGACATAATTAAATGAAAAATAAATGGACAAAGAAAATAAGACAAAGGGAAAACAAGACTGGGAAAGCGAGAATGGAGCCAGGAAATGAGGTTAGGACACAAAATTCATGACATCAGACTCAGTACATTTGCTGGAGGTGGAACTCTGGGGTGGCCTTGAGCTCGCTCAGCCAACACAGAGAGGGAAACAGTCTCTTATTGCAGGCCCAGCATAGATGCAATAAAAGCAAACCAGCTACTCCGGAGAGGCACAGCTATTCCTATTCCTAGAGGCAGAGAAAAATACTGCTCATGGGTCCTCAAAGAGAAGCCACAGTATAACGCCACAGCAGTGTCCTAAATGGCTTTACAGTCCATTATGGGAAGGAGTTTAATAGGACTGCCTCTTGTAATACTCCTCAAGGTTGGGAGAGTTAGCAGGATAACCAGTTATCCTCCTGGTTAGCAGGATAGAGGTGGCCTAAAACATTCTCTGAAGGTCTGGCTTAATCTTAACTAGAGTTCAGATTACCTACGATGAGGCCTTTCCTCCAATGCATCCTCCGTGATGAGTGATTCTGTGGAGTGGCATCAGAGGCTGCTGCAGTGTTGATTTGTGGGTGTGTGTGTAGGTGCGTGTACACGTGTGTGCATGTGTGTGTGTGCACGTGTGCATGTGTGCAGAGAGTGGTGGGATGGGGGTGCAGAGACCAGGCAGGTTTTGTATACCTGAAACCCTTAGCTTTGTTTCTGTCATTTATCATACTGAGGTTCCTTATAAGATTTTACTTATAGGTAAAATAAGTAAAGGGTCCTCCACGACTAATAACAGCTTTAAACCCATGGTTCAGAAAAACGGATCATCTTAACTTGACGGTGGTTGTTCTCCCAACAGTGTGCGCACTGGGCGATGAATTTTGAGGTAATTCTCCTTGACAAGTACTTGGAGGGCGGTTGCCCTGGGCTGCGGGTGGAGCACAACCCCATATGCTTTAACAGTTGGTAGAGCTGGAGGTGGCATTGAAATCATCTTATGAAAACCAAAGAGGTGACCAGGACACCTTCCGGAACAGAGCGCCACTCAGGATGCAGCTACTGCCGGACCATCTCCTTAGAGAGGGCGTCTCTTCTGATTGGCTGGTGCTCTGTTCACCTCCATTCTGATTGGTCAGTACCTGCACCCCACAGGTTGTGAAATACTTTGACCCCGTCCCTCCCTGCCTGTGAGCGGCTGAGAAGCGCCTCAAGGAGGCTTTGGGGTCCCATGTGAAAACCAAAGGGTGTAACAATGTCCCAAACTTTGACGGTAGCAGAAAAACTTTCTTCATATAGAAAAAACTTAAAACAGGTGAACTAAACATCTACGTAATTAACCTCCTTATAAAAATCCATTGCATTTAACCTTAAATATCACAATTTCCTCGTGTATCCTCTGATGTAAACTGGCCACACATTAAACATCTAGGTCCTAGAATGAGCTAATCTTAGATGTATATTTTTGGATTCTAAAGCAATTAAATAATGAAGAACATGAGAATTTGTTTTGCAAAAATGATGACATTGAGTTTCAGAATATCTGATCTACATGCTTTCTTTTCGGCAGTTATTAGAGAGCAAACCCATTAGTCTATAACAGCCATTACTAATTCATGACCATGAAACCACGCCCTCTGTTGAAAAGAAAGTAGTAGTCGCTCTGTTTTCTGTCTACGTTCAGTTTATCTAGGAGGGGCCTCAAGTCATCTTGCTTTATACCACATTCCTATTTGGGAGCACTTTCTAGGTGCCATTTCCTAAGTGCTAGAATAGAGCAAGAACAAAACCATTACGTTTCCTGCTCTGACAGAGCTCACATTCTAACGGTGAAAAACAAACAATAAAAACTTAGCAAATATTTTCTCTTAAGACCTTCAGCTAATTCCAATATCTGAATCAACTTGAGGTTGTTGTCCCTTTATTGACTTTTCTCTTGAAGATGGGCTACATTATTTCTTTGTATGTGTAGTAACTTTGCATTACACCCTGGACTTCGTGAATGATACGTTGGGGACACCCTGTTTCTGTTAGGCTCGTCCGAAGAGTATTGATTCTTTTGTTGGGTCTTGTCTTAGCAGGATGTTAACCCTGACAGCAGCGGAAATTTCCATCCAGTTCTCTTAGGCTTAGCTGGGCTGCTTGGAGTCTGTCCACTATGCGTGTAGTTTAAGGGTCAACCAGAGGTTTGGCAGAATCATTCACAAAATTTGGGTCCCCTTCTGTGATTCTGTCCTTTCTGGTGTGTCCCTCTGGCTCTCTAGCTGCTGGTGTGGCCCTCAGCTCTCTCTTCGGAGTCCTCAACAGGGGACTTCAGGTTTCTGGCCCTACAGGGTGCTGACTTGGGGGCTGCCCTCAGGGGAAAGCCATAAAAGCAGGAAGTCACCCCATGCCTTTCCCTCTTCCAAAACCCAACTCCCCTTCGGTTAGTTTCTTCCTGCTTTTGGCCACTTCGTAGCCTGTTGAGTATTGTCTTTTACATATCGTCCAGAATTTATGATTATTTTTTTGTAGGAGAATTGGTCAAATATGAGCTACTCTGTGATTATTACAGCCCTAAAGCTTAGCAAATAAATAAGGAAACAGACGAGAGCATTCCCGATGGTGACCAATGCTGTGATGGAGAACAGCGTGGCAGAGAGGCTCTGGAGTGTGTGTGTGGAGTAGGCGCTTGTGCAGAGTGCAGAGGAGGTGACACTGAGCCTGGCTGATGGGGAGGCCACCGGTGCATGGCTGGGCCAGGAGCACTCCGGGTGGGGGGATGTCAGGTGTAAAGGTGCTCCTGCAAGAACGAGCTTGGTTGTTGGAGGGGCAGGGACTAGGCAGAGGGAGTGAGGAAGAAGGAAGGCAGAGACTAGGCAGCAGCTGGTCACGTGGCAGGCACTGAGATTTATTCTGAGCAGGATGGGAGCTTACCGCGGGATTTGAAGCAAGGCAGGGATGTGATCTATTTTATGCTTTTCAAAAGATCGCTGTGTGGAGAAAAGGCAGGAAGCCAAATGGGAGACTCCCGTGGTAGCCTCGGTGGGCAGGACAGATTATAATTCTCTGGATTATAAAATGTGAGGCCTCCTGAGCAATGCCTGGATGACGTGGGGCACTGGGTTGCATGGCCTTCTCAGAGCAGGTGTGTAGCCCTTAGGGAGGTAATTCCCACTGCCCTGTCCCAGGGGCAGTGTCTCAGGGTCTCCTGGGGGCAAAGTTATCTGGAAAGCCAGTCTCAGATGGGCTGGAGGTCTGTTTGGAGGAGCCAGAGACAACTGGCAGGGAGGGAGCCGACCTTGCCCCTGGGTCTAGGCTTTCTGCTGCCTACTCAGGAAAACAAAAAACAAGAAAGAAGGATGAAAGAAAATAAAAGAGCCTCATTTGTACAATGATACAGGAATGGTAGAAAGTAGGGAAATTGAAACTTAAAGAAGAGAATAAAATGAAAGTGCAAATTCTGATTAATTACACTCAGTAAAAAAAAAGATGAAGTGAAATCGACAAGATGAAATGAGATAAGATAGAGTGAAATCTTATAATTTAAAATAAGATAAGGTGAATCTTATAAGATGAAATAAAGACAAAATGAAATCGTGAGAGTTAGTGTAAAAGATAAAGCCAACAAGATGAAAATTTAAAAACAGAAAGGTTAAAAAGGGAGAGAAACGATTAAGATGAAAAGGTGAAAATTTACATGAAGGATTACGAATAAGAATTTAAAAACATAAATGATAAATTTATATAAATTGAACCTCACTTGGAGGGAATATTTTAAGAAGTCAACAGAAAGCACACTGCTTGGCTGAGGGGGAGAGAGGGAATGTATCAGAGGCAGAGGAGAAGGGAGGCAGGTTCTCAGGGCAGATGGTGGCATCCCTCAGCCAGAGGAACCAGAGGCAGCCTGGCCCCCTGCAGCTTTATCAGTTGTTCCTGAAACCAGGGGAGGCCTTCATGCAAATAAACAGCCAGGGGGCTTGTGGTTGCTCAAGAATCTGAGTTCAGGAAAGTTCCCAGATAAGTACTAGCCTTGAAAATGCACTGGGCACAAATGGAAGCACAATAAGAACCTTCCCAGGTTTCCATACCCAGCACTTCTGGGCAATAGGTCAGCTCTGAGCAGGCCTGCCTCATAAGCCAGTCCCCTGCCGAAGCACTGTTGCTTTTGCTGAGATTTTTCCCAGAAATAAATCCACATACTTGATTTTTGACAAAGCTGCCAAAAACATATATTGGGTAAAGGACACCCTCTTCAATAAATGGTGCTGGGAAAACTGGATAACCACATACAAAAGAATGACACTGGACCCCTATCTCTCACCATATACAAAAATCAACTCGCAATGGATTAAGAATTTAAACATAAGACCTGAAACTATAGAACTACTAGAAGAAAATATAGGGAAAACCCTTCAGGACATTGGTCTAGGCAAAGATTTTATGGCTAAGACCTCAAAAGCACAGGCAATGAAAATAAAAATAAACAAATGGGACTATATTAAACTAAAAAGCTTCTGCACAGGAAAAGAAACTATCAATAGAGTGAAGGAACAACTGGAAAGGAAGGACTCAGTCCTGGCAGGATTCATCACCTACTGACTAAAGGGCCCTTGGGCTTTGAATAAATATCAGAGGTAGCCAGGCAATATTCACCATGGGCTTTGGGTAAGACTGGGCTGACTTCAGGTATGACCTAGCACTGGTGGCCATGAGGGAGTAGGCAGGTCATTCCTCCCCCAACTCTAGTGGCCTGGCACAGAAAGTGAGAGACTCTGCCTGGTAATCCATGGAATTCTCCCATATCTTACCCAATTCTTCCAAGGTGGTACCACCAGGAGTCTGCAAGAGTCACAGCATTACTGGGCTTGAGGCATCCCCAGTGCTACAGTGACCAAAGACTTAGATCACAATACTCAATTCCCTTAGAATATCTGGAAAGCCTTCTCAAGAAGGATGGGTTCAAATAAGTCCAGTCTGTGAAGATTAAAATAAATACCTAACTCTTCAATGCCCAGACATCGATGAACATCCACGAGCATTAATAACATTCAGGAATACATGACCTCACCAAATGAACTAAATAAGGTACCAGTGACCAATCCCAAAACAATGGAAATATGTGACCTTTCAGACAAAGAATTCAAAATAATTATCCTTGTAAAAACTCAGTGAACTTCAAGACAACATAGAACAGGAATTCAGAAGCCTATGAGAGAAATTTAGCAAATAGGTTGAAATAATAAAAAAAAACAAGCAGAAATTCTAGCACTTAAGAGTTCAGTTGACAAACTGAGAAATGCATCAGAGTCTCTCAATAGCAGAATTGACCAAGCAGAAGAAAGAATTAGTGAGCTTGAAGGCAGGCTATTTAAAAATATACAGTTAGAAGAAAAAAAAGAATAAAAAAGAATGAAACACCTATAAGATCTAGAAAATAGCCTCAAAAGGGCACATCTAAGTTATTGGCCTTAGAGAGGAGATAGAGGGAGAGATTGGGGTTGAAGTTTTATTCAAAGAAAATAATAACAGAAATTTTCAAACCTAGAGAAAGATACCAATATTCACATATAATAAAGTCATAGAACACCAAGCAGATTTAACCCAAACAAGACTACCTCAAGGCATTTAATAATCAAGCTCCCAAAGGTCATGGACAAAGAAAAAGTCCTAAGGGAAGCAAGGAAAAACAAAACAAAAAAAAACATATAAAGGAGCTCCAACACATCTGTCAGCAGACTTCTCAGTGGAAACCTTACAAGCCAGGAGAGGGTGGCATGACATATTCAAAATGCTGAAGGAAAAAGACCTTAACCCTAGAATATTATATTCTGCAAAAACACCCTTCAAACATGAAGGTGAAATAAAGACTTCCCCAGACAGACAAAAGCTGAGGGATTTCATCAACTCCAGACATGCTATAAGAAATGCTAAAAGGAGTTCTTAAATCTGAAAGAAAAGCATGCTAATGAACCATGAGAAATCATCTGAAGGTATACAACTCACTGGTAATAGTAAGGACACAAATATAGAATACTCTGTTGCTATAAGTGTTGTGTATAAACCACTTATATCTTGAGTAGGAAGACTAAAAGATAAACCTATCGAAAATAACTATAACAACTTTTTGGGAGATATAGATAGTATAAAATGATATGGATGGAAACAACAAAAAGTTTAAAGGTTGGAGAGGGGATGGAGTTAAAGGGTAGAATTTCTGTTAGAGTTTTCTTTTCTTGTTTGTTTCTAAGCAGACTGTCATACATCAAAAATAATTGGTTATACAATGTTTTTTTGCAAGCCTCACAGTAACCTCAAATTGAAAGACCTATGACAGGTACACCAAAAGTAAAAAGCAAGAAATTAAAACACCTTACCACAGAAAATCACTTTTAACAAAGGAAGATGGAAAGGAAGTAAATAAGAAAGAAAGTACCACAAAAGAACCAGAAATCAAATAATAACATAGTAGTAGTAAGTCTTTACCTATCAATAATAATATTGAATGTGATGGACTAAACTCTCCAATCAAAAGACATAGAGTGGCTTAAAAATTAAAAAACCCCAAGAGCCACCTATATATTGTCTGTAAGAAACATACTTTATATATAAAGACATACATATTCTGAAAAGAAAGGGATGGAAAAGATATTCCATGCAAATGGAAACCAAAAAAGAACAGGTGTAGCTATACTTCTATCAGATAAAATGGATTTCAAGACAAAAACTGTAAAAAGAGACAATGAAGGTCATTACCGTGTTTCCCCAAAAATAAGACCTACCCATAAAATAAGCCCTAGCAGGATTTATAAGCATTTGTGCAATATAAGCCCTATCCCGAAGATAAAACCTAGTGATGGATGTGGCTACTCAGCGTATCTGCACAACCCATGCATTTCGTCACGGAGCGGTAAAGAAGACGAGC
>VBSM01002153.1:32733731-32795748 GCA_008086735.1 Cheirogaleus medius | reverse complement strand
AAAAAAAAAAAAAAAAAAGTAGGTGCTGCTATTATCAGGCCCATTTTGCAGATGAGGAAACCTGAGGCCCAGAGAGGTTAAGTCACTTGTCCAAAGTCACACAGACCTTAAGTGGCAGAGCCAGGGTTTGAACTGCAGGGTCTGATTTGATTAGCCGTGTTCTTAACCACACAGCTACATCAATCTCTGCATATTATGGGTTGGCAAAAGTGATGGAGCTGATGGGGCACCCAAAGGGCAGACCCAAAGTAGCATCACTTTTTGGGTAGTCCAGAGCGCCTCCTGCTGGTCTGGGCCCTAAAAGAGTGACTGGCTGGTGTTCAAGGATCAGTTTAGGTGCTGAAGGAAGTGAATGGGTCACCTGCTGCAAGGAGAAGCTGAAGAGGACAGTATTGTGGGCCCAGGAGTCAGCGTGGGCTCAAACACCAGCAACTCCCAGCTAACCTCTTGGGATCATCTTGGGATGATTATAATAAGACAGCTGGCACAGGGGCCTAGAGGACAGATTCTGGAAATGAATTGCCCCGAGGAGTCTCATCAGGAAATGAGGTAACCAGTTCATTTGGAGCCAAAGAGTCATCTTCAGCAGGTGTATACTGTATGTCCCAATGTCCTAAGGCCTCTGAGGACTCAGGAAGTTCCTGCCTTTGAGAAGCTTCTGGCTCAGTGGGGGAGATGCAGGTCTGTCTTCTGTCCGGATGCCAATGTAGGGGGCCTTGTAGTCGGCTGTGGGTGCTTGTGAAGGGCCCTGGGCCTCCCCCATCAATGCATCAGGCAGCCGTGACTGCAGGAGGGGGCCCTGGGGAGATGGCTGCTGCCTGGGGGCGCCAAGGCCACTTTTGGTCCCCTGGCCATCGTGAGTGCTGCAGTGAGGGCACCAGAGGCTAGCTGGGCAGCAGGAGCGACTGTTCCTCATGGGAGCTGCCACCGCCAGTGCCACGACCCTGCAGAGCCGTGGGCAAGTTCCAAGTCATTAAGTGGATTGGGCTCTGAAGCCCTGTGACCATCGCTCGGACATCCTTGCCAAGAGCCCCTGGCAGTTCCGGTGGCCAGCTTGGCAGCCAGCTAGCACTGGGTCCCTGCCCTGGTGTCCATTCTGCCTGAGGTGCCTGACAAGGGAGGGGATGTGACACAGTCAGAAGTTTCTGCAGATGGGGAGCAAATTACTCTCTTTTGAAATCTACATTTACCACCAATCGCAACTTTCACGGTGCTGGGACTGCCATGGCAACTAAAAGCATATCTGAAAATAAAATGTCACTTTTTTTTTTTTTTGCATTTCTACTGTAATGACACAGGAAACTCGTTTCTCCTGTTTAACTTAACGAGATAACTAGAGAAGACTCAGGGAGTTTTGGGGTGTGCAGGGCGTGTGGGGAAGTGGGTGCCGCAGCGTGTGAACATGAGTCACGGGGTGTGCAAGCGAGCGGCGTGCAGGTGCCGGGCTGGTGGGGACGGGGCGTGCAGCTGTGTGGGAGCAATGCAGGCGCGGGGGTGAGTGAGGGGCGCTGAGGTCACACGTGAGCTATGAATGTTTCAAAACCGGTCCGTGAGCATGTGTCTGATGACCAGTGCTGTTGCGTGTGTGTCTGAGGTCGAGTGGCATTATTGCACGGATGTGTCGTTGTGCAGTGAGACACGGCTTCTGGCTTTGAGAAACTTCCTCTCTGCCGGGTGTTCCTGCAGCCCCAGCCCTTGGGAGGTTCCAGCCCAGTGACAAGAGATAGAGCCTTTCCTTTAGGGGAGGGACCAAGTCCGTCCCATAACCCTCAGGGAACCAGAGACCTTACAGGTCAGGGCCACCCAGACGCCATTTGGCTCAGCCCTGAGCTGGGCCACGGGGGTTTCTATTCCAGGTGGAAGTTACGAAGCACCTGGTCAGTTTCTGTGCCAAACGTTAACTCATTCATCCCAGCAGCTGAGGGCTTTGGGCCGGGCCTCGACATTCAGCGGGGCCTGTGTGTCCGGATTTACAATAGTAACAAGGTTTGCACACAGCTCTTCAGGCTTCATGCTTGCTAAGGTCATTGTCGGAGCCTCATCTGCCATGGGCTGACCGCTTCCCAGGCGTGGAAGTGACCTCTCGCCAGGATGGAGACCGTAGGCTGCAGACTGCACAGGGACGCGTGCATCCCAGGATGCGATGTTGGGGGTTAGGCAGTGAGAGCTGGAGACTCAGCGGTCTGTTGCTGGGAGATGCCACCTCCCGCCGCAGTGTGCAGAAGTCCCAGCTTTCTCAGAGGGGGACTCGTCCACGCTGACCAGGGCCTCATGTGTTTCTTCACCAAGGTTCTTCCAGTTACACTCCCTGAACTTCACATGTCTGGAGATTCTTTGTTTTATTATTATTATTATTTTTTGACTTCAATACAGAACCAAAGAGAACTAATGTTGATTAAATGTTAGTTCAATAAATGTTGATTGAGCACCAATTATTTCAAGGTCGTTCCTGCCTGAACCTGAATGCCGCACAGCGTGCATGTGAATGACTCTCTGTCTGGAGTTTTCTTCAAGGCAGTACTGGGGGAGGAGGGGACAGGGATTGTGGACAAACAACAGAAGCAGGCAGAGATGAGGGGTGTCTTAACCTGGCCAAGGAAGAGGGCCAGGTCCAGAATGGCTTTTCAGAGGAGGTGCCACCTGAGCTGAGTTGTAAGGGACAAGTAGTGGACAGCCCGATGTCAGGGGAAGAGAGAAGGAAGTTGCCACTTGGTGACGTCAAGCAGACTCAGAGATCCTATCTGCATGGGCCACGGGTCTGGACTAGAGCTGTTCTTGGATGTTCCTTGCTTTCAGGAAGTTAGGGTGACATTGCCCTGGGCTTGTGACATCATCGCAAGCTCAGGAGGCTTGGCAAGAGTCCTCTCCGTAAGATGGCACTTTCCAGCTCTGCACCCCGCTTTGTTTCTGTGACTCTCTTAGCGCCAATGGCAAAGAAACCGATGATGCTGGGGAGGGGCTGGGCTTGCTCACAAGCTGCAACCCACCGGCTGCCGTGGCTTCCCCACTCGCTTACACCCCAGCAACGCCCCAGGGAGCGCAAACGGAAAATTAACCTGTAAATATTAAGGTTGGTTCCAAAGGCACATTATTGGTTTGTTGTGTAATACCCTCTGGTGACATTGAGGCCTTATTAATAACTAAACATCTGTCACAACTGTAATTATATTTCTTGTGCCAGGATCGTGTTTCTACCATTGTCCTGTGTAAATACAGAAGGGAGGGTGTGAATTATTTAGGCGACTGACTTTGAGAAATTCACCCAGCGCTGTGCAGGCAGTAAGTTTCTGTCAACTCCTTGCAGAGTCTCAGTGTCTTCGCTGACGTTCCTTTGATGTGCTCCCAAATCTCTCTGAGAACATCGCCCTGGACCCCCGATGCGGCTGCCCGAGCAACCCGGAGAGGGGAAGCCTGAGAATGAGGAAAAGGGGGCCGGAGGAGTCCCCCGAGGGGGAGAGGAGCCGCGGAGGAGCCAGGCCCCCGACTTCCCCACCTGGCAAGTCTTCTGCCCCTAAACCCCGGGACCTAGATTGCTTTGCAGCCCTCAGGTGGGGGGTGGCGTGGGGTCTGGGAGCCTGTGCTGCCGAGTGTCCGGGGAGGAGAGCAGAATCCGTGGAAAGCACACCTGGGAAATGCTCCCAGGGGCTGAGCTGTCCCAGCTGGGTACAGAGATTTTCTCCTATTTCTTGAGCCTGGTCGGTTTCCATTGATTGCATTTGAGATGTGTGGACAGGGCGCGGGGATGGGTTTGCAAACTGATTCTATCAGGAACTGATGGGCAGGGAGCGGGGTGCTTGTTGCTAGAAATGTTAATAACAGATACAACTTGCAGGGTTTGGACTTAGCAAGGAAATGGGAATTGGGAATTTTGGGAATGGGAATTTTGCATAGACAATTTCAATGACTCCTCCAATAAGCCCATAAGGGCATTATTGGCCTCACTTTTACAGGAGAAAATTAAGACAAACAGGAAGCAACTTGCCCCAGATCACACAGTCCAAGGCGAACGCAGGACTCCTGCCCGAGTCTCTCTGAATCCAGCCCGTGCATTCTAACTGCTGGGCTGCCCTTTCTCTGCCTGCTTAGGGACAAGGAGGGCAGGCCCGGGGGAGGGGTTCACACTCTCCCCAGCCACTGGCTCTCCTGGGGTTTTGATCTTGCTCTTTTTCTTTCCCTTGGAGACACTCATGGCTGTAAAAGCTCAAGAGGAATCTCATCTCTGGGTGGTTTGGTATAGAAGGAACTTTTGCTCTGTGTGATGCTGGCACCAAGGAGCTGGTCTGTGGTGAGTCCCGTCAACGGGTATGTTCTGAAATTGTCCCCTAAGGCTGTGCAGAGTGGGATCTTCAGCCCTTTCTGCCACCAGCTCTTGGTGACAGCTCAAAGTGTTTGTGGTGGGGGAGGTGAGTTTAGAGTCAGGTTTACAAGGGACAAAAGGAAGGGGAAATGTTTTTGGTGACTACAACTCCTAATTTTCAGCAATTACTACCAGAAGTGGGGGGCTAGACTGCAGACCCAGGCGCAGGACGCTACAAGACACTATCCAGAACCTTCTCCAACGCAACTGAGTGTTTGGGAAACTCAGGGTGGGAGCTGACGAGACCCCTGGCCAAGGGCATGCTGACTTGCATGGTGAGCCCTTCTTATTGACTCTGAGGAAAGGTCTAGAAAAAGACAACGTGGAGCTGGAAATGACATACACTGAAGGGCAGGCTAAGGGTGAGGAACCGTGGTTCCGCTCAGGAAAGTTGGCCAGGGGTCAGGGGACATCCTGGGAGGGTCTCCCCATCCCAGCTCATCCGTTCAGAAGAGGGGCCCACAGCAGGCATGGTCCAGTCCAAGGTGGAATTCCTGGCTGGACTCCCCCAGGTGTGGGGCACCCCCCTGGGAAGGGGGTGGGGCCTGTGGAGGGAAGGAGGTAAGGACTGGGGCAGAGACAGGTTTCTGTAAGCCCTCTGGGGGCTATGACAAATGACAAGCATGGCTGATGCTACAGAGGAAAAGGGCATTTGTCTGCCTTCGCAGAGATGAAGATATCCTATAGCAAACAGACGAAGAAGACCCTTTTTGCTCGGCAGACTCCCACATTTAAAACCTTTCCCCATTTGTTCCTATGTTTGGGAGATTTCCCCAGACCATCTGGTCCTGTCTTTGCTAGGGTGTGGCCAGGCTTTCTCGCAGTGTATCTGGAGGAGGTGACCTGTCGATGGGGACTTCCTTCTCTTTACTCCTTTCCCTGAGGAGTCTCACAAGCGAGCAAAGCCATGATGACCTGGGCTGTCTCTAGCCTGTCACAGTGCTGGCTCCTTGGCCTGGAGGCCTGGAACAAGTCCCTCTCCTTTTGTCCAAACTATGGGATATGGGCTGTTTGGACCAGGTCTGGAGCTGATTCATGGATGGTTGGTGGGGCTGACACGATGCCACCTAGAAGCGAGTCTCCAGGGAAGGGAGAGATGCCCAGGTGGCTTCAACAAACAACAGCTAAGTAAACAGCCCTACTACTGTGTACCACCCAGCCCAGTCCAAAGGAAGCTTTCCTCATATGGGGAGGAATGGATGTGCCCTATTGATATATGATCTAAAAATAACCACTGTTCCAAACAAAGTGTTTTTTAGTATATTGAAATGAAAACGTGTAGACAAAGCAAGGATTTAGAATGCATGACTCATTAAATTGCTGACTCTGAAAGCAATGGAAATTCAAAGGGAATTTTTCTCTCTCTATTTCTCCCTCCCACCCCTGTTCTGAATAGCTTATAAAAAGAGTTTCTACATAAACAGGACCCATACACTCCCCTGTGGCTTAAGGTCCCGCACAGCAAGAGACTGCAGAAACTCAACTTTCATTGCCTGGCTGCTGAGCCGGCCTCCCTCCCTTCCCTGCCCATCCTTATTTATCCTCCTCAGGCCTCTCGTCCCTGTCCCTAACAGGTGTCCGGGAATGTCCCTGGCTCCACTCTGGCCCTTGCTCCTTCCTCCCTGCAATGCTCTGCTCTGCTGGCCCTCAGCAGTTCTGGACTCATCAGCCCTAGCAAGATGTTTCCCTGCTGTGCCTTGACTCCAGGGGCTGTGTCCTGGGGGAGCACATGTGCCACATGGTGCCTGCAGGACTCAGCGGCAGCGGGTCCCCCACCAGCTCACCGTGCGGTCTTGGTTGCATCCTTGGCTTGGCATGGAAGGGTCAGGCATGATCAGTGGTGTCCAATTTTTTTTGCGTGCAAAATCTTTTCTAAAATAAGTTTTATGGGGAATGCCAGTACAGAGAGGATGCACGTTGGTTGGAAAAGGGTGTGTGTTGGGGGGGAGTCGGGGAGAAGGGGGAGGCCCTCCAGGTTCCCTGGGTGGAGCAGTGAGACCTTTCATTTGAAGGGACTTCTGGCAGACCTTTGCACCATGGTTCCTTACAGTTGCGTAAAGGTCTCTGCCCCACTGAGGAGCAAATTCACCTCCTACCTCTCCCTGTTGTCACCACCTGCTTCCTTGTCATCACCCCACACTGCTGGAATACGTCCACAGCTCGGGCACTCCTGTATCCGCCCTAAGTTTTGGTGTCATACCAGGGAGATAGGCGAGCACAGGAATGACCAGGCAACGTTTTTACTTTGTGTCACCTCAACTTCAACACGAGTGACTTTCTTTCCACTTGACTTTCACTCCTATGGCTTCAACCTTGATCTTTTCATTCTCTAGAACGTGGCCCCTCTGAGCGCTCACAATGCAACGCTCCTCTCTGCAGCGACCTTCGCGGCGGCTGTTTTCCATTGCTTTTCCTACTTCAGCATGTGGAGCGCTCCAAGAGAAAATTCCACACGGACATGGGACAGGGACAGATGACCCTACATACTCGTAACCTTCCATCCCACGCAGTCCCCAGTGTGGATCAGTAGTGGTCAGGGCTCCATGACTGCTGAGACCCTGACTCAGTCTTCTAAGCACGGTGTCACTTCCTCATTCACAAATAAAAACAATGACCCCAGGCAGAAATGTCTTCAGCTCCCTGGCCACCCTACTGTCACCTTTTCTGCATCCGTGCCCATCTTTGTCCCTCCCTGTCCATCATAGTGGATGAGGGTCCCTCCACCAGTCCAAGGACCACCTGCCACATGTCCTTGGACATCTATTCCAAGGACATCCATCAATTATACCCTCTCCGTCCTAATCTCCAAGCTCTTTTTCTTCCCCTAAGCATAAGCATTTGTTCTGATGTCATTCACATTTTTTTGAAAAAAAGCTATGTTATTTTCTTCAAACTTCTTGAAAAAATTGCCCACACTTGCTCTATTTCTGCACCTTTCATTTCCTTCTCTCCCTTATGTCAGGGAACGCAGCCTCTGCTCCCATCAGTCAGCGATGATCAGATTCTGAGGCTGCAAGGCCAGGCAGTGGCCAGCTCGAAACTTAGCTCATCATCAGAATTTATCTGGGTGTTAAAAAAATATGTTTGCAGGCTCAATCTGCTAAATCAGAAGTTTTCCAGGTAGAACCTGGAAATCTGCTCTCTGGGCTCCTTCACTGACAGCCCTGCCAGCTTCTCAGAAGCCCCCATGGGAAGGGACTTTGCTGCCACAATGCCAGCCCAGCAGGTGCACTTTGCTCACTCCAATCATCAACCGAATCTTGTCTCTTTCCCTTTCCTTCTTCGTTTCAGCCATCTGATTGGAATTTCAAATGATCATAGCTAAGAAATTTTGAATCACTCTTTCACCCTTCTCGAGATTTCTGACCCAATCTCTTGGGACTCTTCATTTCCAGGATCCATTTACTTCCTTTGTGGTTCTTCTAATGCAGCATATTACAGATTAATGATCCTCAGAACATCAATGTAAATAAATATTCCTCTAAAGGTGCTTCATGGTCAGTAAATTCAAATGATGCTTCATACTGTATCTACCTCTTGGACAATATCAATGAATGTTAAAATCTTAGAAGTGCCCTGCAGCAAAGAAAATGATTTATCTTTGTTTAACTCAGCTTTTCCAAATGCAATTTGAGCCTGGAATACTGGGTGTAAGTGAATGTGTGTGTGTGTGTGTGTGTGTGTGTTTGTGTAAAGGCCTAGAAACCACTTACTAAGTGTTTATTTCCTCTCCTGGGACATGCCTAGTTCTCAGATCAATGCAAAATAATGGACAACTGACACATTGTGGGCCCAGTGAATGTTGCACCCTTATTCATTCAAGTACCATTTATTGGTGTGCCAGGCTCTGGTTGGGTGTTGGGGATAAAGATATGAATAATCCCTTTCCTCATGCAGTTCACAGGCTCATGGGGAAGAAGGGTGAGTCCTCACCATAGAGTTTGTGGGTTAGGATACATGCAAGCTCAGGGTGTGCCTGGGAACATGTCAGCAGACACACACAAATACACACACATGCAAACACACACACACACAGATGCAGGTTTACAGTTAGAGAGTACACCATTCATTTGCATATAAAACAAGAATAGAATGCAAATGGTACCCCCTGATGTTGTGCAATACACTTAGAATAAATAAATACATCCAAATATGCACAGTTCATTATTATTAATGTGATCACATTGCTCTGCAACTTTTCATTTTCACTCAACTCCATTTATTATCAATTTATTACCAACGTCGTTTTCTCTTGCACTGTGATTTATTTAGCAAGTCCTCTATCGATGTCTGTTTAGGTTGCTCTCTGGTTTTGCTCTTGCAAACAGCGCCGCAACAAGCATCCTTGTGCAAGAGACTTTTCTCCTTGTGAACGTGTGCAAGCATATCTAAAGACAAATTTTCTAGAAGCGAAACATCTGGGTCAAAAAACACTCATTTTTTTCTTTTGCTAGATTTTGCCAAATTGCTTTCCAGAATTACTGTACCAATTCACCCAAGGGAAGGACTTTTGAGGACAGGGGACACTGGAGTGGGAGGGAAAGAGGCAGTAGAGAGAAAGCACTGGAAGCCCAGAGTTAATGGAGTCATGTCCCTGAGGCATAGGATGAAGAGAGCAGTCTTCATGAAGAAAAATGTCTACAGGCACAGCCAAAGTGTAAATTCTGGACTCTGCAGAAAGTATTACAAATGATCTTAATTAAGAAATTTTGGTCACTCTTTTACCCTCCTAGAGATTCTCTGAACCAATCTCTTGGAAATCTTCCTTTCACCCAAGATCCACTTACTTCCTTTGTGATTATTCTGATAAAACATGCCAAAAATGATGATTAACATCAATGATGAATCATTTGATGATTAACCTCCCTGGTCAGTGCTCCCTCGCTGATCATAATATCAATGTTAATAAGTATGTCTTTAAAAGTGCTCCGTGGTCAGTAAGCCCATCGACTGGCCTCTAGGCACCTGACTTCTTTGGAAGGGCTTTGGGCCGTCAGGATTCGTACGTAAGCTTATCCTTCTGGCACCTGCTCAGGGGTGGGGGCAGGGAGTGCTCAGCAATGGGACGGAGCATAGCTGACATCGGAGGGTGAACGGGGTACATGTTCATGCAATGCCCATTTCACCTTGTGACAGGTAATTTAAGACATTGTACTATTGAAACAAAACTTGATACGTTATCGTGTAGGATGCTATTAATTGTTTTTAAGGCAAAAAAGTTAGACTTTGAAGGTGGTTGCTTGCTTGTGGCTGGGCTATTTTGGGCTATGATCCCACAATTTTCTATCATTAGACGTCCTTTTATGGAAAAATTCAGAATCATTCAGATAGATTAAATTCATCTAACACACTCCTAGTTTGTACCAAATTTTGCCTTGATCATTTTGTTCCTATTGAGAAAGTGGGGCGGGGAGAGGGATGAGTCAATGGAATCCATGCCCTAAATAGTCCTGCTGTCGGCAGAAGACCTCGTCAAACAGCACAGCCCCAGGTGCAAGTCCTTCCTCCTCGTCACAGAGTGCAAAGGGCACTGAGAGACACAAGTGGCTCCTCCCCCAGACTCTCCTATTGGAGCAAAGTCCAGTTCTCCACCCATGATCCACGTGACCACCAAAGGAGCCTTTTCTTCCTGGACCTCTTGTCTCGTCTTAGTCCAGTTACTGTTGCTTTGTAATAAACGAGCCCAAACTCAGGAGCATAAACCAACCAGCATCTTGTGTTCGCAGAGCCTCTGGGTCAGGAATTCCGTAGAGATGACTTGTCTCTGCTCCGTGATGTCTGGCGCCTCCGTTGGAAAAACACAGATGGCGGGGGGCTGAAATGATTTGGTCACTTCCATGTGTGGTGCCTGGGATGGGATGGCTGAAGAACTAGCTCAGCCAGGAGCATCTACATATGGCTTCTCCATGTGGCTTGTGCTTCTGACAGCTTGGCATGTGGGTTCTAAGAAGGGCATCCTCAAAGAGAGCATCCAGGGATGAGACTTCCAAGAGAACCAGATGGAACCTGGTTGGCCTTTTATGACTTAACCTTATAAGCATCGCTTCTGCCATGCTCTAGCGATCGAAGCTGTGCAAATCCTCGTAGATTCAGGGCGGGGAGGCATAGACGCCACATCTCAATGGGAGATGGGCAAATAATTTGGAGGCCATATTTTAAGGCTACCACACTTCATCATCCTGGATCCTTTTGCTACCTGCTCCTGGCAATGTGCTTCTTTCCGGACCTTCTGGTTTCCTGCTGGGTGACATGAAAGGGTAATTCTGGGGGAAGTCAAGACAAGACGCCTTTCCGATGATCTGAGAATCCTGTGGATACCTTTGAACATTATTATGTTCAAAGACTGTTTGTCTCTTTATGTTCTCCTAATGTAACCAGGCTTAGCCCTGGCTCAGCCCTCTGCAGCTTCACCTCAGGTTAACACCTGGGACTCTGGGGCCACCACCTTCTTCCAATACGCAGCAGCTACCAAGTGACCAGCCCCTGGAGTCGGGACGTGAGTAGGGCGGGTGAAATTTCCTTGAATTCATCGTCTCTCAATTCTCCACAATTCCATTAACACACAGCAGATGTATATAAATCAGATTTTGCCAAAGGCTTGGGAATAACTGGGGAATTTCAACGTAGGGAAAAGTTACGATGTATGAAGAAATCTTCTTAGAGTCAGAAAAAAATACTTCAAGGGTACTTTTGATGCATGGATCCCTTTGGCAGTCTGCTGAGGCTTGTGAATTATGTCTGTAAATGCGTAACATAGAAGACTTGAGGTGCCAACAAAAGAAATCAATTATATTTAAGTATAGTATCAGAATATTAAATAAAACAAATGTGTGATAGAATAATACATGTGCTTCCTTGCTGATGCATTAAATAGTAATATCTCGCAGCGGGTATAATAACTACCGTAATTTTGAAGTGCCGTAGTGGTAAGCATAAACAACATTTGGAAATAATTGAGACAGCTATAGCATGATAGGAAATATTAGTGGCAAGTCACAGGTATTGTTAATTCCACTGTGCCCTGTGGCTTGTATTCATAAAGGAAGAAGATGCTAGATTTAATTTAAAGGCTAATGAAAATAAAGGTATATTCTCTCCCATCCAAATTCATGGACCCCTCAGATTCTATCTTTGGGCCCCTGGCTGGTGGGTTTCTTAGCTGTCTTTTACTGCCTCAGGGTATCTCTGCTCTCTCACAGCTCAGGGCCAGTGGTGCTTTCTCCAGGCCTTCCCAGGGCAAGTGTCCACCCCTCTCTAGGACATCCAGTCCCCTGCTATAGAACTTCTCTCTGTCTGACTGCCTCTCCCACCCGGCCAATCCACAGAACTCAATGCACTCCAGCCGTAGGCCATGGGAATAATATTTTGGCAAATATTAAACTAGTGCAAATGTGTAAATTTTCCTTTTAAATTGATATCTGATTTCAACCTGGGCTCACGTCAAGAAACTTTTTACCCCAGAGCAGGACAACAGTTATTTGGCTTCTTAGGGAAACATTAGACTTAAAAGCCAAGGTTCCTGGGCAGAGAAAACTTGCAAAATTAAAGTCTAACAGGGAAGACACAGATCTTTGAATTCTTTTCCTAGTGTAAAGAAGATGCTCTGATAATGTTCAAGGCTTAATTGTGAGGCTGGAGACAGAGAGGAGGAGGATGTGATATAGGAGAGGTGAAGGAAACTTCCATCCCTTTTCTCATCCAAAGTTGGCGGGGAGAAGAACACAATCACAAAGAGGTAGGAGAACTAGAAGGATCTCCTGCCTCCATCTCTTGGGGCTTCGTCCCCAGGAGGTGGATGGGTGGGCACTAAGGATGGGGACTCCTGCCTCACCCCTCACTGGGGATTCTGGGAGCCCACCAGGCAGAGCACCTGCCCAACACGCTGCCTCCCGTCTAGAGAATGTGTGGAGAGTGGAATGAGGTAGAGCCCCCGAGCCCCACTCAGTTGCTGTGTAGCAGTGACACTGAGCGAAGAGCCAGATGCCAAGGTGTCCCCAGAACAGAGGACGGTGTAGCCAGCTGGGCCAGGCCTGGACGGAGGGCAAGGCAGGACCCAGGGACCTACAGCCGCACAGAGGTAAGAGGAGGCCAAGCAGTCCAGGCAGGTGCCAGGGCTCCTGAACACACTGCACCCACTAGAAGGAGCCAGACTCACCAGTTGTACACTGCAGGGTTGGAGGCCAGCAGGACACCTGTGACCAGGTGACAAGACACATCACCCTGGAGACCAACAGGTATTTGCTGGCATGTACGTAGGATCAGCACATGGGATGTATGAGCCACTTCGCTTTCCCTCTACACATTTTTGAAGTCTGTGTTTTAGGGAGAGGCCACAGATAGGGGAGACAATATGATACTAAATTAAAAAAAAATAAACTTAATTTTTTTAGAGCAGTTTTGGATTTGCAGAAAAATAGTGAAGGTAGGACGGAGAGTTCCCATATACCCAACATCTGGTAACCCCCATTAGCAGTTTGCGTAAGTGTGGTATGTGTGTTACGGGGGAGACGGGAGGACATGCCCTTTATTTTAGTTTTATTTTGTTTTTAATTGACACATAATGATTGTACATATTTATGCATTACAATGTGATGTTTCCATACATGTGTAGATTGTGTAATGATCAAATCAGCATGATTAACATATTCATCACCTTAAACATTTCTCGCCTTTTTTTTGTGGTGAGAACACTTAAAATCTTCTCTTCTGGCTATTTTGAAATATGTAATGCATTATTGTTAATTATAGTGACCTTTCTGTGCAATAGTACACCAGGACTTACTCCTCCCATCCACCTGCAACTTTGTACACATTGACTAACCTCTCCCTGCCTTCCTACCCCAATACCCTCCCCTGCCCTGGGAACCACTGTTCTACTCTCTACTCCTATGAGATAAACTATTCTATTTTATTTTTGTTTTTGTTTTTGTTTTGTTTTGTTTCGAGACAGGGTCTCACTCTGTTGCTCAAGCTGGATTTCAGTGGCATCATGATAGCTCACCGCAGCCTCCAACTCCTGGGCTAAAGCGATCCTCCTGCCTCAGCCTCCTGAATAGCTGGGACTACACATGTGAGCCACCATGCCAGGCTCAACTTTTTTAGATTCCACATGAGTGAGATCACGCAGTATTTGTCCTTCTGTACTTGGTGACAGTACATTTAGTTGTCATGTCTCCTTAGGCTCCTCTTGGCTGTGACAGTTTCTCAGACTTTTCTTATTTTTGATGATTTTGACAATTTTGAAGAGTATAGGCTAGGCATATTGTAGCATGTCTCTCAATTGGGATGTGTCTGATGGTTTTCTCATGGTTAGACTGCAGTTATGGGTTTTGGCGAGGAGAATGACAGAGGTGAAGTGCACATCCTATCAACATGACTGTCACTGTTGATTTTGACTTTGATCACCTGCCTGAGGGAGTGTTTGTCAGGTTTCTCTACCGTAAAGTTACAACTTTCCTCTCTTTCCATACTGTGTTCTTTGGGAGGAAATCACCGTGCACAGACCACGCTTAAGAAAGGGGAGCTATGCTCCTGCTCCATGAAGGCAGAGAACCTAGATGACTTATTTGGAATTCTTTTGTATGGAAGATTTCCCCCTTCCCTCCACTCCCCTCCTCTCCCTTCCCTCCCTTCCCCTCCCCTCCCCTCCCTTCTCCTTCCTTCCTTCCTTCCTTCCTTCCTTCCTTCCTTCCTTCCTTCCTTCCTTTTTCCCTTCCTTTCTTTAATCACGTATTGACATAAGTATGGACTCATGGATATTTATTTTATACTTTGAGTTTTAATCCAATACAGCTTTATTTATTTTGTTGTTCAAATTGTTGCCTCCCTGACCACTGGGGAGCTGTTGGCTCCAGTGTTTTGAGCACTTTCTTACTGTCTAGCACTGTGAGATGCCCCAAGCTCATCTTGTATATTCCTGCCCCAGTTTCCTTCCCTGGTTTCTTTTATTAGAGAATGGTGTTAGAAACCAAGATCTGGGCACTAGTGTGCTTGTTGCTACTGGGATATTGTTCCTTCTAGGCTCTTTCAGCAGGCAGAGCAAGGAAATATGTGTATGTGTACTAACCCCTGTATATGCACACATCTATAAGTATTTCTATATGTAACTATCTGTATCTATATTGAGCTAACCATGGGTTTCTACTGAGGTCTCCAGCTCTAAACTAATACCACATGGAACATTCTAGCATCCTTGCCTTCCTTACTGGAAACTCCCACTCCAACAGTGAGCAATCTAGTGCCTACCATCCTCCACCTATCTACTTAATTAAGTCTAGTATGCATGTGTAGTAATATCAGAATTGTTCATCTATATGCCCACGGGAGACAACTTTATCAGCTAAGGTGTGACTGTGTAGTTCCTTCGGCTTTAGTTTTACAGGCTCCACTCATTTCCAAAGCTACTTAAGTCAGCACTTTTCTCCTGCCCTCCTCGGTGAGGTCTGAGGCCATTTCATACCATGTGTAATACAGATTGGTTTGTCACAGTTTGCATTCCTTCCTGGGTTCCATTGACCTACATTATTTTTAAAAAATTTGTATACGTTAGGATTCACTCTTGGTACTTAAGTTCAGTGGGTTTTGACAAATACATATTGTCATGTATCCACAATTACAGTGCCATACAGAATAGTTAAACTGCCCTGAAAAACACCCTACACCTCACCTATTTGACCTTCCCCCCTTTTCCCTGAACTCTGATCTTTTTATATCTCTACAGTTTTGCCTTTTCCAGATTGTTGCATAATTGGAACCATGGAGTATGTAGCCTTTTCAGACTGGCTTCTTTCACTTAAATATATACATTTAAGATCCATCCATGTCTTTTTCTGGCTTGATACCTCATTTCTTTTTATCACTAAATCATATTCCTTTTTATAGATGTACCACAGTTGGCTTATTATCTGTTCACTTATTGAAGGACATCTTTGTAGCTTCCAGTTTGTGGTGATTATGAATAAAGCTGCTATAAACATTTACATGCAGATTTTTGTGTGGACTTATATTTTCAAATTGAGTTGAGTAAATACTTAGGAGCATGGTTGCTGGATTGTGTGATAAGATTGTGTACAGTTTTGTAAGAAACTTCCAAACTGTCTCCTAAGGTGGCTGTACCAGTTTGCATTCCCACCAACAAGGAAGCGAGTTCCTGTTATTTCACATTTTTGCTAGCAATTGGTATGACCTTTTTTTTCTAGCCATTTTAATATGTGTGTAGTGATATCTTGCTGTTTTAATTTGCAATTCTCTATGGCAAGTGATTTTGAGCATCTTTTCATAGTTTACTTGCTTTCTGTACATTTTTCTTTGGGGAGGTGTATGTTCAAATCCTTAGCTCATTTTTTTTTCCATTGGGTTCTTTGGTTTTTTATTGTTGAGTTTTAAGACTTCTTTGTATACTTTGACTATAAATCCTTTATCTGCTATGTGTTCTGCACATATTTTTCTCCTGATCTGTGGTTTGTCTTTTCATTCTCCTAACAGTGTCTTTTGTAGAGCGGGAAATTTTAATCTTAATAATGTCCAACATATCAATTTTTTTCTTTTATGGATCATGCTTTTTGTGTTTTATCTAAAAGCTCATTACCAAATACAAGCTCATCTAGATTTTCTCCCATATTTTCTTCTAAAAGTATTACAGTTTTGTGTTTTACATTAAGGTCTATGATCCATTTTGGTTTTTGTTTCATTCTGTTTTCTATTTTTTTAGAGATTGAGTCTTGCTGTGTTGCCCAGGCTGGAGTACAATGGCTATTTATAGGTGCAATAAAAGCACACCGCAGCCTCTAACTCCTAGGTCCAAGTGATCCTCCTGCCTCAGCCTCCTGAGAAGTTGAGACTAAAGGCATGTGCCACTATGTCCCACTTTGAATTAATTTTTATGAAAGGTATTAGTTCTGTGTCTAGGTTCAGATTTTTTCTCTTTCTTGCTTGCTTTTTTTTTTAAGTTCATTTTTTATGTATGGATATCCAGTTGCTCAAGCACCATTTATTGACATCAACATATGCTTTTCATTCTTTCTCTCTGTGGTCTTCTGATGTCCTAGGAGAGGTGTTGAAGAGAACACGCACATGTGCACGCACACACTCGCAAACACTCACTCACCTCCCAAAAACAAGTGATAATTCTTAGAGACAGTTTAGTGTAAGTCAATGTAAAGGAAGAAAACTATTTTATTAAAGGCAACATAATCAGCAAAAGTGTCCCCTGCCCATAATGGATAAAGCATTTTGCCTCCTTCTTTCTCCAGATCATACCCATTGTGCACAAGAAACGGGGATTATTGTGACAATAATGTGACAACAGGGCTACTGCTCTACACCCCCACCCTTAGCTGCACTGTGGATTAGAAAAAAGCTGTAAAATCGTGATTTTTTTTCTCTCTACTGAGCAGGAACCAATTTTTAGACAGGGCTTTTCTCTTTCTCAGTATAAAGACTCCTCCACTCTGCCCCTTCCCAGAACAACCCCTGGGGGCTAGGACGGGGCCACGTACTTGCAGTTATATAAGGACCATCTGTGCCAGCTGCTGGGGACATAAGTGAAGACAGTGTCACATAGGTCCTGCTCTCCCGGGGTCACACTCTAACTGAAAACAGACTGGAGTTTAAAAATGCAGTTCTAAGAACAGTCACCAGCCAGCATTTTTCTGACAACCTGTCACTCATTCTTTGGGAAGTTAAGCCTCCCAGACCCTCCAGAGGTGTCTGTCACATGTCTATGTGCACGGGTTCTCTTCACTCCTGCCCGATGGCTGTCATTTTTGTCCCTTTATCATCTTTCATCATTAAGGAGATGCCTCCTCTCCTGTAAACCTCTGATGCCAACAGGAAAGTTTCTCTATTGTTGGTCTCTCTGTGGCCTTGGCCGTGGCTGGGTCACAGCTGGGCAGTGCCCATAGACAATGCTCCAATCAGTGGAAGGGCTTATTGTCAATACTCGTAGCTTTGATTTTCATAGAGTCCTTCCAAGAGGCTTGTGTTTTCGCTCTTGTTTTGCTTTGAGTTTTTTCGCCTACACATTTCAGTGATTTTTTCCCCCCTCATCCTTCAATTTCAAAAATTTTACCAGCACATATCTATGTCTGAGTCTCATCTATTTTGCGATAAAGTTGTGATCTACTTGGATCTTCATACTTATTCTTTAGTTTGGGGGAAAAAACTCTTATTTTTTTTAAAACATGACCTCTCTTTTATAGTTTTGGTTTATTTCTTGGGAACACCTATCATTCTTAGGTTGTGTCTCCATTCTTTGCCCCGAATAGTTAATACAAATCTCTCAATGTGTTCATGTCTTTGTCACTTTCTTCTGTATTCTGGGAGAACTCTTCTCGTTTTTCTCCTATATCAAAACTTTGGTTTATATTTCAATGCAACATCTACTCTTTATTGCCTCTAATGTGAGTTTTTATTCTGCTGGTGGATGTTTCCTTCCCCTCCTCATTTCCCTGGTTGCTCTTCTCCTCACCTTGGGGTGTTCTCTGCCTGCAGCATCCTGCCCCTGTCTCACAAAGGCTGTGCCTTCCCGCATGCTGGAGGGAGACCCCAGGGACATGGTTTCTAAAATTTAGTTCTGTTGCTTACATTGTCACTCTCAGGAATAGACTCTTTCCTTGAGACTTTGGGGCAATGTTTTCCTTCCCGCATGTTGCGATGTCTTCTCATGGGCCCCGCGTCTGCCTTGTCATCTTCACCGAAGCTTGGCATTTGCTGATTTGTGGCATTTCATTGATAACCATCTGGCATGGGGACTGTGCGACCCATGTGGGATCTTCTTTTTTTCTGACTGTTGGATTATCTGACTCTGTAGGAGAATTTATAAAATTAATAAAAATAACATGCATGGTTCCCAACTTTCTATCTATAATGTTTTTTCACATATTATATTGCAATAACAAATACCCTATTTATAGCACATTTCCCCCCTGTGGCATATACCATCAGGCATACTTGATTTCTTGCATGGTGAGACTTGCAGCGAACTGAAGCAGAAAGAGGAGCTGAGCGAGTGGGAGAGAGAGTTGCACACGGTGCTGGGAGTCTCAGAAATATTCTCAAGTGCCCCTGGGAGGTGGCCATGTGGTCTTCAGGTCCCTGAAGCCTGAATTTCCTAGTTTCAGAGTGATATTAAGAGACAAATGAGCTGGGAAGCTGCTCAGGGAATGGACAGATAGATACAGAGATAGGTAAACAGACAGACAGATGGAAATGCTATAACGTTTCTGAAATAAATGAGAAACATGGTGGCAGTTAACATGGATTTCCATAAACAGCACCTTATATAACTGATAAAATATCGATGGGTCCTGCTCTCATTGAAATAAGAAGAGCCTTCAAGGAGTGCGAGGAAAACTCCTCATCGGTGGTGTCCTGTCTCTGTTGGATATTTTGTGATTGTGTTTTCAAGGCGAAACTTAGTCTATGTCACCAATACTGTGACCAGGGAATGATTGATAATTACCTGGAATTGGGTGCCTTAGTCAGCTGGAATTTTGAAACAACATAATGTACGGTGTAGTGCTATTTACAGAGGTTGAGTGATTTTTCTGGCATATCTGTTATATTAATTGAGATATATCATAGAGCATATTTGGCCTAATGTCTGACATGTGGTATGCATCCCCAACTGTTACCTGTTATCATTGTCATTAATTGGCTATACTTTATTTAAGGTTTAACCCATCAGTATATCCTTTAAAAATTGTATTATCAGAGAAAATAAGAACAATCTGCATTTATTAGGGTAGAATCTGTCATAGTAGCCTAAAATCTTAGTGGCTTAATAAATAAAATGTGTGTGACACTCCTGTGAAGTCTGATACAAATGGAGACATGCACCCCCATCTTGTAGCCACACTATGGGGTGAAAGAAAGGGGCCCCCAGGTACATGGTGGAGGAGGAGAAAGGATAAGCACCAGTTTCTAATTGCTTTGACCTGGAAATGGTATATATTATTTCAGCACACATTTCATGGGCCAGAACTAGTCACCTGGCACCAGTCCAACTGCAAGAGAGATTGGGAAATATAAGAGAACACAACACATAGCTATATCATGAGTCCTAATAGATTCTGCCATAGGCCAAAAGAGTAGGAAACACTAGTTTCAAAACATATTTTGAATAAGACTTCAATCAATTTCAGTTAAAGTATTTCTCTATTTTTCAGATTTACTAATTCTAACCAACTGTGTAGGATGGCCAAACACATGAATTAATAATAATTCAAAAGCGAAAAGTTTGCAGTGTTCTGTTTCATTCAGTACATGTAATTGAAAGTAGAGAGGTATTTAATTCTAAGACATAAATGCAAGTCCCCATTTCCCCACTAAATAAACACTGAGAAATATTGAAAGAAAACTGTTTTGAAGAGGAATCAAATTATTAGCTTTCCGAGGTACTCTTGAGTCTAGAACTGGCTTTCCCTAGAGTTATAACAGAAGTAGATACTCAGTCTGAGTCAAATCCTTTCCTACATTCCCTGAGATTGCTTCTGCTGTTCAAATACAATAGTGAATAATTCAAAAATGGGTTTTTAGAAGTCTTTTGCTTCTGATCAAGAAGGAATAATGTAAATTGGGTGCACCATCTCACTTAAAAGGATAGCGACAAAAACAGACACCGAAAGAGTGTATGAAACAATGATTTTCAAGATATCACAATAAGGTGAGGAAGAACAATGCAACCTGAGAGGCAGGAGACAGTAAAGTGAGTAGATGACTGTCCCAGCTTACTGCATGAAGAGAGTTTCTAGGCACTAGCTCAGGGAGGAGGAACTCAGATAATCACAGCTTCAAAATGCATCAAGTGAAAACTGATAGAACTTTAAGGAGAAATAGACATGTCCACACTGATAGTTGTAGATTTCAACACTATCACAAACTTGACTTGAACAACACTAGCATTCAACTTTACATAATTAGAATTTGCAGAACACTCCATCCCACAACAGCAGAATGCACATTCTTTTTATGTGATTATGGAGCATTTATCAAGATAGACCATATTGTGGCTATAAGTACATAAATAATTTTAAAAGAATTCAAGTCATACAAGGTATGTTCTCTGGCCAGCAGATATTTAGAAAATTCCCAAAATATTTGGGAAATAAATAATGTTCTTCTACCTATATAACCTATGAATCAAAGAAGAATTCAAAAGGAAAACTGGAAAATATATTGAATTGAATGAAAATAAAAATGCAACACATCAAAATTTGTTGGTTGCAACTAAAGCAGTTCTTAGAGAAAAATTTGTAGCACTAAATGTCCATATTAGAAAAAAATAAAGATCTCAAACCGGTAAAATAATCTTCTACTTTTAAGAAACTGGAAAATAACAGAAAATAAATCCAAAGGAAAGAATAAAGTAATGAAAGATCAGAACAAAAAAAAAATAGAAAACAGAGAAACAATAGGTGAAATCAATTAAACCAAAAGCTAATTCACTGGGAAGTTTAATAAAATTGATAAACCTCCAATAGATCAATCATGGAAAAAAATGAAGTTACAAATTACCAAGATCAGGAATGAGAGAGGTGATATCACTATAGAGTCTATGTATTAAAATAATAATAGACTATTATGAATAACTTTGTCGATAAATTTGATAACTTAGATGAAATGGATGAATTCCTTAAAAGACACAAACCACCAAAGCCCACTCAAAAATAAATCTATATCCTGAATAGTCCTACTTCAATTTTAAAAAAATAAATTTATAATTAAAAATCTTCCCATATAGAAAACTCCAGAGCCAGATAACTTCCCTGGTGAATTCTCCTAAACAAATTCTGTCAAAGAAATAATACCATTTATACATAAACTCCTCCAGAAAATTGAAAAGCACAGACTACTTCCCAACTTATCACTTGCAGTCAGTATTATGATTTTTTAAAAGCAGACAAAAACATTAACTGCAGAACAGTATGCTCATGATTGTGATTTTTAAAATTTTATTTATACTTGTTTTCTGGCCTAACATACCATCAATCTTAGAAAATGTTCCATGTGCTGATGAGAAGAATATATATTCTGTAGTTTTTGGGTAGAATGTTCCATAAATATCTGTTAAGTCCATTTGGTATAGAGTTCAATGTTTCTTATTTGATTTTCTATCTTTTAAGTGGAGCATTTATTCCATTTATATTCAAGGTTGATATTGATATATAAGGTTTTGTTCCTGTCATGGTATTTTTTGTTATCTAGTTGTTTTACATATTCTTTCTTTTTTTCCTTTGTCTGTCTTTGTGGTTTGGTGGAGTTCTGTCATGGTGCCCTTTGATTTCTTCCTCTTCCTTCCTTGAGTAATTGTTTTAGAAGACCTGTGAGTTTTACACTTTCATGTGTTTTTATGATGGTGAATATCGGCCTTTCATTTCCATATTCAGAACTCCTTTGAGCATTTCTTGTAGTGTTGGTCTAGTTGTGACAGATTCCCTCAGTGTTTGCTTGTCTGGGAAAGACTGTATTTCTTCTTTATTTACAAAGCTGATTCTTTCAGGATATAAATTTGAAGTTGGCAGGTTTTTTTCTTTAAGTACCTTGACAACAGGTTCCCAATCCCTTATACCTGTTCAGGTTTCTGCTGAGAAGTATCCTGTTAGTCTGATGGGGTTTCCTTTAGTAACTGCACACTCTCTTGCTGATTTTCTGATTTTTTCCTTCATGTTGACTTTAGACAGTGTGAGGACTACGTGTCATGGGAAAGTCTGTCTTGCGGTATATTTTCCTGGTATGCATTGGGCCTCTTGTATCTGGATGTCTAAATCTCTTGCTAGACTAGGGAAGTTTTCATCAATTATTTCCTTAAATAGGTTTTCTAAACTTTTGCCTTTTCTTTCCAATTCTATTTCCTTAATGTACATTTCTATCCTTATGCCAATGCCACATTGTTTTGACTACTGTAGCTTTGTAGTAAGTTTTGAAATCAGGAAGTGTGAATCCCATAAGTTTTATCTCCTTTTCGTGGTTATTTGGCTATTCAGAGTGCCTTGAATTTCCATATGAATTTTAAGATCAGCTTGTCCAACATCTGGGCTTCCTCAAGGGTAATTTCTGTTGATTGCTTTTTTCTCTGTGGGCCATCTGGGTCACATTTTTCTTGTTGTTTTGCATGTCTTGTGATTTTTTATTGAATACTGGACATTTTGACTATTATAAAGGAATAATCCAGAAAAGTAGATCCCCCTTCTCAGGGTTTGTTGTTGCTGCTTATTTTAGTTGTTGTTTGTTTGTTTAGTAACTTAGCTGAACTAATTTTTTAAAGTCTATTTGTTGTCATGTGTGAACACTAACATCCCTGTTCTCCTAGCTTAGTTGTCAGCTAATAAGTGAACCGAGAGTTTCTTAAACTCCTGGAACCTTGAATTTCCCTGTCTTTGCAGAAGAGCTCTGTAAGGCTCTTCAACATTCAGCCAAGAAGCTGATGGGTCTGCCTTAGTCTTCACTTCTTGCTTGTGTAGATCCCGAAGGTCAGTGGAGATAAGCACTTAGGGCCTTCCCAGGTCCTTCCTGGGAAGACTCACAGTCCTGGCCATGGGTGTTGACCTCTAAATCCCCAGGAATATGTCAGAGCTTTTTAAAGCCCCCTTTCCCCACAAAGCATTTTATTTCCTAGGCTTTCCTCATAAATTTCTTGATTAGTCTTTTGTCCCAAATGTTATCCATTGGCTCAAGCAGCAGGGACTAAAACATTTGCCTGTAAATGTTCAATCAACAACCCCTAAAAGTGACATTAGCACTGGGTGAATTCCAAGTTAGGTGAGACAAAGTCAAACCTTTTGAGCCGTTTTTCAAGGGAGCCATCAGATAGATTAAAACAAGTAATTACAATTCTTTGTGAATGAGGTCCATTCTGGTACAGCCCTGGGAATGTGGCCTGTCATTACTGACGTGGGGAACAGAGAATAGGCTAAGTTAACATCCCACAAAGCTTCTTGTTCTCACCAAGATTCAGTCATTTTCCTTGAATAAGTGCTTTCTGTGTAGCTGCAAGCTTTTGACTAGTTTTCAGAGTTCCCAAAAAGTCAATTCCATTTTTACAATTGTTTTATTGTTTTTGTGGAAAGGCAGAATTTTGAAGTTCCTTATCTGCCGTTTTCACTGATGTCACTCTGTATTTAATCATTTCAGGTGGAATGTAGAAATCTTACAACCACATACGTTTCTTTATTCTCTCTTTTTATATCGTAGTTGTCTTATATATTCTACATATTTTTGAATCTCCATCAGATAATGTTATAATTTTTACTTTCATCTGCTAAACATTCCATAGAAGAATAGTCTATTTCATTAAACCATTAAACCATTACATAAAGCATTTACCTGTATGCTGTTTTCCTTCATTCCAATGTTTCAGGTTTCGTTTTTCTATCATTTGCCTTCTGTCTGAAAAACTTCATTTAGCAATTCTTTTAGTGCAGATCTGTTGGCAATAAATTCTCTTTGTTTTCCTGCATAAGAGTGTCTTTATTTCACCTTAATTCCTGAAGGATATTTCCACTGGATATAGAATTCTCGGTTAAACATTCTTTCTTTCAGTACTTTCAAAATATTTTTCCACTTCCGTCTGGCCTTCATAATTTCTCATGAGAAACCCACAGTTATGTGAATCATGAGCTTACAGAATCTATAGGTTTATAAATGCAGATACCCCTTGACTTACAAAGAGTTATGTCCCTATGAACCCATCCTAAGTTGAAAATATCATTATGTTGAAAATGCATTTAATACACCTAACCTACCAAACATCATAGCTTAGCCTAGCCTACCTTAGATGTGCTCAGAACACTTACATTAGCCTACAATTGGGCAAAATCATTTAACACAAAGCCTAATGTATAATAAAGTGTTGAATAGCTCATAAAATTTATTGAATACTGTACTGAGAGTAAAAACCAAAATGGTTGTGTGGGTACCCAAAGAACGGTTTCTATTGAATGAATGTTGCTTTTGTACCACTGTAAAGTAAAAAAAATCATAAGTCAAACCATTGTAAGTTGGGGACCATTTGTATTTTTCAAAATTTGAGAAGTAAGTTTTTAGCCAGCTCATCTTTAAATAGTTTTTCTGCACCATAATTTTTTTCTCTGCCTTTGGGACTCTAATAACATGAATAGTATTAGTATCATTCCCCAGTTCCTTGAGGCTCTGTTTACTTTTTTCCAACTTTTTTTCCTCTGTGTTGTTCAGATTGCATGATTTCTATAGATCTATCTTCAAATTTCCTGGTTCTTTCCTTTGTTATGTCATGCAAAGCTCATTAAGTGTGGTGGGGTTTTATTATTATTATTATATTTTTAAGTTCTAAAACTTTCATATGGTCATTCTTTGTATCTTATATTTCTTTGCTGAGACTTTATATCTTCCATTTTTTTCAAAAGTGTTCTCCTTTACTTCTTGGAGAATTTTATGATAGCCACTTTTTAAAGTATTTGTCGTATAATTCCAACACCCATGTCATCTTGGCATTGGCATATGGTAGTTACTTTCTCCCAGATATATTCGATTTTCTTGGTTCTTTGTATTTTGAGAATTTAGGGTTGTAGTCTGGACATTTGGAATATTTTGTTATGTGAATCAGAGTCTTATTTACAAACTGTGGACAATGTTGATTTTTTGGTTTTGTTTTAGCAGGTAATCAGCCTGCTTGGGTTCAGGCTTCAAGTTCAGACCAATTTTATTTTGGTTGTGTTTCCAATTTCAGATACATTTTCAGTTTCATGGCTATTCAGATCTGTCCCATGTGTGACACCAGTCACTAGTTTGGCGCTGAGGCCATTGTCTAATCTACTCTTCAATTCTCAAAGTCTATAGATGCAATTTAAGGTTGGATTGATCTACTCATATGAGGTCAAGCCCAAAAATTTACAAACTCGAAGTAGTTATTTTAGCAAACTTTTCCCTATCCATGGTTGTGTCAGAACTTTTCCATTTTCTTGGTAATCCTTTCTTGGTCCTTCCAGCTAGAAAGTTGCAACTACAGTTACTCCAATCTGCTATATCATTTCCACAGTTGTGTCAGGGACAAATGAAGGAAGGACAGAGAGAGACAAGAAGCAACGGAAATTCTTCCCATTCTTTTGGGACCACATATTATCTGATTGGAGAGGAAGGTTCTCCTTCCTCAAAGTTTTAGACTCTCATTGCCCTATTGCTTCTGCTGCCACGGACGGTTTGGGGCCAGGGTGCAAGATAATAGAGAAAAGGAAAAGAAAGAAAGAATCCTGGGGGATTTCCACACTCTGAGTATTAGGAAACCGCTCATCTATCCATCAAGCCAGAACTAGAGGTGTCTCCTTGAGCCTTCTCTGTTTTGCTAATGCCCACGTTCAAATTTTAGGGGGCACTGAATTCAGACGTCCAGAAATATCAGAGGAAAGAAATGGTAAACTCACCACCTGTTTGGTTGTCCTTTGAATTTTTATCTTCTTCTCCAATCTGCTTGCTAGTATTTATTTTTAGAGTTCTCAAATACCTGCCCCATGCATTGTGTCCTGATTTTATGATTGCATTCAGTGGGAGAGGGTGCAGCATGTTTACTTCATCTTACCTGGAAGTGGAAGCCTAATCAATTGATTTTTGGACAGAGATGCAAAGGCAATTCAGTAGAGAGAGCATAGTTTTATCAACAAAACCTGGTGAAACTACTGAATATCCATGTGCAATGCACACGTGCATATATACATATTATATACTTTAATCCATACACCTCACCATTTATAAAATTTAATTCAAAATGGATCATAGGCATAAATGTAAAGCATAAAATTATAAAAATTCTAGGGGGAACCACAGGATAAAACCTTTGTGACCTTGGTTTGGACAAATATTTTTAAATGTAACACCAAAAGCATGATTAATAAGAGAACAAATTAATATCTTGGACTTCATCAAAATTAAGAACTCTCTTTTTGAAAGACACTGTTAAGAGAATGAAAAGACATGACAGAAAAAAAATTTGTAAATTGCACATCTTCTAAAGGACTTATATCTAAAACATATGAAGATCTCTCCAAATTCAATAATAAGGGAGAAAACCCAATTTAAAAATGAACAAAAGATGTGAACAGAATATAAAAATGGGTAAAAGATATAAACCAAAAAAGATATACAGATGATAAATAAGCACCTAAGAAGATATTCAACATCATCAATCCTTAGGCAAATGCAAATCAAAACTACACTGAGATGCCATTACATATCCATTAAAATGACTATACCAAGTGTGGGTGAAAAAGTAAAGCCATTAGAACTCTCATACGCTGCTGATAGGAGTGAAAATACACTTCCTTGACTTCCCTTTGCTCTCCACACGAAGATCCAAATTCCTCCATAGAAAACGACTCCCCGTTGCCTTGTTCCAGTGACTTCTCATCTCACACTATTTTTCACCATGATTTCTCTCTGTTCTTCCACACAGCTGACTGTCATTTTGTTCTACCTGTGTGCTCAGTTCCTACCACCTCTGGGATGTTTCCCTGGTTCTTTTATCCTCAGGACTCTCCTCTCAAAGTCCCATCTTCCCACGAGTGATGGTACTTATCTTCCGTATCTCAGCCCGTTGTCACCTCTGTTTCCTGATGACTGCCCTGAGCAGCTCAGATGCCTCTGTTACATGTTCCTTTTTATAGAACTAATTAACTACATTCATTTATGAGATCTTTTGATTACTCCCTGTTTCCCCCAATTCTTTCCCAAGTCAATCTTTTCTTTAGTTGTTGTAAAATGGTGACTTTTAAATTTCTGTTATTCCTTCTACATTTATTAGCTAGCATTCCTCTGCAAAAAAGAACTATCTTTCCTCCCTTTAAAAAATATTTTTGGAATCACTGTGGAGTCATGGATTCTGTTTACATTTTTTAATGAATGCAAAACAAAATTCTGAATGTGTTAATTCATTATTCAACTGGAATTTATAGAGTGCCAACTGTGCTTGTCACTGGGGATGTGATGGAACTTACATTCTGGTGGGGAAACAGCCATTAATCATACGATCACATAAATGAATGTAAACTTTCAGATGTAATTAGTTCTATAAAGGGGAGCAGTTGACAGGGGTACATGAGCTGGTCAGGGCAGTCACCAAGAAATGGATGCTGCCCAAGGAGGTGACAACCGGGCTGAGATCTAGAGGATGAGTGTCCTTACTTCCTTGAAGACAGGGCTTGGGTGGAGAGTCCTGAGCATAAAGGAACCCAGGGGAACATCATGGAGGCAGCGGCAGCTGGGCACGGACAAAATGGAAATCATTGTGGAAGGACAGAGAGAAACTATGGTGAAAAATTAGTGTGAGATGGGAAATCACTGGAGCCACGCCACAGGGAGTCATCTATGGAGGAATTTGGATCTTCATTTGGAGAGCAAAGGGAAGTCAAGGAAGTGTGTTTTCTGGATGGAGTGGTACCCAGACCAGATGAGCCTTCAAGAAAATCACCCTATGAGTGTGATGCCCAGAGACCCATCAGCAGGCCACCAGAGAAGCTGATAGAGAGAGGACAGTGACTTAGATAGCGTGCTCTATTGACTCTGGAGAGAAATCAACAGACGTGAGAAATGTGCAAGATATGAAACGAATGCGTCTCTGGGTGGTGGAGATATTCTGTATCTCCACTGGGAGCTGGTCACATGGGCGTATCACTTATCAAAAGTCATCAAATTGGTACACATAAGATCCAGGCACCTTGCTATATATAAATTTTACCTAAAAATAGTATCTTGTCAAGTGAAAAAGAAAGGTGTAGAACAATGTGTACAATGTGATGGTACCATTTGTATAAAGGAGCAGCAGATATATGTAAAATACCGTTGGGAGGAAACATAGGAAAATAATAATGCTTGCCCGAGAGTGAAATATCTGGAAGACAGGAGAAGGAGGGAGATGTTTTATTGAATATTGCTTTTCACTTTGGAATTTTGAACCATGTGATAGGACTCAGAGATGGACTGGAAATGAATTTGGGGAAGAGGACAGTGCCAAGAATGACTCTGACGTGGTCTGGCTTCCGCAATAGAGGGTCATGCCAATTATTGCACTAAAATCTACAAATAAAAGGTATCAGATCCAGTGTGGAGTTCCTTGGAAACAGAGAGGAATGTGATCCAAAGCACAGAAGGGGGATCCGCCTGAGGAAGGGAGAGACTCAGGGCCTTCGAATGGGAAGAAGACAGGATGCCTATGGATGAAGGTGGTGGGTTTGTGTGGTTGGTAGCAGCGAACATTATTTTTACATTTACATATATCTTTGTAGACTTTGCTTGGGATGGGTTTGAGGGGCAACAACAAATTGCACTTCTCTCTCCCCCGTTGAAAGTTTTTAAAAGTTGGGGTCAGGCCAATGGGGATCAAAATGTCAGCTTTATTACAAGGCACCCAGAATTAGATCATTTTCCAGCGGGCCAGCCGTGGGGAATGATGGACACATGCAAGGTTGGGGCCAAACAGAGCCCTCTGCAGGTAGGGAGAGCCGGGAAGACAGAGCAAGAGGGGTGGAGTGCTCAATCCTTTTCCTTTCTCTGTTGACTCATCAGAGAAGTGAGTGAGGAAGGATAGAGAGATCAAGTGTCATGCTGATTGATACCAAGTCCACGTGAAAATCTGCAATCCAGGGAAAGGAGGTTTCCTACCACTACCCTTTCCCTCAAAATTCCTGTAAACATGTTTATTTCTTTACACCTCTGCCAACAGTGGGTTGCTGTGAATACTTTTAAAGTTTGCCTGTTGATTGGGCTAAAAGTGTTATGTCATTTTGGAGATTTTTTTTTCAACTCCAGTAGCCTGGGCCTCACGTTCGCAGCTTCTGATTCAGTTGGTTTGGTGTGAGTCTCATTTGTGTATTTAAAAGCATTCCAAACCTTCATTCCTGGTAACCATGTCATACAGCTAAGATCAAGGCAGCCCTGACATTTGATTGTTGGTGTCAACAAATGCTTTTCTCTATCTTTGATCGGAAATTGGCTATATTTCTAATCTGATCTCCTCCCACCCCCATCAAAAAGCTGGGACAAATTAAAATTGGCAGTGCCTGGTCCCACTAGGCCCCCTCCCCAGCCTGTCTTCTGCAGCTGATCAGCGGAGAAAGGAGAAGCTTTGTTCATTCTGAGGTCCAGCCCCTCCCCAGATCTCAGCCTGGAGGGGGTGTATTGGGGGCAAGGCTTGGGGCCCACAGCACTGCGCTGCTTCTCAAGCTCAGGAATTGTGGTCAAACCTCAGCATCTTATTTCATTTTGGTTCGAGTTGTGCTGTGTCTGGCGACTATTCTTTGGCGTTTGTAAGACAAGGTTAAGGTTGTCTTGAAGTTTCAGCTTAGTTTTCATTTTAATTGTTAGTTCCTTTGTTGATTTTTGTAGGTTTCAGGGAGGAGGTTTGAAAAATGTCTCCTGACACTGTCATCTTTCCTGGAAGTCTCTACTTCTTTCCCTGAATTAAAAAAAAAACAAAAAAAAATCCAAAAAACCAAAGCTCAGGAGTGTTTATGTCGAAAAGCAAAAATGTCTTGCTCTAAGCTTTCTCACATGCCCTGAGGCAACTGAGTTTAACCAGATCTGTGTCAATGTGCACAGACTGAATAATATGCTTATTTTCTTACAGTTTTTAGATGGTGTATTTTGGTTTTCTTCTTTTACCTTGTGGCTTATGTTCTACTTTTAGTTTTTTGATTATTTACTATGTCAGATTGGGCTAAGCTGTGCTTTTAAATTTTAGTAAATTTTGCTTTATATGTTTTGAGCCTACATTATGAGGTGTACTCAGCTTTAGAAATGTTATATCATCCAGTGAGATTGGCACATATCATTATGAAATATTTTTCTTTATCTTTAGTAAAACCATTTTACCTTAAAAACTGCTTTGTTTGATATTAGTACAGCTGTGTTGTCTCTCAGTGAGTGTTTGTGTGTGTTATTGTTGCACACTGGACAATCCTGTGTCCTCATGTTGAATGTGTGTTTAATGTCAGCAAAATCTAGTTAGAAATTTTTATATTTGTATCCCATATAGCAATCTTTGTCTTGAGGTTAGAATATATGTGGTCAGGTAATATTGAATGCAGTTGCTGATTTATTTGGGTTTTGACTTCCAATCTTACTATTTAATTTCTGTTCATTTCATTTGTCCTATGTTCCCCTTTTTCTCCTTTCTTCCTTTTAATGGAATTAAGTGTTTTTATTATTCCATTTCCCCCTTTTTAGCTATACATTCTTTTATTATTCTTGTAGTGATAACCCTAGGGACGGCAATGTGTACCCTTGACCCACTGGCATATATCCTAAATTAGTGTGTTTATCATTTCGATAAAATGCAAGGACCTAAGCACACTTTGATTTCATTTGCTCTATACTCACCTTTTGCGCGATTGCTTTCATGTATTTTATTTCTTCATGTATTAATGCTTAAAAGCCTACCAAAGGTTACTAACATTTATTATTAGGTTAAAATATAACAGTTGTTATTTCGATGTATCCACATATTTTACCATTTGCACTGCTATTTATTCTGTTTCCATTCCTTTATCTGAAACCATATTTTTTTCTGCCTGAATAACTCACTATAGAAATTCTTTTACGATGGATGCTTATGACAAATTCTCTGTCTATATATTTAAGAATCTATTTACTTCACCTTTTAAAAAATTTCAACCATACATTTTTCACTTAACTTTCTTCTTATTATTTTTAATTGACGCATAAGTGTACATATTTATGGAGTACAGTGTAATATTTTGATACATATATAGTGTGCAACGATCAAATCAGGGTGATCAGCATATCCATTGCCTCATACATTTATCCCTTTTTTGTACAATCATACTGTTTTTGAGACGTCCTGTTTTTCTTTATTTTTTCTTTTAAAATCAACTTTATTGAGGATAATTTACATACAATGAAATGCACCCATTTTAAATGTACAGTTGGATGAGGTTTGACAAATATATAAACCTCTGCAACCATCACTATAATTAAGACATAAACATTTTCGTCAACCTAAAATATTCCCTTGTGCCCTTTGCTGTCAACCCGCTCTTGGCCCCAGGCATTCATTGATTTACTTTCTGTCACTATAGATTTGTTTTTCCTGTTCTAGAATTTCATAAGAACAAAATAATGGAGTACGTATGATGAATATTTTTTCCTTGCCTGTTTTTCTGTTCATTTTTTCAAAGACGTCTTTTGAGGAGCACAATATTTTAAATTTGATAAAATCAAAATGATCAAAGTTTTCCTTTAAAATTTGTGCCTGTTGTGTCTTATTTCAGAAATTTTTGCTTACTGAAGTTTGCAAAAATTTTCTCCTTTGTTTTCTTTAGACGTTTTGTGGCTTTAATGTTTACATTTAGGTCTATAATCCATTTTGAGTTAATTTTTGTGTATGGGGAAAGGTAAATATCAAAGTTCATTTATTTCACATGAATATCCAATTATTCTGGCACAATTTGATGAAAAGACTACCCTTCCCTTCATTAATTCAAATTAATTCAATTTGGCATCTTTGTGAAAAAACAATTGATCATAGGTGTGTAGGTCTATTTCTAATCTATTTTGTTCCTTTGATCTATATCTCTATCCTTGTGCCAAAAACATACTCTCTTGTATTGAAATCAGGTAGTCCTTTCCAATTTTCTTCTTTTAAAAAAATTATTTTGGCTATTATATATTTTATATATGTGTCAATTTTTAAACCAGCTTGTCAAAATTTGCAAAAAACGTTGTTCAGATATGATTGGGATTATGTTGAACCTATAGCTCAATTTGGAGAGAACTGACATCTTACAAATATCAAAACTCTAATCCATTAAAATGTCATATCTCTCCACTTATTTTTGGTCTTCCTTATAATAATTTCTCTCAGCAGTGTTTTGCAGTTTTTAGTCTATAGATCTTATAGTGTTAAACTTATCCCTGATATTTCATGTTTTTGATGTTATTGTGAATGGGACTACTTTTAAAATTTCATTTTCCAGTTGTTTACTGTGCGTATTGATCTTATATTCTGTGACCTTGTTAAAGTCACTTATTAGTTCAAATAGCTTTTTTCTATGTATACAATCATGCTGGCTTTCGACTAAACAGTTTGGCTTCTTACTTACCAATCTGTATGTATTTTCTTTCTTTTTTATTGATTTATTTCACTGGCTGAAGCCTTCAACTGATGTTAAATAGAAGCCTTTTTCCTGCTTTTACAGGGAAAGCGTTCAATCTTGGACCATTTAGTACAATGGTGTTGTCAGTTTTCTATAGTACCTCTGATCAAGGTGAGAAAGTTCCCCTCTAGTCCTAGTTTTCTAAAGGTTTTCATCATGAATAGGTGTTGAATTTTTTCAAATACTCTTTATGCATGCATTAGGATGACTGTGATTTGTTTCTTCTATGAATAGGATAAATTACATCGATTCATTTTTTGGAATTTAGAATTTAAACCAATTTTGCATGACTTTGAAAAACTCCACTTTGTCAAAGTCCTTTTTCCATAGTACTGGGTTCAGTTTTCTTAATACATTAAGGGTTTTTGCATATATGCTCATTTGGTTTTTTTGTATTATCTCTATCTCATTTTGGTGACAGGGTATAACAGTGGCCTCATAAAATGAGTTGAACTGCATTCTGCTCTCTATTTTATAAAAGAGTTTTATAAGAATAGTATTAGTTCTTCATGAAATGTTTGTTAGAATTCACCAAAGAAGCCATCTTGGCACACAGTGATTTGTTTATGTTTTGGGGAGACAGGAGGTCATTCATTATGAATTAAATTTTTAAAAAACATATAGGCTATTCAGATATTCTATATCTTCTTGGACCTATTTTGTTTATTTGTATTTTTCAAATGATTTTTCTATTTTGTCTAAACTGTCAATTTTTTGGCATAAAGTTATTTATAATATTCCTTTGTTATTCTTTTTAATATCTTTAGGATATATAGTGATGCCCCTTCTATCATGTTTGATCTTGGTAATTTGTGTTTTTGCTTTATTTTAAAATCAGTTTAGCTAGAGAGTTATTAATTTTATTGACATTTTCATTGACTTTTTCTTTATCCATTTTCTAGTTCATTTATGTCTGCTATCTTTATTTTCTTCCTCCTATTTTCTTTCAATTTAATTTGCTCTTCTAGCTTCTTAAATGGGAATCTTAGAACATTGGTTTCAAACCTTTCATCTTTTTCTAAAATAAGCATTTTAAGCTATAATTTTCCCTGTAAGCACTGTTTTAGCTGATCTCACAAATTTCAATATTGTGCTTTCATTTCATTTACTTCAAAATATTTTTAAACTTCCTTTGTGATTCATTCTTTGACACATGCATTATGCAGAACTGTATTTTTTTAACTAAAATATTGGGGAATTGTCCAGGTATCTTCTTACTATTGATTTCTAATTTAATTTCATTGTCAGAATGGAATTAAATTAGAGAAAGTTTTCTGTATGATTTCAAATCCTTTAACATTTATTAAGAATTGTTTTGTGGCACAAAATATGATCTTTCTTTTATGTACATTCCAAGTGCACTTGAGAAGATTGTGTTAACGTAGTGCTTTATGAATTCAGTTTGGTCAAGTTGTTTAATAATGGTTTACACTCTTTAATGCAATTCACAATGTGTTTAGGTTTAAATCTACGATCTTGCCATGTCTTTTCTATTGGTCCCATTTCTTCCTTGTTCACTTTTTCCTTTCATGCTTTTTTGGTATTATTTTTCAAATATTCTATTTAATCTCCTTTGTTGATCTATTTGCTGTATCTCTTTGTACTCTAGGGTTTCCAATATGTACCTTCAAATATAACAGTCTGATGTCAAATGATATTATACTACTTCATGGATAAATTACCTTTAACAGTGTATTTCCATTTTCTCCCTCCCTCTGTGCTATTATTGCCATATATATTTTACTTATAAAAATATTATAAATCCCATAAATGCAAGGGTATTATTTTTATCTTAAACAGTCAACTACCTTTTCAAGAAAGTAAAAAATAATAAGATAAAACTTTTCATAATTTTACTCACATATTTATTCCCAGGATTTATCATTCCTGAGTTTTTATTGTCATTTACTTCAGCCTGACGATTATAAATTTCTTTACTTTTTGTTTATTTCAAAAACTATTTCACCTTCAAATGTAGAGAATATCTTGCTGATTGGAGAATTCTAGGAATTTTTGTTTTTGTTTTTTATTTCAGCATATTAAAGATATTCCATTTCTTCTGGCTTGCATTATTTCTGAAAAGAAGTTAGTAGTATTTCTTCTCTTTGTTCTGCTAATGTAAAGTGTCTTTTCCCTCTGGATATGTTAAGATTTTTCTCTTTATCACTGTTTTTCAGCAATTTGATTATAAGAATATAATCAAATTTGTTTCATGTGTTTTTTCTTGTATTTATCTTGCTTGGTGTAAGCTGAGTCACTTGGATCTGTATATTTATTGCTTTTATCAAATTTGGAAAATATTAGCTACTATTTATTCAAATACTTTTTTTCTGCCCAAACTTCCCAACACACACGTGCACACGCACACACACACACACACACACTCGATGGTAAAATTGAACATATGTTAGGTTGCTTGATATTGTTCCACTTGTCACCAATGCTCTTTTCATTTTTTTTTTTAGTCATTTTTATTTTTCTGTATCAGTTTCTATTATGTTTTCAAGTTCGCTTATCTTTTTTCTACAACATTTAATCTTACGTTAAGCCCTCAAATAACTTTTTCATATTAAATATACTTTTTTCAGCTCTAGAATTTTATTTGCTTCTTTTTAATATTTCCATTCCATTTTTATTATCTTTACATTTTCCTTTAAATCCTTGAACATATTTATAATAGCTGTTTGAAAGTCCTTGTCTGCTAATTCCATCACTGTTGTTATTTCTGTTTCTGTTTCTACGGACACAGTGAATGTTATGTTGTTAAGTTTCTAGATTTCATTTTTGTCCTTTAAAGAATTTTGAAGTATTTTTGGTTAGGCAGATAAATTATTTGAGAATGACTTTGATCCATTGGATGTTTCGTTTTAAGCTTTGTTGGGGCAAGTCTTAGAATAGCCTTTACTCTAGATCTAGTTCAGTCCTACTACTAAGGTGCAATCCACCTGGCGGCACAACTATATCCCCCAGGTATTCAATGGGTTTTCTCACTCACCATCATCAGAATTTGAATGTTTCTCCAGTTCTTTCTTAGATCTAGAAATTGTCCAACTTAGAACACTCCACTAACTCTTCTTTGCCTTTGTATGCACATCTTAGTTACCAACCAGGAATTTAAAGGAATCCCTATGAAAAATTTTCCATTTCTTTATCTGCATAGTCCTCTTCTCTCCAGTTCTCTGCCTGGCACATTCCAGCTACTTAATCCTCTGTGAACTCTGCTCTTTGTTTCCTCAATACAGTAAGACCACCGTATTCTGCTTTGGTTTCCTTTCCCTCTACACCAACACAGAAAATATCTGCAGACAGCTAGGCAATTGTAGGGCTCACTTAGTTTGTTTCTTTCCTTACAGGGATCATGGTCCTGCACTGTCTGTTGTCCAGTTACTGAAAACAGTTAAGTTGTGTATTTGCTTAGTTTCTAATTGTTAATGGTTAGAAGGAAACTGACTTAGAAGCAAAAACTACTCAGCTTTGTTTTTAATGGGTATTTTCACTCCATTCATAATTTAGGTGAATAGTTATTTTTCTTTTAGCACACCAAAGATTATACCAATGATTGTAAGTGTCACTAGCTTTTATCATTTTTGTTGAGAAGTCATCTGTCAGGTTAATTGTTGTTCCTTTGAAAGTTTGTGTGTGTAAGAAGGAGAGGGGACCTGGCTGCTTTTAATACTTTGGTTTTTAGAAATATAATTATGATTGCCTTTGTGTGATATTTTGGGGTGCATATCCTGCTTGGAGTTCATAGAATTTCCTGAATCTGTGGCTTTATATCTTTATCAGTTTTAGAAAATTCTCAGCCAATATTGTATCCAGCCCATTCTTTTTCTCCTTTCCTTTTCAGATTTCAATTGCATGTGTGACTTTTCACTCTGCTCGATGTATTTCTTAAGCTTGTCATTTATTTTCTTTAAAATTTATCACAAGTGTTTTAATGTTTGTTTTATATAACTCCAATATCTGGATCACCTATATTTTTAATTATCTGTTTTTTCCTCTTGTTTTTCCTTACTTTTGTCCTTTCTCCTGGCATGACTGTTAATTTTTGATCAAATGCCAGATGTTATATTTGAAAAACGGTAGTGACTCTACATGTTGTTCTCTACCCTCAGAGAGATTTTGATTTTCATCTGGCAGACAGGGTAGGTGTAGATCACTTTTTGCTAATCAATTATTGAGGGCATTTGAGGCTGGCTTTGATTCTCCAAAGGCTTTTTGTTTGCCTTTCATCTTAATGCATATAGTTTTTCAAGAGCTTCAGCTGAAACCCTGGGCTGTTTGTCAGTGCCCCACCTCTTTGGTAGGTTCTAGACTGCAATTTTCGCCCTGTTGGCATTATGAGATTCCGGAGAATTCCCCTGCACTTTTTAGTGTCTTAGCTGCTGCTTGGTTTCTTTTCTTTGCCTTTCACCCCATGCTGCTTCAAAAAAGGCAAATGCCTTTAAGGGGAAAGTGGATCAGGATGATGCTTCTTCCACTTTTCGAAGGTTTCCTTTCTCTTGGAGTTTAATCTCTCCAATCCTGGCTGTCTCGGTAGCACCTGACTGTTTTCTTTCTCTGTGTGTGATGCTTTCAAAACCTCTGAGATATTATTTTCTTTTGGCATTTTGGCCCAATGCTACTTGGAAATCAGCTAATGTAAAGGCAGCAGAGAATATTGGGTTCACACCAATCCTTCTCTCTGGGTTCTTGGCCCCATTCTTGAGTTCTGAATCTTGATTCCATGTTTTTGGTTGTTAATATATGTTTTTGAGTACTTTTTTCATAAATAGTTAAAAAAAAGCCATCTATTACCTAACGACCCATTTCATTAGGAAATATTTTTCTCTTTTATATATAACATCCTAACTCGATATGTAAACCCTGGATGAGACCATTTTGCACTCTTAAGTTTATTGGCTCATTTTTCTTCTGTTGTCTGGTGTATATACTCCTGAAACCAACCTTGTTTTTTTCCCTTTGTTGACAACTTGTTTTTTTCTTGTCTAAATTTTTCTTTATTCTAGAAATTTCAAAAAATCAGCATGTGTGTCAATAGAATCTCTTTCTATTAATAATCCTGTAGCAGAGTAAACCCTTAGTTGTTTTTATAAGGCAGTGATGTGTTCTTCTTTTTGTAAGTATATACTATATGTTTATTGCTTTGAAATAAAATTTATGTAGAACTTTTTTCTCATTTAAAAAAATGAAGCCAATATTAAAATGTTTATTGAAGAATATGCATACAATACCTATCTAAAAAGTAGAAATCCAGCCAAACTACTTTTTCCAGAGTTAGTCAGTTAACAGATAACATTTTAATTCTATTCCGTGCACATATATTATGTGTACATGGAACACATATGCAAAGTTTTCTTTTTCAAAAATATCATACATGTTGTTTTGCAATTAGCTTTTCCCATTTTACAATATATTTTTTTGACAACTTTCCAGTTAGTAAATCATTCTGATTATCTATTGCTGCATAACAAATCACTCCAAAAGTAAGTGATGTAAAAGAACAATTTATTACTGCCTCTTCTAGTTCTGCGGGTTGGGAATTCAGACAAGGCATGGTGGGGGTGGCTTATTTCTGCTCTAGAATATCTGAGGCCTCAGCTGAGAAGATTCTTATGGCAGGGGCTACAATAGCTGTGGGCAGGGCAGCTGCACCTCTCTCTACCTTCCTCCCTCTCCCTCTTTCCTACTCCCTCTGTTTCTCTTTCCCTCTCACTCCCTCTCTGTCTCTACCCCCATCACCTCCATTTTACTTCTTTTCTCCCTTCCCACAACTCTCCATGTATATATAATAGCTGGCTTGGGCTGCCTTATAGCATGGTGACTTCAGGGTAATTGGACTTCTCATATGGTGACTCAGGGCTCAAAGAGAGTGTTCCAAAGGACAAGAAATGGAAGTTTTAAGTTTCTTAAGTCCTAGGCCCGGAAGCTTGCACAAAATAACTGCTTTATCTATTAAAGAAGTCATGGATCCTGTGTAGATTCAAGGGTAGGGAGATGTATATAGACATACAACTCTTGATGAGAAGAATGTTGAAGAATTTATGGCCATCTTTAACTTGCCATAGTTAAAAGATTCACCTTTGGTAAAGAATTATTTATTTTTTTCCAACATGAAAAATACCTACAAACATCCTCAAACCTCAGAAAGTCTCATTTCATCGTGGCATCAGTTTCAGGCTTGAGGTCTTGGGTCACATCATCTAAGGTAGATTTAGGTAGGGAATGAGCCACTCCAGGTGAAGTTCATGTCATCAGTTTCTTCATGAGGGGCCAGTTCTGCTTTTTGGGAATGATTCTCTGTGGCTCTTGGCTTCACCTTTTGGGCTCTCGGTTCTACTCTGAGTCATTCTTCCTTTCCCATAAGAGACAACTCATGTTTGCATCTTGTTTTTTCTCCTTAAAGGGTTACCCTTTATGGGGAAACACTTACAAACCTCTTTAAGAATAGGCAGGTCTCTATCTTTGGCCCCCTACAAGGCTTCTGAGGTACAATGTCTTTAAGATACTTAGAAGCCGTTTTAGGCATGCCCTTCAATAAGTCTGAGGCCTTACTAGATGACTTTACAGCCCATCCTTGACTTAGTCTTTATCCAGAGACCAGAATTTACTACCTCGAATTTGAAAGTTTTCCCCTGGAGATACCACAATGAGAAGCAGTAGTCCTTTCTAACCCAGCAAGTCCTGGTTTCTTTCTGTTTCCTCCCAATTCTACTAAAAAAGAAAACCTGAATAGCTTCTTCTCTAATTAATCTCTCTCTGCTTATCTTTCATCATAGGCACCTAGAAAAATTCAGCTGGCATTTTGTCTTTTCTACTTGGAAATTGCCCTCGTCCGTGAGTTCATTAGGTATCCATTCCATATATTACATTATTCCAGGCAGCAGTTTTGCTAACTGTTCTGCAAGGGCATGACTCAGGTGCTCTTCTCTCTAGAGCACTTCTAATAAGTTTTCTTTCTCTGTGTTCTTTATGTCTTCTCCGAGAATCTTCTGGAGGCTTTTGCAACTTTCATTAATAGTCTTTCACCGCACTTGAAAGCTTTCACCCATTGCCCGATCCCAAAGCCAATGTTTTAAGTTTCTGTTACAGTAGCACTCTGCTTCCAGATACTAAAATTTGTTCTGGTTATCTGTTGCTGCATAACAAACCACTCTAAAACCTCCAGCCACAAAGTAGAGCATGCGTGTTGTGAAGAATCCAATGCATTCTACATTCCGCACTGTGATAGAACACATAAAAAACTTTACCCTCCAGCATATATTTACTCAAATGATTTTTCCTATTTCTGCCTATTTCTATTCAGAGTACAGTGGACCTTTTTATCAACCTCTACTCTTGGCTGTTTTGGGCACTTGAAGTAGATGTATTTATTGACAGTAGAATAAAAGAAGAAAAGATAGAAGAATGGAAGAGGTAGTGGAGGGAATGACTTTGGCCATTCAGAAAGTGATTACCACTGGTAAGGTATCAATTGTCCAGGTGTCTGATTAGTGTAACGCCGAGTCCCAAAGCTACAGGCAGGTGGTAGAAGGAAGTCAAAGTCTACTCCTAGCTGTTTCCTGTCTTATTCTAGGTTAGAGAGAGTGCTGATGCCAAATGTAACCACAAATGCATATAAAGGGATGTGTCTCCCATTCACTTTATTCTGTATTGACTTTAGCCTCCATTCTGTAATTGGTAAAAGATGTTCTTTGTCATTTTCATGGGCAGGAGCTGACACATTTTGACTATATACATTGACTAAAAGAGCAAGAGTATCAAAGCCTGTAAACCTGAACCCTCTTACCCTGGAAGCCTCACAAAGGTCACAGCTGGCCAGGACCAAGAAGTATAGTTGGCATAATCACTGATGTCTGCCATTCTGCTTCTCTCGTTCTTGAGGTCCTTTGAGCTTAGTGCCCTGGGGCAAAAGATCCTTGATATTCCCCCTCAAGGTAGTCTCTTTGATGTGTGTTAACTACTTGCTAATAATGGCAACAACCATCATTTATGGAAAGCTTACTTTGTGCCTGGAACTGAGTTCCCTGAGGGAACTGTTACAATAACCTCATGGGGTAGATCTTATAATTCTGCCCATTTTACAGATGGGGATGGTGATATTTACCAAGAACAAACTACTTGACCAAATTCACACAGGCAGTACTGAGGGCAGAATGAGAGCTTTGGACAGATGTGCCCCACTTTGGCTATGTGGGTGACCCCTACATTTTACCAGGAATTCCATGTGTGTATATACACATGCCAAGGGGCTTTGGTGACCCAGTTGTCATCCAGAAGGTGACAAAACAATTGCTTACAGAGATGATAGATTGTTAGAAGATGTAGCTTTCATCCAAACTAAGGGAATGATCATGCAGAGACGCCACCAACTCTATTCATCTGCCTGTGACCCTTTATGGAAACTCCTGGAAATACCTTCTATGTACATCTCTACACTAGGTATATAAACTCAGCTAATGGCTCAAGAAGGTTATAAGATAATCTGGGAAGTAGGGTCTGTATAAGGAAAGATAGTAATAATACAGGGTAGTAAATGCAAAATGCCGAAGGTGTGATACCCACCAGGAGTGGGTCAGGGACTTAGAACCTATGTTGAGGCTACAAGCCAGAAGGCACGGACCCAAAGGGGACCCTGACTGTGCTGCTGGCTGACAGTGAAATGCCCAAACTCCCTTGGCAGCTGAACCAGTCAGCAGAGAGGTGATTGCTGCTCTGTTTGGATGAGAGGCTTATAGCAGTGTTGCCTTTGTTCCCGATTGGTGTGAGAATCTTCACATACATCTTTTCTTTGATTCTGGGAATCGGAGGCATCTGACTGGTGAGCGGTCTTTCTGCCACCTAGAAGGGGCAAGAAACTGGGGTCCCAGGAAAGGAGAGTGCTGTAAGGAAAGACTAACCTGCTCCAGCCAGTGGGTTGCTCCTTCTCCCTTGGCACACCCTTGGGAGTACCAGAAAGGGCCTGGCAGGTGTCTGACTCTGTCTATGGGACAGCCTGAGACCCATCTTGGTGTTTTGATTCTTTGTTTTTCTTGCCAACACGAACCTTGGGTGTACTGTGTATTCCATCAGCTTCTGGGAACAAGGGAGGCAGACAGGTGGGGACCAGAAAGGGTTACTGGAGACTTGAAGCAAACGTGTTGCCCTTGAGGCGTGGGGCCAGGGAGAAAAGGGGTCTGTCTGGGTATGGACTTGGCAGAGGTCAGCGCTGGGGCAGGTTGCAGACAGTCTGCAAGATTTCCAGCTGACACCTGTGTCCAAGCGCCCTCTCTCCCTCATCAAATTCTTTCTATGACCTTGGAAGAAGTGGGGGCCACACCATGTGTTCTCAGGCTCCAGGGGTGTGGGATCGGAGGTTGGCCGGGATGTCCCGCGGCAGCTGTGCCTCCCTTGATGGGGACAGGGGTGGTCACTCGGAATCCTTTTCCTCTTTCTCTGCAGTTTCAGCCACCGGCCCCTCCACCTGGACCCCCGCCCTACCCCTGGGCACAGGTGTCATTGTGGCCCGAGGGTGTGGGCACCTGGGATGAGTAGTTAAGGTGGGGGGCGCTTGGGTGAGTTGTCCAATACCGAGGAACAGCAGTTTGCTGGAGTTAACGTGGGCAGCTTCTTTGGGGAGGAGAGGAAGGAGCACCGTCTGCCAAGCTCCAGCTCGCCCCCCGCGTGTCTGCCTGTGTGTGCAGTGCGTGTGTGTGTGTGTGTGTGTGTGCGCGCGCGAGTGTGAGTGCGCGCGCGCCGAGGCGTTCCTCAGGTTGCGCTGCCTGGAAACCGAGGGAGCCATTGGGGAGGCGCAGGGGTGGGGGTGGGGGCGTCCCGACCCTCGCAGCAGCCCGGGCGCCGGCGGCCCAGGCGAGCCCTGAAGCCGGGCTGCTCGCGCGGGCGGGGGCAGAGCGGGCGCGGCGCTGCGGGGGACCGCAAGGCCCCGGGGGGCCCGCCGGGGAGGAGCCGGGAGGAGGCCAGAGCTGCATGGAGTTTCTGGGGCGCGCAACTCCGGCGGGGCCTCGGCCACTGGGCTCCGGGGCGCAGAGAGGCAGCCGCGCACATGGGCTGAGCCCGCGCGGCCAGCGGGCGCGGGAGGGGTAGAGCGGCGCGCGGTGCCGGGGGTGCGGGGCACGCGTCCCCAGACGGGAGCAGAGGACAAGGACAGGGAGGCACGCGCCCAGATCGCGCTCCGAGCCGACGAGGGGCTCGCGCCGGCCCCGGCGCGCGCGTGGGGAGCGGCCCGGGGGCGCCGAGGGAGCCGGCGGCAGCGAGGATGCCGGCGCGGGGACGCGGCTGCCGGCTGGGGGTGTGAGCGAGAAGCTGAGCGCTGCCCGCTCGGCGCCTCCATTCCGCGCCGCCCTCTCCCTGCGGGCCTCGGAATAAGCCCCCCGCGACGCGCGGAGGCACCTCGGCAGCCGGGCTGCGGGGCCCCGGCCCAGCGAGAGGTGAGTGCCGCCGCCGCCCGCCCGCAGCTCCCTCTCCGCGCCTCTTCCCCGCGTCCTCGCCCCTCTGCACGGCGCTTAAAGCCCCGGGCTGCCGCGGGCCCTCGTGTCCGGAGTGGGCGGGCGAGTAGCCGACAACGCCTCCCCTCCCATACCTGTTGGCCCCGGCACGGGGCACCCACCGATCGGGCTGGGGGCCGCGCGGGCCACCTTGCCCTGCGTTGGGCTGGCTAGGCTGGTGGCCGCCCGCTCGGGGGCGTGGGGCTGGGGAAGGGTGTCCCGAGCTGTGCGGGCTACAGGCTGGGAGCCGCTCGCCGAGACCCGGCGCCTGTGGCCACTGGGCTGCGCGCCCCCTTCCGCGGGCGCCCGGGCGGTGGGCAGGGAGGGCAGGGGACCCGGAGCCGCACCGCAGCCCAGGTGGAGCGCCCGGCGGCATCCAGGTCTTCGGGAAGCCGGAGTCATGGCGATCGGGGGAAGCGGGAGGCAGGGTTCCCTCCACCTCCAGCTCCCAGCGCGGGCTGTTCGCCCTCCTGGGGCGCACCCTTCTCGCCGCCAGCCGCCCGGTGTTCGCCGGCCCTGGGGCGCACGGGGTATCTGGGGAGGCCTCCCGCAGCCCCACTGGAACCAGGACCCTGGGCTCCAAGGAGGTTGATGGGTCTGGCACCCGGGCAGGGTTGGGCTCTGGCTCTCCAGGGCAGGCTGGGTTTACCTGGGTGCCCAGCTTCCCTGGACTAGCGCGACGGGGAGTGAACTTCCTGAGACTTGGCCTGAGGGCGCCTAGCCAGCAGCAGGTAGTTCTGGGCCGGCCTCGGGGCGAGGGCGAGCAAGGGGCGCCCCACCCCGACGGGCTGGGGGCTGGGCTGGGGCTGGGGGTGCGGAGCGTGCACGGAGGGTTTGGGCACATGGGCTTGTCTCCTACCCGCGGGCCACGTGCGACCCTGCCCTTGCCCCAGCGTTGTTCCCCACTGCTCGAGTCCCTTGGACGAGGCAAGTGTGTGGAAAGCACCTTCCTTCCATTCGAGTCGAAGCCCTTAGCTCCCGGGTGAAGCGGTGGCTGTAGTTCCTTGGGTGCCAAGACTGGGGCGCCATCCCCAGGCCCTGAGCCTGTTCTCCGCAAAAAAAGATTTTCCTGGGCTCAGGGAATAGCAGCTTAGTGCCGGTTGTGTGCCGCTGTGAAGTCTGTTTAGTGGTGATAATAACTACATTCTAGAGTGACCCAGAGCAGCCTCTGCCACAGAGTTGAGATGACCTTCCCAGAAAGAATGGGCAGGTTTCTGCCCTGTGTGTGTCCAGACGCACGCAACGTTTGTGCTCATCTAAGAACTCGCACACTCGCACTGCTTCTTTAACTGCTGACTTTCCGTCAAAAAGATAAATTATGTTTCAATTCAGGCATCAGAGCTTTGCAAAGGATTCGAAAGCCATTTGGTGTGAAATTGTCTTGAGGCCAGACTAGGACATGTCTATCATCGAAACCAGACTCCAGCTCTCCTCTTTGGCTTGGTGGTGTTTTTTATTTCATGTGTGTGGGGTGGGTCCTGATTTTTATTTGCTATCTGTGTGCATGAGGCTTTGATTGAAGTCTAGGTGGCATTTCAGACGTGTCCTGTGCTGGCGACTCTGTCACCACGCCCAGTTTAGGATGCTGCATAACTTTGCTCATTCTTCAGGCAATTTGGGTGGATGGGGGGCGGTGAATGCCCCATGGGTGCCCCTGAGCTGGGTTTGCAGAGCGCCTGGCTGGTGGAAGCCCAGTAGCGGGGCGCTGCTTTCTGAGTTCACTGCAGATGTGTGGGTTTTTCATGGCAGGAGCTGCGTGAAGAACGGCTATGTTTACCCAGAAGCTGGTCTACGACACTGAAGTTGGTTACTGGGTGTGTCCAAGTGGAGTAATGAAAACAAAACTCTTTGGAAATCCTATCCCTAGGATATTTTATTGGAGGAGAGCTAAATCCTCTTAGAATTGTTCACCAAAATGTCACCTTTGTCTGAACTCTGAAAGTAACTACTGCCAGTAATCAGGCCTTCAGCGATGGTGCAGGATTAGGGCTTTTTAGAAAGAAAATAATTTAATTCAGCTGGGTCTGTTGAGAAACTGGTGGGCAAGGCTTGATGGAGACACATGACACCCTTTTGTCTGTAAGGGGTGGGGGTGGGTACTGGGACAGGGTGGGGTATGTGTGACAACTGCTCTTTGTTGAGTTTAACATTTATCTCCCCAGTGGGAGGCTTCTGACCAATGCTCAAATATTGGGAAGAGTTGGGCTCCCATTTAGAAATTTCTTTTCCATAGCAAGTGGCCTTAGCAGGGACAATGTGCTCCTGGTGGCCAGCCCAGAAGGTATCGGTGAGCCTGTTGCTGAGTGCGCAGTGGTGTCTTTAACTGCTCTCCAGGTCTGCCAGCCTGTGCAGTGCTTGCTGGGTGTCAGAAGGGGGCGCTAGTTCTTACAATGAGAGAAATTCTGAATGCTAGAACTTTGGACATGTAAGGCCTTAGGAGACCCTCTTAATCCAGATATCTGAGACCTTACTTTTGTGCCAGACACTATCACACATTCGAGCTTGTGTAATCCTCATTTTTCATATTTGGAAACTGACGCTAAGGGAAGTTCAGTAACTTTCCCGGGGCTCTGTAGCTTGCAGGTAGAGACAGGGTTATGATTTGAGTCTAAGAAGCTGAGGTTTCTGATTCTACATGCAGTGCTCTTTCCAAACTGCTTCCTTATGATATGAAAAGTGTTTTAGTCGCCTTTGACCTGCAATGCCTTGTTTAGAGTCAGACACATAGTGGGTGCCCTGTCTCTGTTTGCTGAGTGAGTCTGGGCTCAGCATCCCAGTTCTCATTCCTGGTGGAGAAACTCGGGCACAGAAGGGCTGTGACTTGTGCAGTCGGTCTGGGGAGGAGGCAGAACTCCACACCAAAACCCTGCCTTCCCACGTGTGCCCACACTGCAGCCGTGTGTAGGTTTGAGCCCAGATTGGTTTGATGATAGGATTTTTTTTTTCACATTCCCTTTCTGTGCCCACGTTGATATGGAATAGGTAGCATCTTTGCCCTTCCCTTGAGGCTTAAGCTAATATAGTCAGAGTGTCTGAAATGTCCTTTCATGATTGTGACCCATTAGGCAGTGCAACCAGCAATAGCCTCTGATGCTTGTTAAAACTGACTCTTAAGCCGTGATGTCTTCCTTCAAGATTAGCAGAGCATTGGCTGATTCCTCAGAGTGCACAATTTGAATGTGGCTAGAAAGGAGGAAAATGAAAACACAATTGTGGCACCTAACCTGGGGTTTTCAAAGTGAATTATGTTTTTAATCATTTACCATCTAACAAAAATTTATTCAGGGCCTATTATGCAGTACTGATCGAGGAATGAAGATGACACAGTGGCTGTCATTAGGAAATTCACAGATGGGGGGGAGGACGGACTGTGTGTTAGGGCTGCACATTTGTGAGCAGAGACGGGAGGTCACTAGGCTAGGACGGCAGTGATGTCTGGGCTGAGTTTAAAGGATGATTAGGAAGTGGTCGGCTTTGAATGGGTATTCCAATGCAGGGGAAAAGGTGGGCAAAGACTGAGAGGTCAAAAACCACATGGAGCTTATGAGGAAGCAGCTGGTAGTTTGGAATTTTTGGAGATGAAGGGCTGAGACAGGGAGGGACAAGAGAAGAGACTGGGATGGTAGATGGGCCCTTTGGTCAGAACCAGGGGCTCAGCATTTCTCCATTAGGGCATGGTGAGATTTGTCTGAGGACTACGTGGAGAATGGATTGGGTAGTGAGAGACCAGAGGTTGGATTCTAGTGAGGGGGCTGGCACCGAGAGCTGGGCAAACGTGAGAAGACCACCGTGGGAGTAAGGAGGAGGAGGGATGGATTCAGCAAACATTTAGGGGAATCATCAGGGTCCTTGGATTGCAAGCAACAGAAACTAACTCTGGCTATCAGCTAAAGCAAATCAGAGATTGTATTAGCAGTACTGATGGAAACTCACAGGATTGAGGGCATGCCTGAAGAGCCACGCTTGGCACAGGCAGGAAGTAGGCAGTGCAGGGGATCTTGGTGGCAGGAGTTAGGTGCCTTATGGTCTCTCCCTGGTGATGCTATGGAAGTAAAGATCTCTAAGCATTTCCATCATTATTATTATTGTATTATTCTGCTGCTTTCAAAATGCCCAGAGGACACATATGAATGGCATAGTTTTGGATCCCTGTATCTGAGGGTAGTTTTCCAAAAGGCCATCAGGATCTGGAGAGGTCGTTTTCTGAAAGGAAACTGGAACGATCCTGCCAAAAGACAGCCACGTAGATACTGGGCGTGTCCTCCATAGGAGAGAAAACTGGCGGGACTTATTAATCGGTGTGGGAGTAGGAGAAAGGGAAAAGAATAGTGTCATCATTGGGTTTCTGGTTGAGGTAACAGGATGGGGAAGCAAAATCAAAGTCTGATCAAGACTAAATAACTGATGTGTTTTCCCACTGAAAGGGCTGTGGGCAGCTCTCTGTGACCAGGCTGTAGGAGAAGGTGATGACCTATTTTAAAAAGTCTCATTAAGGGTCTGTGCCGCTGTGAAGAAGACCTGTTTAAGTAGGTTGCTTTATTTCATGCCACACAAATCTGGATACTTGGAAACACTTTCATTCATGCAACCAATGTATATTGAGTATCTCTAGTTCAGGTATTGGGGAAAATGGTGACTTAGAGATGTTCCTTCCATATTCTAGTGATGTAACACACAATAAAAAATATACAAATAAAATTACAGGGTACAATTGAGACAGATGTGAGGGTTACTTCAGATCAGTGGTCAAGAAAGGTCTCACCGAGGAGCTGTATTTAAGCTAACACCAAAATGACATGAAGGGAGAAGTCGGGGGAAGATTTGGGGAAGAAATTCCAGGCAGTGGTAACAGCCAGTGCAAAGGTCCTGGGGTAGCAATGAACTGAGTGCATTAGAGGAATAAGAAGAAGGCTGGTGTGGCAGGAGATGAGTGCAGAGAAGCAAGGGCTGGTTCGTGTGGGGTCACCATGTGGAGTTTGGGTTTGATACCAAGTTTGATGGAAGCCACTGGGAAGTTTTAAACAGGTGAGTGACATGATTTAATTTATATTTTCAGAAGACCGCTCTGGCAGCTCTCATTGTGTATGCACTACCTTAGTACAATAGAATGAGTCTTTATCCATTACAGTGTAAAATAAAATGTAGTGTTTAAGAGTAACAGATGGAGAGAAAATGCTTTGGTGACCTTAATTTAGTGATTTCCAACATACCAATTAAATGTGGATACAGACAAAACTGAAATTATAGGATGATTTCAGTCTTGTTTAAAAACATGGTACAGAAGAACAATGAAATGAAATGGACCAAAAATGTTAACATTGCTTGTCCAAAGGTGTTGGGATTATGAATGATTTTTATTGTTTTTTGAAAATGAACACACATTTCTTTTATAATTGGAAAAGACTTGTTTTAAAATGCAGACACTGATGATCACAAATGTCTTGCATGGAGGGTTGGGAGAATGTATCTACTAAACACTTTTTTCCCCTACTGTTTTATTTCTGAAATTTTGATGTTAAAAACCCATGATCCTGGTTGAGTCAGAAGATAGGAAGCTCATTTTGTACCAGCCAATGAGTGGCTCTGTTTAATTTAAGAAATTTTTTAGTTATGAAAGAAAACATTCTTTTTTTACAAAAGAAATTAAAAGCAATACAGAAATATTACATAAAAAATGAAAGCACCTTTCTGCACTCTCATTCCCAAGACCATTAACATTTCAAGTACGTATATTGTTAGATTTTTTTTATGCATTGCAAATACATACATCTACATTTTGTTGAATTTGGGATATTGCTGTAACAAGTTACCCTGCCTCCAAATTACTCTCCAAATTCCTTCCTGCAGAGCTTAAAACTGAGATGACCTTTTTTCCCCTTGAAACAAATTATTAGGAAACTTGAACATATAAGTTAGCTAAGAAAATCCGAATCTTGCCTTTTTAGTATTCAGAGTGTTTACTGAAAGCATAATTTATACTTATGAAGAATAGAGCAATTAAATATTCATTAAAAGCTCATTTCTGAACATTTAAACATTATTGCTTTAGTATTGGATCCCAAAAGTTTGTATCACGATTACAAATCATTTGCACTTTTTCATTAATAAAAGTTAGGCAATATGAAAACTTAGAAGTGCAAATTGGGCAGCCGAGCTAATTATTTTGGTGACATATTTATTACAACAGAATATTATCCTTTGAAAACAGGAAAAGAAAAAAAACCATTCAATGAAGTGTTACTCAGAGCCATTGATGTGTTTTGGAAGAGCTAGATCCCCACGTGGAGCATAGTCTGCCTCGTGGTCTCATCGTACAGACTGGGTTTGGGGCTTAAGTGTCAGGAATGAACTGCCACAAACTCAGTCTTAATATAAGTGAGTAGTGTTGGAGTGGAGTCTCATTATGCGGTTCAGCAGAATTACTCCTATCTTCTCTATCATTACTTTAATTAAACTCATCCTTTCTTGGGGAAGAGGAGTGAATATGGGTTTAGAAGAGAATGATTGTAAAGGAATAGAACCATGGAATTGAGGGGGAGCAGAGACCTTGGTTAGCCCCATTTTACAGATGGGAAAAATGAGGACCAGAGAGATTAAAGGGCATGTGTTCTGTCAAACAGGGTCCATTTCCCCATCCAAGCACCTTTTCCCTTATACTCAGTGGTGGCTCTGTGTTATGAGAAACCAAATTTATTTTAGAAAACCCAAGAATTAGGAAAGTACTCTGAACCTGATGAAAAATAGGAGGGGTTCTGAGCTGTTCATTCATTCTGTAAAGTGTAATCTGTTTGTGTACTGATAACAGGCCTAATTACTGTGTAAACATTTTTATAGCTTGGTAGGAAAACCTCAAACATCTGTACTGCACATGGATGGAGCATTTCAGCCTCCAGCATTTCTGCTGCTGGTTTGGAAAACCAGTTGCTCTGTTTTTTAATCTGATCTGCGGTTGATGATTCATTTTATACACATACACGTAAACATACATTCTGTATCCAGCAGGAAGTGACAAATAATAATAGTGAACTTACATAGTACTAACTGTGCATCATCAGCTCTCTGGTTACTAGCATTTCCCCCATTTTACAGATGAAGAAGCAAAGGTGCAACAAGGTTCAGCAACTTGCCCAAGGTCACAGTTTTGTACTTGGTAGGTGGAAACCCAGATAGTCTCGCTCCAGAGGTACGTGACCCGCTAGCTAAAGTCTCCATCTTCTCTGGGCCTCTCAAAGAGGAGCAGACTTTCTGCAAGAAAGATCAAGATCTGAGTTTGTTAAATCACTTTAAATGGTTAAATCACTTTTTGTTTGGGCAGACTCCTGCGTATAGAGTTGCAGAGAGAGTTCTCTGCAAGGGTGTTGCGTTTTCAAGTTTGTTTTGTGGGTTGTCCTTAATCCTTTCCCTTCATGAATCACTTGGTGGTAGCGGGTCACGGACAGACCATCTGCCCTCAACTGAGGCTGGTGGTTCCCCTTTCCTGCCAAGGCTCAACCCTCAAGTTCATGGCACAGACAAACCACTCTGTTTCTGAGCTCTGGTGGATCCCAAGTACCGCTGGCTTCCAGTTTGGCTTCTGTATTATCTTTAAATAAATGAAGTTCTCTAATTTTTGGCACTCAGAGAGATAAATGCTTCCATCTAGCTTTCAAAAACCCAGCACAGAACTCGCTGGAGCCCTCAGAAGGTAGTAGGCAACAGGGAAGAATCACATAATTGGAAAGGAGAGAAAGAGAGGGACGGAAAGAGAAAGCGACAGTGTCTGAGCGGACAGTTAGGTTCCCACTCCTAGGGAAAGAGGTTGAGGCCAGCAAGGAGTGATCTCAGAAGGGAAAGTAACTACAAGAGGCATGTGCTGATTGGGACAGTGACCCCATCATAAATGAGAACTCCAGAGGGGATGACCCTGCTGTGGTCTTGGGAAAGGATGGATATCAGTGATGCTTAGGACATAGGTGGTCCAGACCTTTCCAGAGGGAGGTCAGCTGGTCTTGGGTTTGAGTGCTAGAATCTGAAATGGAGATTATAGTTTAGTGGTTCTCAAACTTTGCTGCACATTAGAACCTCCTGGGGAGACTTTGAAAAGTTACAACATCGTAGCCACATCCTAGTGGTAGATGGGACCCAGCCTACCGGGTGATCCCCTGTCCAGCCAACTTTGAGAACCACAGCCCTAGGACAGCATTTCTCAAAAGGATGTGCCTACCCATCACCTGGGGACCTTATTAATCTGTGAATTCTGATCATCAGGTCAGCAGCAGGCGTTTCTAGCAAGTTCTGGGGGCTGCTGCTGCGTGGTGGGCCGCACTGGCAGTAGCAAGGTGCTAGTTAAGAGAAACATTTTGCTGACTTCCTTAGCTTCACATGATGGGCTTCTGAAACCACTACCTTTTCCTGAGATGCCTGGCAGCTGGGGTTCATTCAGTGCAGGGGGAGAGAACAAAGTGCCCGGCCCCTGCCTTTGCCACCTGAGAGGCCCAGAGCAGTGGCCTCCAAGTCCTCTCTGGAGGGTCACTCTCAGAACCAGCTGTCAGGGTGAAACTTATTTATCCTTCAAGATCCAGCACATTCTCCTTTCCCTGGTTTGGATTGATAGAGTCAGAATTGGAGGCTCAGAGAGCCGGAAGGGACCTTCGGAATTATCTAGTCTAAATCACTTAGTTTTGTAGTGGGGGAAGCTGAGACCCAGAGTAATTAGTCGAGAGTCGTAGGCCATCAGGGCAGAGATGCTCAGGGGGACACACGTGGCAGGAGGAAGCCTGGGGAGAAGACACCCCACACTGCTCTCGGTACAGGGGAAACAGGAGCCAGAGATTCCAGCAAGACTGCGGGTACAGTCACGTTAAAGGCACCTGTGAATTGAGAGATGTCAGTGTTAATTATACCTGTGATTTTCCATCCCCTCCCTCCCGACACCCCACCAACTTTAGTTAACTGTGCAGAAGCTCGACGAATTTCTTTGCTTCTGTGGTTGCAATTGACACCTTGACAGATGTTCACAGAAGCTTCCTTCCTAGGGGGACGCTGATGCACGCTGCCCTACTTCACGCAAAATAATTGCTTTTACCATTTTCACCCAAAATATTTTCTCCTGTCGTCGAAACAAATAATGCTCCCAACATATAGGTTTCTTGGTGTCGTGGCGAATATGTTAAACTTGTGATAAGTGTAGTTCATATTTGATGTTCTTGGTATGTATCACCCAGCGGTGACGTGTTCAGCCCATGATGACTAATAAATTGTATTTTGTTGGATCCTTTCTTCCTGCTTTTTCACCTGTTTGAGAATGTCACTGTTGACAGGGAAGGGGCCCTGCCCAGCTCTTTGAGTTTTGTAAACTGACTTGAGATAAAGACAAGGAGTATGAAACTGGGGGACTCAAGTGAACAGTGCTTTCTCAGGGTATTTTGCCTTAGAAGATGAAATCTTTAAATAGGAAACGGCTTAGGGGGCATAGGAAAGTTAGCATAAAGATTGAGGTAGTATAATTATAGCTAATGGTTACATAAGTGCTCCTTTCTAAGTACTTCATGTATGTTAACTCATCTAATCATTTCAACAACATTTTTATAGACGAGTGTATCTAACTGCAGAGAAGTTAAGTGCCTTGTTGAAGGTCACACAGCTAAGGAGCAGGGAAGTTTGACTCATGACTTTAGGAGCCAGGCTCCTAGGCTGCTAGGCTAGGCTGCCTCTGTCATTCTAACGGAATCACTCGATTGCAGAAGGGTCTGCAGAGAGCCTCCATAGAACATTTTTAAACAGATTTTGACAGTCTCTGACCTTGCCCCCTTGGTGCACCCTGGTACCCTCGCGTGGGTCCGCTTCCTCTTATCACAGGGGTGGGCCTGTTCTATTTTCCCAGTCTTTGCTCTTTCAGTTCTCCATAGATGTGTCTATGGAGGGGCCACCTGTGGGCTCACCTAGTTCGTAAAGAAGAGAATCCACAGCCATCGGCGGGGTTGCGATGTCAGTGGGGCAGCTGTGTGTACGGTGCGCCCCAGGTACCTGAGTTGCACGGAGTTACAGACCTCACTTTCCCATTTGGCCATCCACCGGGGCGTCACCCTCCTTCCCTGGCCACCTGTTGGCCTGTGTCATCCGAGGCTCCCAGGACCGTGGCTCTGCTCTGCTTCTGGCCTGAAAGTCTCTGCCTCACTCTTGCTGGGTTGTGTCTCCCCCAATCTGAGCCCCTCTTGGAGTCTCTGCACCCCAGGGGACAGAGAGAGCTCCCCGGGTTCTTCCTCACTCCAGCCAGGCCTGACTCGCTGGACTGGATGTCCCAGGACGGTCCTTGCCTGAACAGTGCCACAACTGCTCTGCCCTTTGCGAGGGCCTAGGCTGGGCTGGGCAGCTCGGCCTGGTCTCGGCGCCTCCCCCCCTCCTGCTTGCCTGGTGTTGCCGCCTGATTTTCCCACGACGGATGGTGTGTTCTTTTAGGGGTTGGCAAACTTCTGTAAAGGGGCAGAGAGTAAATATTTTAGGCTTTGCAGGTTATATGGTCCCTCCCTGCTGCAACTGCTCAACCCTGCTGTTGTGGCATGAAGGCAGCCACAGGGCTCCTCCGTGTCCTCACATCCTCTCCCTCCGTGTGTGTGTCTGTGTGCGGATCTCCTCTGCTTGTGAGGACCGGTCATATTGGATTAGAGCCCACGCTAAAGACTTCATTTTCCCTTAATTACCCTTGTATGGACTCTGTCTCCAATCCCATCACATTTGAGATACGTTCTGAGGTTAGGACGTCAACATATGAATTTGGCAGGGGGTCACGGTTTAGCCCATGGCTCTTTTCTATCAACACATGTCCCTGTACCCCCCTCATAGGTAGGTGTCCCCGAAGATCACTCCATGGTCTCTTTTCTTGCACTTCCTAGGTTCTTTCTTTGAATAATCTTTCCTTCCCTGCTTTAACTGTGTCTTTACCATCAAATCTTATCAGATGTTACATGTAAATTTGTCTCACAAGCACTTGAAACTCAACCTGGGCCAGACAGAAGGAACTGTTTCCTCCACGATACACAGTGCGTTCTCCAGCCTGGCCTGAAGCCCCCAGCCCCACGCTGAGATTAGGAGCCTTGTTGTGCATCGCTGGCCCTCCGGCCCTGCCCACATGTGATCAGCGTGTCAGTCCTATTGATCTGACACTTGCTGTTGTTCTGGCCTGGGCTTGAGCTAGCTCCTAAACGCTTCCCCTGCCTCTTACGCTCAGTTTTTAAACCTTGTTGCCAGATCGAGGTGCTGAAAACACAAGGTGAGAAATGCCACTCTGGTCTTCCAAACTTGCAGTTGCACCCACTAAGATTAAAATTGCAACTCTTTAGTAGCTTTCGGTTTGGACTTCTTGGTCACTGTACCCTGCCACCTCTGATACCTCTGCCACCTCCAAGTCCCATTAGACTGACAGGCCTCCGTGTCTTTGCTTGTGCAGCCGAGAAGCCCCTTGTCATTTGAAGGCAGAGTTGAAGCTGACCTTCCCCGTGAAGTGACCCTCGATCCCCACGGTGGAATTTAGTCTCTCCTTACTCTTTGTATGTATAACAAGTATCCACACATTTACTCTTCACAATTAATGGCTTGGGCCCATTATCACATTTAGAATCTCAGAGTCCTGGAAATGTACAATTAAAGAGATTTTGGAAGGCATCTTTTTCAACAAGGAACCTCTGAGCAAACCTAAAGTCATGTCTCTTCTTCCTCTTCTTAACTGTAAGCTCTTTGAGGGAAGGGGCTTGATGGTGTGTGTGTGTGCGTGTGTGTGTGTGTGTGTGTGTGTTTTCTCCACAATTCTTGGTACAGTGTTTTGCCTATAAGACTTGTTTAGAGATGTTTCTTAAGTTTCAGTGGAGGAAAATACTGTGGGTACCGAGCTGTGCATTTGGCCCTCTCTGATTGTAACACCTGGACATCAACGTGGGAAGATTGGTTTGCAAAGTCGTTGTCACTGCAAGCAATCCTGGTCTTCCGTCACTCACACTGTGATTTATTTGCTCCAGTGTAAAATGGAGACAGTAGTTCAGACGCGTCTCTCACTAGAGGGGTGGGCGGTAGGGGAGGCATGGAAGTGTATTAAATTAACGTCTTTCATACCTTGAAATCTTTGGAGAAGAAGCAGGAGAGGAAACAAAGTAAAATCAAGGTGTTTCTTAAAGGGACCCCTTAGGAAAATCTGGACAGATGTATAAGGGAGTTGTGATTTGCACTGAAGTCAAATAATTCACTGTAGGGTCCTTTGAAATAGGAATTCCCCACACGGATTTGAGTGAAGTTTCTAGATAATTAGGTTATCAACAGAAGGAGGTGAGGGAAGAGAAAAGGGTCTAAGTGAGCAGCCATAGGTGTTCAATCAGAAAGAGCAGCAAGCAGGTGAGATATTGTTACGCAAATTACTGGGGAATAGGATTTGATCTCTTGCACAGAGTGAAATATTTTTCGGAAAGGGTGTGGTGGTGTAATATTCTTTTTTCTGCCTTTCCAACGTGTGCATGTCTTCACTTTGTCACCCTTCCCAAGAAAGCTCTTTGGATTCCCCCCATGTTCACCTCCACCTCTGGTGCCCCTGTCACCACGGGTGCCTCTTGGAGGGAGCAGTGAGTCCTTTATCCCAGAGAGGCTGAAGTAATGCTCTCCCCACCCCCAACGTCACCCCTTGTTTCCTCTTGGCTCAGAACTCCTCCTTGCTTCTGGAGGGACTTCCTGGGCCAGGGCTGTCCAGGTGCCACACAGGCCCCTCTCTGAGTGACAGCTACTCAGCCTGCCCTGCGGTCACAGCTCTGTCTCCAGCGTTTGCCACGCGGCCACCCCATCCTGCCAGATGCTGGCTGCTGGGCCAGCCAAGCAGAGCAGACAGAGTTGTGGGAACAGCTGTACGACCAAATTGCCATGTTAGACACGCTCAGCCCTTACTGCAGATATGTTCTGGAATAAACCCTTCCCTGAGACAGTGGCCTCTGAGACTCACCAACCCAACAGGGATTTCTCAAGGAGAAAACTGCTGCCGTCTGGCTTTCTCATTTTGAAATAGTCCTTTAAGTGCACTAAGTAAAAATTTGTGGTTAAAATTTTAAAAATAAGCAAATAGGAGAAAATAAAATTTACTCTTAATACCATTGACCTGGAGATGGGATAACAGTCTGGGGCTGAAATCTCCCCATCTGCATTTGTGTGGCCGTGGTGTGCCTTTAGTGTGTATTCCTATTTACTTAGCGGAAGGGGTTGCAACGTGAATTCTCCTTATATGCGACCTGCTTTTTCACTTACTGCGTTGTGAATGTCTGTCCATGTTGTTATACATCCTCGCACCTCATCATTTTTAACGAATTCATTGTCCACAAATGGGTGTGCCATGTGTTATTTTTGACTTTACTATTGAAAAATATTGCACATCTGTTAAGTATTTTTCGAAGGACGAATTCTTAGAAGTGAAATTATCAGGTCAAGGATGTGGAGACCTGTCTTCAAGATTTTTCCTATTCTCACTTCTAGCAGGAATGGAAAGAAAACTTATTTCCATACATCCTGACCAAGAGCTGCTGTTGGCCTTAATTGTTTTTCGAAATCTGATAGCCAAAATGGTTTTGTGGTGTTGTCTCATTTCGTATTTCTGGGTTTATAAGCAAACACGTACATTTTTTTTCATATACTTATTGGTGATTTGATTTTTTTTTCTTTTGTGAATTGCATATTGATGTTTTATGTCTGTTTATCTGTGGAGGTTTCTTTTAAAAATGAATTGTAAGAACTCTAGTAGAAAGAAGAGTAGCCTTTGTTTATTACATGCTGTGAATTTTTCCAAGTTTGCTGTTTACCCCTTTATTTCTTTTATATACTTTTAAACTTAATGTTTTTTTAAAAAATCTAATCAATTATTTTATCCTCACCTCTCAAATATTTAAGCTTTGGAGACATGCTTAGAAAATTTTTCCTCACCTCCAAGATTACATAAATATTTACCTCTGTGTTCTTTTAAAACTTTAGAATATATATGTATTAATGTAGTGTGTTGCACAGAGCTTAAAAATCAAATAGTGTTAAATCTTAAGCCAAATATTAAATAGTTTCTAACACAAAGTGGCAGCCCCTGGCTGTCCAGGGAAAGCGTGCTGTAAAGCTGGAGTCAGATATGTGCTTGGCTGCTGGAATTGCGCCATCGGGCCAGGCAGGGTGGCTGAGGGCCCCTCGGTTCTGTGCACAGACTAGCCCAGAGTCCGTGTCCCTGGGAGGCCCTTCACCCCAGCCCTGTCCTGTGCCTGTGTGTCCTCGCATTCTTCTCTGCCCAGCTGACACGCAGGCTCCTGGGGACATGGGACACAAGAGCAGTGTGCTGACTCTGCAAGTGAGGGACAGGACTCCTGTGCCCCCGGATACTCCCGGTGACCCCGTGTGTATCTCCGGGTCTGGAGCCTGGTGTCTGGCTCCTGCCTGGTGTAGACCCACAGTGAGCACAGAATTTGTCAGACCGTGTGGTCGCCGCTCTTTGCTTTCTGACTTCTGCATCTCCTTTAAGATCCCTCCTTCATCCTCTTCTTCCTTGTGGCTCACCGGGGAGTATCTCCTCTGCCTTCCCATCCATTCTTATTTCAGCAGCGTTTGGGGAAGGAGAGGAGAGAAACGAGTGAGATCAATTTGCCAATTTTTAGCCAGAAGTCTAATATACAGTCTCATCATTAGATTTTTTAATCCATCTAGTATTAATTTGGCTGTGGTAGGGTATAGGGACCTAACTTTGCTGTTATTTTTTTCTAAATGTTTTTCAATTTTCCCAGTATTATTTCCTGAGTAGTCCATCCGCTGATAGAGAAATGCCAGTTCTGTGATGTTCCGAATGTCCATGCTCATCCAGGTTGACTTCCAATCTTTTGTTTCCGCTCCACTGTTCCATCCATTCTTTTTCCAGTGCTACCCTGGTTTAATTATAGCAACTTAAAAAATTTATGATAGGGCAAATATTCCCTTCTCCTGTTTTATATTTTTAAGTTACCAATTTTTTTTTTCAATGGGAAAATAATGATGATCTTTTATGGTCACTATTTTTCCAGATGTCCCAGATCTTTCAACTTGTCATAACCATTTTTTTTTTTTAATGTTGCAGTTTCATTTGTTCTTTGACTGACTTGTCCTTCCTGAGTTTTCTAAACCTGAGACATCTTTTCCAAAGTTACATTTTGAATTTGCAAAGAAAACAAACAAACTCCCCTGGCATGGGGATCTCTTGGTGTGTGCATGGCTCACCTGTAACCTGATTTTCTGACACCTGAACTGCACCGTGGCCCGGTACCATCTGAGTAGGGGAACACAGCTTAAGGGTACAACCTGGGGTGGAAAAAATCCACAGAATATTATATGGGAATGACTAGCTGGAACCAGAATGCTTCTCGTAGTCTAGGGCAGGTGGCTTTCGGTGATGCCCAGAGAAGTCAACAGTATCCCCCTGGGTGGGAGTGGATCTTACATGGCTAGAGAGGACTGACTGCTGCAGGTTGCTTCTGTCACCTGCTCTTGGAAGCCACCCTTGCTCTGCCATGTCCCTGTTTTCCCAGCACTCTCCTGTCCCCATCCCTTGGAGATTTTCTAGTTCCTTGAATTATTCCTATTTTTCTTTAAAGCCTGGGCCTTGCTGTGGCATCTAAATCCTTTACAGATCACCTCACTCTTCCTGAATTACAGCTGACCCTTGAGCAACACCAGGTCAGGGCACCGACTCCCCAAACCGTCAAAAATCCGTGTATAACTTTTGATTCCCCCAAAACTTAACTACTAATAGCCTACTGTTGACGGGAAGCTTTACTGATAACATAAACAGCCAATGAATATATATTTTGCATGTTATATGTATTATGTACTGTATTCTTACAATAAAGTAAATGAAATGGTATTAATAAAATGGTTTTAATAAAAGAAAATGTTATTAAGAAATTCACAAGGAAGAGAAAGTGTATTTATTATTTATTAATGTGGAAGTGGATCATCAAAAAGGTCTTCATTCTCACCATCTCCACGTTGAGTAGGCTGAGGAGGAGGAGGAGGGTTGGTCTTGCTGTCTCAGGGGTGGCAGAGGTGGAGGAGGAGTAGGAGGAGGTGGAAGGGGAGGCAGGAGAGGCAGGCACACTTGGTGTAATTTTTGAAAAAAATCTGCATACGTTGCTCAAGGCAGTAGGAAGGTGAGGTGTCCACCTTTGTCCCTAGCATAGCCAGAGATCCCTTACTATCTACATAACATTTCATTTGCTCTTTGCCCTTGGGACTCTTTCCAGAGCTTTTAAATGACTGTTCTTTCCATAGTTTTCACTGGTTTCACTGAGAACAGGGCACTGCAGATCCTCATGCTGCCATGTTGGAAGCCTATCATCTAATTTCTTCTTACTTGCTTATGTGGTGGCCGTTGTGTCTTGTACTCTGTCAGGGTTGACCAGTTTTTGTGTCCTCATAGTACTGAGAGACAACTAAGGAATGCAGTTAACTTGCTTTACCTTACAGCCTCAACTCTCTGATTTGCTCAAAAAAATTATGATTGTGTAGGTTACATGGCTTTTTTTCGTTGTTAGTTGGAAATGACATTTTCTTGTGACTTTTTACATCCTAAGTCTATAATTTCTCTTTATTTTTTATATTAAGTAGCAAATGTCTAACTCCCCTACTTTGTAGATTGTGAAAATATAATATGGGCAGTTTAAGAAGCAAAAAATGAGAAAAGATAAAATTATTAAAAAAAAAAAGAAAAGAAAAAAATCTGCATATAAGTGGACCCATGCAGTTCAAACTTGTATTGTTCAAGGGGCAGCTGTGTGTGTGTGTGTATGTATATTCCACATATTAAAATCCTTTCATAGACCTTCTTCGTTTTCCTTTTTGGCTATTGAAACGTCACGGCTCTGCGGTTGTGTTTCAATACTGATGTCATCAGAGGGGTCAGAGTGCCCCCGCACCGTGCCAGCTCAGGATTGAGCACTGGGACTCCCCAAGGTATTGTCTGAAGTGGCACCATGAGATGATGTCAGCATTACAGCCCCAAAGTCACATTCCTTTTGCTCTACCCTCCCTTCCTGGTCCACCGACATTAGCACTGCCACATCCAGGCCACTGCTGTGGTTATGGGGCAGTATCTCCAATGCCGAGAGCGGGACGCCCTGTCTGCTTACCATGTGCCAGACCCCCGTCATAAGTGTCTTGAGGATAATCTCAGTTAATGCTCACAACTGCTCAATGAGGTAGATACCTTACGACTCCCATTTTATTGACAGCAAAACGAAGACTGACAAGAGTTGTATTGTCTGGAGTTTTTACAGCCAGACCAAAAGAGAGCCAGGACCGGGTCGGGGCTGTTTGGCTTGAAAGCCAGTCTACTCTGCAGTGTATCTGAGGCCCAAGGGTTGGGAACAGCCTCCGTCCTGAGCGAGTCTTTGAGCCGGACACTGAAGTCGTCAGTTAGTGGCCATGAGTGGTCAGAGAACGAAGACACGGAGGGCGCATGTGGGCGCCACTGAGGGGAAGCGGGCTGACTGCCGAGGGAGGGCAGAGCGCTCAGGTAGGACGGTGCTGGCAGTGCCCCTTTAGGGGTGTCCGAGGTTGTCCAGGCTTGGCCCTGGCCCTGGGCAGCCTTGAAGCAGGAAGCACAGGTGAAGAAGCTTCGCACTCAAAGTCAGTGCAACTCCCTGGCCCTGGTGATTAAGGTCATTTCAGGAGAGAGTTGGGGGAAGATGACTAAATTAGGTTGGCTTTTGTGCCTCTTTGGCTTGGAGTGGAGTGTGGGAAGCGATCCAGCGCTGTCTTTCCCTGCTGGCTGCGGGACAGAAGACAGCGCGCGGTGGGGGACCTTGCACTTGTGTTTGTTTGCCTCCCAGTGCCCTTCCCTGCCTGCCGCTTCTGATTCATCAGCTCCTCCGATGCCTGCCGCCAAGGGCTCTTGAAGGTGGCGTCCTTATCTCGGTCTCGGCTGCCACCGCGTTCCTTGAGTTCCTTGAGACCCGCGTGAACATCCCATCCCCGTTCTTTCCCGTCGCGCCTTCAACACCTGCTCGGATCCTGTTTCCGCTGCACGGGACCTTGCTGGGTCTGTGCTCTGTCAGAGCAGAGGGTTCATTCCTGAATTCCTCGGGACCCTTTTATGTCTCTTTCTGGTCTCCGGTGGGTTTGTCTGCACACAGATGAGTGTGTTTCGAAAAGCAGAGGCCCTGACTCGTGTTGTAGCTTTAGAAAGATGGCTAAGGCCCCAGTCAGGCCAGATTTCTAGGATAAAATGCATGCCTTTACTTGTTGCTCCTCTGTCCAGCTCAGAACCTTCTCCCTCCCTCAGAGCCTTTCCCCGGGTCCCTGCCCTAAGGAGAGAAGAAAGGTGTCCCTCAAGAGAGAGGCAGGCTGTAGAGGTTGTCTGAGGTCTTGCTCTGGAGCCAGACTGCCCGGGTTTGACTTCCTGCTCTAGCACGCACTAACTCTGCAGTTCTGGACCGGTTATTTAATTTGCTCATGCGTCATTTCCTCATCTATGAAATGGGGATGATATTAATCCCACCTCACAGGCTGTAACTGAGATGTTACTTAACATTGCCTGGAATTTCCTAGCACGAAGTAAGCCCTCCAAACATGTTCATTGTTTGCATACATCACCTAGTCTCAGGAATTTTCCTTTGGTGTTTTCAGGCATGCCAGATGGGCATGGTCCCCAGAGAAGGTTCTAGCATCATTATGACTCCATGAAAGCTCTTGCTCTGAATTTTTACTTTTCTGCCTCCACTGCCCCCGGGGATGTGTTTTGTTCTAGGTGTACTGTGGAGGGATGGTAGCTCCCAGGGATTGATTGTCATATTTCCTCTCTGTCATTGCGGTTCTCAGGGACACATATATCATTCATTCATTTTTTCATTCATTCATGCATTTATGCATTCAGCAAACATTGTTGAGCTTTCCTTACATGGCTGACACTGGGCTTGATGCTGGGAGAATATTGCATCCAGGGAGCTCATAGTTTGGTTGTGCTTTGTGGATTTTTGTTGTTTTGTTTTTTATGTATCTTGAGCATAGAAAAGTTCCCCATTTCTTGCAGCAGATTC
>VBSM01002153.1:32704387-32733631 GCA_008086735.1 Cheirogaleus medius | reverse complement strand
AGAAGAAGAAGAAGAAAAAAGAAGTCCTTATCCTAAGTGGTGTATTATTATTTCCAAACATTCTTATGGTGTCAACTAAAAAATAATGGGTAAATTTCAAATCACTCTCCATCTGAACGATGGATGGAATGAATCTAATTTACATGCTGTTCATTTTATGTTCATTAGCCAAAATGAAGCTAATCTCCAGGGGGTCCTGCACCTTTCTGCATGAATCTCTTACAGCCTCTTCTGGTGAGATAGGGCTAATCCAAGTTTTTAATAAATTACAAAAAACAAAAAGCACAAGTTTGGGTCAGCTCCTGCCTGATGTTGCCCACCCTCTCTACATTTGCTCTCAGCTTGGCTGGTGCTTTCGACTGAATCGTGTGCCCACCAGCCCCATCCCTGCCCCTGGAATTCCCATTTGGAGATGGTGCCTTTGAGAGGTAATTGGGTTTAGATGAGGTCATGACGGCGGGGCCCTCGTGATGGGGTTGGTGGCCCTGTAAGCAGAGACACCAGAGAGCCAGCGCTCTCACTCTCCCCCACCTTGTGAGGAAACAGTGAGAAGGCAGCGGTCCACAAGCCAGGAAGAGAGCCCTCACCAGGAACAGACGCCTTGACCTTGGACTTCCAGCTTTCAGACTGTGAGAAAATTGATTTCTGTTGTGTAAGCCCCCGAGTTTGTGGCATTTTGTTACAGTAGCTGAAGCAGACTAAGACAGTTGGTCAAGACTTGAAAGTGCCGATCCGGAGAGCTCTCCAAGATCGATGTTGGGTAGCTACTCCCCATAGATCCAGTAACCCCTCACCTCCCAGTGTCTTGGGAGAGGCCTCCCGACTCAGCCAACCCAATCCCCCACCTTTGCAGAAAGGTGTCTAGGGCTTTCCCGAGCAGCCAGAAACGTCTCTCAGAGTTTGCAGGACAACCTTACGTGGGGATCTTGAAGGAAGTTACATAGAAATTCATTCAAATTCAATCCTTTCATATTCCTCTTATTAATTAAAAAAGATTAAAATAGCCTTAAGGAGGAGCCGTAACAAGCAGCTGAACTTTTTGTCTAATTACTTGCAGAAAGAACAACTCCAAATCATCTGCCAAAAGCATTCGTGTTGGCAGGCGAGCCCCAGCCTTCTTGTGATGCGGGTGAAGAATTCCTTCCAGCAGGTGCATTCATCTAATTACCTGTAGGGCTGCCATCCGTGGCAATTCTCTGGGGGACGTTTCCACTCAAAATCAAAATTGCTAGAGAAGACACGCAGCTGTCCTGGCTGATGCAGCAGGTTGTTAACACGGGCCCTTAAAGGGCTGTGGTCAGGGCTCTCATCTGAGGCCGGTGCTGCGTACAGTGGGTCACAGGTGAGGGCCGTGGGTCACTCCAGCCTTGGCCTTGAGGCAGCCATGGTCCTGCCTGGAGGCTCCCTGACCCCCCGCCTCCACATGGAGGAAATTCCAGGCAGTCTCTTTAGTTTGGAAAATCATTTTAATTTCTCTCTAGCTATAAAAATGACTTAGACCCATGGTACTAAGTGTGGAGAGTTCAGACAAATAGGTATACCGTTACGGTAAATTCATCACTCAGCAGTAAGTAGTATCTACATTTTGGTTTATTTCCTTTCAAGAACTTTATATATCTATATAAATATATTCATATATGTGACTAGGTAGCCTAGGTAATTATAATTATATAGTTGTGATTATGCTCTGCATGATTTTATGGCCTGGCCTAATAAAAATAAGAATAGGACAATAAAAAATAATGTTAGTAGATACAAATAAAATGTAAGAGTCCCCAGTGGCCAAACCCCCCATGTCAGCGGCGACCATTTGTAACCATCTGTCATCTTCAGTATGTGTGGTGGGTGAAGTCACTCCCAGTGAAGTGCCTATTTGATTTTGAGCATCTGCTTTAAATGGGATTTCTTCATCCTCTCCTGGGAAGGACAAGGAGATGTGAAGCTACCTTGCAGAGCCCTTCCTTTTCCCCTCCCAGTCTCTGCCGGTCATGTTTTTATTATTCAATCCTTGAATTGAACAGCCTTATTGCTTTAGCTCATGTACTTAAGTCTGTTTTGATTAACTTTAAACGGTACCTTTTGGCCTCCCACTGTGAATGGGGGGGATTAGCATCTCTTCATTTCTTTCTTTCTTTTTAGTTTTTCTTCTTTGTTTTTTTTGGAGACAGAGTCTTGCTCCATCACTCAGGCTAGAGAGCGGTGGGGTCTTCATAGCTCACTGTGACCTCAAATTCCTGGTCTGGGCTGAAGTGATCCTCCGGCCTGAGTCTCCCAAATAGCTGAGACTACGGGCACATGCCACCAATCCTGGCTGATTTTTCTATTTTTTGTAGAGAGGGGTGTCTCGCTATATTGCTCAGGATGGTCTCAAACTCCTGGCCTCAGGCGATCCTCCCATCTCGGCCTCCCAGAGTGCTGGGACTACAGGTGTGAACCACCGTGCCCGGCCAATTTCTTTTCCCTCCTTGCAACCTGTGTCACTGGTGCTGAGGGTGGCAGGCACTTACATCTGTCCTGTATCTAAAGCTGAAGCTTCCATGACTCTTCTTTTGATTGCAAATTCAAAAATAAAGAATTTGTGTTTATAATACTATGGTTATGTCAGTGTCACTGCAGAAGAAATAATATATCATTAATCCTGTGACGTCTGTAGGGGAAATAAAAAAATGAACCGGAAGGGAGAGAGAAGGGGGCGCCCACTCTAACTGCATTTGGTGCCTGACCTTGACACTGACCGCTGCTTCTCACCAAGCCTGTGCAGGTTCTTTAGCGCGCTGGAGCTGGGAGTTCACGTTCTCCCTGCCTTGACACGGATTCGTGACGCTCCCACAGTGGTCTTCTGGAGATCTCACCTCCGTGGTAGATTCCGTTCGCCCATCGGATCCCAGGGTCTCTAATTTCTCGGACTCCTTTTGTGTTTTGCTGGAATAATTCGTTGAGTGATCCTTTTAGGCGGTGTCTGTGAGTTATAAACTTTCTAAGCTCCTATCTTGATTGGATTTTGACTGGGCGTAAATTAATTTTTCTTCTGCGGTTTAAACAACTTGCTCCATTGTCATCTCGTATCTGATCATGCTGATATGCGTGTAGTGTGGGCATGATGGCCATTCATTAGAAAGTTGTCTGTTCTTTCCTCTAGGGCTTTAGAGTGCTGCCTTTATGCTGATGTTCTGAAATTTTATGAGGTTTTGGTTCTTTGTGGGTCTTTTCATTTATCCTGCGTAGCGGTTGACGGGCCTTTTCAGTCTGAAGGTTCGTATCATCAGCTCTGGGAATTTTTCTTCTATTATTTCCTTTCCGTGTTCTCTGTTTTCTCATTCAGAAATGCTCATTAGGTGGAAATAATGCCCTTCTGCATTAATTCTCTGTGTATATTAATTAAATTTCCTGTCCTATTTCATAAGTTTTTAACTTCCCTGAATTCTTGATCCTTGTTCATTTTTTGTAGCAGCCTGTCAGATCTCCCTCCCTGAAGAATTACATTAAAATTCTTCCAAGGTCTCTTCTCTTTCCAGAATCATCCTTGCTATCTCTGGGGTCACCTTTTCTGTCCTGCTTTTTTGGTGATGCTGGTTTTCTCCAAGTGTATGGAAATCCTTACTGTGTTTGGCCACTGGCATTTCTGACATTTCTGAATGCAGCCTGACAGTAAGAGGCAGGTTTCAGCACCAGCATTTCCCCGGAATGAGATAAATGCCTGTAAACCCTTTTGTAGAGGTGGGGCATGTTGCCCAGCAGGCTTCATTTTAAGGCTCATACTGGGAAGGGGTGAACAGGTTGCCCCATGTAAATGCCAGATTGAGGTGGGCCTTAACCTGGGACCACCCCACTCCCAGGCATATCAGTTCTTTGAAGGGGGGATCCCCCTTTTTCTGGGGGGGGAGATCCACCAAGCTGATACAAGTAAAGGACTTTAATCGGTCACCTGTCACAGCCTACCCTCTCTTTATTCCAGCTCTTAGCACCTGCTAAGTTGGAGGAGTGTGCTCTGTGCTTCCACAGCTCGTTCCCTTGGCATTCGTTCAGCCTGGACTCACCATGCCCAGCCTGAGCCACACAGGAGGATGAAACTGTTTCTGCCTTCTGGGGATTTGCCAAGTTTTTGGACTGATGATGAAGCATATTATATGCTTATTTATATAATAAATACAATTTATATTTCTATATGATATACACCTATATTTATGCATTTATTCCATTTTGTTCTTCTAGATCATGATTGTAATGGGATTTTAGGAGAGAAATGCATGTTCAGTTTTCCCACTTGAAATACACTTAACAGTATATTATAAAGATTTTCAGACATCATTGAACTTTTAGTAAGCATCATTGATCCACGACATACTCTGATATGAGTATGCTTTGCTTATCGAATTCTATACTTTTAGCCATTCTTTTTTTCTTGTTTTCATCTTCTTTTCTTTTCTATCTTTTTTTTCCATTTTAAATACAACACAGTGAAATTTTTCGGTGCACAAATCTTTGACGACATCTCAGGATAGATTAAAAAAATAGATTTGTTGGGTCGAAGAGTGAGAAGCATTTTTTTGGACTCTTGATGCATAATTTCCAGATCGCTTTTTCTAAACTGTTGTTTCAGTGGCCACAAAGTGCCAGTCCCATTGCATCCTCTCCAGCATGTTAAAAACAAAACAACACGAAACAAAGACCCTCCCACATTGAAAAAACAGATACCAGCATCTCTTTAAAAATCATATTTCTTTGGTTACTTGTGAGATCAAGTTTTGTTTTCACATATTTTGTTAGTTCTTTGTCTTCCCAGTTATTTGACTCGTCTGTTAATGTCCTCTTTGTACTGCCTGTTTGCCTATGATTTTCATTTATGCTGTTTATAATGTTTAGAAGTTTATATTTTTATACTGGCAAGGCTATCAATCTTTTCCTTTGTAATTTCATTATATTGAAACTTTAAATGCCACTTAACAATGAAAGGCAAGTTAAATATTTACATATTTTTCACTCCAGGTGTTTGATTATTTGCTTTTTTTTCTTGGTCTCTTCCTTTTAAATAGTATCTTATTTTTGTTCATGTCTTACTGCATTAAGCAGAATTTCTTGTATAGTGTTATTTAGTAGTAGAGATAATGGGCATCTTGCCTTTCCCTTGTTTGAATGGTAATACCTTGTTAGTGAGTTTCAAAGTGGGGTGTATAAGATGTTCTTTTCGGGTGTAAGAAGGAAAGGAAGAAATTACACTTTACTAATATGGGGAGAGTGACACAGACACCCTCAATTGTGCATATGCCCGCTGGTCTGTTGTGATGAAGTGTTCAAGGAAGGGTGACATCTCACATCTGAGGGCTTTGACAGTGGGACCTTTCCTCATGTGCTTGCTTCTAGTGACTTGTGACACAAATACCTGATTAGAGGGATTCACAGATTATATTAATTCATTCTAACTAGACTAACACAAGGAAAATGGGCAAGAGACTTAAAAAGATGCCTACCAAGAAACCCCAGTTTTTGCATTATGCTGATCCAGTAGGCCCAAGTGGACCTCAAGACAATGGCCAAGCTGGCATTTCCTTTGCTCCGTGAAGGAGCTCTTTGTCAATTACTTTATGAGTTCAAACCCTGATGAGCCCATCAGATTGGACAAAAGTTGGCTAAAACAATTTAAAACTTCAAGAAAACGATTTAAAATGTATATCTATATCACTCTCATGACTAATGAAATCTGGCCTGCATCTTTGAAATGAAATGGAAAATGGCTACAGATGGCTGCTTTGTGCCACAAGAAAGTGTGTGTCTTATTTTGGGGCAAAGTTCTTAAAAGAGTTGTCAGATACAAAGAAGAGACACACAGTTTCTATCATCAACAGGCAAATGATCCACATTTTCTGATCTTTTCTGAGATGGCAAGATGCTGTTGGCTGTACACACTGAAAGATGACATTTTAACACAAATGGAGGAAATAACTGCATTTCAAAGGAAATTCATGCTATGGAAAGAGCATTTTTGAATATGAATGTTTTTGGAAGTGTTTGAACCATTATGTGATTTAGTTGCTAAGAAAAAAAAAAGATGTTGAGTGTGCTATCTACAAACTCAAATCTATGAAGTTCAAAAATCTGGAAACAGAATTTTGTCAACTGTTTAAGAAACTTCCAAATGAAGAGATCAAGTGTTTCGACCCATTTGGTAAAAATATGAAAATGAAACTGCTTTCAATCAGTTTGCAAAATCATCCGTTGACATTAGGGAAGATGAAACTTTACCGGCCAAATGTCAGCAAAAAACCTTGGCATACTTGTCAGATAGAATTGAAGAATGAATATTGTGATTTTTGTAAATATTGCCAATGACATTTTTATTCCATTTGGATCTGTGTCTCTTTCTGGGGTGTATTTTTGGTTATGGCAGACATTAAAATCAGGGCTGGAAATAAACTCAGCCTAAAACCAGATCCTCAAATCACTGTATAACAAAGTGTTAAGTCAAAATTTTCAACAAGCGTGAATAATATTAAATCGCATTGCTTTCAACTTTCATATTTTGAGATGAAAATCATTCATTTAACCAGTATTTTAAAATTTATTAATCTAGAGTTGCATGCAGAATTCTTATATTTTAGAATGCTGTTTATTTGTGCTTTCTTTATTTGTTTTAATAAATTTGTCAAAGATTTGTCTAATTTATTGCTTGGTTTCAGAAAACTAGCTTTTTCAACTTATGTGTTTTCTAATTCATCCCTATTATAACTTCCTTTTTTCCTGTTTTCTCAGTTTATTTTGTTGTTATTTTTTAAGAAGTTAGCATTGAAAATTCACTTAGTTTTAATTTTTTGTCTTTAAGATAATGAAAGCATTTAAATAATTTAAATATTTTATCTGAATACTACTTTGCTACACTCCATATGATATATTTTAGAAGTATTATTTCCATTTTTGTTATGTTAAAGATAGCCTGTAATTATAATTTTAATTAAACTTTGATCTAGGAAATATTTAAGAAAGCATATTAAAAATCTCAATTTTGGCTTTTAAAATATTGACTTTTAAATTGTCTCTACTTATATTCAGCTGTGACAGACCTGTTTTTTAAATACCTGTACTGAAGTGTGCTCTGTGGTCTTATATTTGATAATTTTTTATAAATATTCCACTAGTATCTGAAAACTGATCTCTGGAGGACACACACACACACACACACTCTAAATGAGCATGCATAGAATAATATCTATATATTTTCTTATTCTCTGTCTTTATTTTTTGCCTAGGTTGTTTATCAGAAGACTTAAGGGAATCTTTAAAGTCTTTGACTTTTTTTTTAAATTAGTTTTTCTTTATATTTAAATTATTTTTACTTTATAATGCTATCATGTGGAATATCGAGGTTTGTAACTTAGGCTATCATTTTGAATTTTACCCTTCTTAAACATAAAATGACCTTCATTGTATTAATACTTTCAATGCTTGTTAGTTTGGTATTTTTTTTCCTTTACTCCAAAACAAAGTTGAGAATTGCTTTTTAACTTGAATTGTTTGAAGTAAGAACTTTGTTTTCTATCACATTTGCCTAAAAATCCTTTCCAAACATTCAATTTGTAAACTTCTCTACGCATTTTAATTTAAGTGTCCCTTTCAGAGCAGAGACAGGTGGAGATTGTGTCATTATTGTGGCTACTTGTTGTTCTGAAGGAAACTAAGTCTCATTTTGTTCCTTTGTGGGTAACCTGTATTTGCTACCTGGATGCTCAGGGAATTTTCCCTCATCTTTGATGTTCAAAAACGTCACCAGGATATCTAGTTCTGTCACTGTGGTCCTTAAGCTAACATGGATTCTTTTCCTGCTTTCAACATAGAAATGCGGGATAAGATATAACAATCACTGAAACTCGTAGCTCTGCCTGTCATTTGCCGGCTTTCTTACAGATTTATCTGTCTTCCTCCCCCTGCTCCGCTCTGCATTGTCAGACTGATCCTTGCAAAGTACATTTCCAGATTCTCTGGCCATAGGCTTCTGGCTGAGTTGGCCAAAGGAAGGCACCAGAAGGAAATGAAGAGGAGGGAAGAAGAGAGAGGCTGGAGTGATTTTCCCCATCTCTATCTGCTTTTGACAAATGTCTTCAGCAGTGGCTCTCTCTTTCTCTCTCTCTCTCTCTCTCTCTCTCTCTCTCTCTCTCTCTCTCTCATGGTTCCTGCTCTGGGTCTTGGCAGAGCAAAGCCCCTCCTTCCATGGTTCTAATTCCTGTTGGGCAACCCCTACCATGGTTCTAGCTCCTTCTGGCCTCCCCAACTTGGAGGTGCTGATAAAACCACCCTCTCCCCATGTCCCTCTGGAGTGGAGGTGGGAATGAGCTTCTGCTGTTGCTCATTTCTGCTAACTGTTTGGCTTTTCCACCCTTTCAACAACTTAGTAGCTATTTTAAATTCTTCTGTTGAACTACTCGGTATGGGATCTGTTTTCCTTACTAGATGCTGGCTGAGAAAATGACTTAGTTTGGAAAGAAAGAAAGGAAAGGGACACTCAGAGCTCAGGGAGGTAAGTGTAGGAGTGGGTAGGACTGCAGAACAGGTAACCCTAAATAGGCTCTCGTGATTTGGGGTTTACTGTTCACACGGTGGTGAAAGATGTGGTCTTGGACCCTCATGGGCAGGAAGCAGGAAGGGAGACCCTGGCTTTGCCACCTCTCTGTTATGGAATGAATGTTTGTGTCCACCCAAAATTCATATGTCGAAATTTTAACCCCCAATATGATGGTATTAGGAGGTGAGGTCTTTGGGAGGTATTAATAATCAGGTTGTGAGGGTGGAGCCCTCATGAATGGGATCAGTGACCTTATAAGGGGATGAACAGACCAAGCTCTCCCTGCTCTCAGAAGATGGCCATCTGTAAACCAGGAAGAGGGTCTTCACCAAGAACCCAACCTTGCTGGCACCCAGATTTCTGTCTTCCAGCCTCCAGAACTGTGAGAGATAAATGTTTGTTGTTTAAGCCATCCAGTTTATGGTATTCTGTGATAGTGACTCAAATGGACTAAAACACTCTCCTATAAATGGGGACTAGACTCTGTCTCCCCAGTGTACCAACATAGCAGTGATGCTTATTTCTGCCCAGAGCAATGACTGCAAAAGAAAAAGGCTCCTGTGACAAATCAAAACTCCAAGCGTGTCCCAAGGGATGTGCAATCCAAATTTACACTACCCATGTGGTGCAGGTTTCTAAGCCAAGGAATTGGTGCAAACACTGGCCCTCGACTGGTGAGATACCTGTGGCACCTGTGCCTTGGGTGCACTTGGAACTCTGAAGGGAAAAGCAGCATCTGCTGAAAATGCTGCTTGGGTTCCTCCCAACCACAAGTGACAGACCACACTAGGAAACAAGTTGCTACTAGGAACGTCAGAGTAGTGCAAAGGGAGGGTTACTGCCTTGAGAAATAGAGATAATGGAACAACATTCTGAAAGAAAAGCTGAAATAAGTCAGTTAAAAATGATTAAAAGGTGAAAGAAAGAATAAAAATTAGAATGAAAGATTCATACTCAGTGAAAAATAAGTAGATTTATAAAAGGACCAAATTTACTGCTAGAAATGGAAAAGGTAGTCATTTAAATGAAAAATCCCAGAGATAGATGCAACCATGACTTAAGCAAAAACTGAAAAGAGAATTCATGAACTTGAAAATAATTTTGAAGAAATTACTTATATGATACACAGAAAAAAATATGAAAATTTTGAAAAAGAGTTTAAGGAACATGGAAGATACAATGATATATCAGTCAAGGTTTAGTTCAAGAACCAGTAACCACTCTGGGCATTTTCAGCAGGAAGGGATTTAATGCAGGGGATTTGATGTTTATAAAATTGTTCAAGGGTCAGAGGAGTAGATTTTAGGTAGACCTCCAGAATTACTTCCAGAATAATTCAGAGTCAAGCCTCCAGGAGAGTTACTACCACAGAGGCTTCCAATGGAGTTTGTTGTCCCTACACTTTTTACTTGGCTCCCCAAAAGTTGGAGAATGGTCCCCTCTAGATTGAAAAGCCATCACTTCTGTGGCTGCCATCACCATAGCTGCTTTGTCGCAGTCAGGACACTGGAGAGTGGACAAAGGTACATTGCTACAGGAAAATGTCTTATTTCCATGACTTTTCTTTTCTGTAGAAATAGAAGGTGCAGGAAAATGGCCTTCATCCCGGGACATGCTGGAGCCAGCCCATACTGGCTTGTCAGAGCCGACTTCTAAATTTTCAGGGATTTTGTTAGCTGGCCGTTATACGCAGCCATTCTTAAATGAAATTTAATGCTTACAATAAAATACATTAAAAAGCAAAAGTAATATTTAAAACTCACCACTCCCTAATCATTTTGCTACATTTTATTATCTGTGATTCTGTGGTTAATTTAGTCTATTGTGTCTGTATGGTGGAAATATTGTGCGGTGGTTGGCTGGTATTCTGCTACACATGTTTTTCCAATTCCATGTTTAGTGCCATCATCTTGGGAGCTTGGAATTGGCCATTGTGGGAATATTTACACCACGAAAATGAGAAAGTGCTAAAAATCAAGACTTGTTTTTTTTGAGACCGAATGGTAAACATTTATCAGTATACCATTGCTTTTATCTCACTTCTATATTCTAAATTCTGTGCAAATATTTTTAAATGTGGGAGTTAATTTTTATTCATAACCCTTGTGACAAGACAGAGGTCCAACATACTCTGAAAGAGAATAAGGAGATTTGGAGAGAGCCTATATCTGAAAACATAATGACTTAGAATTTTCCAGAATGAGCATTAACAGGTGAACATGAACAGTAGACTTCTCATCAGCAACAAAATATTTTCAGAGAAATAGTTTTTAATTCTCTAAGTTAAAACTATAATTCAAATGAGGTTGAAATAAAGACTTTTTTCCAGATAAAAGCTTAGAAAGCTTGCTATTTGCAGTCACTTTATGAAAGAATTGTTAATTCCCTTCATTAAAAAAGAAATTGAATCTGGAAGGAAAGAGTACCCTGCAAAAAGCAACGATAAGCAGAGAAATTGGCAAACTTATGGAAAAGTCTAGGTAAACATTAGCCATAAAAAACAATAGGAACAACAACAATAATGATGACTAATATGAGGGGGTGGTAAAAATAAGATTGACCTGAAATATGGGACAAAAATAACATGGAAGAATAAATCAATGTGAAAGTGATAAACAATTCAATAGACAAGGGTGAAAAGCACATTTATAGAAGAGGAAATCAGAACGACCAAAAGCCATATAAGAAGACACTTACGCTAGCAATCAAGGAAATCCAGTTAAGAACAAATGAAACGGTCTAATAATACCAGGTTTGGGCAAGGCTATGGGGGAAATATACACATTCTAAGACTAATGGTGGATCTATAATTTGTCACAGCCACTCTGATGGTTTTAAAAATGCTTTGATAATTCATTTTTCAAAAGGTGGAGCCTAATTCCCTTCTCCCTAAGTGTGGGCCATATTCAGTCACTTCTAATGAATACAGTGTGGCGGAAGTGATGGTGTGCGATTCTGAAGCCAGGTCATAAGAGCTCCCTCCTTCTAGCTGTTGGATGGCTTGCCTGCGGGGAGCCAGCTGCCATGGCATACGAACACCTGGGCAGCCTAGGGAGAGGCCCAGGAGAAAGCAGGACCTTTTATGAACAGGGGCAATTTGTTATGTAATAATAGATAAAATAGATAACTAAACCAATCACTTTAGAGAGTTATTTGGCTAAATCCAGTAAAGGTGAAGATTCATATACTCAAAAACCCAGTAATATTTTTATCTAGGTATGTGGTTTAGAGAATTCCTGAAAATAGATACAAAAGCGTATACATGAGGATGTTCATTGCAGCATACTTTTCTGTCATTTGGGTAATAGGTAGATAAATTGCAATATATTTATACAATGGAAAACTTGAATTGAGCAGTTAAAAGTGAGTTAACTTCCTAGCACTTTAGGAGGCCAAGGCAGGAGGATCACTTGAGGCCAGGAGTTTGAGACCAGCCTGGGCAACATAGTGAGACCCTGTTTCTACAAAAAATAATTTAAAAAAATTAGTTGCGCATGGTAGGGAGTGCCTGTAGTCCTAGCTACTTGGGAGGCTGAAGTGGAAGGGTTACTTGAACCCAGGAGTTTGAGGTTGCAGTGAGTTGTGATTATGCCATTGCACTCCAGTAGTCTAGGTGACAGAGCAAGACCGGTCTCTAAAAAAACAAAAAAAATCAACTAAGTATATGTGTATGGATTTGGATGAATCCCCAAAATACAACATAGAGTGAAACCTGCAAGTTGCAAAAGCATGTGTATGGTGTGGTATCATTTATGTATGTTTAAAGCTAGACACAGCAATACTACAATATATTCTATTAATATATAGTTACATCAAAATGTAGACAGATCTAAAAACATGGCCCAGAGGATGCATTCCACCTCCAGAATAGAGTTGTTACTGTGGAAGGAGGGAGGTGGAGGAATAGACGAGGTGGGCAGAACTTCAGTATAATATATTATCTCTTTTTAAAAAATCTAAGCAAATGAGGCAAAATATTAGCAAATGTTCTAATGGTGGTGGGAAAATGGATGTATCATATTATTTGCTAAAATTTCTGTTTGTTTGAAATATTCTTTATTGCCATTTATGCTGATTTTCATTCTGCTCCTGTTTTTGGATTTCTCCTCTGTTTGCAAAGCCCCTGTACCTTTTCCAAACCAGTTTGCCTCTCAGCCTATTGTCTTTTCTTTTTGTCTTGATATCTCTTCACCTCACTCTGATATTTCTTTATGAATTTGCATTCTTATTTCATAGACACCTTGCTTTCTTATTTTTTCAGGACATAAAACAGAAACTTTGTAAAATTTTCCTTTCTTGTATTATTGCTGTCATTAGGTATTTGCACTATTCCTTCTTGAAAGTACTTCTTTGTCTAATGAGGCAAAACTTTTACACAGATCCCCACATTAGTGTTTTCTGCTTACTCATTCTTGTCTGATTTGAGAGCTGTCCAAACCCGGTGTTTGCCAATTGGCATGCCCCTGCAGGATTTTAACAAGGGAACAAAACTGTTTTGTAAGTGCTTAGCCAAATGCCCAGTGTCTAGTTGGCATTCACGTAGGGCATCTTTGCGGGAGTGAGATGGGATCTTCTTGTCCCCACAACTTAGTTCTTGGACTCTGAGCAGGAGATATACATTTCTGGGTTATCTGAGGCCTTCTGCAGTTCTTTCTTAATCAGAAGCAATGCATGAAAAATCATAATCCCCATAGGTCATTACTTTTGGGGTCCCTCTCACCACCACCTGTGCCTGCAGCTAATCTCTTATCTTCGTGTGCAGGGCCTATGTGTAGATCGTTCATTCCTAGCCACCTTGCATACTGGGAGTGAGGATCCGTGAGTAGCTAGAGGAAGGAAGTTACTGCTTCACGGAGGTCGTAAGGATGGTGGGTTTGACCGTGGCCACTTTATAAAAGCAATTCCCACCACAGTTGGAAAGGTGAGTGCTTGCTGTTATAGCTGATCATCTCTGAGTCCCTGACGTAGAAGAGAATTTGGGTAGATAAAAATCTCTTCTTATCCCTTTACTATCTGACTCTATTATTCTGTCTCTGACTTCAAGGCAACACCACTAACTATATGTCATTCTAATCCTAATGGTGCTCATTTCATGGAAACTTCTTCCATACCCTGCCATTGGTGCTCCAGGAAATATCATTATTTTTGTGAACGTTTGTGGGTATTTTTTAGGGGAATTTGGCAAAGGCCCTGTCAGGGCTGAGGGCGAGGCTCTTTAACTTTTAGAATGCAAGATCAATGTTGCCCCTTGCATGACTGGTAATTGGAGGGCTCCCATCTCTGTCAAGTCCTCAGTAGATGCCATGCGCTCTGGAGCACTCTCCAGAGAGCTCAAGAATCAATTGACGTTTCTCAGCTTCTTTCAAAAGTCCATCTAAGACTTTTAAAAACTCTTAAGTTCTTTGAAAAAGTTTCAAGGACAAGTTAAAATGCATTTCTTTATATGTTTTTCTTGCTCTCTCTGTGGTCCATTACCACAAATCTATGCAACTTAACTGAAATACTTTGGAGCCATGCTTCTCAAACTATGTGGGAGGAAGGACCCAATTTGTTTCTATTCTTTTTTAAAGTTTCAGTCCTTTGTAGATTGATACTTTTGTAAAATACAGTAAGAAAGAATTACTAGGAAAAAGAAAATTAAAAAAGCAAAAATACACAAAAATCAAGTCTACTAGTCATGTGTGTAGACATTGGGCAATGCTATAAATTGCTATAAAAATTTCAATGATTTCTTTCAATTCCTATACTTACCTCACTGCAGACTAGCAACAAATGTGACTGGTAGTGGCCCATAGACCATACTGTGAGTAGTGCTGCTTTAGAGGCTCTGCAGAACAGGCTTTGCTCTGAATAATAATGCCACCCTAGGGCAATGTGATTGGGTCTTTAGTACTGTAAAGAAACCAAAGAAACTCTATATGTGTGTATGTGTGTGTGAGTGTGCGTGTGTGTATGTATTCAGATATATATACGCACATACCTATATATATCTTGTTACATATATAAAGAGTTGTTAATACAAGGAATTGGCTCACACAGTTATAGAGTCTGAGAAGTCCCATGATCTGCTGTCAGCAAGCTGAAGACCCAGGAGAGCCAGTGGCATAGTTCCAGTCTGAGTCCAAAGGCCTGAGAACCAGGAGAGCCAGCCATGTAAGCTCCGGTCCAAGTCTGAGCCCAAAGGTCAGAGAAGACTGATGACCTAGGTCGAAGACAGTCAGGCAGAGAGGACGAGTTCTCCCTTACTTGGGAGTGTTAGCCTATTCAGGCCTCCATTGCATTGGCTGTGACCTGCCATATTGGGAAGGGCCATCTGCTGTACTCTGTACACCAATTAAAAAGTTAATCTCACCAGAAACAGCCTCACAAACACAGTCAGAATAATGTTTAAACAAATATCTGGGCAACCCATGGCCCAGTCAAGTTGACACATAAAACTGACCATTTGAGAAGGGCATCTCAGGTCAACAGGAGTGGAGCTCTTGGGCTTATTACTCTGTCAAGAAGTGTACCAGTTCCTTGACCCTGTCAACAGGAACCAGCCCTTTTGTTTTTAACCTCTCAATACCTTTTCCTTGATGTGACCATGGAGCCACCTCCCTGATTTCCAGAAAACAGACTCATCTTCAGGTCTGGTGCTTTCCATTTGAGCAGCCCCCTTCTCAGGGTCCAGCCAGTGTTTGCTGATGCCACTCAGGGCTGGAACCCACTGGTGCTGTGCTGCTCGCACCTGATTCCTCAGTGCAGTGGTTCACACACCAGCCAGCTTCTCCCTGAAGCTCACCCCGCCAGGTCCCATGGAGCCTCCTTCGTAACCCAGCAAGCTTTATTGTCAACCTCATCTGCCCATGACTTCTTGTTGTCCCTGCGTCCTGCTTTATATAATCCTTAGCGAGTGATTATTGATGATGCTTACTGAGTGTATGCCTAGTGCTAAGTCCAGTGTTTTCCATACTTTATTCAAAATTTATGACAGTATTCTTCAGTTTGTCTCAGAACCCCAGAGGCTTATTAACTTACTTACATGGCCAATAAGGACAGAGGTGGGATTCAAATCTAACACTGTTTTTGACCAGAAAGTTCTGATTCTTAACTGGCAAACCAGACTGCTTGTCTTAGTTCCTGAAGCTGGAACAAAATACTTTAGACTGGGTAATTTGTAAACAACAGAAATTTATCGTTTACAGTTCTAGAGGCTGTGAAGTCCAAGATCAAGGTGCGAGCAGATTCAATGTCTGGTGAGGGCTGCTCTCTGCTTCCAAAATGCCGTTTTGTTGTTGTGTCTTCATATGTTGGAATGTGGGAAGGCAAAAACGTCTTGCTGATTCCCCCCAGCCCTTCTATAAAGACACTAATCTCATCCATGAGGGAGGGTCCCTCATGACCAAATCTCCTTCTAAAAGCCTCACGTCTTATTACTATCACACTGAATCTTAGTTCGTGACATATGAATTATAAGGAGGCACATACATTCAAACCATAGCACTTCCTTACATAACATAAAGATTGTTCACATGATAAAAGTCACATATTATTTCCCAATGAGTAAAATTGTTGTTGAAAATATTTATTTGTTTTTGTTTATTGCTGTCTATATAAGGATCCATGTTTAAGTTTTAGTTTCAGGACAAGGTTTGTCTTTGCTCATGAACCTGTATATTTCTCTTCCTTAGCTAAGGAGAGAATCTTAGAGCTTGGGTTTCCCCAGGCAGCTTGGAGTGAAATTTAGTCCTTAATTGCAGCAGCTGTTTTTAGCTTACTTGGGATAATGTTCTTCCCTTTCTTGAACACTACTTTATTTATCTATATGCATGGTTCAGTTGCACGTGTTTTATTTCCCACTAGACTTTGAGCTTTTTGGGTGCATTGACTAAATGAACTGAATGTGTACCTAATTTGGTAAGCTGCTTTTTTGCAGAAACAGACTATGTTGGTATATCAAGTGGGATTCAGTTGTGACCAGTTTTCTCTGCAAAGTAGTACTCAACGTTTATTTAGGGCTGAACTGGGGTATGGGTTGGATATGCTCACTTGAGTATAACCTCCTTATTATGTCTGTGAAAATTTGTGCAGTGGGTCCAAAGCTACAGACAACCAGATAAAAGGTAATAATGGCAAGATATTTATAAAATTCTGAGAAACTAGAGCAGTGCATGGTGGAATGGGAAGGAAGGCTCTTAGCTTTTGTACTGACCTTAATGAGTCTTGCTCCAGGTAACGAAATTACATAAGATCAGGGCGGGTGTCTTTCCCTGTTTACAAAGACTTAAACAGTGGTTAATGTAACAGCTGGGGAGGCTGGTTGGGTGCTGTGGCCAGTGCTGAGGGCAAAGCTGGAACCACACAGGTTGATCTCGCATCTTCTGGACCACAGGTGTCTTAGTCTGTTTTGTGCTGCTATGACAGAATACTCAGGACTGGGTAATTTATAAAAAAGAGAGATTTGTTTCTTACAGTTCTGGAGGCTGGGAAGTCCAAGGTTGAAGGGCCTGCATCTGGCAAGGGCCTTCTTGCTGTGTCATCCTGTGGTGGAAGGCAGAGGGGAAAGGAACATGAGAGAGAGAGAGAGAGAGAGAGAGAGAATATGAATGGAAGGGTCTGAACTCATCCTTTTATCAAAAACCTGTAATAAGTAACCCACTCCCGTGATAATAGCACTAATCCATTCATAAAGGCAGAGCCCTCCTGACCTAATCATCTCTTAAAGGTTCCCCCTCTCAACACTGTTGCATTGGGGATTAAGTTTCCAACACATGAACTTTGGGGGACACATTCATGTCATAACAGTGGGCATTAGTCCATGCTCAAATGACCATGGCACCAGGCCCAAAGAAATCAGGATTGGCTTTAAAGAAAAGGGAGAGTATTCCTAATTCATGCATCTGATTCTTCCTTTTAAACCTGTTTGATCTGAAAATTAATTTGGAGAAAAGAGGAGGTGGTCATTGAAGTGCTGTTCCAAAGAGAGATTTTGTGTTCTATTTAAATGTAAGGATAACTGATGATCTACCCCTCATAACTGGCAAGCGCAGGTGTCCTTTGTAATTAGCATCCTGCCATTTGCGATTGGCCTGCGGATGTACATTTTGTTAGCCGTGGAAAGAGTTGAGGGGGGTTTGGAAGCTGACAGTTGGATCTCGCTTCAGCCATGTGTCTGTTTTACTTTTCGGGGCCCAGAGCATTTGTGAGAGTTGTCCCGGTAGTTATGATGAGTGAAAAGTACCTTTGAGAGAAATAGAGAAGTCAGGAAGTGTAGTCTATTTTGTAGGAAGATAATTAATTCATTTTTAGACATTTTGAGTTTGAAATGAGGGTTTGACATCTGGGTAGAAAATGTCTGGTGCTTAGCAGAGGCTGCTTAGTGGAAATAGCATGCAGCATGCTTGAGTTCTAGAACTTCTCCTTTCACTAACTGGCTCTGTGCTCCTGGCCAAGCCCTTCGACTCTCAGGAGCCCATTGGTCCAGTGCTGCCCACTTCACCTCGCAGGAGCTCTGCTGTGAAGGATTCTTTCCTACTCCCTGCGATTGGCTCCTGATGCTTCCTGCCTGTGGGCCCTAACTCTGTTCAGAGGCTCATCAGCCCGCTTAGCCCTCTCTTCTAGATGTGGAAGCAGAACACGAAGTGTTCAGTGGCTTGTTCACAAGAACGGAGCATTGTTGGAGCCATGCTCTTTCTGTTCCGGACAGGACCGTCTTTCTGACTGCCTCCCCTCCTGCTTGTCTTTGCTTGTTCTTCCGTTCTCCTTATCATCTCTCTTCTGCTTCCCTTGCACCTTCACCTAGAGCCTCTGTCCCGCCTGGCACCAGTGGGAACATCTAAGCACCTGTGGTGACTGTCTGGCGCAGAGCTTTGCCTGGAGGGTTTGTTAGTCTGGTCTAAGGGGATGCTTCGACTTCCCGTGAGAGTGTCAGAAGCGATTTCATTCCGGGACACCTTGAGGCATCACCACCTGTACAGCAGGGCAGGTGTCACTGGTATTTCAGAGTGCGTGTGCTCACAGGCCACGCGTGCAAGCAGCGTCTGCAACTCAGCCAGGCGTGGCGGCTGCTGGTCAGAGATGCAGACTGTTGCATGTACGTACTTAGAGCCTGGGCATTTCCTACCTGCTTTGAGAGCTGGGCATGTGGAACTCCCGTTTTACCTGGGAGAGGTGAGACACACGTGGATCTCTGCTGATCACAGCCAAGAGGCCCAGTGCCTGGGCAGCTGAGTCCCTTCTTACAAGCAGTGAGGGAGAATTTATCAGGCCGAGGAAAGGAGCAAAGGATATTCTCATTCGTATAAAGAGACAGTTTGATAATGACATGGTGTGCCACAAGGTACAAGGACAACATGGTTCATGTTCATTAATTTCATGGGGAAAACGAAGTAAGATGTAAAGTGAAGAGAAGGGGAGAACTTGAGATCCTTTGGGAATCAGGTGCCATGGGGACCCTGGAAATGTCCTGAATTTCCCTCTAGAAATGCTATTGTTATTTTAAAAATGACACTGGCCATCTGAAAGTTGGGATGGGCCTTTGAGGAAAGAAAGGAGGAATGAATGACAGTATCTTTCTTTCTCCTCCCCCGTCCTCTCGTGAGCAGGGAGAAGATGCCGTTCCACCATGTGACCGCTGGCTTGTTGTACAAGGGGAATTACCTCAACCGGTCACTCTCTGCTGGCAGCGACAGTGAGCAGCTGGCTAATATCTCCGTGGAGGAGCTTGACGGTAAGGAGCCCGCCCTGCTTGGGGGGGGGGGGAGCCCCCACTTTGAAAGCATTTGTGGCTATTGTGAAGCTGAGGCGAAAGCACTGGGCTCTGGTCACCCTTGGCAGTGGTGGCCAAGTCTCCCCATGGTGCAGTGGGAAAGAGTCTGGAGACAAAATTCTGCCCAAATGACTTCTTTATGTGGGACAGACCTAGTGGCCCGTATAATCTATGGCAGATATTTTGGTTTCCTTGGATACTGATGGAGGATATAGTTTTCACCTTAAAATGTTATTGTCCAGTTTCTGGAGTCTTCCCCACAGTGGAATTGTCTTGTTTCTATGTCGCCATTTACAATGGAGCCCAGCTGCAGGGGAGGTTTAAGCCCTGTTAATGGCTGTCTCTTGACTGGTGGCCATGGTGATTTGAATCCTGCCCAGATCAGAGTCATCTGGAAGCTGTGTCCAGGTGGCCATGGGAAGCAATTATTTTAATTGCATCTGTTCCTTTGTAACACAGTACAGCCCTGGGTGTTCAGGGCAGGGAGTGGGAAGGGGAATAAACCTGAGAACACAGTGACTAATTTCATCCTTGGATAGTGTCCTATGTATCCCTGTAACCAACCCCCTGATATAAAAAAATTAAAAAGAAAAAGAAAATTAGGTTGATTCAGCCTGATGTTTCACCTAGGCACTGCATCTGCTGAGGCCAAATCAGAATCAGGTTTCCTTAGTGTTTTTGAAAGCTGCATTGCTTGTAATAATACCATCTTAAAACATGAAGTTCAAATTTACTTTCTAAAGTAGAGAAGTCAAAATGACCCCAGGTGGCCCACATGTTAGCTTTTAGATGTGATGGTCCACACCAGTGTGCTTTGTATGTGCACATTGGCGAGCCTCATTTCTCACAAGAGGAAGGTGGGGACATTTGGCTGTGGGACAGGGAAGCTAAAATTGCTTTACAGCAGGCAGGAGATGAGCGAGGTGGTGAGGACAGGCTGTTGGATAACTTTTCCTTCTCTTATCCATTTTTATTTGTGTGCTTATTTACATGCATGCTGTTTACATGAATGAGCTGGCTTCTTAGGGACAGCAGCTGCTCATTGTGTTCTGGACAGAGACTGGTGGCCTGAGAGGAGAGTGAGGACTCTCAGATCTCACGGCCTTCAGTTGGCCAAAGGATGTGTGGACTCAGGACATGGAAGCTGGAGATAGAGCCCTGACCTCCTCCAGAATTAGCCCCTCCTGGTGACCACAAATAAGGGTGAGGCTGTGTTTGGGTGGTATCTTAGTCTGTTCAGGTTGATATAACAAAACACCAGGGACTAAGTGTCTCATAAACAATAGAAGTTTCTTTCCCACAGTTCTGGAGGCTGGGAAGTCCAAGATCAAGGTGCCAGCAGATATGACATCAGGTGAAGGTCGCTTCCTGATTCATAGATGGCACCTTCTCACTGTGTCTTCATGTGGGGGAAGGGGCCAATGAGCTCTAGTGGGCCTTGTTTATAAGGGTACTGTCTTATCTGTTTTGTGTTGCTACAACAACATACCACAGACTGATCAATTTATAAAGAAAAGAAGTTTATTTGTTTCACCGTTCTGGAGGCTGGGAAGTCCAATAGCATGGCGCTGGCATCTGGTGAGGGTCATCATGCTGCGTCGTCTCTTGGCAGAAGGCAGAAGGGCAAGAGAGGGCAAAAGCAAGAGAGAAAGAGGGAGCCAAACTCACTTATATGCTCACTTTTATGACAACCCACTCTCACAATAAGGAATTATTGTCATCATCCTGTGATAAATGACATTAATCCATTCATGAGTGCTCTGCCCTCCTAATCACCTCCCAAAAGGCCCGAGCTCCTAATGTATCACATTGGTGATTAGGTTTTCACATATGCATTTTGGGAGGACACAAGCATTCAGACCCTAGCAGGTGTGTTTGGCAGGCAACGCAAGGCCCTGGCTTTCTCTATCTGTGAGATCTGCTCTGAATGGAGATCAGGGCAGGTGGTGCATTGACGTGGGGTGGATTTTTGCTTGTGTATATTTGAGTAGGTCCCTCAGGCTCAGTCACCAGTTAGTAGGAGGGACTGGGAGTGCCCTGTGCAGGGCCCACTGAGTGGTCCAGGTCATGAGAACTGGGCAATGCCATCTGTACATGTGGGCAACTCTTGAAGAGGTTGAGATTACTAACCAAATAAAGTTTGGAAATCATCCGTATATCCCCTCTCCTCCTCCCAACTTTGCTATAAATAATCAGGAGATGATTTCTCTGACACTTCTTAGAGCCATGTCTTTTCTCTCTGTTAAAGCTGGGCACTGCTAGAGTGCCACTGCCAGGGTGTGTGGCTTTTCAAGAGGACTGCTGGCTGGATTTCAGTCCTTCTCCCCCCACTTGGGCACCTTGCTGAAATGCCCCCACATTCTTGGACAAACAGCAGAGCAGAAGAGCGTGTTGTTTTAACCAGGCATGGGCAGCTCATTCAGGGCTGAAATGCATGTTTTCAGTAGGGAGATAAGCAGGGAGTGATTCTAAGAGCCTTCTAAGCTGAGGCTGGGCTGCCTGAGTCTTGGAAGCCTTGGGGCATCGGATTGAGTGAAGTGGGGACTTTATGGCCTGAGACCGGCTGGCAAAGATGCTGTGTTTGTCCTTCAGGAGGGTAATCGAGGCTCTCAGCCCGGAGAAGGGCCATTTATTTTCTGACGGAAGATTCATTCTACTTATTTATTTAGTTTTTGCCAAGGTGAACACTGAGTTATGACTGCTCTTGCTTTATTACAAGCATCTTTGGGGATCTGGGCAGGACGGTGCAGATGTGTTCTGAGTTTAGAGCAGGAAGGCAGGAGCTGAAACCCAGCTGGCTTGAATTCATTCGGAGGACTATGGATCGGTTCTTGGGGAAGCCAAAGTTTCCAAGGCATTGATTGCCTGCTCTTGTCTTGGGATGCCTCCTGTCAAGCTGACCCTAAAGTTTGGCTGCCCGGGGTTGCTCGTTTATCCTCAGAGGGTGGGTGGTGTCACACAGGGAGGTGATGGACATTGCAGCATCCTTCGTGGTCCGGCTGCCTTGGGCACAGGCGTTCACTGGACACCATCCTTATCCTAATCTGCTTTCTACCTCCCCACTCTGCTTCAACAGCAGACTCCTGCTTGTGGATTGCCACAGGGGTAGGTTTCCCCACCTGTTAGTGTTTATCACCAGTGATGGAAGGTTCCTTTCCTTCCATGTACGGGTCAAAGGCGCCCATTCTGTGAGTGGTTATCCTCTAAGGACAGGCATGAAAAGAGCCTCTCACCACACAGGCCATTTGCAGCTGCAGTTCACTTCTGGAACGTTTCTATTTCTTTTTGAAAAAAGTTCAGGATGGAATAATGCAAAGCTGCATCAAGTTGGCCAGATTGGAGCTGATAATCACCCAACCAGACAAACTCAGCAAAGACGGATAGATGGAGGCATTCATTCATTCATTCATTCATTCCTGTTCATTCATTCGTCACAGGGATATTTACCCAAATGCTTTCCAGGTAGAAGAGGAAAATCAAATAAGCATGATACTCACTGCCTGTTTCCAAGGAGCTTACATTATCCAGGAAGTTTATGTAAATACCAGATTTATTAGCAGTATCTTATACTTTTAAAGCACACCACGCGGAATTTTATTAGACATAAGGATTATAACGTTTGAAAAATAGTTTTCTCGCTGTCATTTATTGAATATTCTTGTGATACTATCTTAATCTTACATTAAGTTTACCTCTATCTCAAGTACATTTATTTTCATTAATATGTAGTGTTCCATTGTATATAAATATACCTCAGTTTACTTACCCATTTTATTCTCAGTGGATATTTGTGATGTGTCCAGTTTGGAGCTATTAGGATATAATATAATATCCTCCTTTTGTAGCACCTGTGGTCTTAGGGTGGCCCTCGTGGCTCTCTCTTCCTGCTTTACTGAGGTCACATTTATAAATTCTCTCCCAATCCTTTGTCTCACTGAGAACAACTTGTATGCAGTTTATGAAAATCTCCTCTTGCCATAAATTATTTATATATGTTACAATAAAAGTCTTTTTCCCCAAGTCTTCCAGATGATGGTACCTTTATCTTGGATGTGAGGATATTTTTTATATGGTTCATTTTGTTTTTTTGTATTCTGCTTTGTGACTCAACAATATAAACTTCTTTGTAGGCCCAGCATTCATCAGTAAACAAGGTTTGTAAAGAGTTTTTTCTCTTCTTCACTTTGTCCCAGACCTGGGATAACATTCCCCTTTTCAGCCCCAGCCTGGAAGGAGGTGGACATACATGTCACCTCCAGTTTCTAGAAGACATTGGTCTAGTCCATGGCTCCTGGGCAGAGGTAGGATCTTGATTGTCCCTGCTGCTGGCTTTGCACTCCAGGCCACAGAATTATCTCCCTCTTATGTTTTTTCCTCTCACTTTCTCTCCTTCCTATTCCCAAACTAGTATCCAGCATTCGGGTATCCCAGGAACATTCTGGTTCTCATCTCCACCTCACAAATAACCCAGGATGGGACATACCACTCCATGGCTATGTGGTTAAGTTGTGTTCCCCAAATGAGCTTAGAAAAAGGGTGCTGCTAAGGTGAGTTTAGGTTGGGGAATACGTTGCCATGGAAAATATTCACTGTGAAATACAGACTAACTGATCGTCTGAATGCAGCCAGTGGATCCCTGGTGGGGTAAACGATGGTGGTGAGACAATCTACCTTCCATATATGCCACGTAGTTCCAAGGATCGATGGAAATTGTGTTTCTTCCATTTCACTGGTGTTGCAATTAGTGAAAATTCTCTGACATATGTACATGTCTCAAAATTAATATTTCTAGTGATGTACTCTTACACACATTTTGGGAGTTATTTTAATTTGAGTTTGGGGGAGATAGATCAGGTTGCCACCCTTCGAACGTGGGGCTCCACCAACTTCATTTAGACTATTCCAGAGTCACAGCTCTGTGACAACTTGGTTTTTCCTATGACCCTCTATTTGCCTGCTCTAGATGACTTGTAGTATTTTTTCTGGACACTTGCAGCATCTGGCACGGTTGTTCACACCCTTATTATTGAAGTTTGTTGCTGCCTTGGCACCCGTGTCATTAGCTGGATCCCTTCCTACCCCATCTACCTGTTCGTCATCTCCACATCTGTTGTGTACCCCTCATCCTCTGCTGCTCCGTACATATGCTTATCTCTTGGGCTTGGTTTTTGTTGTCATCCCCATGGGCATCTATGTGCCGATGGCCTCAAGGTATATATCTCCAGTCCTGCCTCCCTCTTGAATTTCAGACCTGGCACCCAGAGTCCTGTGTAGAGGTCTGCCAGTCCTTTAAACTCTAGATATCTGAAGCTGAATAGATTTTCTTTATTCTCTAAAACAGCCCCCCCACCCCGAAATTTTTCTCAGGATCCTTGTTTTTCTTTTACTCTATACGTATAATTGGCACTCCTGTAGATCTTGACCTCTCAACTTATTTTGTAATGCTTCCTCCCTCTATGACCACACTGCTCTTGTCTTGGGCGAGGTCCCCACTTCCTAGACAGCTGCATCCCCTGGAGGTTGATATCTTTGATGGATGATACCACCCACATATCAGTTCAATACCGTGTCATTGGAGGGATGCCACTCAAATGCACACTTCGTTAGGTTATTCCATGCTTATAACTTTTTCTTTTCATTTATATATACATATAAATATATTTTAAATATTTCCTTAATCTTTTAAAAAGATTTTCAAATCAACAGAGGTTTTGAAAAATACAGTGACTACCTGTATATCCTTCATCTAATTTTTAACATTTTTCAGCATTTGCTTTCTCTCTCTACCCCTTTCCTTCAATACAGACACACACACACACACACACACGCACACATGCACACACACACACAAACACAAATTTTTTCAGGTCTAGAATTTTTATTTCTTTTTTATAGTTTCCATTTCTCTGCTAGATACTTTATCTGATTACTCATTAAGACAATAGTTTTCTTTAATTCTTTGAACATACTTTCCTATATAATAGCTCTTTAAAGTCTGTGTGTGCCAAATCCAACATCTAGGCCCTAGGCCATTTTGGAGTTGGTGTCTATAGACTCTTTTTAGATCATGGTCAAAATTTCTAGTTTCTTTATATGCCTATGGGTATTTGACTGTACAATGAACACTGTAAATGCTATGTTATAGAGACTGTTATGTTCTTTCTTTGAGTAGTGCTGATTTTTGTTCTAGTAAGTAGTTCAACTACTGGATGACACCTTAAACTTGTGTAGGTTTATTTTTATGCTCTGTTAGGACATAGCAGTGGAAATCCCAAGGGAGTACCTTACTCTTGAGATGTGTTCTTTCTAGTGTCTTAGCTGGAAGCCTGGGATATTAATGAGGTTTATCCAATATTTGCTGCTTAAGTTCTAGTGTCTGTTTCTGTTCTCAACCTCATAGCAGCTGCTTCCTGGCAAGTCTTCTTTAATCTCAACTTCACCTTGATATCCCAGTCTTAAGCCGAGTGTTCACAGGGAACATACATAAGGGCTTCTGATGTTCCCTCCCTGCGTAGTTTTCTTCTCTCTGCTGCTCTAATACACAAATGTTAGCCCCTTCAGCTCCCACCTGAATTGAGTTTGGGAAATTGTCCCTAGGCAGAGAGCCAGTGTGGACACGGGGCTCACCAGGTGGACTTCCCTTCTCCTCGTGATTGTAATCTTGCGCTGCCTGTTGTCTACTGCCTGAAAACAGTTGCCACATGTATTTTGTTCCATTTCATGGTTGTACCTGGTTGGAGGGTTGGTTATTCTTGTGCTAGTTACTTTGTCATAGCCAAAAATCTATTACCATTAATTTTATATTGTATTTTTACTTGAATCAGTTAAAAGTAATTTTCAACGGTCATGGCACTTCACCTTTTAACACTTTGCTTCTGCTTATAATTCTTAGATGGCTCTCCACAGCCCGCAGCAGTGTTAGCGATAGCTAAACTCTGAACAAAGCATATGAAGTCCCGTGTGGCCTGGAGTCTTCCTTTATTTGTCTGCTTCAACTCCCTCATTGCCTTCCAGATAGTTCCTGCTGCCTGATTCTCTCTCCTGCTTCTCTGCCTTTGTTTAAGCTGCTTCCACCAGGCATAGTCTTTGCCCACCTGAGAAAACACCTAATAATATTTTAAATGTCAACATTGTCACTGTTGTCGTCATGTTCATACTCATCACAGCTGAAGCCTATTGAGTTCTTACTAAGTGCTAGGCGCTGTTCAAAGTGCTTTATGTGAATTAACTCATTTCATCCTATCATTAATCCTAACATGCAGGGATTATTATGAACCACATTTTTTTGCAAATGTGAAAAAAAATAAAAAAGTTAAATAACTTGGCCCAAGGTCATATAACTCGGCATCTGTTGGACCTGGGATTCATGCAGCCACTTGGCTTCAGAGCCCATGCTTTTAACTTTGATGTACTGAATCCTCCTCCCTGCTAGATAAGACCTTTTGTGTCTTCCTTGCACCCGTCACATCACTATGATGTAGATCACTGCCACCGCTGTGACACATGGGTGAGAAGTTGGCTGATGAATCGAACTTTCAGTGGGTGGAGAGATATTTTTAAAGCTCCGTGTGAGCCCGGCATGCTCCTCACCCAGAGCAGAGGTGCACTGCTACCCCGGAAAGGCTGCCCATGGGGTGAGTTTATGACAGAAGGGGACTGGCTCCTGTGCCGTGAGCTCGGAAAGGCCCTCCCCAGCCCCACCCATCTGGTCCATCATGTATTTTCTTGTAATGAAGGTCTCTTTCTCTCTCCCCCCTTTTTTCTCCTCTACTTTTGCTGGTTGATTTAAGGATCCCAGAGGTAAACTCTACTTGCCTTTTTTGGAGACACTTCCCTCTACAGGTTTTTCAAGAGAGGGTTTTAAGGAGGCAGAAACATTGCTGTCACAAGAAGAGAGGCTCGCAACTGTTATCTGATGGCTCCGAGTTCTCTCCTCCAGAGGAAGCAGAAAGCCTACACAACGAGCCACATCATCCCAACAAGAGTGGGAGTGCCAGAGACACAGCTCCGCTCCTGAGCAGGGAATTAGCTTTACAACCTGTGTCTTTTATCTGCCTGGGCACCTTCCTCCTGGCGGCCTGACCTGCCTTTGAGCCTTGGGACAGAAGCCTTTTGTGGAGAGTTGTGAAGCTTTGTGAGCAGGGCGGAAGAGGGATTTCTCTGATGGTAGCTGCCTCCAAGGGCCCTCTCCTTAAAAGGGGAATTTGCCTACGTCTTCTAGTACTTTCCTGAACCTTGTTCTGAAAATGGCAATTTTGATAGCTGTGGCCAAGAAGGGAAACCTGAGTACCTGTCTTCCCTGCCAGTTTCATTTTATCAATTTGTAATTTATATTCTGCTTGCTTCCAGAAGTGATCGAGACATCCTAGGATAAAAGAAAAAACAAAACTGCAAAAGCTGTCAGAATAGGAATAGAAAATAGAAATGCACACACAAAGAGGAAGGAAAAATTATGACAGCCCCTTAAATTAATATGTTTACCGTGAATGAGCATTAAATTTAGCTCCAGGCTTCTAATTGGATGGGGCGAAAAGGTAAACACAAGTTACCTTATTCCAATGACAGCCTTAACATGTCCTATTGGAAAAATAATTTTCTCAACTGTGTTTTAAATAAGAACCCTTTGCCCCATAATCAAAATTCCTGATATCAAGTATTTTGTATTGTTATTTCAGACACATTGGTGGCTTTCAAACTTATCTCATTATCGAATTTCTGAGGACGTTTTTTAAGGTATTTCCGCCAGTAATAGCAGTTTATGAGGGTAATGATTCCCACTGTGTTCATATCAGACTCTCTGGATACACAGAGACGAGGGTATGTTGTCGTTTAGAAAGTCTCCTCGTCAGGTTATCTAAATACTCACTGTAGAACATGTTTCTCTGGCTCTTACATCTAAGAATTCTGCTTGAGATAGCAGGCAGAGGGTGATATCTTGGTATGAAAGTTCAAGAACGTACATCATAAAGCATGGCCTTGACTGGAGATATTTGAGGAGGAGGAGTTACCAGCTGTTTGTCATAAAATAACCTTGATGTTGTTCCTGTGGCGCCTTCCACTGTCAACAGAAAGGCATCCTAATAGATCTCTTAAGGTAATGAAGCCACATCACACTTCCCCAGGTAACTAAATGAGTTAGTCTGTTGAGCAGAATTGTTCGGCATTATCCATCTGGATGCTGAAGAGAATTTGCCAGAACCCATCACTATGAGGTTGGTTTCACTGATACTGAGCTGTTGCTCCTTGTGGTATCTGGCCAGCAGCAGGCTCAGCTGTTTCCTGGGACTATTCAAGGATGTGATATTAGTAACATGTGCTAACAGGGATGACTCCTTTGGTCTTACCTCTTCACAGGGCCACCCGGGGCATCTAAACTTGGCTCCAAATAATTTATGAGCAGGTGATGAGCTAGGACACACTCACTGAAAATGTAGATTTTCTTTATCTACTTTCTCCAATTCTCGAGCAGGAAGGGCATTGACTTTACATTAGGACCTGTGTTGCTATATTGCTGTGTAACAAATTACTCTAAAACTTACTTGTTGAAAACAAGAAACATCTAGTGTTTCACAGTCTGTGGATCAGGAATTCGGGATTGGTGCAGACGGCTGGTTCTGGTCCAGTGGGTCCCAACATTTGCTGGGACTGCAGTCATCTGAAGGCTTGACTGGGGCTGGGGACTCTGCTCCGTGCTCACTCACATGGCTGTTGGCCGGAGACCTCTGTTCCTTGCCATGCGGGCCTCTGCCGAGGACTGCTTGGGTGACTTCTTGACATGGGATTTGGCTGTCCCTGGAACAAATGATCATCGTGTGACCTTGTCCAGATGTCACACGTCATCACTTCTGCCACATCTATTCGCTAAAAGTGAGTCACCAAGTACAGCCCACAACCAAGGTAAGTGGAAATAGGTCCCATTTTTTTTTTTTTTAAATTTTTTTTT
>VBSM01002153.1:32688471-32704287 GCA_008086735.1 Cheirogaleus medius | reverse complement strand
GCAGAGACGCTCTAACTGGCGGTGTTTCTCGTCCGCCATCTTGCTCCGTCCCCCAGGTCCCATGTTTTGAAGGAAGGAGTATCAAAGAATATTTTAAAACCACCAAAGACCCTACAAATTAGCTTGGAGATAGATAGTTTCCAGCTGTTCAGTTAAAGGCTAATGATAAGCCAAGAAACGTTACAGAAAGTCCTAAAATCATACTTAGCATTTCTTTATTCAGTGGGAAGAAAGCACCAAGGGTGATGGGTGTGAAAATCGAAATTAAAGCTTATATGATCTTCATAGGGTAGGGTCTCTGGAGTCCCCAAGTCTGGGTTTCTGTCGCTGTTGTATCACTTAGCAGCTGCAGCAGAGATGGCTAGCGCTTCCCTCAGTATCCTTTCTTCCTTGTAATAGAATTTTTAGCTGGACAAAATGATGCCTAGAGGAAAGACTATATTTATTTTTTGGTCTCCTTAAGAGCCAGGTGTGGCTGTGTTAGTAAGTTCTGGCCAGTGAGATACAAGCAGAAGTGACGTTAGAAAACTGCGCACTTTGCTTCTTCTTTATCCGCTCTTCTTTCTGTGACGGGAATGGGAATGTTGCCATCTGACACCGTGAGGATGAGGCATGTCACCCATGGATGGCAGAGTGGGGAGCAGGGAGGAGCTTGGGTAGCTGAGGATAGCGGAACAGAGAGAAACCAACTTCTGTCCTGTGTTTTTGTCATTCACAACTGAGCTTAAACTCACTGATGCGGCAGCCACGTGACCTCAGACAAGTTATCCAACCTCTAAAACTACTTTTCAATTTTTTAATTAGTGTCTTGTGTGCATATAATATTTTCTGTTAGAATATCCTCCATGTTATTTTTGAGGAGGAAGAGTTGTAGCAGATTAGGAACTATAGATGGATCTGTAATTTTAAGCACTGGAGGTTTGAACACACACACACACACACACACACACACAGTCAAAAGACAAAATTACAACAAATTTAATTTAAAGATCTTAATTGGCTTTTATTTGGCTTGGGATTTTTGAACCGGGCAACACCTCATTCTATAAAATAAATTGAGTGTTCTGATGAGCTGAGCACAGGAGGTTGGTTTTACAGACAGGAAAGGGTTGAGGAAAGCAGAAACAAGACTATAAAGCAGACTGGCGCTTTCAAAGTGACTTTCCTTGTAAAAGTTAAAGCAGAGGGACTTCCTACCACACCGGCTAAACTGGCCTGCTTGGGGATTTGGCTGTTGGCGCTTACTCTCGTGATCTCTGGAAGGTCAAGCAAACAGTTTGGTCAGGCTGGTGGCGCGGAGCTTCAGCACGAGGGACTCCAGTTGGTCTGGTCTGTTGGGCCGAGTGCAGGGGCTCAGTTCAAACCAATGGTCTCCTATAAATTTTACCGAACAATTTTTATACTATATTTCGAATTTATCTTTTGAAATATGAAGGGAAGCAGCCCAGTAGGAAAAAGGAGTAGGGCCAGCAGGGAAGGCTGGGTGGGGTAGAGACCCTGGAGGCCTCCGGGAGGATATTAACTTTGGAGGACTTTGTCTCATCCTCGAGGACAGGGCTAAGCACATTGTGTTTGTCCCTGGGAACAGATGTGGTGACAGAACAGGCACACAGTGACTGCTCAGAAGTACTTGTCAAATAAATGAGCATCAGGCCCCTTGACAAGAGAAGTTTGTCAGAAAGTGAGCAGATTGTCCCCAGTGGTTCATTCTCTAGGGAGAGTAGGATTGGGATGATGATATAAATGGCCGAGTCTGCATGGCGTTTGGCGGCGTCAGATGAGCTACTTCAGCTCCCTATGAGTTTGGATTTTCTCACGGGTGCAATGTGGGTACTGGGATATACTTCATAGGGAGGATATGAGGTCATATGTGCAAAGTGAGTTACTCTGTGTATCTGGCATTTTGTAAGTGCCCAATAAATAGCAGCGGTGGTAATAGTAATTGTTATAGTTTTGATGATGCTTATTATTATGACAGAACACAGCCAGACAAAGGATTAGCACCCCTGAACTGGGTGGCTCTTTAGAAGACAAAGCAGAACACTAGACAAGGTCCTATGCAATTGTCCTGTCCACTGCAGGATGTGACTGCCCCGAGCTGGAGAGGCCTGTCAATGTATGGAAGGATCTGGATGCCCCATCATGCATCTTTGTGTCTTAGCTCTAGACCCACAAGGATACCTGTCCTACTCCCCCTGTCCCAACCTCAGCACTGTATCTTTCAGAGACCCCGTGCTCACTGGTTTGGAGCTAAGAGTCTACATTGCCAAAGAAAGCAGAGGAAGGGCAGCCAATGACACCAGCGTCCGAACCGTGGCTTGTCCTGAGAGATAGAACCAGGATCCTCTAAGACCTGGGGTTTGACGTGGGAAACATCTACAGATGGCTGAAAATTCAGGCCTTCCAAGTCTGCAGTGTGATGTTTCCAAGGATCAGGAGATAAGTCTCCTTTTAAAATAAAGGAACATATCCCACAATACTTATGGCATGGGTTGGAGCAGAGGTGGGGATGGGAGATGGGGAGGCTGAAATGAAGGCTGCTTGGCCAGAGCTCACTACCCTTTGGAAGGGTCATTGGCAGCTCTTTGAGTCGAACACACCAGAAAGAAGATTTCCATTCCTTCTTCTTTGAAGTACGAGGTTGCATCTGAGTAGTGAAGATTTCCGGAAATGGAAGAGCCCAACCCTCAGTTTTGCTGGAGGTGTACATTAGCATCCCTGTTTTCAGTTGTGTTCCTTTTCCCAGATTATTCTCCCTCCCCTCAGGGTTCCCCTAACCTCATCTGGTTAAAATTCAAGGCCATTTTTGTTTAATAGGACTTCCAGACTCTAAACATCAACTTCTATATTAATGGTTTGTTTGTTACACTAAAGTTTTATGGTGATTGTGAGATAAGTGGAGTGTTTTTTTTTTTTTTTTTTTTATCATTTTGTAAAGCTTCTAAAATGAATGGTCCCAGGACCGAAGGCAACGCTGGCCTCGGGAGCGTGCCACCATTCGCAAGCTCAGGTGTAGGGATGGTTCTTAGGCTGGTGCCAGTTGGCATGAGCTTTGCCACATTACTCTGCTTCTATCTAGTGAAATGAGCCTCAGGGTGTGTTGCATACCTCAATGTCTGGGTGGCAATTAACATCTCTGAGCCTAGGAGCACTGTGGGGAGGATAGGTCATAAAATTCTTGGTCTGGTGGCCCTGGGCAATTTGTAAGAGACTTTAGAGAGCTTAGCTTCCCCGCCATCTGGTGCTCAGGTGGGGGGAGGTGGGAGGAGGGGGGTTATGGAGACAAACCTGAGCCCTCAGTGTTCCCTACACCCATGTGGCGCCTCTTAGCCAGCACCTATTGGTGCCGTAAAAATGTCTGAGAGTCTCAGGTACATGATTGATCATGGTTTTATGCTACTCTCTTTAAGAGCCCTTCAGAGGTGCCATCCATTTCTGGGAAAAGTGCCCTGAGCTGACTGCTGTATTTTCTTGCCAGATTTTGGGGACCCTGAATATGCAGATTAAGAAAAGTGTTGTTTGTATATACCCATCCCCTCCTCCCCCCTCCCACCTGCCCGACACCTGATAAATGTTATTCCTATATGTCCACTTAGGTGTTCAAACATAATGAGTGAGATGTGCAACATCTGGAGGAAGCTCTGACTCGAGGGGGGAGGGGGGCATGGGCAATATACGTAACCTTAACCTTTGTACCCCCATAATATGCTGAAATAAAAAAAAGAAAAGTGTTGTTTCAAATTTTGAATCCTTGGCGACTGCAGTTGGTCAGCCTCATGGATAGGCTGAAGAATGTTCTGAGTCTGAGGCTTTAACCTGGGGTCTGTGTACCTTGTGGAATGTCTGAGTGTTTTGTGTGTTTTTAAGTAGACATTTTTCTTTTTCTGGGGAGAAGATAGATCCATAACTTTTGTCATATTCTTAAAGGGGTTCAACATTATACCAATTGCTAATCTGCACCTTGTTAACGGGCCTTCTTTTAGCCCTGTAACTCCACAAAAGAGTTTGCTTTGTTTTGCTTTTAGTGGGAGTCTGGACAAGCTGTACTGAGGCTTGCCAGTGAGGTCCTGTTTGTATTTTAAAAGCTTGGGCTGTTTGCAGTGTGGAGAGTGGATTTTAGGGGAGCAGGCTGTGGGGCTGGGGCAACAACCAGGACCCCACTGTACCGTTTGGGAAGAGATGGGGAGGGACAAGCAGTGAGGTGGAGAGAAGTGGGTTTGGAATTTAAAAATACACACACTTGGCTGTGTTTGTGTTATCCCATTTGATGTTTGCAATAATGTTACCGAAAACTTGGCACTTGTCCATGAAGCCGAATCAGAAGAATGAGGACAAGTGGTTTGGGGAGGAGGAAAGAGAAGTTTTATTACTTTGCTAGCAAAGGAGGAAAAATGGTAGATCTTCTTGTCTCAAAATTGAAATTTCCTGAACATTCACAGAAATACAGAACTTTTAAAGGCTGGGTTCTCAGTTTCAGGCAGTTACTGTTTAACTACAGCTGATGCTTCCGATCATCCCATCTCTGCTGAAGACAATTTTGTGACCTTTGCCCAGGACCTCCCTTTGCCAGGCGTGGGCTGGGCCATCTCTTGTTGCACAGAGAAACAAAGGATTTACCCTGCCCCTCCCAACCATTCCCCACTCTCAATATTTCCCTTCATATCTATGGGAGGAGGGGTGACTACTCTGGTACAGTAACGTTGTGAAGCATTTTTGTCCCCATTATACAGGTTTGTCTCCATAATGCCAAAGTGGATTAGGTCATTTGCCCAGGTCACACAACATGTAATTGGATGGGCTGGGATTCACACTCAGATTTATCTGACTCCAAAGCCCACGCCCTTAATTAACTACCACGTTGTGCTGTATCTACCATAGCACGTCTTGATAAGGTGTGGATGTGGGGACAGGTGGGGACGTAGGTACACAGCTGCCTAACTAGGTATTAATAACTAGGTGCAGCTGATGCCACGGCACTCACTCTAGCCCGAGCAACAGAGTGAGACTCTGTCTCAAAAAAAAAAAAAATAACTAGGTGCAGATGGGACTAGTCACCGAGACGACGGATGCAGACAGGAGCCTGGACAGGTAGGAAGGTCTTCTGTCTGGAGATGTCTAGTGGGCCCTTGAATGTTGAATTCTGGGGCTCAAAATATTTAGCCTAGAAGATGTAGATTTTGGAGTCTTCATTATTTTGAAGTTATGGATAAAGGGTAGAGGCCAAAGACTGAACCCCAAGGCCCAGCAGTCATTCGATTTTGGCCACTGGTGACTGGGGAGTTGGGAGTCACTACTTCTCCAGCTAAGTGTCTTCTTTCATGTCCTTTGTGCTTTGTATACTAAGCTTGGCCCCTAGTTATCCTTAATATCCTCAAAGCCAAAACCCTCTCTCAGAAGGAAGAACTCTTTGAGTTAAAAAAATCACCTATTTGTGTTCAATTAATTTGGTTCATTGATTGACAGTGCCCTTGGGTTATGTTGACAGACAGTGTCCTTCTCTCTCAAACTGCTTGTCTGAGTGAGAAACTTCCCTAAACCCATTAGATGTCTCAGATTTTAAAAGGAGCCCTCCTGGCTCCTGGTCATGTGAATCTCTTTTTCAGGATATCATAAAAATATGCTGTAGTTTTCTTTGCTTAATAGACCTACAAAGAGACTGTGTTAAATCAAAGGTCACCTGCCTATAATTAGGACCACCCTGTGGATAAAGAGCTTGACTTCTTGCCTGCAAAGTGGCGAATATCAGGGATTGTGGACTCATATTGAACTTGGTTCAAATCCCAGATCTGTTGTTTATCATCTCTGTGCCCTTGGGCAGGTGTTAAGCATTCGCACATCTCGGCATTCGCACATCCTCATCTGTAAAATGGGATACTGTTAGCACCCACCTCCTGGGAAAAGCACGCAGCATGATGCCTGGCACGTGGCAAGGCGCTCTGTGACAGCCAGGTATTAGTACTGTTGCTTGGCCTACTGGGGGAAGGAGGAAGGGCATAGGAGATACTGAATTTCGTTTTATCTTTTCCTAGTCTGCCCAATTAAAAAGGAGTAGATTGAACAAAACTCGAAAGTGTGAAGGATATTTTAAGGTGAAAGAGCAAAACTCAGTCCTATATGTAAATGTGGAATTTGGTTATCTCTTAGGATTTTGTGTGTGTGTGTGTGTATGTGTGTTTGTGTGTGTGTGTGTGTGTTTGTGGGTATGTGTGTGTGTTTGTGTAGGGAGCACAGGTGCTGAAAGCCTCCTTCCTGAGCCTTCTCCGTAGAATGTCTGGAACTTCTCAGACCACAGAGGCCCTTATATTCTTTTTAAAATTGTTAAAATTGTTTTAGAGACAGAGTCTTGCTCTGTTGCCTGGGCTGCGGTGCAGTGGTGTCATCATAGCTCACTGCAACCTCAAACTCCTGGGTTCGAGAGATCCTCTTGTCTCAGCCTCCGGAGTAGCCTGGACCACAGGCACACACATCGCATCCTGTTAATTCTTTTATTTGTTGTAGAGCTGAGGTCTCACTATGTTGCTCAGGCTGGTCTTGAACTCCTGGCCTCAACTGATCATCCCACCTCAGCCTCCCAAAGTGCTGGGATTACAGGCACGAGCCACGGTGCCTGGTCCCCTTATACTCTTGACATGCCATGGTCATATGAACTTACCATTCAACAAAATTTTGCTGATGTTATTGGACTGGGCATGCAGCAATGTCAGGGGTGAGGGATCCATATTTACTGAGTGTTTATTTTGTACCAAGTGCATCCACTAGGCTGTTTTGCTGCTATTCATCACCATCGACATTATTATTAATTGTTACCCCATAGAGTTGCTCTCCGTCCTCATCCCGCTCTCCTTCCCTCCTTCCCTCTCTTTTAACCTCAGGAATGCGCTGGGCCTGCCGCAGGAGAGAGGCTGGATGCGTAGGGGTGCTGGGAAGGAGGGTGGAAAGGGCCTGGGTCACACCATCTTCTGTGTGTGGCCAGGGCCAGGTTTGCTGATGACTAAGGTGAGAATTCTTCAAGATAGTGTCTTGAAGTACAGAGGTGATAAAGCCTGCCACCTAATAGGGTACTAATAATGTCCTCACACATTGTGAAAGCTTGAAATGTACGCATCTCTTCAGTATGTCCCTCCTTAAAGAATATTTATCTAGGTGGGATAAGACATCAAGGCAAGTGCTAATGGCTTCGCGTTGACTTGAGCCACACGTTACAGCTGAGAGCTCGTAAACAGACTGTCCCCTCAGCGAGAAACCTGTAGCGGGAGGTGCTCTCCTCTGAGCCTCTGATAACAGTTTTTGATTATAATATGTTTTCTGGTTCCAAAGCATTGCCCACTCACAGTAAAACACATTTGTCTTCCTAGAGACGCTGACTCGGTGTGTGTGCCCGAGATGGTTACAAGTCACTTGGGAGGCTGATGAGTGGGGATGGCTGATGATAGATCCGGGCAGGGGACTCATACATCACGTTGTCCCTTCACGGCCTTAACGAATTACCAGGCAGAGACAAATCAGCTACACTCTCACAATCGTGCTCTTTGTATCCTTTCCAAATTTGACCCAGTTCCAAGCAAATTCGAAGTAACAAAATCAGAGTACTCATAGAGAAGGCAGCTATAAAATTAGCCATGGCCAGGCTAAGGAAATCCAGTAGGAAAAACCTCATTGCAACAATCTGCCATGCACTGAGCAAGAATGACAGCATGTCACTGAGAAAGCTTCCTGTGAATTGTGTGCACAGGGAGTGGTTGGTCTGGTTTGCTGGTGGGCAGTGCTGCCCAGTGGTCAGAGCCACAAAGAGGCGCAGACAGCCTCAGTTTGTCTCTCAGTAAAATGGAGATTGATATTTTAGAATCACACCCTGCCTCACAGAAGAAAGTTGTGAGGAGTAAGGTACCTGTTGCATAGCGGTAATAAAGAAATGAGAAATGAATAACTGAATTTGTTAAATTGTACTAACAAGCTTAGAAAGTTGCGTTCCTTCTTGAAGTTTTCATTGCATCCCTGCAATATCCAAGCCCTGTCCCTAGATGCTGAAAGTCAAAACAATCACTGAGACATGGATCCTACCCCTAAGGACCTGTGCAAGAGACTCATTCCAGGTAGGACAGGGTGGGTGGAATGTGGGTCTCAGAAGAGAGGAGCTCTGGCCTTCATCCCTTGTTTGAACCTCAGTTTCCCCACTTGTAAAAATGAGACAATAATAAGCAAATAATAATAAGTAAATCTTCAAAGAGTTTTTTTTAGTATCAAAGTCATAACATCATTCATTCATTTTTTCATTCATTCCACAAATATCGACTGAGTGCCTCCAGTGTTTCAGGGTGCAGCAATGAACGAGGCAGAATTGCCAGCGCTCAAGGGGTTTTCGCTCACTTGGTAGGAGCAATAGTATATGATGGTGAGAATTATAGAAAATAAGCACGAAGCGGGGCAGGGGTGGGGTGAGGCTGTTGGAATAATCCAGATGAGAGAGAGTGGGGATTAGGACCAGGGTGGGCGTGGAGGTGGGAAGGAGTGGTCAGATTCTGAGTCTATTTTGAAAGTGGATTTATGAAGAGTTGCTGATGGAGTGGGTGTGGAGTATGAAAGCAAGAGAAGAGTCAGGGATGGCTTCAAGATTTTTGGCCTGATCAACTCCAACTGATGGAGAGGAGATTACACTGGAGGGGAGAAAGCCCAGGAGCTCAGTACTGGACGTGCTAACTCTGAGATGCTTCTTAGACATCCAGGTGGAGACTCTGAATGGGCCGTTGGGTAATGGAGTTCAGGATAGGGTTAGGGCTCGCATGGATTAATAGTTTGTGTGCTGTGTGGCAAAGCTGGGTGCTGAATAATCCTAATTATTGATCAATTGATCAATTAATTATGAATGCTTCTTAATCTGTATTTTTAAAATTAAACTTCATATTGTGAGATACTTGTAGATTCATATGTAACTGGAAGACAGAATGCAGGAAGGTCCCCCATCTCCTGTCCCCAGTTTCCCCTAATGGTGACATCTTGCAAACCTGTAGTACCATATCACAACCAGGATATCGATGTCGATACAGTCACTATACAGAACATTGCCCTCACCACAATTAGTCCATATTAATTTAATCCATTAAATGCCATAAACATTGCACAGAATAAGCTACGGAAGTGCAGAGGAAGGAGAGAGAGTGTCCTGGTGTAGCCGGTAGAGGCTTCCAGCAGAAGGAGGCACTTGAGATGGGCCTCGAAGGACGGGAAATGACTGGGCTCTATAGCAGAAAGGGCAGACTGGAAAAATCCCGGGATGTGGGAGTTCGGTGTGTGTTGGGCCTTGGAGGCTGTTGGGCATTGAGCAGAGTGGAGGGTGAGAGGTGGGCACACCAGAAAGCAGCGCTGAAAGGTTGGTCAGGTCCTCGGGCCAAGGGCACCAGACCAAGAGGTGGCACTGCAGTGGGGAGGCAGTCAGGGGTCTTGGAAGGTTTCTGAGCTTGGGCGTCATGCAGCCCAAGCTCTAGCCTGTGTCCAGAGAGGGCTGCAGCAGGGGGAGCACAGGCCTGACCAGAGGGGGCCTCCCCAACAGCCAGGGCTAAAGGGAAGCCAGGCCTTTGACGTGAGAGAGTTGCAGAAGGGGATCGCTCTGGGGATGAGGGCATAGGATATGTCGAGTGGGTCAGAGTGTAGGCTGGGAGTCTCACTATACACGTGCCATTATTCAGTTATCATGGCTGCTCTGCCAGATCTTTGCTGTCATTATTCTCATTTCCAGATGAGGACACTACGGCACAGAGAGGTTGAGTTGCTGCCTCAAAGTCACACAGCTAGCAAGGCAAAGCCAGGTGGCAAACCCAGGCTATCTGACTTCTGAGCTCCTAGTTTTAACCTCTCACAGTTCAGCCTCTCCTAATCATCTTATTTAGATGGTAGGCTCATTTTTTAATAAATGAGTAGCCAGTGGATAGACAAGCAGAACATTTAGTGCATTCGCATGGAATTTTTCAGTTAAGTTTGGAGAAGAATAAAGAAAGAGTGATGTGGGGTTAGGTCAAGGCAGACAGGAAAGATTTGGAATGAAGACTGGGTGTGGGGGGAATTGTGGAATTGTGAAAGAGTCTTTTAATTTGAATTAAAAGAGAGGTCTTAGCAGGATCAGCAAGGCTCATTGAAAGTTTATCTTACTGTTGAAGATTTGGCGGGTGGGTCTGGGGGGACATGTACCCTCTGGGCTAGTTCTGCCTCTACTTGTCAGTGTGTGACCTTGGGCAAGTCCCTTGACTTCCTTGAGCCCTGAGTCCTTGACCTGACAAAGGAGGGTGGAAGTGCTTACCTGGCCGCTCGGCAGTGGCGTGATGATGGTTTCATGAGCTGTGCCTGGGCAAGGGTCTGATGCTTTGCACAGGAAGATGACACCTCTGTTGCTCCATGCCGGAGTCAAGAGGCTGGTGAGTGCATTGGGTTTTCAGCAGCAGCGACACTGAGCCAGGCAGGGGGCCTGCGCCAGTCCTCACTCAGGGCAGATGATGAATCTGCATGTCTGTGTCTAATCAGGTCAGTTGCAACTGTATGATTTGTAGTTGCTTTTTAGCACAACCCATGTGGTTTTCCAATATTTCTTTAATGAAGGAATCTGTGATCCACCACTGCTTATGTGATTTTATTTTTATTTTGCCTAGCTTTCCTTTTATCCTCTTGATTAAAAAAAATTTTTTTTACCCTTCTCTTATATATTGTAACACCCTAAAACTTAAACTGTCCTTTTGAAAATGTTTCCCATAGCAACAAAACATAATCTATTATAGACTATCCTGATTCTCAAAATGTGATTGAGATTATATTTTTGAAAAAAAAAAAGTCAGGTTGAAATGGGACGGGTGTTGTTGTGGGCTGAGTAATGTCTCCCTAAAGATATCTGTGTCCTAATTCCTAGAACCTGTGAATGTTACTTTATATGGCAGAAGGTACGTTGCAGATGTGATCACATTAAGGATTTTGAGATGGGGAGGTTGTCATGGAGAACAATGTGATCCTAAGGGTCCTTGTAAGGGAAGGGTGGGAGGGTCAGAATCAGAAAGCCCTGCGAAGGTGGAAGGGGAGCAAGAAGTCACTTTAGTCACTAGAAATAGTGACTAAAGTTTAGCCCTGTCAAGCTAGTCCCCAGTAGACATCTGTAGAGAGGGTGAATGATGCTAGGCTGTTGGCTCAGAAGATGGAGAAAGGCATCTCAAGCCAAGGGATGCAGGTGGTCTCTAGAGGGTAGAGAAAGCAAAGAAATAGATTCTACGTTAGAGCTTCCAAAAGGAACACAGGCCTCCTAACACCTTGGCTTTCGGACTTCTGACCTCCATAACTGTCAGAGAATACATTTGTCTAGTTTTAGGCCATGAAGTTTGTGATAATTTGGTGCAGCAGCCATAGGAGACTATTACAGATGTTCAGTGGGGGACTAAATCACCACATCTGTAAAGGGGGCATGCTAATCATAAATTATCTTTAATACGAAAATGGTCTGTTGAAACCCCTGCCAGCTCCAGGACTCATGCATCATGCTCGTAGGTTTCTAAAACACCACGTAGCCTCAGCTCTGACTATCCGGGCTGGGGATGGCTTTAGGGGGGAGACGGCCACAGGGCATACACCGGGCCTGGCTGTCTGTGATTTTGCAGAAGTGTTTTCAGTAGGAATGGGAATTCCCTGCCTAGCAGTGGGGAAGAGGCATCAGACAGTCCTGGGCAGAACAAGGAGGTAGTTGAAGGGCCACATTCTCATGCTGCATCTTTTTCACCTGCCCACTTTGGGGCATTTAGTATTATCCTACTTTTGTCATCACCCTTCTACCAAAACATTCTCTCAGAAGAGAATCTGATGACAGTCATTTATACCTCCTATGAATTTGGATCATAGAATTATAGGTTCCCTGAAAGGTAGCCTGGCGAGTGACATTGTGAGCAGGGCAGGTCTTCTCAATGAGTGCACCATTAACCGAGGGTGGTCGCCGAGCTGCCATTTGTCCCTTACACCGCAGAGCCCAAGTCTTCTGACTTGGAGTCAGGCCAGAGCTGTCTCCAGGAGACCTCACCCCTCCCAACGGTGTCGGCATGTTAAGGCCAGTCTCTGATTTTGAAATGAGAGCTTTTATTCTCCACCAAAGAAAGAAACTTCAGGTCTGTCTGAGAAAGGGAGAGGGCCATTTTTGAGGTCGAGGTTCCACAGTCGAGAGACCCCACTGTGTAAGGAGTTCCCGACTTCCTTCTAAGACCCAGGCAGGATATGGACCTGGGAAGATGTCACCACAATAGGAAGCTATCTGGGAATTACTTTGTAGATAACAGGACACTGTGGAACTGGAGAAGAGAGGAGGGACCCCATGGGGAGGAAAGAAAGAAGGGGAGTCTGGGAACATCCTAGGTCTGAGTTTTGTTTCATCGTGACCTTTCCTCAATTAAAAAATATGGGGGAGGCATCACAGTGTCAACATTGCCGCAGACTGTGAGACTTGGTGGGCAACTACAGTTCTTTGCAGTTTGTTGCTAGTGGACCCGACAAAAAAAATCTAGAAATAGTGACTAAAGTTTAGTCCTGTCAAGCTAGTCCCCAGTAGACATCTGTAGTAGTTTCCTGTGGCTGCTGCAACATTCTAGAAACGGTGACTAGCAGAACACTCGTGCACAGCCCTTGTTGAAAGAAGAATTGGTCTTTCGAGGTTTGCTAAGGCACCAGCAAAGCAAAGACCACGGGCTCTGGAGTCACACACCCCTGGGTGAGAATCCCAGCTTGGCCTCCAGCGAACTGCGTGGTGTCTGGCAAGTTACTTCCGTCTCTGATCTTGGTTTACTCAACTTAAAAATGGGTCATATCACAGCACACCACATGGGGTTATAGGTGAAGCCTGGCACGTGGTTGGTGGATAAGATGACGACTGTCCTTACCAGGGTCGGACTGGGCTGCCTGACACAGAGAATTCGTGACAACTTGCATAAATTGGAGGGAGTCGGAAAACCATCTCCCAAAACGGGAGGGAATTGTTCTATTACCGCATTTGAGCACCTTCCTCCAAGAGAACTCAGCAGAGACGATGTTTTGGGATGGGGGAAGGGGTGAGGATACCGATGAATGTCAAGTTGTGTTTTCCCCGTGTGAGGAGTAGCAGGCTGGAGAAGTGTCGTTTCCATGTCTCCACTCTACGACCAGGGAGTTGGAATGACACGCAGACAGTCAGAGGGCAGCAGCGTCTTAGTATTTAGTATAATTTAATCAGTTGGGATTTGATTTTTCTCTGTCTTCAAAGTTCAGTGCTAGGTTGCATAGTTATTGCTAGACATGGAGTTGAGAATGGGAATGATCATTCGATCAGTTGATTGTACAATAAAACCACACTTTCTATCTCTGAGCTACTTATAAATATGTTTTTTTTGTCTGCAAAGCCCTTTCTGTTCATTCTTTACTTGCTGAGACCCTTTCCAACCCCTCTTTTAATGGCCACACCTTCTATGGAACCTTCTAAAATCTGCCCCCCCCCCCAGCTAGACCAGATTTATTCTCTCTGCTTGAACTTGGCTTATTCTACATTTATATCACAACAATAAATGGTAGAACTTTTTCTTCTTTTGTATATTGTAGCCCCTCTACTAGATTTTATCCTGGAGGGCATGGGGATACGTATTTTTGAATCCTTTGTAGTGTTAACAACAGCACATTGTAGGGACTTAACACATATTTGTGGACTTGTTGAACAACTTTGAATTGAAATAATTGAAACCAAATACTGAGAATTCTGAAATAATCTGAGTTTAAAGGATCTTTATCTATCATTTTATTAGAATCCAGTAGAGATTTACTGAACATCTACTACTTTCTAGGCACTGGGAATGCAGTGAGAAAAAGTCAAGGTCTCCACAACTGAAATCAGAGATTTCTTCAGAAAAAGTAACTTTAGGTTCTCTTCTGAAATTCTGTACAGGTTCAGCCCATCTCTTGCACCTTCTATGTCTGTAGTCTTCAGCAAGGAGATTTAACCTTCAGAATGGCATGGTTCAGTTCAACAAGGTGGGGAAATTCAAGACCCAGACTCTTCTGTAGCTCTTGACAAGATCATTGTGTGGTCCATGGAGGTAGAACAGTGGGCACTTATGGTGACCTTGGGCCACCAAATCAAGGTTAAAGAGAAGGAATGGAAGTATGTAATATGTTCCAGAAATATTTCCATTCTAACCTGTTAAGTAGAAATGGTTTCTGGACTTCAGTTGGGTAGAAAAATCCACTTAGGTAGAATGAGTTCTTTCCCATGGGCCAGTCAGGACTCACAGCTCTGTGGCCCACTCTGCACCCACAAACAGGATCTCATTAGATCAGTCTGTCAGTTCTACAGGTTCAGAAAGGTCGTGGGCTCTGTCCAAGGTCACTTCCCAGCCAGGAGAACTGGAGTCTTGATGGTGAGTTCTGGGGGCGAGTGGAGAAGGCTGGGTGCCGTGCACCTCCTCCCCTCTTGTGGCCGCACCTCTCCTCCAAGTCCCCAACACTGTGTCCCTGGAGGTGGCCGAGGTCCACTAGATCAGTACTAAGTACGGAAGGAATAGTGATTTGAAAAACAAATGGACGTTAGTCAGCTGGGAGTAGGGTAAAAAATCAAGTTTATTTCCTATCTTAGTAAGTTTCGGCTTCTACAAAAAAAAAAAAAAAATACCATCAACTGGGTGGCTTAAATAACAGAAGTTTATTGCTCACAGCTCTGAAGGCTGTGAAGTCCAAGCTCAAGGGAGCAGCCAATTCAGTTCTTGTCAAGGGCTCTCTTCCTAATTTGCAGATGGCTGCCTTCTTGCTGTGTCCTCACATGGGAGAGAGAGCTCTGGTCCTTTCCTGTCATTATAAGGGCACTAATCCCATCATGAGGGCTCCTCCCCCAAGATCTCATCTAAACCTAATCATCCCCAAAATGTCTCACTTCTAGATATCATCACACTGGGGATTAGGGCTTCAACATGTACGTTTTGGAAGCACACAAACATTCAATCCATAGCACTTCCCTTTCTCTGTATTACTGGTTAGGTTCAAACAGTGGAGTGAAATTGGATTTTGGGTATATCTGTGTCTGTATCTACAATATAAAATGCCCTTGCTAACATTAGTATCATTTTTCTAGCAAGAATTGAGAACCACTGAATTTATTTATTTCAAACATATTTAGCCAGCGCTTTTAGAAGTCACTGAAGGTATGATCATTTAATTTCTTTGGATATTTAATGAATAAGTGAAACTTGACATTTCCAGATCTTCCACTAGAGTGGATTTTATTTTCTCAACAGTGTCTAAAAATTACGAGTTGTCTCCTCTTATTCCCAAAGGTTAAAAATACATTTAAGATTTTAAACCTAAACGTGGAGTTACCATATGATCCAGCAATTTCATTCCTATATGTACTCAAAAGAATTGAAAGAAGGGACTCAAAGAGATATTTGTATGTGCATATTCGTAACAGTATTATTCGTGATAGCCAAAGGTGGAAACAATGTGGTGTACACATAGAATGGAATATTATTCAGCCTTAAAAGGAAGGAAATTCTGACATATGCAGCAGCATGAATGGCCCTGGAAGAGATTATGCTAAGTGTGCAAGCCAGGCGTGAAAGGACAAATACTGCATGATTTCACTTATGTGAGGTACCTAGAGTAGTCACATTCATAAAGAGAGAGTAGAAAGATGGGTGCCAGGTGCTTGAGAGAGAGGGAGAATGGGTTATTCAATGGATATAGAGTTTCAGTTGGGATAACAGAAGAGCTTTGGAGATAGTTGGTGGTGATGGTTGCAGAACAATGAATGAGAACATACTTAAGGCCATTGAACAGCACAGTTAAAAT
>VBSM01002153.1:32676516-32688067 GCA_008086735.1 Cheirogaleus medius | reverse complement strand
CAAATAATCCGCCCGCCTCGGCCTCCCAGAGTGCTAGGATTACAGGCGTGAGCCGCTGCACCCGGCCATTAAAATGGTTTTTTAAATACATAAACTTTCATTATAGTTTCCTGTACTGTTCAGGTAGCAGAGTCTGTCTTTCTTTGGAGACAGAGAGAGGCATGGCTGAGTTACAGTCTCTGTTGTTTTAGACAGGAAAGTGTGTATCACATGTATTTGAACCTTCCTTATTTAAGTAAATGTGTGGAGGGAAAACAGAATGTTCTTTCTTGACTTTTTAAAATCATTAAAAACAGAACAAAACAAAGACACCAAAAAGCCACCGTGCACAAGTCTGAGAACTGTTGCCACCACTTCTACTAGTCCCATGCCTGGCGTAAGTTTGGTGCCCGGTGAATGCCTGTTACATGGGTGAGCACTTCCATTGTGCAAGGTGGACGTGAGTGATTTTCTAGCAAACCTACTTGCACTAAAATATTCAAATTCAGCACATATTAACTAAGAATCTACCACGTGCCAGAGAGTGTAGTAAACGCTAGGCTGGAGTTGAAGGGGTTAAAATAGTTTAATTCCACTCCAGTCCATGGAGAGAGGCAAATGTAGAAACTGATGTCAATACATGGCATTATGAATAGATTATGAAGCGTGATCTGTGCAGCAGAAGTGTGTATATACAAAGCCAGAGGAGGAGGAAGTACTGCTTTCAGAGGGGTGGCTGGGAGCTCTCAGGGAAGGTTCCAGAATGACAGAGCTGGGTTTTAAGGAACAAGGTATTTGTCCAGTGTACATGATATGGGGCAGGCACTCCAGGCAGAGGGAACAGCAGGGAGGCACGATGCACACGGATTATACGGAGTCGTAGTTCAGACCAGTGGGAGTGACGGGCCCTGCACATTAGTCACTCTTTCTCCAAGAAAGCTGCCCATGCTTGATGAATGGCCGGATCTCTTTTTTGCCAGCCCTTGAGACATCCTCAGGAATAAACTCACTAGTGACAAATCTCCCTCTTCTGAGGGCAACTCTAGTTTAGCAACAGCTGATGGCCATTTCGAGTCAAATCATGTGGGCCCGTTGATGGATCAAGCTGGCGACACTGCTTGTGTAATTACACAGTAACGAGCGGATCTGTATTCCTTAGACGCTGGCTTTGGAGGACATTCAGAAGAAGGGTCCCCAAGTGTTTTGAGCAATGACAGCTGTAAATCCTGATAATCTTCTCAAAGTGAGCCCCACACTCTTGGAGTGACTGTTAAAAACATCAGTCTCATGTCATTACAGTTAGAACTTGAGGGGAGGATCCTTTCTGGGATTATTTAGTTATTGATGCCACAAAACGAGCTGGTTATAAGGGAGTGTCACTCCTATTTAAACTTGAAGCTTGGTGATTAGAAACCCTGTCACCCTTGGCTTGAGTTTGCATTTCTCTACCACTCCCAGTCTGCAATGTACAAGAGTAGCCTAATTTCAGAAGGAGAGGCGCTTTGAGGGCTGTTATGTTGGTTTTAGTGACGGTGACAGACAGAGAGGTTCTAAGCTGCGCACACACTGCTCCCAACCCTGCGGTGCTGGGGCGCATGGGCTGAGCATGGCGAATCATCAGAAAAGCCACGTTTGCGGTTTTACTGTCGCATCCTATGTCAGCCTATTGCGTTAACTGACCTACAAGCCCACTTACCTTGGAGACTTAGAAAGTTAACACCTTAGAAAAGTGATTCTCAGAGAATTTAGAAAGACTTTGGCATCTTCATATAAAGTAGAGTGGTACATGAAACTCTTATTATGTGTTGATACTACTACTGTGTCAGGCATGCAGAGTACAAGAGAAACAAACAAAACACGTCCTCCCACGTGGAAGAGGTTTAGAAGCTAAGACAGCAGAACATTGTAGAATGTTTGAATGGGAAGCGCCAGGAAGTGCTTTAGGAATCATGGAGCGCAACACCTTACAGGACAGGTGAGAAAGTCTGTGCTCGTCCTCTGCTCGATGTCAGGGGCAGCCTGCTTCCCTGGCCCTGTCCTCTCCCGTCTCACTTATCTGAAATAAGGATCCCCAACGTCAGGTTCTGTCCAGGAGGGTGGGATTCAGAGCAGCAGATGTTTGCAAGATGTTCACGAGACTGCACTCTAGGGATGCCTGCAATGCACTTGGTTTCTTCTTGCCCGCATAGTGAGAATTCCCCAGCGAGGTCAAACTTCATCTTCCCACTGTGGGCTCCTTCCACACACCAACTAAATTGTGCCAATACTGGGGGGTGCCTTAGGGCATTAACCTGCCCCTCGGGCAAAGCCCATGAGCATTGCTTATGAAATAATACTAAATTTATCGAGCCTTTTCCATGTGACAGATATTCACAAGTACTTGTACTATATCATTTAAGCTGAAAACCAATGACACCCCTATTTTGTCCTTCCAACAGTTAGCACAGTTAGCTTTGGGACATTCGGTTCACTAATCCACTTGTAGGGATGATTTGATTTTGAGCTGAGGCTGGCATTTTCCACCATTACGCAAGAGGAAAACAAATGCACAACTCTGTGCGATCCATGCGTGCCAATGAATGACAAGACTTGGGTTGTTCCTTGTGTCTTTGCTCCTATCCTCACGGGCAGGTTTTTCTTACTGCTTTCCTGGTTTATTCAAAACATTTGAGCCTCCTTATCGTGCATCTCCAGTAGAACTTCCTTGGTGACAGACCACCCCATTTTGTTGGTTTCTTCTCTGGTTGATTTGGTTAGTGGGTGGGCTGAATGAGTAACTCTGAGTGCTGTGTGAGTATTTTGACTTTGGGCATGTTGTAGGTTCTCTTTTGGCCTTATAAGGCAATTGATTATTCCTGAAGCACTAAATAATAATGCCTAATCTTAATGAGCCCTTACATATGTGAGAGGCATTGTGTGCATAGTAACGCTTCAGGGTTGGGATGATCACTATCTACTTTTTAAAGATTAGGTGATTTTTTTTCTGAGGATTTGCAGCTTGTGAGGGATGAGGCCAGGATGGAAAATCAGGTTCTCTGGACCCCAGGGCTGGGTGTTGATCAGGACACTGTCCTACCTTGGAACTTGTTATTTACTTTGCAAGTGTGAGAATATGGGGCTGGGGATGAGCAAGCATCAAAGGGGGATTTTGTTATAACTTGGCCTTCCAAGATTACATGTCTATGCTGGGGAGACGAGGCAGAGATCTGACTGACAGGTTTAATAACATCCTAAGACAACAGAAGGAGAGATGTATGTCATGGAGTCCAAGGTTAGTGGGGAACTGGAGAGCTTTCCCACACGTTAGAAATGTGCCAGGTCCCCTGAGTGGTGTTCTATGCACTTTGCAGTCTAGTCAATGAGGCTGCTGCAACTTCCTTCTCTGCTTCACAGCACAGAGCGTGGGACTCTTTCTGCTGGGACCATGGAGGGTTTCATTTGCAAGCCTGTCTGGACTGGACTTAAACCATTTTTACACCGTGGACCTATTTCTTTAGGGTTGCCTTCAACGTAGATTTCTATGTAGCCAATTCTTTTAAAAAATGCACCAAGGATGATACTAACACAGTATTTAAAGGAATTTTATAAGGCATGGACACACTGTAATTGGTTTGTTTTTATACGTTTTTATCTATGGTGTTTCTTTAAAACAAGTTTTTAAAAATTTGAATAGATTTAGGGGATGCATGTCCTTTTTGTTACATGGATGGATTGTATGATGCTGTAGTTGGGGTTCTCAGTGTACCTGTCACCAGAATGGTGCACATTGTACCTGATAGGTAGATTTTTATCCATCATCTGCCTCCCACCTCCTCCCTTCTTAGTTTTCAATGCCCATTATACCACTTTAGGACCATATACACCCCTTGTTTAGCTCCCACTTACTTATAAGTGAGAACATCTTGTGTTTGTTTTTCCATTCCTGAGAGACATCGCTTAGCATATAATGGTCTCCAGTTCCATACAACTTGCTGCAAAAGACATCATTTTGTTCCTTTTTATGGCTGAGTAGTACTCCGTGGTGTGTGTGTGTGTGTGTGTACATACCACATTTTCTTTAAAGCAAATTTTAACCAATATGTTGGGAAATTACAGCAATAGCAACCTTAAGCTATTGCTGTGGCTTCTATTTCGTTCCTTTCCACCCATCTATGACCAATTCCTGGGCGTCTACTGAGATCCAAGCTCTGGGTGTGAGCAAGATTAAATTAGTCTCCATCGTTAAGAGAAGTTGGAAAGATAAGAAGAGCAGACTTTAAATAGCAAAGGAAACACATTCAAGAGGTGTCTCCACTGGCCTCATGTGCGTTGGGCTTCGGGAGATACATTGCTGACTGGAGGGGTCTAGGTGGGGTCTCACTGTGGCTGGGCTTTCCGGGAAGTTTCTAGTCTTTTCTTGTTGACATCCAAAGCAGAGCTTGTGGGTTTTCTCTATGCTGTGTAGGGCTCTAACCCTCCTTTACCTTGTTATTGTGAGCAGATGGCGTCTCTCTTTGCCGTAGAAGGTCGAGGCTGTCCGTGGAAACTCTTCAGCCTCACTTTCCTCCTGTAATTATGGGTGTCCCTTTTCATTGCAATGTTCCCTCTTTCCTTCTGTCTCTGAAAGGAAGCGTCTCTTCTCTTTGTGATCGCTGCCTCATTCTCTCCCCTCATATCCTTCACCGTTCATCCTCTTGAGGTCATGGTGACTTACTTGAGACCGATTCTCTTTGGGCTTTTATCGTGTCCTCTGGCTTCCTGCTTCTCCTCCTTCCAGCCCCTCAGTGAGTCCATTGCTCAAACCGTCTCCTGCGTGCCTTTCTCAACAGTGATTTCTTTCCGGACCTTGGTCACTTTGGCTTTGGCCTCTGCATTCCAAGGTCCCACGGTGGTGTCTTTAGCCCTGACTGCAATCCTCAGCTTTTGGCCCCGAATTTAAACCCCTTGCTGGAGGTGATCCGTATTGTCCCCTCCTCTCAGCGTCCCTGCCCCTCCTGCTGGGCCAGCGTCTTCTGACTCCGGCTGATGGTGTCACTGTGATCCCGAAGAGCCAGCCTTTATTGTTCCCTTTGACTTTGCTTCTCTGGCCCCAACCTGCAGGGGATTTCCATGTCACATAGATTTATCCACCCAGTGTCCCAACACGTATCTCCTCTGTACACCTGTCCCCACCGGCCTGGCTCTGCATCCATGTGCCACCTTGTTCCCTGAAAGCAGTGTCCTTCCTGGTCACTCTGATGCCTCCCTCTTGCCACCCCAGTGCTCTTACACACTGCTGAGAAATAAGGTTTACAAAAATGTAAACTTATTACTCTTTATCACACAGTTTATCACTGTTTCCCTTAAAATCCACTCTTTCCTTGACAGCCAAGGCTTTTCACAACATGGTGCAGTTTTCTCCCTTTATCTGTGGGGTATATGCTCCCAGACCCCCCGGGGATGCCTGAAACATTGGAGAGTACCTACCCTGTACATACCATGCCTTTCCCTATGTGCATATCCCTATGATACAGTTTAATTTATAAATTAGGCACAGTAAGAGATTAGCAACAATAACTAATAAGAAAGTAGCAGGATACTGCGACAGTAAATCTGACAACAGAGTTGGCTACTAAGTGACCGACGGGCGGGCAGCGTAGGCAGTGTGGAGGTGGAGGTGCTGGACAAAGGGACGATTCATGACCCAGTGGGACAGAGAAGGACAGTGTGAGATTTCATCACACTACTCAGAACGGCACGCAATTTAAAACTTATGGTTGTTTATTTCTGGAATTTTCCATTTAATATTTTTGGACTGTGGTTGACCTCAGGTAACTGAAACTGCAGGAAGTGAAACCGTGGATAAGGGGGACTTCTGTACCTATATTAGTTTCCTGTGGCTGATGGAACCAATTACCACAAACTTGGTGGCTTAACATAATGCAAATGTATTCTCTTACAGTTCTGGAGGTCAGAAGTTTGCAATGAGTCTTGCTGTGCTGAAATCAGAGTGTTGCAGGGCTGCATTCCTGCCGGAGATGCTGGGATGGGAGAGAATCTGTTTCCTTGCCTGTCCCGGCTTTCATAGAGGCCGCCTGTATTTGTTGGTGTGTGGCCCCGCCTCCGTCTTCAAAGCCAGCAACATAGCATCTTCAGATCTCTCTCTGTGACTCCCTTTCCTCCTTCTGCCATCTTTTAAGAGCCATCGTGATTACACTGGGCCCGTCCAGATAGTACAGGATAATACCCCCATCTCAAGATCCCTTTTTAATCACAACTGCAAAGTCCCTTTGCCATGTATGGTGACATATTCACAGGCTCTGAGATTAGGACATATTCATCTCTGGGGAGCTATTTTTCTGCCTACCATAGCACCCAACCTTTCTTTCACGTTAGTTTTTCCTTTTCCCCAATTGCATCTTTAGTGCTGGACAAATAATAATAATGATAACAACAATAATAATAAAACACAATAAAAATGGCAACCAACACTCGTGGAGTGGTTGCTACATCCCAGGCACTGTGTTGTTAGCACCTTCTTTCCATGCTTAACTTTATTTAAATCTCACTATTGTATAATATCAGGTATTGTTGTCCCAGTTTACAGATGAGGAAACTGAGGCCCGGAGAGGTAATGCACTGATGGATGTGGGTTTTTTAAAAAAAGAACTTGATTGCGATATAGTTTATATACCATAAAATTCACCTGGGCTAAGTGTACAGTTCAATGATTTCTCATAAATTTACAGAGCTGTGCACACATCACCACAATCTAGTTTTAGAACATCCTTATCACACCCAAAAGATCTATATAGAGGATATCTATCTATTCCCCAGTGGGGAAGCCAGACATTTAAACTAATTATCGTAGAATGTGCTAAGCTCGGGGATAGAGTTATGAGCATTATAGGCTCACAGAGGGCAGGACGCTGGGTGAAGGGAAGATTAAGGTAAGCCTTCCAGTCCCTGGAGACACTACTTTGCCTCCTTGACCAATCTAATTAGATGAGAAAAGTAGACACTGGGGGTCACAGGCATCTCATTGACATGAGACCAACCTGATTAAGTGGCTGTGTTGACGGAGGTTCCCACGACAAAGGCAGTCAAAGCTGCCTTAATGGGCAGGGCTTGTTCGATGTTCCAAAACCTGCTCTGAACTGCTCCGGTTTGCTGTGAACCTGAAATCTGATGTTGAGGAGCTCAGCAGAAATGGGAGCCGGGATCGTGGGGAGAGCACATGGGTCCTGGGACAGAGCACTTGCCTGGTGGCAGGAGACCTTTGGCATGGTGCCTACCGTGTGACCCACGGTCAGCTCTCCCAGGGTTCTGGAGCCTTCGCTTCTCATCATCATAATGATCCAGACTTTCATCCCTCTTTCTTATCTCGACGGGGCAGGAAGATGTGGTTGGTGATGGGAGCTTTCATCCCGACCGTGTAAGACTTGAAAGCACTTGGATGATGAAAGTTGACCTTCAGTACTATGTCTAAGGGAAAATCCTAATAATGTAGAGTGTTAAAGCCAGGTCATCCCATGTAGTTCGCTCTCTTCTCAACCATTCCTTGCAGTTTTATAGGTGAGGAAACTGAGGCCCAACGAGGGGAAGGAAAAGGCCCCACACATGTGCTAGGCTCTGTTCTACGTGCCCAGGGCATCACGCCATTATGTCACCCCTGCGAGGTAGGGGGTATTATCCTTATTTTGCAGATGAGGAAGTCGTGGTTCAGAGAAGAATCCCAGCTACATGAACAGTTTACCACTGCTATTTCTTCCTCTCTACCCTTTTGCCTTGCAGAAAATGTGCACAGTTTAAATTGTAAGCCTTAGACATTGTGGGTGCTTGCTAAGAGTTCAGAGACAGCCGAGTTTGATTTTCCTGCAAAGAGCACATGGAAGTGGGGAACACACAAGATGGTGTGACATTTTATGCCCTTTCAGTGTAAATTCTACAAAATCATCAAGGTAGCACCGAGGGCTTCGCTTTAAAATAGAATACACGCGGAATCATCTGCCTTCAGAGACCGAGCTTTGTGTGATCTTCCTGTGGAGCCGCTTGTCTTTGGCACAGAAAACTGAAAATGACCTCTTTCGCTGATCGGCTGCTCCTGTTGAAGACTGATCAACCTGGGCTAAAAATCCCTGCTCACTTCTTTGTTAATGGCCTTTTCGGGGTGTCATTTCCCCACCCCCATCCTGGGACTGGTAATTGGCACGTAAGGTTCAAGGCTGCTGGAGGAAGACCAGAGGCAGCGTGCTGCAGAATTGGGGACACACGAGGGTACGTCCCTGCCCGAGGTTTGCCCTGCTGTCTTGGGCAGAAGCCACGATGCTGGGTGAAAAAATCTTCCTGTGATGAGAAGGAGACGTCAGAGTCTGAGCCTGGCTTTGGGTGATGACTTCCTTCAGGAGGGCCTGTGAGGCACCATGTCAGGCCTACGAGAGACTGACTTCAGGGAAGGCCACGGGAATATCCGCTCTTTTATAAGCAGCAGAACTGGGTCTTCTTTCATTTCACTGGGTTTTAATTCTAAGCATGAACAGCAGCATTTGGAAAAGCCACTTGTCTCCTTTTTCACCCTGTAACGTCCATCAGAAAACCAGTCACCTTCCCTACTACTTAGAAGCCGAAGGAGCACTGTTTCTTCGTGCTGCTTGTGCCCCGTTTTCAGTACATAGATGATGTTTTTCCTTTCCATTTTACCTCTTCCAGCGATTTGGAAGTCATGCCTTTAGATTTTAATTCCCCTGGGGTGTACCCAGCTGCAGCCTCGGTTTCAGATTAAGCTCAGCTCTGGTGTCTGGAGAAGGGGAGCCTGCTTCTGTTCTCTGCTTGCCCACAGCCCACCAAATCAATGGCAGCAAGGAAAGCCCACTGTCCCCGTCTCTGTCCCAGTGCTGACTGTACCTCACCCCAGGCAGGGGCCATCCTGTCCCTTCCTGCTTGTGCTTTCTGGCCACGGGGTCTCTGATTGGTTGTATCAAGCAAGATCTTGCGGGGTAGGTGAGGAATCGGCACTGGCTCCTCCAAACGAGGCACCCCTCTGTGGCAGAGCAGAAGTTCTTAAGGGAGGTGCCCCCCAAAATTACCTGGGAAGCGTTTCTTAATCCGAGAGCCTGGCTGCATGCCCGAGATTCTGATCTCGAGTCTCACAAAACTTGGCATAACGCCCTTACACAGACAACCAGCCACACAAAAAACACATCCTTGACTGATTCCGTTTTGCAGCTTGATAGTGAACCATTGTTCTTCAGAAAGGCCTGCGTGGTGGCGTTTTGGTGGGTATGGTGTTCACATTTCTCCCTGGGACAGGTGTGGGGGTCGGGACGATGAGTGGGACATTAGGGGGTGTTTGGTGGGGACAAGCTTAACTAGGGCTGCGTGTGTTGTGGCTGGCACAAATGTGCCGCGAGCTGTGCCTCCCGACACGCGGCCATCTGACTTGCAGGAAGGAGAAATTCCTGTTTGTCAGGAGCCGTGGTCTGTGTGTGTTTCTCCGTTGGCACCTAGTGGGGAGTGGAGAGATGCTGTCTCAGGCAGCGGCCAGATTCCCTTTTAATCTGGAACCAACGTCCCTCGCTCTCCTCTGCTTTTAGGAAGGGGATGTAGGGTAGGCACAGGGATGACAAGGACCCAGGACAGCTCCTGCCTTCTGAGGTCTTACTGTCTAGCAGAGGAGACACAGGGAGGCTGAGAAGGTTCGAAGTGTGAGTCCTCATGTCGGGGGAGGTCCATGGCAACCCTCAGTCTTGCTTACATAAAACCATATATAAAGGAAGCATGAAATCACTATTTTATTCTCACACTGGATAATAATTAATCTCTCCAATGGAACAGTTCTTTTTATTTTTTTTTTAAATCAAACAACAAGAAGTTTATTACCCAAGTGTTTCCTGTTTTGCTGAAGCTGTCAGGAATTGCATTGCTAAATCCAGTCCCCAATTATAATAATTAAATCCCTCCCTGGTGTCTGGTGACAGTTATTTTTCTGCCCCTTTTATCCCTTTCCCCTGGTTCCATTCTTATTTTTAATTGTTCTTCTTCCTTTTTTTTTTTTTGTGGGTTTAGTTTTGCAGAGGAAATCAAGTCTTTTTAGGCTTTGGGAAGAACGTAAGGGTAGAAATCCTAAATAAATAAGATTTATTGGCCTTCTTAATATCCTACATCCTTGTGTTCCTTCCCCCATTCATTTCCCCTTGGATGTTTTGCTCCAGGTTACGTGATTCATATTACATTCAGAAAATAAACTCCTCATGTCTGTTATAAAATCAACTCCTCATCTCTGTAGCGTGAGCAGCAGGCAGGAAGCTGATGCGGGTCAGTTTCTGCCCAGTGGGGCAGGCAGAGGTTAATGGCAGGTCTGAGTGGGGAGAGCTCACCCGGAAAACACCAGCTAATGGAGAAATGCCTTCGCCTTCATTCATTTAGTCTTTCCCCTGTTGTCAGCCACTTGGCTTTATTTTCAATTTTCCCTGATCATAAGTAATGCCGTGGTCAACTACTGAAGGAGAAATCTTTGCCTGTATTTCTGATTATTTTTTTAAACCTGAGACCTGCCCAAGTGAAAACACTGGGTCAATGCATATGAACGTTTTTTTCAGGGCTCTTCTTGTAAATTGCCAAATTGCTTCCCTGATAGGTTGTCTCAATTTTCACTCCTATCAACCATGTGTGAAAAAAGTCTGCATTTCACCGCACTCTCACCAACATTGTGTTTACAGTTTTAGAAATCATTGTCAATTTAGCAGTTTCGAATAATATTGGGTTTTTTGTCGTACTTTCATTACTAGCGAGGATGAATCTTATTTTTTTCTATGAAGGGGTAGTCAGTGTATTTTGCTGTGTTCTTTGATGTCATCTATGCTGTTCTGGATTGGAAGGTAGCTCTTGCCTGTTCCAAGATTTTGTTTCTCATGCCAAGCCTATTGACAGTTCAGCCATGGGAATTTCTCCCATTCACGTGAGACATTCTCTTGTATGTAGTTTCCTATTCTGCTGCTTGTGCATGTGTGTGTGTATGTGTGTATGTGTGCGCACGTGTCTTCATGGATTATAATGGAATGTTGGGTCAGGGTATACTACATGTTGCACCTCTGATTTCCATACTGACTCAGAATTACAGTTGGCTCTTAAATGAAGGGTATCTGACTCAATTACAGGTGGCTATGTGGCTGTGGCTAGAGAGGAATTTTTCATGTTCTCTGCTCATGGTCAGATCTTAGAATGATTAAAGGAAATTAAGAAATAGAATTATTTAATGAATGCATATTCCAAAAAAGTGCATGTCCTTAGTCTTTGGTGTCAAGAGTGGGGCAATTCAGGTAGGGTGCAGGTGTGTGCTACCCGTGACATCTGCGATTCCCTGCACCTAGCTGCTCTTGGGATTGCACAATCTGCTTCTCTGTCCTCCACCTCGAACCCCACAACTTTCCACCTGTGGGCTAGATTGGATTAGGTGAATTTAGCCAAAGTGCTACTGAATGAATAATGAGGGCTGATTCTCCTACAGAGGAAAATTGGAGGGTAGACATAGTGCTTTACCGGTTACTGTTTTGCAGGGTTGCATCCATTAGTGTCTATAAGGACATAATGACCATGTTGTCCCTGCTCTTCCCAA
>VBSM01002153.1:32605125-32676416 GCA_008086735.1 Cheirogaleus medius | reverse complement strand
TGCTCTCTGAACTTTGAGGCGGCTTTCTGGCCAGTTCCCTCATTTGGCATGACTTGGTGCCTTCGGTTTTGATTCTGTTTTTCAGTCTCCCACATTTTGCTCTTTGAAGCGCTCTGGTTGCCATAGAGGCTATGATATCAGGGCCAGACACTTTATTGGCATGGACCAAGGTGTTATAGAGTTGTTTTCTATAATAATGTTTGGGGTCGATGTTAGATGACAAGTTGCCAGATGCTGAGTCCCAGGCCTGCCACCACCCTAGGCTCCTGAGTTCTGTTACTCGCTGGGGCACTGTGCTGTCCTACGCTGTCCCAGGGTAGCTGGCTGTGTCGTGCTTGGTCTCCTGGAACCCTCTTGGCCATTCAGTTGTGTCCTACAGTAGAGCAGAGCCCAGCCTTAGGGGGCACCTGAAGGTGGGACAAGACCCACACCTTGGTGAGAGGGGTTGCAAACACCCCAAAAAGGCACTTCTCTGAGTCCTTTCTTGCATTCTATTTCCTTTAACACCTTGTCACATTCACACATTGCTTTAAAAATGCCAAAAAGTTTCCTCTTTTGGAGAAAGAGCTTAGGGGACCACTCAACTACACTGTCCCCTGCTTTATTCTGAGATCAGAGGTGCATCTGGCCCAACTTCTGTGCTCTGTGCCAAGACTTCAGGATCAGGAAGACAGAGGCGGAGACAGAGAGTAAAGCGACGGTGAGAGAGTCCCCAGCTTCATGCCTCCTTTCTCAGGATACCCTGCTCATTCTCCACCTCCCGGGGTCAAGGCACTTTCCACTGGGTGTACCCTGTGATAGGCAGAATCATGGCTCCTCCAAAGATGCTGCCTCCCAATCCCCAGACCTGTGGCTATATCATGTTACGTGGCAAGGGGGATTTAAGGTTGCAGATGGAATTAAGGTCTCTGGTCAACTGACCTCAAGATGAGGACATTATCCTCAGTAATCTGGGTGGGCCCTGTACCCTCACAGGGTCCTTAGACGTGCACGAGGGAGGCAGGAAAACAGTGGTATGTGTCAGCTGTTGCTGGCTGCTTTGAAGACAGAAGGGATACAGGCATCTTCTAGAATCCGGGAAAGGCAAGGTGATGGACTCTGCTCTGGAGTCTCCAGGAGGAGCTCAGCCCTGCCAGTGCCTTGACTTTAGCTCAGTGAGACCCATTGCAACGTCTGAGTTCCAAAAGTGTAAGATGATCCATTTTTCCTGTTGCTTTAATCCACCAAGTTTGTAGTTATTCGTTACAGCAGCAATAAGAAACCAATACATACCCATAGGCCCCCTCAAAAGATTTGGTCTTCCACTCAAAGGCTGCGGCCCTTACACGGTGTCCCCTGCAGACCGTGTCCCCCGGGGGCTCATGAACTCCAAGAGAAAAGCCCTTGCCTCAGAGCCTGGAATGTGACCCATTGCTGGTTTTGGTTTGGGATGCACATAGAAAGGGAGCATCCTGGTGACTTTTAAGGTCACCAAGTTTGTCATTTGGGTCTTCCTAGAAGCAGATGCTGAGACCGAGTTTGCAAAGTTTGTTAGAGGGGAGGAAGGAGGTAATAACGGCTGTGAAGCAGCAGGGCCTGGAAGCAGGGCTGGGCAGAGAGCCTCAGTCTGCGGTACAGACCTGACGAAGGCTTGGCCGGACCAGCGGGCAACTCTGCAGCTAAGGCTGCCCGTGAGGACACGTGCTGGGTGGAAGTGGCCGGGCCCCAGTCCCATGTCGTGCCTGGTCATCGGCTGATGGCTGCCTGGGGAAAGCTTGGCTACGGGTCAAAGCTGAATGATCCCCAAGGCCTTGTGCAACGGCGAGTTCTTTCTGGCAGGGAGACGCTGGCTGTGTCCGTCCATGGCTGCCACGTGAAGGCAGTGTCTCCGTGTGGAGTTGTCTCTTAGTTTCAGATCTTTTGCAGTATTATGCAACAAAAATGATTCATGGTGGGGCTTCTCTGCCCTCTTCCTCCCCTGACCTTAATCTTTGAGAGAGGTGATGGGCCAGGTTTGCATTCCTGTCCAAGCCAGGCTTCTGGCGTGGAAGCCCACTCCACTGGCGCACCCACCTGGATCCACCCACCGGGCTGGGCCCGTGAGGCCTGTGCCCCTCCTGTGCTTGTGACATTAGGTCTCCTCTGCCTCCCCTGCCGCCCTAGACCAAGGGCTTATGGCAGCAGCTGCTCCCCACCCCTCAGCTTGCTGAGCAAATGTCCCCACGGTGCTGCACCTCACACCCCTGGCCTCTCGCCTCCCTGGGAAGGTGCAAGAAGCTACTGGACCCTCTCTGGGCTCATGTGTGACCCAGTGGTTCTGGGTTCCTGGAGCCCGGGGAGGGGTTGCGTTCTTCTCTCTCCCTGCCTGGGGCACGCGGTCCTGGCCTGGAGCACGGGGAGAGTAGACGTGACCAGCTGGGCCCGGGGCTGAGGCCTGGGTGGCAGCTCCCCCTTCCTGCCTCCTTCCTTTGTCCTCACTCTCGCCTCTCTGCGATTCTGTTCCCCAAATAAGTGTTAGCTCATAAGCTTTTTTTTTCCCCTCCAAACAGCTTTATTGAAGTATAATTTATTAAGTATAATTTACATACCATAAAACCTACAGCAATGCGCAACCGCCACCAAAAATCCAATTTTAGAACATTGCCGCCACCCCCCAAAACACTCTGCGGGCCCATTCGCAGTCCTTCCCTGGTCCCACTCCCAGCCCCAGCCACCACTAATCTGCTTTCTGCTTCTGTAGATTTGCCTTTTTTGACCCATAAGCTTCTGCCTCAGGCTTTGCTGTGTAGGGAACCCAGGTTAAGACACATAGCACATGATCCAGAAAATTCCTTGGTCTCCAAGGGATTGCCCCATGGCCTCTCTGACTCTGAGGCAAGAGTGACCACCCTGGGCGACTTGCTAGGAGTGGAGAACAAGGACGACGTGTTACTAATTTTAGTTATTTTTAATTAGGACATGAGAGGCATTACTAGTTTCAATAACGAGGCATGATGGAGCATGTCTTAGTGGTAGCACGGTCTCTGCCGGCACAGCCTCATTTCCTGAGAGTGATTTTCATTCTGAGCAGAAGTTCATCAGCAGGTTGATCACGTGCCCTGTGAAAGGAGGGCTGAACCCACAGCAAGGAGGGTCCCAAGGGCAAAGCTTTCTCAGGCTTTTAAATTTTTTTTGGCTCCCTCCCAAAAATAAAAGTTCCTTCCCCTCGAGGGTTTTCTGGATGCTAAAGGTGATCCACAGTTTTGTGTTAAGGTGTTTCGCACCAGAACTATTGACCGGTTAATGTGCTACCGTCTTTAGAAATATCTTCGTATTAAGACAGGTCTTCAGCATGGCAACCCCAATGCACGACTGGAATAGTTGCAGTGACGGATGGGGCACTCCTCAGTCACACCTCTCTGCCTTCCCATGTCACATTTCTGTTGGGTGGGGTCGGCCCCTCTCTGGTGCTTAAGAGAAAAAGAGACACACATAATTCTGAAGTGTAAAATAATCAGATGCCAGGAAGCCATAAAAAAGGTTACTTTGTCAAGCATTTGAGTCCAGTCTTAAATAATATGTAAGCAATTTATTGTGCCTTTAATGTGGGCCAGAAAATGTGCCAAGTGCGTTCTGTCATTATTTTTTTTTAATCCTCTTAACAACACTATCATATTTCCATGTTAGAGTTATAGAAACTGGCCCAGCTAATAGGTGGCAGAATATTAATTCAAACCCAGGCCTGACCCCATGGCAGTCTGTCACATCATCCGCCGGCAACGTAGATGAATAAGACGGTGCCCAAGGGACTCCCGTTTTAGCAGCATGGAACATAAATACGAACCAGCATATGCAATGATGTTTTGTAATAGTAGCTGGCATTCATTGAACATTTGTGATGTGCCGGGCTTTGTTTTGCACGCTTTAAGTGTGCTATCTAATGTAATTCTTGTTACAGACCTATTGGGTCATTTCTATTATTGTCATCATTTTACTGATGGGCACACACGGTGCAGGAGGATTAAGTTAACTTGCCTCAAGTCTGGAGACACAGGAGAGACACTTTGCCCGTGGTCTCTCCTAGGCGCTGACATGAAAGGCAGGGCACAGATGGCTGCAGGTCAGCACTGCCGTCAGAGGCAGGAGTAGGGGTGCTAGCTGAGCTGCGCGTGATTAGGAGGAGGGAGATGGAGAGGAAGGGCAGTTTAGGCAGAAGGAACAGCTACAGCAAAAGCAGGGGTGCACGCAACAGCGTCATGGATCTGGGCAGCTCTACCCGGCTCAGCTTGTCTGGAGCCTGGGCAGGGTGGGAAAAGCGGGGCAGAGACTGAGGGCAGGAGAGGTGGGAAAAGCTGGGGTCAGGGCAGCCTGGGAGGTTAGGTGGGCTACAGGGAGCCTGAGTTACTCTTGTCGGTAGTGGAGACCCTTGGGAAAGGTTTCATTAGGGGTGTCACTGTCCAATTTTCATTTTAGATAGATTATTCCCATAGCACAAAAAATCTTAACACAAAATTATTCAATCTTCACATTCAACAAGGCTCCCAAAGGATAGAATACACAAAAGAGAAGTTTGATTAGGGTCGGGGTGGGAGAGACCAGGAAAAATGGAACTGTCAGACCACCAAGGGGAAGGTCTTCTCAGACAAGTCCTGTCGCCTGGCAGCAGCAGGGCGGGGTGGACGGCTGGAAGCTGGACAGATGAGGGTGCCAACAGCAAACTGTGCGTCCTCCTCAGTTGGTGAGAGTCCTGGGAAAGGCCCAGAAAGGTGGCCGTGGGGGGAGGGGTAGCAAGCGCCTTGAGAAATGAGGGCCTCAGGTGGACACTTGCCAGACACCCTCCTTTGACTTTGTTTTTAGCTTTTATTATTTAGAACTTCTTATTAAAGTATCTCAGATGCACAGAAAAGTACATAAAGCATAATGTAGAGCTCAGAGAATTTTCACAAAGTGGGGTGACCGGCACCTACTTCAAGAAATAGAAGCTGAGCCTTGAGAACATTATGCTAAATGACAGAATCCAGACACAAAAGGCCACGTGAGACTCCATTTCTATGAAATGTCTGGTGTAGACAAATCTATAGAGACAGAAGGCGGAGCGGTGGTTGCTTAGGGCTGGGGATAAGGGGTGTGATAGCTAAAGGCTATGGAGTTCCTTTTGGAGGTGGTAAAGTGTTCGAATGTCGACTGCAGTGATGAATGCATATGCACAGGTTTGTGAATGCTCTAGAAACTGTTGATGGCTACAGAGGAGGAGAGAGGGAAGGAAGGAGGGAGGGAAGGTCTCTTTTGTCTGACTTCTTTAGCTCAACATTATGTCTGTGAGATTTGTCCACATTGTGCATAACCTTTTGACTTTTTAAAGAATGGTTGTTTTCCTATTACAAATTAATATACACCCATCAAAAAAATCCCTGGAAAATACAGAAAAGCAAAAAGAAGGAACAAAGGTCTCCAAGCATTTTGCCACCCAGGTGGAACCACTGTTAACACACTGGTGTGTTTTTTCCCACTCTTTTTACCCTGGGTATTAACTGTTACCCAATCACCAGTAGGAGGCATGTCCTCATGGTTTTCAAAATATCTTCCATGAAGCTGCAGTTTTCCATGGACATGCTTGAGTGGTTGCATTAGTATATTTAGTATTTTAAATACATTCGAATCTATTTAGAGCTATGATAAAAATAATGCACAAGTGCATTATAAACCAAACTTATTAGAAACCACGAGTGTGAAACTTCATGTAGCTTGGTTAACTTGTGATTGTGTAAGCTTAACAATATTTTTCCTCCTATAATCCATGTTTAACAATATCATAAGAACGGGTGACTTCTTATAACCTGTTACCATTTGCAACTACCCATCTACATGAATCAGGATTTTTCTCAATATTAAACAGGCTAAATTAAAATAAGTAGTGTCATCTGAAGCTTTCATTAAATGAGAACATTCATTTATATTCCTCAATTTAAAAATAAAATTAAAATTTAGAAAGCCTTATTGTTTTATTGTTTGATTTTATAAGGGGTGTGATAACCTGAAATTAACAATAAGTTGGTAATAATAAAATACTATTTTTATCTCTTATATACTGTAGTTCCACAATGATTCTGTAGAAAAGATTTGCTGCTAAAAATTTTGAAGACCAATAGTATAGATAAAATTGCATAGACAGTTTCTAAATTTACTATAAAAGTAATATATATTCATTGTAAAATATGTAAAATAAAGAAAAATAAGAGAAAAATTAAAATCACCCAGAGTCCCACCTATTAACATATATAACCATTATTCACTCAGCAAACATGTACTGTGTCTGCTATTTACATGAAACTGTTCTACATTATGGGGTTACAACAACAAAAAGAGAAAGTCCTTCTTGCAAAGCTTATATTTTTGACTTGGGGAGACCTACACGTAAGAAAACAAATAAACTAGGTGATTTTAGATACTTGTAAATGCTACCAAGAAAATAAAGCAGGCTTGTGGGATAGGAACCACATAGCAGTTGGGCAATTAGGTGTTCAGGGGAGGGACATTTGAAAGGAGACTTGAAAAACAAAAGCTTGCCTGCCATGGGAAGACCAGGGATAGAGTGTTTCCCTCAACCTCAAACTCGATGAAGAGACAGAAGGCCAGGGTGTGTGGAGCACAGTGAATGGGTGAGAGAGAGGGAGGAAAAAAACCCCAGAGGGGCCAGCTCAATTCAGATTTTACCAGCATTTCAAGTGGTTCATTTGAATTTTTTTCTTTCTGGAATAGTCTAATATCAAAATAAGGACTATTTCAATGACTTTCTAACAATGATATGAAGAGGGACATTTTGGCAGATGATATCTGCATTTGGGTAGGTCAGTAGTCTTTATTTCTCATCAAATACAGGAGCCTGGTTCATTCGACATAATTCCTGTGATGCAGACTCCCAGCTTCCAGGTGGCCAGGTGGGACAAATACTTCATCAAGGGAACAGATTCTCATTCAAAGCTGAATAAGCAGGAACAATAAAACCTTCAATATGGGACATATAAACAAATCTGCAATGTGAAAAGAGGTAAACATATCCTGCAAGAAGTAAAGAAAGGGCATATTTAAAAAAAGATTTTTTTTTCTTAGAAAACAAAAACAAATTTTAGTCGGCATCTGCTCTAGTCTTAAGGAAACTTACTAAGAAGCTAAACAAGGGAGTGAAATAAAAGAAAACAAGCTTTAAAACAAAAGAGCAAACTATAAGATAGATAAGCCTATACAATAAGGCAACTGACTAAGGTAAAATGAATTTGGCAAAATTTCAAAGAGAATATGAGGAAGCAAATCACGAAGTCGCAAAGTCGCACTTAGAAACAGCAAGGAGCAGAATTAATATTACAATGAGTCTATTCAGTGATCAGGAAGACGAGTTTGAGAAAAATCCTAGAATGTATATGACAAGGACAAGAAACTAAAAGTTGTTTGAGTGATCATGAGTACAGAGGGCAGACAGCAAAGATCCAATGTAGGAATAATTTATATTTTTGGAGAAGAGTCCAAAGCAAATAGAACAACAGCTGCTGTGCTTCAAATATAACAACAACAACAAAATTCCCTCTGAACGTGACAAAATTATTCTGAAGTTCATCAGAAGAATAAATTGCTGGGAAGAGCCAATTAAGCTATTAAAGAAACAAAAGCAAAATGTTGAGTGATCACTTGCTCTTCCAGATAGTAGAATTCACATTTAAAAAACCACATTAATGAAAAGTGATGCTTATGTGAAAATTGGAAAAGCAATACACCACAATGCAGCAGTAGTTGATACATATTTGGGTTTATTTGATTAGCATATGGCAAATGTCCTGAGTCAGTGATAAGATGATTCAGTAAATATGATTGGGAAAATTTGTTAACATTTAGGAAGAAAATTGTAAGTTTCTTTCCTTATGTTAATACATAAATTGGATTTGGATTAAAGAGTTAAGTATAAAATATAAAATCACAAAGAACCACTGAGATTGCATTGCAGGTGAAATACATATAAATTTGGTTTTGGGAATGCTTTTCCAACTATAACCCCGAAGTCATAACTTACAAAGGAAAATTTGGTAGATTTGATGTTATAAAAGTTAAAGCATAAAAAAATAAAACCCAAGCATTATAAACAAACCTGAAAGCTTAATGACAAACTGAGATAAAATATTTCCCATGTATGTTATAAATCCCTAATACATAAAGGTTTTTGGCAATCAGTAGAAAAATACTCTTAACAAAAACCAGGCCAAGAACATGAATAGGTTTTACACAAAAGGAAAAAAAGTATCAAATTATCAATAAACTTGCAGAGAAGAATGGCCAGTTTTTTTGGTAAGAGAAATTCAAAAGAAAGCAACAAAATGTCAGTTTTCATCTGCTATCTTAGCAGAGTTGGGGAGAAAAATGTTGGCAATGCTGTGTGAAAATGGGTGTTTTCATTCATTATCTTAAAAATAACTGTACTGGTTAAAAAACACATGTAGAAGGATGCTCATTTCACATTGTAGCAAAGAACTGGAAATAACCTAAATATATACTGTTTACTGTGTTGCACGGAGTGTTCTAAAGCCTTTACATGTATTAATTCATTTAATCCACACAACTCTGTGAGTTAAATACTGTAATAATCTCTATTATGCTCACGAGGAAACAGAGATTGTTTAATTAATTTTCCCAACATTTCATGGCTAACACATGGTGGAACGGGGCCTTGATCTCAGGAAGTTTTGCCTTGTGAACTAAATTTTTAATTACTACATTGCATAGTACGTGTATAATGTGTAGTAGAATTCCTGTAATGTCAAAAATAATTGTTCAATGATCCAGGATTGATTAATTATGAATCAGTTATTCATGGGATGGAATGCTTACCTCCACGGAAAATAATATTGTGGAAGAATTTTTTGATATGGGAAATTTATACTTTGTGGACTATTAACTGTATAGTTAAATATCATTAACATGAAAAATAGTACTCTTATGTGAAAGCTATGCATAGGAAATGATGCATGAACAATATGAAAGGGAACAATATTTTTCTTTGGGAATTAGCATTATGAGTGCTCTTTTTCACCTTGACACTTTTCTGTATTTTCTGCATTGTGCATCTGTTACTTTGGCATTTAGAAAAAATGTTACTAAGTAATAAAGAAATAGAAAATGAGACCTCAAGTTGCTTGGCAATGAGGACATCTTTTCAATTATGTTGCCCTGTTTGGGGGAAGGAGAAATAAAAATTCTTATATTAATTGTCATATAGCGTTCAGCAGTGTACATAATTTAGCCTTTGCTAATTAGAGTGAAACAGAGAAGCGCTGGCAGTTGTTTTAAATGGTTGGAAAATCTGGTGTGGACAGTAACACACAGGATGGGATCTGAGAAGTGTAGTTCCTGGTCCCTGGGAGTGAGCAGAGAGGGGCAGCCAAGAGGGGAAGTATCACAGATTTCCAGAAATTCCCTGATCATCTGTAACTCACCTTGATACTGAAGTTTGGGGACTAATTTAATTAAGGGAAAAACCACAGGTTTCTTTATACTATGACCTACTCATTGTTTGGCATAAATTTAAGGTGATGTTTTTCTTAATTTGGTTATTAGTAGTGTTTATTCTCAAAGCAGGAATAGCCAAGGACGTTGCCTTCCCCAGATGTTAGACTACACAAGCATGTGCCCAAAATCTTAGGTTACTCCTTGGGCCTCTAATCCTTCCCCTCTTCTATGTAGATGGTATTCCAGAGTTTTCTGTAACTTTCTATCACAGAGGAGAAGCCAGGGTCAGTCTGAATTTTCTTCCCAAGTACTTTGTTTTTCTCAGATCTTTGAATAGTTTAAAGTTTTCCATTATTTCAATAAATATTTTTGCCAGGATATGTCTATGTGAGGATCTCTTTTTATAGAATATGGTTTTTGTAAAGGTCAAGAAAAAATGTTTTTTTATTTCTTTTCTCATTAGTTTGTTGTTTTTGTTCTATTCTATTCTGAAAAATTTATTACCTTTATATTGGAGTTTTTAAATTGGTTTTCATGTATCTATCATTCTTGTTACTTTCATTTCCTTATCCCTTTCCTCTGCATTCTTGGAGAACTTCTCAAGTATCCTTAATATCACTGACTTGATCTTTCTGCTGTATCAATCTTGCCTCACCTCCATGTGGATATTTCAGTGCTTTCTGATTTCTTGCAATTCTTAAGTTACACATATCCCTTTTCATCTTCTTCCTTTTTGTTTTTCTCTCAGGATGTTCTTGCTATAGATGTTTAGCTCCTGTTTCATGAAATCCATGTGTCTTTGAATTGTCTTGAGGCTTTCCCTTCCCCTGGGACCTTGGGACATGGTTCTGAAATGGTTTTCCACATATCCGTGTCAGTTTTACTTCTTTATTGGTATATAATATTTACACATGTTCATGGGCTATATGTGACACTTTTGTTACATACATAGAATGTATAATGATCAAGTTAGGGTATTTGGGGTATCCATCACCTCGAGTATTCATCATTTCTATGTATTAGGAACATTTCGAGTTTTCTCTAATAGCTACTTTGAAAGGTATAATATGTTGTTGCTAAATATAGTCACCCTACTCTGCTATCAAACATTAGAACTTAAAACTTCTATCGAACTGTGTTTGTGCTCACTGACCAACCTCTTTACATTCCCTACTCCCCCCTACTCTCCCTGCACACCCTTCCTAGCCTCTGGCATAGTTTTACTCTTTATTTCAAAGCAAGGTTTGTCCAGATGTTGTCATTTTTGCCAACAGATAGGGAATGTAGATTGCTCCAGGCTAGACCTTCTGTCCACTTGGGTGACAGCTCTCCTTCTGAGGCTAGGGAGAGAAGTTTGATATATGATGCTCCTAATTTAGGTCCCAGGTTCTACCTTGTTGTCATCTACTACAGCTGCTGCTTTGACATGTGACATCTTGTTCTGGCCCTGCTGTCTGGTCCTCTCCTGTTTTAAACTAATAGAGCACTTGAAAAACAGCCATCATCATCATTTACTGCTACCCAGCTTGGTGTTTCCTTTGTCCCCAGGTGTAGTCCTTTACCCAGGGAGACTGTACCTCTCAGAGAAGTAGCATGGTATATTGGTAGAGCTCCCGTTTTAGTGCAAGATCTCAGCTCTAGCTCCAGCTCTACCCGTATCAGCTCTATTACCTTGGGCTGATTACATAGCTTCTCTGAGCCTCAGTTTGTTCATCCATACAATGGGGCTCCAAGCATCTTTGGGATGATTAAATGAGATAATATGAGATACTATTAGTAAAGTGTTTGGAACTTAGAAATAATAAGCCTACTGAGTGCTCACTGTGGCCAAGCACTCTTAATATTTCCAGTTCAGAGGGTGGAACGAGGAGGCTCTGAGAGCTAGTAGGTGGTGAGGCCAGGATTCCCCCCAGGCATTCTGGCTCCAGAGCCTGAGCTCCTGGGGGTTGATTTCTGAACATCAGAAAGCTTGAAGAAAGGTAATGAGGTATAGTGGGGATGGAGTAGGATGGGGGAAATTGGGGTACAGAATGCCCCGGAAGACTCAACATCTAGTATTTCTTGTTATATGATAACTAAGGGGGTGGATAGCAGAGGTCAACTGAAGATCCTGCTAAATCATCTTGGCTGCTGTCTTTGTTTCATGAGGCAGAGCCAGGGGATACCACGAAGCCAGGCCTGGGAGGTGTTTTGGGTATGTTTTTTTTTGTTAAACAAGCCTTATAGTTGGGGGTGGGGTGGAGGGATTCCACCATAGCAAAGTCCATAGCAAAGTAAAGAGGTCAGGAGTGGGATTTTGGAGCTGGTCTGCTCGGGTTCAAGTTCTGGCTTCACAACCTACTAACTGTGTACTGCCTGGCAAATGACTGGAATTGTCTCCCCTGTAAATAAAAATATCTAACTCATGGGCATGAAATGAGAATTTAGGATTTAGCTGTAGTTTGACCATTGGCTTAGTTTTTGAGGATGTGCTGAGCTCCCAGCTTTTTGGATTTAAGCCTTGCATGGGAAGCCGGGAGAGTACGCCTATAACTTATCATATTAAACTTACACTCCTTCTTCAGATGGTTCTGGAAAGATCCTTCCGCGGGGTGCCTTTGAGATTACAGAGGTCAGCAAAGGTTTTGGGGAGGGCTTGGAGACTCGGATGACTTTCTTTGGTCGCAGCAACTCTTGGACTGTCCCTGGTGTTAAAAATCTGCCCATCGTGAAGGAAAGCAGGTTTGAGGCCTTAGGGCGCTCACCTGCGTTTCCATATTGCCACACAGAGTGTGTAGTGACAGAGTGGGTGCCCAGGAACCCTTCTCTTCTCTGGCCCAATTTTGATGGTGAATTATTTTGGGATTCCTTTTTCTTTTTCACGTTGGTCCCGTGCTATACATGTAACCATTGGTGGAAGGTGGAATTGGTAGGAGTGGGTTATTTTAAGGGGGTATAGCAGACAGGCAAGAGAAAGGAGGGGCTGGGGAGGGGAGGAAAATGGTTTCTATGTATAATACACTGGGAAATCCTGTTTGGGACACTTTGATGTCAGGACAAAGTGATCCTTACTTGAAAAATTGCACATTATTTTAGGAAGAAGCCTGGTGTGGTTTGATAACAGTGATGTTTTTATCTAATCTCAGGTAATAAATAAAGCAAGGTACCTGCAATCCTTTGCCAAAATTCAAATGTCAAATTGATTATGTAAAAAGCAGAGGAAGCCAAGTCTTCTACATGAAGGTTTATATATTTTTATGGCCATTCATCATGCCCAAGTGAAAAGCTTGCAAGTATTGAAATATCTGATTACAAATGGCTCAGCTCTTCCTGGCCTTTTGAATTACTCAGATATATTCTTCCTCTTTTAAACTTCTAAGTGTGTTGCTTGCATTAGGATGTATTATTGAGAAGGCCATTGCTATTTTTAAAATGATTTAAGAAGAAATTGGAATTTCCTTTTCTGAAAGTCTTTAAATAAGAAAAGTGTATTTAATATATCAGGGGAGCACAAGGCACCTCCTCTCTAAAGAGGGAATGAACCTTCTTTTCAAGAGTTCATGCAGTTTCTATGAGACTTGATTGTACATTAGACCAAAGAAAAGTATATTAAATTCCTCAATGCAGAAAGTGCGGGCCACGTCTTTGGCCATAATGTAACACAAATCTAAAGACACACACCTACTGTTTGATAATGAAAAACAAATAAAAGATAAGTAAATATAAGAAAACAAATTAGACAATAAAACATTGGCTAATTCAGATGACTTATGGATAAAGTTCACTCAGAATTACTCATAGATAATTTCATGGATTTCAGTGCTTTTATTATTAAAGAAAATAAGCAATTCATTCCACTAAAGAACTTTTCCAAGATTATCTCCCCTCTAAAAAAATGAAAAGAAAAAACCCCGTGGTATCCATCAAGTCCATAAGCAAAGGAAAGAGGTCAGGAGTGGGATTTTGGAGCTGGTCTGCTTGGGTTCAAGTTCTGGCTTCACAAACTACTAACTGTGTGCTGTTTGGCAAATTATTGGAATTGTCTCACCTGTAAATAAAAATATCTAACTCATGGGCATGAAATGAGAAAATACAGGTGAGGCGCTCAGCATAGTGAGTGGACATAGTAAGAGTTTAATATGTGTTAACTCTTATTGGCTTTCTTCTTCCTCCCTGCCTGCCTGGATGAATATCCACCATCAGTTGGGTCTGTCTCCCACTGCCTCCCTGGCTCTTTCTTTTCACCCATTGAAGAATTAGATTTTACTCTAAATATGACATCTTTTTTTTTTTGGTAACAGCTTTATTGAGCTGTTAATATAGCATACAATTCACCCATTTATTGTGTGCAATTCAATGACTTTTGGTATATTCACATAGTTTTGTGTCCATCAGCAAAAGCAATTTTAGAACATTTTTATTACCCCATAAACAAACCTGTTACCCCTTAGCCTTCATCCCTCCAATTTCCCCGTACCCCACAGTCCTACGCAGCCACAAATCTACTTTCTGTCTCTCTAGGTTTGCTTATTTCGGACATTTCGTATAAATGGAATCATGCAGTATGAAATGTTCTTCTGTTTACTGTCGTGTTTTCAAGGTTTATTTATATTGTAGCATGTGTCAGTATTTCATTTCCTTTTTTTGGCCGAATCATATTTCACTTTATGGCTATGCTTTATTTTGCTTGTCTATTTATCAATTTATGAACTAAATATGACATCTTACCACTTATAATGACTTCATTTTACTGTCTTCTGTCTTCATTGATTTATTCATTCACCAGAAGTTTATTTAGAGGCTATAAAATGTTAGGTGCTGTGTTAGTCACAAGGAATGGGATAATGAATAAGATATTGTTCTTGATTTGAGAATGCTCATTTTCCAGCTAAGGGAGAGTTTTGGACCTATGTATGTGCCTGTATTTAAATAATGGGAGCCCGTACCTAATTCGCTGGTGTGGAGAAGGCAGTGGTCATTCTGTCTGGGAGGGACATCAGGGAATGCACAGAGGAGCAAGGGCTCAGAAGATGAGCACATGTGCACAGTCTCAGCTGGGACAGACACTCCAGGCAGTGGTGGGGGTCTGAGCGGGTGCGTGAAGGCACGTAACAACGTGCTGCTTTCGATAACAGGAACAACAGAGTGATTGGATCTGGCTGAATTTGAGGGCTGGGAATGGAATGAGTGGCAAGAAATGCAGCTGGAGCCATGGATAGGGGCCAGACTATGGAGCGCCTTGTATGTTAGACTGAGGAGTTGATCTTAACCTCAACCATATGGGACCATGGAAGAGGGGGGGAGAATTGTGGGGACAGAATAGAAGGGAGGAACAGAGGACAAGAGACCAGTTAGGAGACCCCTCTGCCCAAACCTGCTTTCCCTGGAGAGTTTTGATCTTGGTAAATGGCATAGCTGTCTACCCAGTGAAAGAGATGCTGTCAGGCACCGCATAGTGACATTTCGGTTAGGAATAGGCTACATACATGATGGTGGTCCCATAAGATTGTAATACTGTATTTTAACTGTACCTTTTATACGTTTAGATATGTTTAGATACACAAATGCTTACCATTGTGTTTCAGTTGCCTACAGTATCTAGGTTTGTAGCCTAGGAACAATAGGCTATCCCATATAGTCTACCTGTGTACTACTATAGTGTACCTGTGCTACGCCACCTAGATTTGTGTAGGTACATTCTATGACATTTGCATGATGACAAAATCGCCTAACAATGCACTTCTCAGAATGTGTCCCCACTGTTAAGTGACACGTGACGGTGTCTTCCTACAATGGCATCTGGACCCGATGGGTTTCCTAGGGAATTCTTTATCATTTTAAGGAATTTCCAATCTTGCATAATGGCTTACTAATCTACAGAAATGTCCGGGTCTTCTTCCATCCTTTCTTTTCCTTTTCCCAAACCCTCCTTATCCAATAGATCATCAAGTCCTGACAGTTCTCCTTGTTGCAGTAACGAAGCACTGCTTCACTGTCCCCACTGTCATTGTTTTGCCTCAGTATCATTTCTTAGCAGGTCTTAACACCAGCAGCCTGCTCCATGCTGGCCTTTGTATTCCCACCAGAGTTCTCCGTCATCATCTTTCACTTTCCTGCTTAAAAATCTCCCGTTGCTCCTTATTGCCTGCAGTATAAAATGCAGACAGTAGGCAGGGCCTTGTGATGGACAGAATAATGCCCTTCTGCACCCAAAGCTTCTGACATCCTAATCCCCAGAACTGTGAATATGTTATTTTACAATGTAATGACAGGGATTCTTGTAAGACAGAGGCAGGAGGGTCAGAGTGAGAGAAGGAAATGGGATGATGGAAGCAGAAGACAAGAGGTCAAAAAAGAGAGAAGATGTGACACTACTGGCTTTAAGGCAGAAGGAGCCACAAACGAAGGAATCCAGATGCTGGAAGCTAGAAAAGGCAAGGAAGCACTCCCCCTAGAGGCTCTGGTGGGGAGTGCAGCCCTGCTGACACCTGGGCTTCCACCTCTAGAACTGTAGGATAATAAATATGCATTGCTGTAAGCCACTAAGTACCGGGCAATTTGTTACAGCATCCACAGGAAACTGTCACAGACTCAAACCTGTGATGCCAACTGACCTGAGTAGCCTCATGTCCTCTCTGCTGCACCCTTCCTTTCTTTTCTCCCCTGCCACTCTTCATTTCTTTCTCCTCTTGCACAATCTGCAGCTTCCTCCCACATTGCTATGTGGTTCTCTATTCATCTTTTAGGACCTGACAGCTTTGAAGAAGTCACCAAGCTGTTAATCATGTCCTTCTTCTCTTCCCAGCCTGTTTGCACGACTTTATTGCATCCCTTATCATAGGGGATTGTAATTTGTTGTTTATTTTTCTGTCTCCCACACTAGACCATGACTTGCACAAAAGCAATAGCTACACCTTAGCCATTTTTCATGCCTGGTTCCTGCTATACAGTAGTCACTTTGAGTGCTTTGGTTAATGAATGAATGCAAAAGATATACCAAAATTAGAAATGAGAATGTGTATATGACAATAGCTATTCAGGAAATGTAAACATGAGGACAGACCCCTGAATGCTAATTAGGTTTTAATCTTTAAAGGAACACATTTTTTAAAACTTATTATTTAATTGTTATGGGTACATAATTGTATAGGAACACATTTTTTAACTGAAAAATAATTTCAATTTATAGAAGTAGGTATTTGATTAGAGTGGGGCAAGTAAGACAGAAAGAATTTATAAAATGTATCAAATGCTGCCCTTTACCATGAGGCATCTGATAAAATGACAATGTCTTCAAATATTTAAGGTATAGAGGAATCCTGTATTAAAAAAAACTTGTTCTGAAACATGGGCAAATTAATGTATTAAATTTCTTCTACTAGGCAAACATCTTGAATCCAAACCTTGATAAGGGTATTTCAGAAATAAACAAAAATAAATAAACAAGCCTCACTCTTTAATTAACTGACATTTTGAAAACTGGTGTTCTGCACAACAGTGTGCTGGGACATGTAAATAGATGTGTTGGGGGCAAGTTCTATTGTCACACAAGTTTAATAAGTTTGGAAAATGCTGCCCGCTCCTTTTTTCTTCTTGAGACTCCCGATGCACCCGGCCTATTACAGTTTCTGAGTGTTTATGCAGCAGAGATCCAGTTGTTTTTTTTTTTAATCCATCATTTATTTCTCAAGCTGGAGAATAAACCCTTTTTAAAAATCATTGCACACTTACTGACATCTTGGTGGACAGTTCAGAAAATGCTGATGTAGGCACAAAAGTCTAAAAGAATTTACTTGTGGACAGAATTCAGTTAAAGTATTGCATCCCATGTCCCAGTGGATGCCAGGGAAGTAATTCATTAACATGGTACATCTTATTAATAGCTTAAGATAAAGATGAAAAACAATCTCAATACATAGTAAAATGATTTGATGAAGTCCAACACTTATTCCTTAGTAAAGCTTTATCATTTTTAATAATTCTAAAGTCCTCTTTGAAACCAGGGACCAATTGTTTAGCTGATAGAGAAAAAAACCATTTTCTGTAAAACTAGGAGTGAAGCAAAAATATCTGCTATCTGAACAATATTATGAATATTATTTTGTCAATTCTGACACACAGAAATAGCATAACTACTTGGCTCTCTGATATCAGCTCCAAAGGGCGGCAGGCACACTAATTTCCTGTCATAATAATCCGTGATGATTCTTGTCCATGACTATGTGCACACACTTTCTGAAGCTAAATTTATGCTTTTAACCTAAACCATTTAGGGGGTTAAAGTTTTCTTAATTTTAGCCCTGATCATATATAGTGGCATACAAGAACCACTTTGTTGTTCTCCGGCTTCCTTTCTTCCCCACCTCTCCCCTACTTTAAATCACTGCAGGACTAAGCCCGTCCTGAAGTCAGGGAAAGTCCTGGTGCTAAGAACGCTTAGTTCTCCCTAGACCGAGGCTTAGCTGCCTAGACCAGGCTGGGGGAGAACTTTGTGTGCGAGCTGGTGGGGGGTTCAAGATGACAGGATTTGTAGGAGCAACGCTTCCTGCATCTGTCCTCACTGCTTACCCAACCCAGTTCTTATATCAAGCCTTTGGTCACTTATAGTCTGGAAAGCAGCAGAGATGCCACTGTACCAAGTCCCCCTGCCTAGGAAGAGCCCAGTGTCACCCTTGTCCTTTGGCTACTGCCGTAGTCTTGGCCCTGGTGACACTTGGTCCTGCAGCACCACTGTGGGAACCACAGAGTCAGCTCCTGGGAAGATGCAGTAGTGACAGGCACGCACACCTTTGGGCTGTATTAGCTACATGACAGCTCTAACCTAATAAAATATTACAGGATGAATTTCTGAGGATGTGAAATCATGACTCCCACATAGATATAAAAGGAACATGTATCAGAGATTTTTGTCATCGACTGAGGGAGCCAGTGAGGTGATACAGCTTACTGCAAGGAAAAGTCCAAGAACCACACATATATACACAAAAAAGGAATGCTGAAATGGGTTTACAAATGGATGCAAAGTAGTTCTATCCACTGGGCAATGGGTGCATTCCACTGGGTGCTACTAACCTGCATCTCTATGGACAAGAACCCCTTGCATTATTATGGGTTTTTTACAACTTACAGATTGTGTAATAGGATGAAAGGCTGAGATAACTCAGAAAAGTGTGTTAGACAAGACACCTAGGGATCTTTTTCATCCATTTTAAATATCACGATCCCACCCCCACCCCCCAAAAAAACAAAAACAGAACAGTCATCATCATCATCATCATCATCATCATCCCTTCTTGCAAGTCGACTGGCTAAAGCAATTGCATTCTTTTGCTAAATTCCCATCAGTCTCACATTGTTGAATGGGTTCCACTTTCATCTTATCTGAACACACTACCTGCCCTGTCCCTTCCTGGGGACACTTAGTAACATCTTGCTGAACAGTTTAGAAAATGCCGATAAGGCACTCGTGTGTTTGCTTTGCTGCTTCCGCTGGTGCCGGCTTCTCCCTGTACAGCGAAGGGGCGTATGCTAATTTTGCTCTTAGGCTCCTCCCCTTTTCCACTTGTGCTGCAACAATGATCACAACCTGAGTGGCTTAACCCAACACAAATGTATTGTCTTCTCGTTCTGAAAGCCAAGAGTCAGGGGTGGGTCAGCAAGGCAGTGTTCTTTCCGGAGGTGTTTGTGCAGATTCCTTGCCCTGCCTTTTCCAGCTCTGGCGGTGGCCAGTACTCTGTGGCTCACGTCCCTGCATCATTCTGACCCTGCTTCTGTGGTCATCTCTCTTTCTCTGACTCTCCCGCCTTGCTCTTGTAAGGGCCCTTGCGATTACATTGTGACCCCCAGATAATTCAGAATAGTCTCTCCTTCTCAGGTTCCTTAACTTCACTACATCTGCAAAGTCCCATTTTCCACGTAAGGGGATGTGTTCATAGACACAGACGTCTTGGGAGGGCCACTGTTCCGCCCAGCAAAACCTGGTTTGCTGGCTTTGCGAGGGCGGGTTCTGTGCCCTCCCCTGCTACTCCCGGGGCCTTTGCAGGGCAGCTCCCTGAACAATCCGTGTTTGAAGGTCTAGCTCTGATTTTTCTCCATCTACCCACTTCCCCTATTTCTTTTCTTTCTTTAGGCCGTCCGTAGAATCTTCTAGCAAAAACTCCCTCCTTTTGTGTGTCTTGATGAGATCTCTTTCCATGTACATTTCACTGGAGAGAAAACTCCATGCTTGGCCTACTGCACACAAATTGCAAATTCCTCACACTTGCTAAAAACACGTGCCTTGGGTGGGTTGCCTTGTTCCTCCCAACTGCTTTCTCCCCCTAAGCACCTACAGAATCCCCAGACAATTCCTGAGGTCCGTTCGGAGCTCTGAGGCACGTTGGAATATTTTATTGCATAGTGGAACCTCCTAAGGGTAGGAAGTTGTGGGGAAAGAACAAGAAAAATCATCCATTATTTTTACAATAAATGCTACGAGTTGACCTCTCCGTATATGGCAGAGGACACAAGTGATATCATGTAATAATAGTCATAGCCACCACTACTGAGTGCTTACCATGTGCCAGAACTGTGTCAAGCACTTTAAATATATTAACTCATATTGCTCATATATCATAAATTATAAACATAAAATATAAACTCATAGATCATACATATAAAAATATAGGCGAGGCAAAGTGGCTCACGCCTGTAATCCCAGTACTTTGGGAGACCGAGGTGAGAGGCTCGCTTGAGCCCAGGAGTTCAAGGTTACAGTGAGCCATAATCTTGCCACCGCACCCCAGTCTGGGCGACAGATCAAGACTTTGTCTCAAAAAAAAAAAAAGCTCATATATCATAAACACGATGCTCACAACAGTATGAGGGAAGGTAGTATTACCATCTCCATTTTTCAGAGGAGGAAACTGAGGCACAAAGACGTTAAACAGTTGCTCAAGGCCACATAGGTATTAAGGGCGAATGCCGGGATTCAAACCCGGGTCGCCTGGTCCAGAGCCAGTGCGCGGCGTGTGAGACTGTGGCTCCAGATAGGTCTGGGGAAGACAAAACGTTGACCACCCTGCAAGGCTGTGCCTCCGGGGTTATATCGGTGAGGCAGGAGTTTAGAGGACGGAGAGATTATCATGTGCTGGAGTTAGTCAAGGATGGGAATGGGCACCAACATGTATGGAGGAGTTTTGTAAAGTTTCTTGGAGAAGATGGGATGCCCCCTGCTGGTTGAGTAAATGCAATTCACTTTAACTGAACCCTAGTCGTAGGGTCAGTTTTTAATGATCATTTCTCTCTGCTCTTGCTTTAGATCTGTGAAAGACTTCACTAGGGGAAAAAAAAATGTCAGCGTTTGTCTGCTTGAGGGGACTTTGGTTGCTAGGCAACCTTATACCTCAAATCTGGGACTCTTTTTTGACTCTAGGAATGGCATGCCAGCATACTGGACATTCATAATTTACTACCAATGGAACATTAACATTTAAAGGTGGAGAGGCTATAAGTGTTAGTTTCCCTGCATATATTTTTAAAATGGAAATCCTGATGAGTTTATTTCACAGAGATGTTTTTTTGCAACTTGCCTATTTGCAAATATACTCAGTATTAATTCTTAATCAATTTGCACTCTGATTTGGCTAGTTAGCAAATGGAATTGCATTTCAACGACTTCCTGTTTACACAGAAACCTCAGAGTCATCCCTTATTCTCCTTCTCCCTGACTTCTCACATTTCATCAGTCACCCAGTCCTGTAAATTTCACCCTTGAAAAGATTTTTGAATGAATTTCTGCCTCCTTTCCTCTACCTGGCAGATTCAAGGGATACTTCTAGGCCTCATAATTTTTCATCTGGGCCATAGTAGATTTTCTAACTTATCTTTTTGTCTTGACTTTCTCTCCCTGTTGGTCCATCCACCTCCTCCCCTTTCCTACCTCTTTTGCATAATCCTTTAAAAACATAGATCTGACCATGTTACTCTTGCTTAAAAACTGGATAGAGCCTAATGATAGCATCCAGACTCCTTGTCATGGCATTCAGTGCCTTCGCCACCTGGCCCCACCCACCCTTTCTATGCTGCTTCTCAGCACACTCTGTCTTCTGGCCATACAAAACCATCTATTGCTGTTGTCCAGATAATTGTCACATCTTTATGCCTTTGCAGAAACTACTCTCCCTGTCTAGAATGCCTTTTCTTGTTCTTCATCAACACTGGTGAAATTTCAGTTATTGTTTAAAGCCCAACTGATATTTACCTTCTCACTGAGATTTTTTTTTTTAACCACGTGCTCATCTCTATTCTGATGGCTTTGTGAGACACATCCCGTTGTATTACAGTTCTCTGATAACACATTGCTCTTCCCAAACCAGCTTTTTCTCAGACCACGGCACACTTGGTCACTGATGCACAGATATGGGACACGCTGCCTTGTGCAACGCTGAGCCCTGCAGCTGCGTCTGCTCCCTGCTCTTCTGCATACTGAGCTCCATCGACACTGGCAGGATTCTAGGGCTAACCTTGAATCTGTTCTCATTTATTTCTTTAAAAGGGTAGTCATTTGCAATTATCTCCACTCTTACCTATGGCAAGTGATAAATGATTCATGATAAGCTTCTCACCTGATGCTGAAGTGCAGGTGTACTACAGTGCTGTTTAGAAACAGCTGCTTAAATCCATAATCCCCTAAGAACAGGTAATGTGCTTTGTCTGTCTTTGTAATCCAGCCACCTTATTTAGTGCCTGGTATGTAGTAGGGATCCAGTAAATTCTCATTATAGAGGTTGAATAAGCTGAATCTTGTGTTCTTATTCATCATCGTTATGTGGGGATATGTTTGGCTTTCATATGTTCAAAGATAAAAGTTGTAGACCTTACTATGAGCTGGGCAGTGTGCTAAATCCAAAGACTAATGGTTCATCATGAGGATTGGGAGCCACAAAAAGGATCTTCACTGCCCTAAATGGGACAATTTAAACAGTAAAAGGAGTAAAAAATGCAATTGGTAGAAGCACATTGAAAAATATATATAGTGTATGTATATTTATACAAATTAAATATTATATATTTTTTCAATATGTTGCTACCAGTGCATATATATAATACATGTTTCTGCCAGTACATATGTATATTGTATTATTACACATGTGTATTGTATATATGTTTTATTTTCATGATATTTTTACATGGTAGGGGAAAAGCTCATAGGATACCAAATCCTTACTTCAAAGATTTGCATTTACAAAGCATAAACAGAATTTCAGGGTAACCAAATAGCCCAAGTTGGTAAGGAGAGTTCTTTTTTATGAAGATTCCAGTGAATAACTGTGGAAGAAATTATCAAATTTGGAAATCACCATTTTGCCACCAAGAATGAAATACTATAGTTGCATCAAGTAAGACTCATCATTGGAAGAAATGATGAGATGAAAGTTTGATGGGGAATTTGACAATGGAGATTTGAGGCTGTCACTCCTTGAACCCGCTGGTCATCCCTACAGTTGGGATATCCAGGTGTTGTGGGGTCCTGATACGGAGCAACATGAAGCTCACAGCATGTGAAAACGTCACAGAATGTGACATTATCTTCCAAAAAAACTGACCATGAATCTAATCAAGCCTCCAGAGACAATTTCCACTTACAGGAAATACGAGGGACAGAGGAACGAGCTAAACGATGCCACGAGGGCTTAGGAATGTGGGACAGTCTACAGGACAGCTGACCTGGTTCCTATAACAAGTCAATGACTTGAAAAGAATGGGAGGCTGGGGAGGGTGGAGCGTTCTAGATTAAGACGAGCAAAATGTGTGCCTTGTTTGTATCCTGATGCTAACACATCATGTAAAATGACACTGTGAGACAGTCAGGGACATGGGATCATGGATGGGTCTCAGATGAGAACTTTTCATCCTGAGAATTATTGTGTCATTTTGTTAGCATGGTAACAGTATGTGGTTATGAAAGAAAAAAGAAAAAGTTTTTGTTTTTTTTTAACAGATGTGCACTGCAGTATGTTGGTGTGAAATGACACAATGTCTGAGAAGTACTTTAAAATATTTCAGCAATAAAGGGGAAAAAGGTGAAGCACATGTGGCAAAATATTGATGACTGCTGAATCCGGCTTATATGGGGATTCATTTCATTATTATCTGTACTTTTATTTATTTATTTATTTATTTATTTATTTTTTATTTCAGCATATTATGGGGGTACAAATATTATGGTTATGTATATTGCCCATGCCCCCCTCCCCCCTTATCTGTACTTTTGAGCAAATTTGAAAATTATGTATACATATAAAACCATACATATATGTACACACATGTATTTTATATATATACTTATATATTTATTTATTTTCTATTTCAGTTTTAACATGGTTGTGAGTTAAATAGTCAACAAGTGTAAAATAAGACAAGACTCCCCATTAGAGAAAACTTGCCAGGTTTGATAGATGGGAACTCTGGGGTGCAGACCTTAGAGTGTTGAATGACACTTGCTTTAACCTGTTTGGTTTTGGGGACAGATGTGTTCACCAGGGCCAGCCATTACTCTGAGAAAGAGCAGGGACATTTGGGAAAATTATATAACATTTAAAAAAGAACTTTTAATCTCAGGCATATTAGTCTTCCTGCAAATGCTGTTAATTACCCGTGAAACTTATTTAGTCTTCAGAGCTGTCCTGGTTAGACATATAAATATTAATAGAATATTTTTCTTATCTACTTCCTTTTGTTATTGAATGCCCTTGAAAGTCATAATACTGAATTTATTTTAAAGAATCTCTAATTCAGATCAACTATTTACACCCAAATAATCCAACTGAGGTATGAGTTCAGCTAAGATATTTGCACTTGAGCAAATATCTAAATTTTAGTCCTTGTTAATTTTTGTCTATAAAGATCACCCATTTTCATTTAATATCTTGCTTGTTGCAAAGGAAACCAAATCTTGTTTTGGGGTCAGTTTTTTAAAGTAAGCCATGATACCTAAAGACCAAAAAACATTAGAACATGGAAAAGTTCAGACTTTAGACTTTATCAAACAAATTTGATATAAAATACAAGAGAAAAGCATTTCAAAATTTACTGTTTCTTTTTCAGTGGACTCTAAATCTGACAAAATGAGTTCTGTAGTCTCCAATCGAAATAGCCATCTATAAAATGCTTAAAAATACTAACCAAGTGAAAAATAAATGAGACTATGTCAAAGAACCCATTTTCAAATTTGCAATCACAGTGATTATGTGTTGGACTTTACTCGATTCTATTTCTTGCACAAGTGCAGCCTTTTACAATGATAATATTTTCCATTGCCTTTTCCTTATCAGAATTTCCCTTTAATGTAGAGCTGAAATAATTCTCCGTGCTGACCTAGTCTGGTCTGGATTTGTTGGAAAGGGGTCTTTTTTCCTGTTTCCGACAGTGCTATTCTTTAAGGAGTCATATTCCTTTATCCAGCACACATTGGACCTTCTTCTCCCTCTGAATAGTTTATGGATTTTTCCACTGCACTTTCAGGATGCGGTATGGAAGAGCTAAATGCAAACACACCTTCCTATTATTCTTTCCAATTGAGGCTGGTGAAATCATTGCTAATAAGCCTCAGATCAAGCTACTGACCACATGAGCTTCTACCTTTACTCTGAGCAGGAACAGTTGCTGGAAAACAGGTGGCTGGACCAGAGTGAATTCCTTTTTGTTGCCCTGGCTCCGAACCGGGTGCAGGTGCTAAGGGACATTGACCTGCCTACAAAGGAGGGATCTTAGAAGGGGGACAAAAGAGAGCAAATAGCTTGGCTGCTATGGTTGCTGGAGTCCTAGGGAATGTCCTCTTCTTCTCCAGAAGGGCCAGATCTCCACCATATGTGCTATTTTAATATCAAGGTTGACTTAGAGAATAAGAACCTTAAGTCCTTCAAGCACAATCAGAAATTAATAACAGAAACGCTGAGCTGTTTTCCAGTCTAACATTGGCCCTCTGGCCAGGGCTACGTGAAGAGTCACGCCATAGCCCATTTCTGTTTATCTCCCTTAAATCTGTCTCCTCCTTTGAGTATCTTCCTCCCTAAGTCAGGTGAAGCACTTGAAATAACAAGGAGGAGGGCCCATTAGAGTGCTTATGTGTTCACTGAATGAATGAATAAATGAATGAGTGAATGAGCTCTTGGAGCTCTGTGGGTTTTAGATAGTGCTTAAGGATTACACCCACACATCCCTCCTCCACCCTGCTTCAGCAGGAGACGAAGGATGTGAGCTGGATGTGAGAAGAGGAAGATTTTGGGAGCCAGCACGCCGCACATTACAATAGGTGTTTCTACTTAGCTACCGCTGTTTGTGCTGACGTCAGACTAATTACTCATTAAATCAGGAGCTTTTGGAAAGGAGCAAAAACAAAAATCATCTATCTTCAGTATAAGCTTTTCAGGGCCAAGAGAAAGAAGGAGATCAGGTACCAAATACTGATGGTAGAAAATTCCTCTTCAGTTCTATCCTGGCATTTTAATTTTTTTTTTTTTAGAGAATATTGTCTGGTCAAACAATGCTGTTTTGAACTTTGGGCTTTCCTGTACAAACAGCAAACAACAGGGAACTTCTGGTCTTGCAGCATTGTAGAATCTTCAGGTTGGAAGAGGGCTTAAGAGTTGATCTCTGCCTTTCTAAGAGTATTTCTGCAACGTCCTGGTCTTCCTTACTTCTCCACAAACCCCTCTAGTGCCAAGAGGGTACCACGCACCCTCTCCAGCATGGTGGCCAGTTTTATCTGTGGATTATTCTTCCTAGTTAGGAAATTATTGCCTATCCCCAGATGAAGTTTGCTGTCTTCAGATTCCGCCAATTTATCCTGGTCCATGCAATGAGATTGGCCAGACGCAGACTGTTGCATCTGATGACCCAGGGACACCTGAGGACACTGATTGTATTCCCCGAGAATCTTCACTCGTGTCTCAGATGGCATGCTCTCTTACCTCCTCACCCTATTCTGAATTTGCTCTGCTTTATTCCTATTTTTTTAAAAAAACATATCGAGGTATAGTTTACATACAATAAACTGCACATATTTAAAGTGTGCAATTTGATGAGTTTTGACTAAGTATGCACTTGTGGTACTACCACCACAATCCAGACATCAGAGGTTTCCATCACACCCCAAAATTTCCTTATGCCCCTTACAGTCCACCCCCTCCTCCATGCTCCCACCTCCCTGTCCTCAACTGATCTGCATTCTGTCACTACAGATTACTTTTCATTTTCTAAAATTTTATACAAATGGGATAATATAATATATATTCTTAGGTCTGGCTTCTTTCTGTTAGCATAAATTATTTTGAGATTCATCCACGTTGTTATGTATCAATAGTCCATTTATTTTTATTGCTGAGTGGTATTCCATTGTATGGAATTGAGGAATTTACCCACTATTCCTAATTTGCTAAGAGGCTGTATCATAAATGGTTTGAATTTTGTCAATGGGATTTTTCCATTGTATAGTCCATAAATTTATTCATTCACCTGTTGACAGACAATTTTTTGACTATTATAAATAAAGATCCTTTGAGCATTCTGGTACAAGTCTTTCTGTAGACATATGTTTTCATTTGAGTAAATGGCTAAGAGTAGAATGGGTGGGTTATATGATTAGGTAGCTATTTAACTTTATAAGAAATTATCAAACTGTGTTCCAAAGTAGTCCTACCATTTTACATTCCCACCATCAGTGTGTGAGTTTACCAGTTGCTCCACCTCCTTGTCAACCCTAATATTATCAGTCTTTCTGATTTTAGCCATTCTATTGGGGCTGTAGTGGTATATCACTGTTGTTTTTATTTGTATTTTTTAAATGATGAATGATGTACATCTTTTCATGTGTTTATTGGCTATTTGTGTTGCTTCATTTCTGAAGCCTCCTGTTCAAATATTTTGTTAGCTTTGTTTTCTTATTATTTACCTGTGTGAGTTTTTTATGTGTTCTAGATATAAGTCTTTAGTCTGCATGCATGTTGTAAATATTTTCTCCCAGTTTGTGGCTTGCCTTTTCATTTTCTCAATAGTGGTCTTTAAAGAGATAACATTTTTATTTTTCATAAAGCTAAATATATCATTATTTTCTGTTATGGTTCCTGCTTTATGTGTCCAGTCTAAGAAATCATTATTCCATGGTGACAAAGATTTCTCCTATTTTTTCTAATGTTTTATAGTTTTTAGTTTTTATGTTTAGGTCTATGATTAATTTTGAGTTCATTTGTATGTATGAGATGAGGTAATGGTTGAAGTTCGGTTTTTTTTCTATGTGGATATTCAGATGTTCCAGCATCACTGATTAAAAGCAAACAAAAACATCTTTCTTTTGCCACTGAATTACCTTAGAACCTTTGTAAAATATCAATTGACCACATATATGTAGCTCTATTTCTGTTCCGCTATCTATAAGTCTATCCTTTATTGATTACTGTGCCTTTAAAATGTCTTGAAATCAGCTACAGTAAATCCTCTGACTTTGGTATTTTTTTTTAAAGTACTTTTGCCTTTTCCAGATATTTAGCATTTCCATATGAATTTTAGAATCCAAATTGTCAATGTCTATATAAAGGTCTGGTGAAATTTTGATAGGAATTGCATTCAATGTATAGATCAATTTGGGGAGAGTTAACCTCTTAATGCTGAACATTCTAATCCATAAACATGGTATATATGTATATATATCTATTTATTTGGGTCTTTCTTAAGGCCTAAGTGATCTTAAATTAGAGCTTTCAACTATAAAGAACTTATATATCTTTTGATTAGTTTTATTCCTATATAGGTTATTTTTCTCTTTTGTACTACTGTAAATGGATTGGTTTTTATAGCTTCGTTTTGTTTTTTCTGCTCCTATATAAAAATACAGATTTTTTTGGTATAACCTTGTTAATTTTATTTATTCTAGAATTTTTTTGTAGATACTTTATGAATTTCTATATAAACAGTCACTCATCTGCAAAAAGGGAGAGTTTTACTTCTTTTAAAATCTTTATCTCTCTTTTTTTTCTTGCCTTATTGCAATGTCTAAGACCTATAATACAGTGGAGAAGAGAAGTGGTATGAGTGAACATTTTTGCTTTGTTCCCAGTTTTTCTGGGGAAAGCTTTCAGTCTTTTACCGTCAAGAATAACGTTAACTGTAGGTTTTTCATTGATGATAGGTTTTATCAGATTGAGGAAATGACCTGATATTCCTGATTTGCTAAGAGATTTTATCATGAATAGTTTGAATTTTGTCAAGAGCTTTTTTTCTGCAGCTGTTGAAATGTTCATATGGACTTTCTGCTTTAATCTTTTGAAATGGTGAATTACCATTAAAACATGTCAAACCAGCCTTGCATTCCTGGGATAACCTCTACTTTGTCTTGATGTATTCTTTTAATACATTTCTGTATACATTGCTGGCTTAATCTGCTAGTATTGTGATGATGATTTTAGCATCTTTATTCATTAGTTCAGTAGGATTATTGGCCTGTAGTTTTTCTTTTCTTGTAATTTCTTTGTCTGCTTTTGGTCCAGTTCATGCTTGAACACAAAGCACGAGGGCTGTGTGCGTGTCTGGCTGCGAAACACCTTGTACCTCTGAGTCTTCTCCATCAGTGGCTGCTAGGAAGAAGGGACAGATGGTCTGATGTGACTGAGAGGGTATCAAAGCACTTTCCTGGTTGACATCTCATGCATCTTTATGGCACTTTCTTAGGCAAAGATGACTATTTTTACTGAGGAAAATCCTTGAAAAACTAAGAGTTGAATAGTGAATCTGAACAATGGCTGTTAAAAACTCAGACTCTGTGGTTCATCTTTTCCACAGGTTCCCTGTCCCCTGCCTGGTCACAATCGGGCTGAACTCCATGCGTCTGTTCCACAGCAGATTGCCCTTTTGTTGATGAGCCTGTCTGTGACAATGTCAGAGAGTGATGGTAGCAAGCAAGGGCCAGCAGACAGGGACACTGCTGGGATGCCTCCTATTCTCATTCTGGGTCTGGTGGTGCCACTTCACAGCTGCTTGACCTGCGGCAAGGTTCTCGATCTTTCTGGACCTCAGTTTCTTTGCTTTTAAAATGGGCTAACAACGCATCCTTGAAAAATTGTAATAAACAAAGATAATGCATGTATGTGTGAAGGCCTATGTGTGTGTACAAATTGTAAGTATTATTACTACTTCAGTAAACTCCCTGAGCCTTAGTTTACTCATATGTAAAATATATATAATAATACGTAAATGAGTAATCCCATAATGTTATTTTGTTTTTTATAATATTTAACTTTTAATTATTATGGGTACATAATAGTCTTATGTCTTCATAGGGTATATGTGATGTTTTGATACAGGCATACAATGTGAATTAATCAAATCAGGGTAATTGGGGTAGCCATCACCTCAGGCCTTTATCATTTTTTTATGTTAGAAGCATTCCAATTCCACTCTTTTCCACAGTGTTATTTTGAAACTAAAATGAAGTAACAGTGCCTGGTACATGGTAGATCCTCATAAAACTCTGTCGTTTTCTCCTTTTCTATTTGACTTTGTAGGCCCGGTAGTGAGCATCAGTTTTGCAGGTCAACAAATTTGTACTGAGAACATACTAGGCTGAATAATAAAGGTTTTCATGTTTTTCCTTCATGGATTTATTCATTCATTGATCAGCCACTTATTACAAATCATCTCTATATGAGTCATCATGCATTTTAGGAATGTATTTTAAGAGACTTTCAATTATTTGGAGGTCTATTGCTCTAGATAGTGCCTGAGTCCTTGGCTCTCAAGTCGGATTTGATTGGAAGCAAACTTATCTTCTAGGGGTGACAAGATTAAACCAGCTAATACCTAATTTTGACTCTGTGAAATCCTATTCATTATTCACCAGTCTCTCTAAATGTGCCTACAAGTATGAGTTTCCAGTATTTCTTCTCCTTAGTTCAGTTCTTCAGTATGGTAAAATATGCTGAGTAGCTCTTCTCTTTCTCTGAGTGATCTACCTCTAAAAATGTGGTTTCTTAGTTGTTTTGAGTCCTTAATCAAGACATGGCAGCAACAGAGACTTAAATTTAGCTGAGAATTACTAAGGGACCTCATCTTGGAGCTTAGAATCTAAGGCTCTTCCTCATGCCTGTTACTCTCTCTTCTCTGTGGGAAGGATGGGGCTGATGCCACTGGGCCTAATATCCAGCCTGACATTCCTGAGACCTTGAACCGAGTTCCATAAAAATGGTCATTAACTTTTTAAAAAATCTATTTGAAGTTGTTTTGCAAGTGATTGCAGCTGCTGCTCATCTGGTTGGCTTATAGTGGACGTCTTCGCGATCGAAGACTGAATGGTGATTGCAAAAGGAATGTGAAATGCTTCCTTAACTAGCTTCAGAGTCAGTGAGGCCATAAATAGACAAGAGAGTGGAACTAACTGGCAGCAAAAGAAAGAGTTAGAGGGAGGGTGATGGCATAAACAAGAGGCAAGTGGGGGGCGTAGAGAAATTTCACTTTTTTGGAGTATTTTTCTCCTTCAAGACCTTTTTATGAGAAGGAGATGCAGTGGAATGAGAGTTCTGACTCTTCATTGCATAATTATGTATTGATCTCGCACCACATCCGGTATGTGTAAATGTAGGGGAGAGGTTGGTAAAGAATAAGCAGACATTGTTGTCTTCATCCTTGAAGAATTTATCAGAAAAAGGACACAAAACTTACCGCTATGAAACTGTCAAGCCAATGATAGTATGGTAAATTGTATCGACATTTTATGACAAATAAAAATATGATAATGGACGAAATTAGATTGAGAAGGAGTCAGAACCCTACCTCTTTTACTTTTCTAGTTAAAGTCTATAAATCTGGTTGTGAAAATATATTGGAAGAGACAGATGGGCACCATTTCTAGCTTCATGCAAACATTATAAATAAAACATTTCTTGTAATCCTTGGAATTTTGTTTGGTGCATTTTAAAAGATCTACATTTTAAAGCCCCGAGCTGTAGATTCATTAGAAAATGTAATTTTACTACTGATGTTAAACATAAATATGTATCCCTGCAATTTTCTGCAGCTTGAATAACTTTTTCAAAAAATTTATTCACAGTCTACTTCACAAATAATCAACTTTTGCTTCTCCGCCCTGAAGATTATGGATCTTGAGAATTGTCTATGTGAATATTTCATTGAAAGCCTTCTTCTCAATTCATGATCCAAGTCACTGTTTGTTTTTTGTTGGTTTTCAAAAAAAAAAAAAGCATATTGAGAAAATATAAACTAATTTTAGTGCTAGCTTCAGGCAAGAAATACTTTTGAAGGGAAATTTTGCTGTTAAAAAAACCCATCACTGCATTCCCAAATCAAATAAGAATGGTTGCTGTCCATTAATAGGTTGTATAAATGTGACAAGAAACCCACCTCTTACCTGGGCAACAATTCTATTCCTACGTTCATGGCTACCGTATAAGCATGTTGAGAGTTCTTAGGAAGTTACTTTTATTAACACAATCCCTCTATCCTGCCTTGACCATTTGTGCCAAGCATTAGGAGCTTGGGATAATCAATTGCTGTAGCTCCCTTGACATGACTGTGATATTTCATAAATATTCGATGAATTCTTACAAATCCAGCCAAATCACTTGAGCCAGACTAAATAATTTGGAAATTAAGATCTTAGACATGAAGTGGACCCTACAGATAATTTTCTCCAACATCTGCCTTTAAGAGAAGAGGAACCAACCTGGAGATATTAAGCGATTCACCAGATTCGCAGAGCACATGACTAGAAGTGTTGAAACTAGAATGCCAGTCGACCAGTTCTCAGTCTGGTGCTTTGCTTTCTATTACATAATTTGGGTAGCAGTCCCAAATACTTGGTTGACCCTAACATGCCTACTGGTACTGTTTCTTGGCAGCATCATGGTGCAGGGGTTTCCATTTCCATTGATAATGCAATACATGTAAATCACTTAAAGCCCAGTAAGCCATCAATAAAAGTTAACAATGTCATTTTACTTCTTCTCCTCCTTCTTTTATTATTAACTGCTTCACCCCCTCTATTTCCCATCTTTCTCTTTTGTTTTCTAGAACTCTTAGGTGGGAGGGATAGAGCTATTTGTTTTTTCAATTAGGAAGGCATTTGACAGTAAGTAAGAGAAATCTTGAACAGTGACTTAAGTCCCAAAGACAGTTATTGTTTACTTAATAAGAAATCTGAAGGTGGACAGGTCATGGTAGGTACAGCAATACAGTCTTTAGGCTGCTCTCAAGTCTTCAGGCTGTTTCCAGCTTTCCACCCTACCGTCAATAGCTGTTGGATTTTGGTCCTCATGTTTGTTGCTTCATGGTCTCAAGATGGCTGCCTTGGTCTAGGCATCACATAAGCATCTCAGGCATCAAAGAAAAGACCAGTGCAAAACACCTTCACCTCCGAGACTCTGATTGTTTGAGAATAGAAGCTTTTTTTCTAATGTTTTTATTGGCCAGGATCTGACTAGCCCTAACTGCAAGTACTGGGAAAGCGAATGTTTAGTTTTCCAGCCTCTGTGGTAAGGGATAGTGAAGGAGAAGATTAGGAATGGCTGCTAGGTCAGTCACCTAGAAAGGTCTGTCACACTGTCACAGTCCAACACTGTGGCTGGCACGATGCACACGATGCGTGCCCGTCTTCCCTGCACTTTATCTAGTAGACACTCAACCTTCTACAAGGAGACAACCTTCACGGCTGGAGTTCTGTTTATTTCTAGGCAATTGTAAGTGTGAGTACCAGAGCTAAAGATATCATTTAGACACTATTTTTAAATTTGATAATTCTTATCTATTCCTATTTCTGGGTTCTTCCATCCTTCTTAGACCTAAATTTATGTGCAAGTGGTCTTGAAGAAATTTGAAGCAATAGATTCTGGTGGGCAGATACTATGTCGAATCTTTCTTTATTACCAGGGTCTCTGATCTTATATCTTGGTAAGGCATTTGCTTCCTTCTTTATACTTTTAAAAAAATTACCAATTTAGAAACAGTGTAATGCACAGGTTTTTGGAGCATAATTTGGTGAGTTTTGGTAAATGTATATGCCATGTAACCACTTAAATGTATATACTCTTGTAACCATGCGTGTTAGTTTCCTGGGCTGCCATAACAAAGCACTGTACACCGAGTGGCTTAAAAGAACAGAAATGTATTGTCTCACAATCTGGACGCTAGATGTCCGAAATCAAGTGGCAGCTGGGCCATGTTCCCTCTGAATCCTGTAAGGGGGAACCCTTTTCCTCTTCCTAGCTTCTGGTGGTTTCTTGCAATCTTTGACATTCCTTAACCTGCAGCTGTATGACTCCAATTTCTGCCTTAATCATCATATGACAGTCTCCCTGTGTGTCTCTGTCTTCACATGGCCATCTTCTTACAAGGGTACCAGTCATATTGGATTAGGGGTCCATCCTACTCCAGTACGAGATCATCTTAACTAATTATATCTGTAATGTTCCTGTTTCCAAAAGGTCACATTCTGAGGTACTAGGTGTCAGGGCTTCAATATGTATATATGTATTTTGGGGGTATGTCATCTAACCCATGATGCCATATAAAGGTATATACCCATGTAACTATGCTGCACCATGTAATATGTTATATATTGGAACAGGTATCGACATTTTTTTTCTATAAGGGGTTAGATAGTAAATATTTTAGGATTTGTGGGCCATACGCCATACAATCTCTGTTGCAACTGCTCAACTCTGCTGCTGTAGCTCAAAAGCTGCCATAGATAATATGTAACCAAGTGAGCATGGCTGTGTTACAATAAAACTTTATTTACAAAAATAGGAGGTGAGCTGGGTTTGGCCCATGGACCGTAGTTTGCTGACCATTGTGTTAAAACATTTCCGTCATCCCAGAAAGTTCCATCAGTCTCTGTTCCTGTTCAATCCTCACCTCTATAGGCAAATGCTTTATAGCTTTCTATCACCGTAGATTACTTTTGCCTGTCTTTGTATTTCATATAAGTGCAATCCTGCTATATGTGCTCTTTTGTGTCTGTCTTTATTCATTCAGCACAGTGTCTGTAAGACCCAACCATGTTGTTATGTGCATTAGTATTGTATTCTTTTTTTTATTGGCAAGTAGTATTCCATTGCATGAATATACTGCAATTTATTTCTCCAGTCTCCTGATGATGGACAGTTAGGATGCTTTTAGTTTGGGGTTCTTATGAAGAAAATGGCTCTGAGCATTTTTGTGCAGTTTTTTGTTTGTTTGTTTTGTATTTTGTGGATATATATTCTTATTTTCTCCAGGTAAATACTCTGGGATAAAATTTCTGGATAGGTATATGGTTGATTTTTGTAAGAAACAGTTCTCGAAAGTAGTTGTTCCATTTTATACCCTCACCAACTATTATGAAAGGTCCAGTTGTTCCACATTCTCATCAGCATTTGTTGTTACCAGTCTTTTTAATTGTAGCCAATCTATTAGGTGTATACTGATATCCCAGTGTAATTTTAATTTGCATTTCCATGATGGTTAATTATATTGAGTTGGTTTCCTTCCCTCCTTTCTTCCTTCCTCCTTTCCTCACTTCTTTTCTCTCTTTTTCTCTATTTCCTATGAATTCCTGAAAGAGGGGTGTTAAAATCTCCAACAGTGATTGTGTGGTTGATTCCTTTCTTTAATTCTGTCAATTCTTGCTTCATGTCTTTTGAAACTGCTATTATGTGCATATGCATTTAGGATTGTTGTGACTTCTTGATGAATTGGTGTTTTTAGCATTATAAAATGTCCCGTTTTATCTTTGGTAATATACCTTGTCTTAAAATCAACTTTTTTCTGATATTAATATGGCCACACCAGCTTTTTTTAAAAAGCCACTTTATTGAGGTATGATCGACATATAAAAAGCTGTGCATATTTAATGTATACAACTTGATGAGTTTGCATATAAGTGTATACCCATGAGACCATTACCACAATCCATTACTTCCAAAAGTTTTCTTCTGCATTCTTTATTATTATTATTATATATGATAAGAACAGTTAACAAAAGATCTACCCTCTTAGCAAAATTTTGAGTATACAATACAATATTGTTAACAATAGGCAGCGTGCTGTATAGTAGATCTCTAGGTCTTATTCACCTTGGGTAACTAAAACTTTGTACCCTTTGCCTAATACATCCCATGTCTCCTTCCTGTGAGCCCCTAGCAATCACTACTCTATACTCTCTGCTTTGAGTTAGACTGTTTTGGGTTCCTTAGGTCATGCAGATTTGTTGGTCTTTGACTTATTTCACTTAGCATAATGTCCTCCAGGTTCAACCATGCTGTCACAAATGGCGGGATTTCCTTCCTTGTTTTTAAGGTCCAATAATATTGCATTGTATGTATACACCCTATTTTCTTTATCCATTTATCTATTGATGGACACTTAGACTGCTCCCATGTCTTGGCCATTGAATAATGCTGCAGGGAACATGGGAGTGCAGATACCTCTTCAAGATCCTAATTTCAGTTCCTTTGGATATATTCCTGGAAATGGGATTGCTGGATCATGTGATAGTTCTATTTTTAATTTTTTGAGAAACCTCCACACTATTTTCTATAATAGCTGCATGAATTCCCACCAAGAATGTACAAGGGTTACCTTTTCTTCACATCCTGTGAACACCTTTTTTAAAAAAAATAATAGCCACCCTAACAGTTGTGAGGTAATATCTCATTGTAGTTTTGATTTGTATTTCCCTGTTGATTAGTGATGGTAAGCACCTTTTCCTATAACTGTTGGCTATTTGTATATCTTCTTTGGAGAAAAGTCTATTCAAGTCCTTTATCCATTTGTTAATAGGTTATTTGGAATATTTTTAATTTAATTTTTTTTTGCTATTGACTTGTGTGAGTTCCTTACATATTTTGGATATTAACCCATTTTTGGATATATGGTTTACAAATATTTTTTCCCATTCTATAGGTTGTCTTTTTGTTTTGTTGCTTGTTTCTTTTGCTGTGCAGAAGTTTTTAGTTTGATATAGTCTTACTTTTCTATTTTTGCTTTTGTTGCCTGTGCTTTTTGTATCATATACCAGAAATCATTACCAAGGCCAAATTCAAGAATCTTTTTCCCTCTGTTTTCTTTCAGGAGTTTTAAGGTTTCAGGTCTTACATTTAAGACTTTAATGTATTTTGAGTTGATTTTTGTGTATGGCATAAGACAAATGTCCAAGTCCATGCTTTTGCATGTGGGAATCCAGTTTTCCCAACAGCATATATCGAAGATACTACCTTTTCTGTATTATGTGTTCTATTCACCCTTGTCAAAGATCAGTTGGTTTATTTCTGGGCTCTCTATTCAGTTCCATTAGTCTATATGTCTGTTTTTTTCTGCTAGTACTATACTGTTTCAATTCCTGTAGCTTTGTAATATACTTTGAAATCAGAAGTCTGATGCCTCTTGCTTTGTTCTTTTTGCTTAAAATTTCTTTGGTTATTCAGAGTCCTTTGTGGTTCCATAAGAATTGTAGGGTTTTCTTCTATTTCTATTAAAAATGCTATTGAGATTTTGACCAGGATTGCATTGAATCTATAGATTGCTTTTAGTAGTATGGACATTTAAACAATATTAATTCTTGCAATCCATGAACAGGATATCTTTCTTTTACTTTTCTTCTATTTAAGTCTTTATATTTAAAGTGTATATCTTGTGGATTGCATATGGTTGAGTTTTGCCATTTTATTTGATTTGAAAATCTCTGCTTTTTTAATTTTGGAATATTTAGCTCACTTACATTAAAATGTAATTATTGTTTAATTGGTTTTATTTCTCCCTTTTTGCTATTTGCCTTTTAGTTGATCCATATGTACTCTTCTCTGCTTCTCCTTTCCTGCCTTCTTCTAGGTTAATGATTTTTTTGGTATTTAGCTTTAATTTTTTTATTACAGTTTTAGCTCTACTACTTTGATTTTTTTTGTGTGTGTGGATTGCTCTAGGGATTATAATATACATCCTTTATAAGTTTATTTAGATTTAATTTGATTATACTTCATGTAAACTATTAGAAACCTGCATAATTATATTTTCCCTGCCCTATTTACTAGTGTTGTCATGAGTTTTGCCTCTACATGTTATAAATTCCCTGATAGTAAACTTTACAAAATTTTCATTAAGCAGTCAGAAATCTTTTAAAAAATTAAGCAAAAAGTAATCTTTTCTATTTACTCATAGATTTATTATTTCCTGTGTTATTCATTTTTTTTCTACAAATTGAGTTTCTATTTGGTGTTGTTTCCCTTCAGGACTGCGGAGACAAAATCTTCCAGCTTTCTTCTATCTAGAAATATCTTCCTTTTGCCTTTATTTTTGAAAGACGGTTTCACAGGATATGGAATTCTTGGTTGACAATTCTTTAGATTATTTTTCTTTTGTTTAGAACTTTATCAGTGTTATTTCTTTTTATTTTCTCCATTTTTTCAGTTGAGAAATCAATTATAATTCTTATCTTTGTTCTCCTATATGTAGTGATGTAATATCTTTTTCTTTGTCTTTGATATGTCTAAGATATCTTCTTTCTTGATGTTTTACTTTCTTTAAATTATTTTTTTTTCCTCTTTCATTTTTCTTTTTCATTTATCTTGTTTGTGGTATTCTGATCTTGGATTGGTCTTTTCAGGAAGCTTGGGAAATTTTCATTCATTGTATGTTTAAATATTTCTTCTTTTCTATTCTCTACCCATTTGGATTTCAATTACATGTATGTTAAATCTCTCATTGTACCATAGGTCATTGAGGCTCTGTCACTATTTTTCTATATCTTTTCCTTTCTGTTCTTCAGACTGAATGCTTTACATTAATCTGTCTTCAAATTCAGATTCTTCTGCCATCTCTAATCTTCTGTTAAGCTCATCCAGTGAAATTTTTATTATTGATATTGTATTGTTTAGTGCTAGAATTTTTATTTGGTTCATTTTAATAGTTTTCATTTCTCTCCTGAGGTTCTCCATCTGATCACTCACTAGAATATATTTTCCTTTGAGTCTTTGAACTTAATTATTAATATAATTGTAGTTTTAAGGCACTTATCTGCCATTCCAATATCTGGGTCATTTTGGGATCTGTTTTTATTGACTACTTTTTCCATTGAATGTAGAACATGTTTTTCTCTTTCTTTGCATCTATACTAATTTTTTATTGTTGTACATTGTGGATAATGCCTTGTAAAGACTTTTAATTATCTTCTTTTCCTTGAATAATGTTATCTTTATTCTCACAGGCAGTTATATTGTTGTCCAGTCACCTTGAATTTATAGAAGCTTGCTTTTATGATCTTTTATGGTATTCCTTTTTCAATTTTGTCCTTGATTCTAGATGAATCCCTTAGTTTTAGGATTTAGTTTTTACTTCATAGGAATAGCACTTCTAAAGTTTCAATGGAAATTCCAAGCTTTTTACCAATCTCTTTAATTTGATAGGACTTAAAACTCCAAACTCTGTCCCTCATCCCCCATGGAGACCAGCAGCTGAAATTTCTGCTTTGCCCTTTGAGCATTCCAGGAATTGTGTTTTCTTATGTTCCTTAGGGTCTCTCCTGAGTCTGAGTAGTTCAGAGGTCAGCCATGGATTTGAGAGACTTTGCCCTCTGCAGCTCTCTCCTTTTGGGAATATTTCCCTTCCATTTTAAACTCTTTTGGTAGTCCTAAACTTTGTCTCTGACACCTAAATCCATTAAGACTTTGGGTTATCTTTAAGTTTTAACTGCCTTGTGACTCACATAGCTTCAGGAGTGGCTTCAGAATAAAAACTATATAAACATGGATATCTTCTTTTTTTTTATTTTTCTTTTGCCCCCAAGGGCCTAATCCCTCCAGTTTCAATCTGCTTTTGGTCACCATCCTATGCCTTCAAATATTTATTTTCTATATTTTGTTTAGAATTTATTGTTACCCATGGGAAGGTTTGTGTGATAAAAGCTACTCTGCCATTACTAGAGCCAGTACTTCCTGCGAACTATTTTTATATGTTTAGCATAGAGCACAGAAATTGGCTTTTAAAACTCAAGGCAATGTATTAATATTATGTGACTCTCATTGTGCTTTATTTCCAATCTGAAGGTAGAGAGAGCCACTAGTAGCAAAGAGGTAATTTATTGTCTCTCTACTAATAAGATCAGTTACCTCTAGTTTAAGTTGTCTCTCTCTTATAGAACTTTGATGAAAATTTCAAGAAGGAACCGATGCATGCCAAAATCCTGAATTTTGTATGTGTGTGTGTGTGTTTCAGCTTGTATTTTGTCTCTGCATCATTACAAAGATCACCAACTTATTAGCTCAGAATAGTTGAGTCTTCTCTGCCCATCGGTCTACCTCCCTTATTCCACATTTAGGTTCTCTTACCTCCAGCCACCATTTTAAGTACCAAATTCTAGATAATTTAGAATATGTTTGGCTATAAGTAAACAAAAACTAGTACCTTAAACAAATAGGATGTTTTTATTTTACATGAGAAATCTGGGGGCAGAAAGTCACTAATGTGGGTTCAGCTCTTCTATGACACCATGTAGGCACCTTTCCATCCTTCTGCACCACCATCCTTGTGTTGGCCTTGCATGTATGCATGTATGTATGTATGCATGTATGTATATGCTTTTCTCCTCGTGATCACAAGATGGTTACTGAAGCTCTAGGCATGGTGACCTGCAGAGGGAGGGAAGGAGGGAGAAGGGAAATTGAGAGGCCCAGTTTTTTTGTCTGTCCTTTTCATCAGAAAAGCAAAAGCTATCTCAGAAGCCCCTTGCCAACTTCTGTTTAACTTGGTTAAGTTTCATTGGCCAGGCCTGGGTTCCAGGGTTACCCCCTAGATGCAAAGGAGGCTGGGAAAGTGAGCGTGCTACTTCTCCTGGCTCCATGGTGCAGGACTAGGAAGAAGCATCTTGGAAGTGGGCCTGGGGTCAGCCTAGCAACATTGCTGCCACAGCCACGGTGCTGCCACCTTTGTCCCTGATGGCAAGCCCCTCCCAGGCTTTGGGATCTCAGGCTGGAGGGAAAGAAGAAGTAGCACTTTATTTTTAGCAGCGTTTTGGATCTGTGAACCATTTTATTATTTATCAGGGTTGGAATCGATCCAGAAATGTCCATATTGTGCAACTACTAAGTATTAGAGGCTTACTAGAGTGTTGTGTAAAAACAAAGTTCTCTTTAAGGCTGACGATTAAGACTGATGCCCCCTCTTCCCTGTGTCCATCATGGGAACTCAGAGGGGAGTGAAATTTTACGGCGGCCTCATCTCTTGCTGGCACCTCCACAGAAGAACCATGCTGTTCTCTGTCGTCACTGTGTGATGTATCGTGCAGGGATGGGGAATGCCAGTTGGGCTTGTTTGGGTCTGTTGCACAGAACAGCCCCTTTCTTTCTGTCCATTCTCACCTGCCTCCACTTGTAAATCTCAAGGGAACCACCAAATTGTCTATATCTGCTCTTCTTCCTGTGTTCCCTGACACGGTGACTGACAGTCTACCTGTCGAGCTGGTGGTCACAGACTTCAGAGACATCTGTCTCTCTCACCTCCAGTGACAATTAATCACCTAGCTCTGTCAATTCTTCCTCCTAAATATTTCTTTGCACCTACCCACCTCTTTAAATCTCTACTGCTAGCGTCCTAGCATTGCATATTAATTCACTGAAGCTGCTTTTGGTTGCAATAAATAGAATACTCAACAAAGAGCAGCTTCACCTGTAGTAGGAGGCTTTTTGTTTGTTTCTTTTTAAATCTCACATAGTCAGAAGCAAGACGGAGGGCAGTTCTGGGGCTAATTTAGTGAGTCAAAAATGGTGTCAAGACTCAGGCACTTTCAAACTGCCCATTCCACGACCCGTACCGCACCCCTTAGAGTCCCAAGTTGCCTGTAACAGTTCCTGGCATCACTTGCAGGCACAGCTGTGCCAAGCAAAGGAGGGGGACCGTGTATTGCTGGGTCACTTTTTCTGAAGGAGGAAAACCTTCCTAAGAAGTCTCTCCGCAGCCCTGCTCTCAGGTCCCGGTGGCCATGGTCAAGGCACTTGTCTGTGATCCAGCTGAAGAAGTCTCGGAGGTGAGTTCCTGGCATTTTACACTGGGACCGGGGAAGGCAGGTTCTGCTGCGGGCTGGGATGAAGGTTGGGATGGAGGGGTGCAGTGGGGAGGGAATGTTCTGGGGGAGGCCTTCAGTGAGGTCTTCCAAAGGCACACTGGTTTCTTGCCTCTGGACTATGACCAGAGCCTCCCTCTCTTTCTCCTTGTTTCTAGTCCTGCTCCTGTTCAATCCTTTCTTCCCACATTGCTGCTGCCAGAGGGGTCTTTCGAAAGTGGGTAATTGCCTTGTTAATTTATATGCTTAGTTGTTTAGTGTCAACGTGTCTCTTAATAATGTACACTGCATGAGGGAGGAGACCTTGTCTGTTTGTTCTGTCGTATCCCCTGGAGCAGGGCCTCCCAATCAAAGGCTCTCGGTACACATGTCTTGGCTGGCTCCGTGAATGAAATGCAAATTCGATTCTGTCAGTTCTTTCTGGAAACCCTCAAATGGTTTCCCTTTGCCTCTCAGATGAATTCACATTTTCTGGAAGTTGGAAGGCCCTTCGTGAAATAGTCTGCACCTACATTTCTACTTCCCCTCCCTGCCCTATACACTTCCCTCTGCTCTGCTCTAGTTTTCTGGAACTTTCTTCAGTTATTCAAATAGACCATGTGTTTTCTTCCCTCTGTTTGCTTAAAACTGTTTCAACTTCTCACTTTGCCTGATTAAGTCCTTTCCTGGAAGCACATTTCAGTTGAAATGTCACCTCCTCCGGGAAATCTTCCAGACCTCTCTCACTAGGCGTTGTTGAAAGCCCTGAGTCCCACCCCCAGCCCACAGCACCCCAGACTTCTCTGTCTCGGAAGTCATCACATGCTGTCGTAAATGCCTAATTGTATTTCTCTACCATCATGCTTTAAAAATATTCAGCTTTATGTACAATGCACATACAATACGATTCACTATTTCAAGTGTACAATTTGATTAATTTTAACATAATCACAGAGTTGTGCGATCATTGTCACAATCAGTTTGAGGACATTTTCATCACACCCCCAAATACCCACACCCATTAGCGGTTATTCCCTAATTCCTCCCCCCACCCTCAGCCCTAAGCAACTGCTCATCCGACTCCCATCTCTATGGATGTGCTTATGCTGGATGTTTGACATAAATGGAACTTAACCTCTGCGTGGTCCGGGATCGGTCCTGTTCCTGCCGTATTCTCAGTATGCAACAGAGAGCCTGATGTATGCTTGGGGCTCAAAAACAAATATTTGTTGAATGACTGGCTGACTGAATAAATGAAAATTTAGACACTCCAGAGCTGATCACTCCCTTTTCTATACATTTACAATTGTTATGTATATTTACTGCTGTTTCCATCAGCCTGAATGGACATTTTTTTAATGTACTTGTCTATCTTCCTAGATCAGGAGTTGTTGAGGACACGGGCCACGTCTCATTCATCTCTGTGTATCTTTGTCGTATGCAGCGCGTGGCATGCTGTGTGCTCGCCAAATATTTGCCGAATGGGTAAATGAATGAATGAAGTAGCTCTGACCTCTAGTTCCCTCTCGTCAGCGAAGCTCTCCCACTAGGACAAGTGGGCTCGATTCATTTGTTTGTTCATTCTGCCAGTATTTATTAACAAATTAGTGTGTTATTTTACACTTGTTTCAGTTTGACTGGTATTTATGTCATTTCCTAAACATCTGTCTCATCCGTGGGAATCACACACAGCTCTGTGTAGGCAGCGGCCGAGTCTCGCAGTCCCGGCGTCCTCGCAGCGCCCAGCACGGCTCCTTGCAGGGACTTGCAAGTTCATTAAATGCTTTGATTCGAAGTCTGTGCCTCTGAGCCTCGCAGGCCCCGGACGTCAAGCCAGGGCCAGTGTGGCCGGTGGGGTGGTGATGTCAGCTTCATCCTCCTGACACAGCTTTACAAGGAACTGGTGGCTTCTGAGCCTCTGTCCCCCAAAAGGACACCCACGAGGGTGAGGAGATCGTGACACAGAGAGAACACTTTGCCCCAGGTAGACATGTGCTGGGGGTGGTGGGCATGGTTGATGCCTGGCTTGAGCTGCACCAAACTCTGCCTGCAGGTCCCCACGGTGGTACAAAGGGACCCAGTGGGGCCTGTCCCTGTGGCTGGATCTCTGCTGGCTGCCAAGTACAGAGACAGCGATGGAGTCTTGCCTCCAGGCCTGTCAGTGTGAGGCATGAGTCACGCTCCGTGGCCTGGGTTTCGGTGATACGGGTCCAACTGCCCACTGTCCCTCAGTTGGCCCACGTGTGGGCAGACGCTGCTTAAAAGCACACCCTGCAGCGTGGTCTGAGGATACAGGGGCTCTTCCGGGCATCTTGCACACAGGGGACCTCTCTGAGCAGCCAATACTGTCCCATGCAAGCTGTTTTGCTTGCAATCCTTTTGTTCCTTGGTTTCCCTGGGAAACTGATCTGCCTCCACCTAGTAAGCCCCTGTCATGTCCTTTGCTTAAAAACATGGAAGCCTTTTGCTGGACGCTGATGGTCTTACAGGCCTCTGCTCTCCTTGGCTTTGGCCTCTTCTAGAGAATCTCAGCAGGTGCTTTTTGCCCACTAATCGCCTGTGTTAGTTGAATGATGCTTCCCCCATCCCCCACCCCCCTGCCAAAGGTGTTCACATCCTAACCCTGAATCTGTGAATATGTTACCTTATATGGCAAAAAGGACTTGGCAGGTGTGTTTAAGAGATTCTCCTGAATTATCTGAGTGAGTCTAATGTAATCAGAAGGGTCCTTGGAAGAGGAAGGCGGGGGTCAGAGAGAAGAGAAGTTGCCACACAGCTGGCTTTGCAGGGGGAGGAGGGGACGTGAACACCCTCTAGGAGCTGGGAGGAGAAAGGAACCATCCCTGCCAACACCTTGATTTTGGCCCCTAAGACTCATTTTGGACCTCTGACCTCCAGAGCTATAAGGGCATAAATTTGTGTGGTTTTGAGCCAGTCAGTTCGTGGTAATTTGTTACAGTAGAAATGGGAAATGAATCATTGCCCCCACCTTGGCATTCATTATAGCTGTCCCTAGTACAAAGGGTCTGTGTCTGGGCAGATGGGGGCATTCATTTTTTGAGCCCCAAATGAAGCTGTATTAGTCCGCTTGGGCTGCTGTGACAAAATACCGCAGACTGGGTGGCTTAAACAACAGGTGTTTATTTTCTGACAGTTCTGGAGGTTGGAAGTCCAAGTTCAAGGCATCAGCAAGATTGGTTTCTGGTGAAGCCTCTCTTTCTAGCTGCTTTCTTGCTGTGCCCTCAAATGGCCTTTTCTCTGGGCATGTGGGGAGAGAGGCAGCAAGATCTCTGGCATCTCTTCCTCTTCTTATAAAGACACCAGCTCTATTGGATCACTCTTATGACTTCATTTAATCCTGAGAACCTCCTTTAAGGTCCTGTCTCCAAATGCTGTCACATTGGGTAATTAGGGCTTCAACGTCTGAGTTGTGGGAGTGACACAGTTCAGTCTGTAACAGAGGCCCTGTGTGGTCCTATCAGGATGGAAGGGGCAAAGGTTTCTCAAGTCATTTACATCTTGGGACCTCAGTGCTCTTTGCAAATAAGAGCAGTCTGTAGAAGCACTGCTAGGACATCGTTGTCCCCAGGGTGATCCCATGTAAGCTTACCTTTTGCTTCTAAAATCCAGGGCTGCAGAGGCTGATCTGGGGTATGTGAGAGTTTTTTATGGAGCTCATTTGGGCAATTCTTCACTGATTGCAGGTGGAATCCCTCTGGGTCAGTCATCGGAAATTAACATGGAAAACGTTGGGAGTTGAGGTACAGGTTCTTGGGCAAAGTTATGTTTGGCGAAGGCAATTCACAGAATGCAGGGCAAGGTGTTAGCAATCCTGTAGTGTGCTTCTAATTTTTTTTTTTTTTTACTACCCTCCTTAGTAAAGGAATCAATTTTTCTGGTCCTTATCTATGATTTCATCTTTCTAGGAGTTAAAGCCATTTTCTATTTTCCCAATCCCCAGCCTTCTGTGATCCAGGCTGATGCTTTATAGGTCAAAGGATGCTTCAGCACGATTCTAGGGGCATCTCGTCGTGGGACCCAGTCCTAGCGACCTCCATCCCAGTGTGTAATTCACAAAGGGGTTACTTTGGGCCAATGTCCACTCCACTGTGTTGGGATGCGAATTGTGGGTGGTTCAGGCTGCCTTGGAAACATGAGAGCCTCACATCGAGAGAGCTGGGCACACTGTGAAAGGGGAAAGCCTGGGGCAGCCAGGGACTCCCAGGGTAAGGCCAGGCAGAGCACTTTCAAGTGTCCTTCAAACACGCAGCAGCAGGAACTGCCGAGTCGATGGCCCGTGATGAACGGCCCATGTACTGCAGAGCTCTCCCTGCCCTGAGAAGGCTTCTGCCTGACAACTTTCTAGAAACCTATTATTGGCAGCAGGCCAACCACTTCTTGCCACCACCTCCACCCCAGAGGTGCCCCAGGGCAGAGTGACACAGGATCTCTCCTGTGGGAACAGTGGGCATATTTCCTGGTGGAGTGGCCCACACTTAGGTGTGGCATCCCTGCAGTAATACGCCCTGGCAGGTGAGACCGCTACAGCCCAGGGGTGTTAGAGGCAGATCCTTAAATATTCTTCTTGGGACAGAATTTGGATCTGTAAGCAAGATGTGCCAGTCTAACATTCATCATTGAGACTGATTTGTAAGGAAAGTGACTGGATTCTGCTAGCCTGGGAGCCCAGTGTGAACACTGAGTCTTTATCCTGCTCTGAGGGGTCTTGATTTACACTCAGCTATGATGGGACATAGCTCAAACACTGAGAAAACAGATGCATATTTGGGTTTATTTGTCCAAGTGGCCAGGGACAGTTTGGGGACAAACAGTGCCTTATTTGGACTTGTTTGTTCTTTCTATACCTTTCTTCCATGAGCTGACCTCAGATAACCTTCCCCAGCTTGGAGAGACCTGAATCAGCTTATGTACAGCCTGGGAGGGGGGTCTGTTCATAGCCTGGGGATGCTTCTTGTCACATCCAGAACCATAAGAAAAACTAGCAAAGGTTCCAGTCCTGTCTGCTCCCCCTCCCGTGGCTGGTGGCAGGGAGTTGAGGCCTGAGGACCGAGATTTTCCTGGGGATCTCCTGCTTCCTGGAGGCAGCACATGCTTGCCTTGGCTGGGAAGCAGCTCAGATGTCTGCTTCTAGGACCATAAACATGGATTTCTCAGTGTTGTCCCTATGGCTGGGCCTCTGGGCTTCTGAGACCTATGGTTCCTGGCAGGCAGATACATCATATCAAACCCTGTCATCGGCCACTGGATGTGGGTGGGGCAGTGAATCGACTGGAGTACCCCTAGAAAGTTCTCTTCCATTTGTTCCTCTCTTGGGCCATGCAAGGTCCAGCTTTGTGAAGCCTGTAGCTCCCGGGGCTCTCATAGGAAATTGGACACCAACAGACATGGTGGCAGATGTGAGAGTGGCTGCCTTGAAGCCACAGCCCCATCTTGGCAAAAGCAGAGACCCCCATTTTTCTCCATGGAGGACACTGGGCTCCCCATAAGGGAGGCAGAGATTCATGAATCCCATCACAGCTTCGAGCGTGGAAAGAACATCTGTTTGCTGGGCAGGCATGTGGGTGCAGCTGCCTGGTTGGTCCTGCGGTCACACTTGGAATGTTCTCTGGCTGAGCACAGAGTGGTGGAGCAGGGTGGCATTGGATGGGGGCCTGCAGGTGCAAGGCATCAGTGGCAGTGGAGCCCTGAATGTGAGGCGTGGATCTGTTGGGGGTTGAATTTGTGTCCCCCTCAAAAGATATGTGGTGTCCTAATCCCCATTCCCTCAGAATGTGGCCTTATTTGGAGATAGTGTCTTTATTGAGGTGATCAAGGTAAAATCAGGCTATTAGGGAGGGCGCTAAGCCAATACAACTGGTGTCCTTATAAAAAGGGGAAATTTGGGCACAAACACACACACGGGGAGAACCTCATGTGAAAGTGACGGCCGAGATCTACAAGCCAAGCAACACCAGAGATTGCCAGCAAACTACCAGAAGCTGGGGACAGGTGTGGAACGCATTGTCACTCATGGGCCTCAGGAGGCAACAACACTGCAGACACCTTGATCTTGGACTTCTAGCCCCCAGAACCGTGAGACCATAAACTTCCGTAGTGCTTTGTTATGGCAGCCCTAGCAAATGGCCGCAGGGTCCTCTTACAGACAGTGATGAGCTTGTGCGAATCCAACCAGGAGGATGCTAAGGACCAGAAGGCAGCGTGGGCCAACGGCGACAGACAGTATGGCCTGCTGGGTACATAGTGGCTAATGCTTTTCTCACTGGGAATGCCAGCCTCACAATGCAGGCTCCTGACAGCAACGTCATCATCATCATCATTGTCATCATCGTCATCATCACTGTCATCATCACAGCTAATATTGAGTTTCTACCATATGCCTGACACATGTATTTTACATATCTTATGTCATTGAGTCCTTACAACCTACAAGGTTGGTGTTAGTAACATTCCCATTTTGCAAATGAAGAAATTGAGGCGCAAAGAAGGAAGTAACGCGCCCAGGAGCATACAGCTGGTAGGTGGAGAGGCCCAGGCAGCCCTTCTCAGCCCCACTTACATTCTCCCTGCTCCCTCCGTGTCAGGCTCGTCCTCCCGGTGTCTTTGCATAGGCAGGTCCCCTGCCCGGGTCACTTTCCCGCTAGATTCCGTGTGGCCGAGGCTCCCTTTTCTATTCGGGTCTCAGCCCTGCTGTTTGTCTCTAGAGAGAGCCTCTCACCCCCCGGTCATCTCACCACAGTGCCTGCTTCATTTATTTATTTATTTCTATAGCACTTGCAACCATCTGAAACTGTCTTCTTGTTTACTTGTGAGTCGTTTTTGTCAATTGAAGACTGATGAGGTTCACACATTTGGAAAGGAGAGCTTCATTTCTCATAAAGGGTTGCAGTCTGCAGGTGCTGGTCATCTTGCAGTTGAACTTCATGCCTCTTCATGGGTCACATGTACAAAAAATGGCTGCGTTAGCATGATCCAAGGGTGGCGTTTTCAGCCCTCTAATGTCAAAAGGTGAAGAGAGGACATGAAAACTGGCTGTGCAGCCTCCTTAGACTGGGCGGAACCACTCCGTGGTTGATGGTCTCTTATCAGGAAGGGATGCTGGGCAGTTGTGCTGAAACCACAGAAGGGAGGGGCAGTCACAGGCTGTTGAGTTTAGCAGTGGAGCAAGTCTTTGCAAAGGGCTGGTGTCTGTTGAACCCTTAAGTGAAGAAAGCCCAGTGGCGGCTAGCGAGGGAGGGGGTGTAACAAGGCGTGTCCGTCCTCCCGTCCTCTCATAGCTGCAATTTCAGTTTTTAGGGTTTCTCTGGTGTGCCCTTGGCCAAAAGGGGGTTTGTTCAGTCAGTGGGGGGACTTAGGATTTTATTTTTATTTCTCTTTTGTCACTCTTAACCCACTAGAGCATAAGTTTTCTGAAAACAAGGACCTTGTCTGTCTTCTTCAGATCTCTGTTCCAGACACTGGAATCATTCCTAAAGCATACAAAATGTTTGTGACTCAGTTTCCTTGACTTATTTATTCAGGTAATTTAGGCTCTATCAACCTAACTAGAGCTTGGGATCCATTTTAAACATATGCAAAAGATTCCTTAAGATCTTCTGCTAAACAAAAGACAGCTGCAGTCTTCCTCCTAGCTCTTCTAGCAGTGCCTAAACAGTAGAGGAGGCTTTACCCCTCGGTCACCCCCACCTTCTCCCCAGGTCTGTAAGTGGAAAGGAAAAGGAGATTAGCTTTTCTATGCTAATGGAAGGCAGAGGGGCTGGAGCCAGTGACCTTGGCCTTGTGTCAGGCAGGCTTAGCCCATGGAGCAGCTACAGTCTGGTCTGCCATAGTTCAACTGGGAGGTTGGTATCCTCCATCCTCCCTTTTGGGGAGATTCAGAGTGGGGCTGCCGGCTTCCTCCCAGCTGAGGACAAGCTGCCGCAGGGCTGCAGGGCAAGGCCCCAGCACTCTGGGATGGGCGGCTACGCATAGCCCTGCGTACTCTCCCCTTTGCCCACTGTGGGTCTCACGATGGGGAGAGAGGCCGAGACACATTCTAGACTGTCCTGTAAGTCAATGAGCTCTGGCAGGAGGCTGCCTTGGAGTCCCATGTGGTTCTGAGGCCCCTGCTGAAGCCACCCCAGTGTCTGTGTGCGGGGCCAGCTCACGCCACTCGAGCCACCCAGGGCTGCCTCTGTTCATTCATTCGTTCATTTTGCCATTCAGCGAATATTTATTGAAAATCACTGTGTGGGGAGGCAGATGGTGGACCAGTAGCTATAGGGGCAGTTATTAGAGAGAGTGTTTCACTGGGACATGTGTCAAGGAGCAAAGTGCCACCTGGCGGAGGATGCTGGCATTCAGTGCCTGAGGCCCAGCTCTAGACAGAGGCAGCCAGGCCCAGACTGGCCATGTCCTGCCCGCCAGGGCTGCGGTGTAATCCCCGTGGGGGCTGCTCCCCTTGCCCACCCTCCTGTGACAAGCAGCAGGAGGAAATACTGTCAGTGAGATTTCCTTTGGGTGGGCCTCCCAGTAGAGCTGAGCATGCCAAGGGCATCCGGGCCATTGGCAGGACAGGAGAGGTGAGGTGGGGTTCTGGCTCTGGTGAATCATTCCAGCAGGATTGGAGCAGAGATGGGCTCTTCTCTCCCTTCCCCAGGAGGGCTTAGCAGGAGGACTGACTCTGCTGTACAGCTTAAAGAACAGATAGGTGTTTGTCATTTGCAGAAGAGGGATGAGGACAGCAGTAGCACAATAGTCTGTAGTCTTGGGGGAGAAGGCCCGGGCCAGTGCAGCTAGCAGCTGGTGTGCAGAGCGTGAGGGGGGGGAGGGGAAGAGCGTCCCAGTTCGCAGAAGAAGGCTCAGTTTGGGAAGAGCCTGGGACACCTGAGAAGGGGTCTGACTCTGCCCTGGAGCAAAGGGCTCCGGCCTGGCCTGGAATAGCGGCCCTGTGACTGCTTGTTGAATGAATGTGTGAATGAATACGTGGGAGTGGGGAATTGATGCAGAAGTGAGAGGCGATGAGCCACGATGTCTTAGGCGCTCAACTCTGGCTGCTGGAGGTGCCGGCGCCAGGAAGGAGAGGCGTCCAGGCTGAATGTGCGAGGTCGAGCTGCGGATGGTGACATTGGAACCTTTGGAGTGCATTCAGGTAGAAAGAGCGAATGACCAAATGTTTTGTTTTGTTTTTTATAAAATGTGTGAACAGTCCGGCTTCACTACTCCAGAGGTTAAAAAATGTTCCAACTTGTTTTTCCACTGAGAGGACCTCATTTTCCAGTAGAGTGACACGTCCCAGAGAAAGGGTGATGAGGGAGCGGGGGAGGGCCCTGCGGCGGGGGTGGCCCTGCCAGCGGTTCCTTTATGTGCTGTTTTTATCAGGCACATTGTCGTGAAACCAATTTTCATGTTGAAATGGCTCTTCTCCCCCTACACAAATTGCTTTTCATGTCGTTGAATGGGATGGCAGGCGTCCTCTTTGAAGATTAGCTCACTCCGCTCTGAGCCTGGGCTAGCACACGCACCTGGAGAGCCCATCTCAGGGCAGAAACTGTGACCCGTTTGCTCCTCACAGCTGAATTGATTAATATGAGTTGGGAAAAAAGAGTTTCCAGAGGAATCCGGTACAAGAACGGAAGCTTTGAATTTTGTGAAACAAGATTTCCACTCTGAGACTTCAGTTGGGCTCAGAAAAATGCACCCCAGAACACTTGTAGTCAAGCCTTCGGTTCATTCATTGCTTTGGTTTCATTTTTAAAACTAACATCTTGTTCTTCTTAAAAGAGTCAGACCTGAGGAGACATTGGTGAAACAATAACAAAAAAAAATACAGCCACCACCAACTTCCCATAATCCTCTAGAATCATCACATTTTTGATAATTTACCTTTATATGTTCTGTATTTCCTTCCTGTCTTTTCCCCTGTAGGCACATGTTTTTATAGGTAAAATCATATGACACATATACTTTTATATCCTGATTTCTTAAGAAAATGGATTTTGTTATGTCATTCAGTAAATGTGGTTTTTGAATGTACGTGATATGCCACCACATGGATGTGATTAAGTTGTCATCACACAGTCTATTTTGGTTTTGCTATTTTATTGTAAATAATTTTAAAAATAGAAAGTTGCAAGGATAGTACAAAGAACTCCTATGTATTCTTCGCCATGATGGGGGACATTTGGCCACATTTGCTTTAACATTCTCCCTCTCTCAAATATGTATGATGTATTTACTTATATTAACATATAACTCATTTTCTAAACCTTTGTACGGTAAGCAAAAGGTATGATGTTCACAGATACTACTATATATTTTAGAGCAGCAGTCCCCAACCTTTTTGGCACCAGGGACTGGTTTCATGGAAGGCAGTTTTTCCATGGATGGGGCTGGGGTGGGGTGGAGTTCAGGCGGTGATGAGGAGCGACTGTAAATACAGATGAAGCTTCACTTGATTGTCTGCAGCTCACCTTCTGCTTTGTTGGTCCCCCTCCCGCGCCGTTCCTAAGTTTCATGGAAGACAATTTTTCCATGTGGTGGGGGTGGGGTGGGGTACAGAGTTCTGTGGCCTGGTCCCTAACTGGCCATGGACCACTATCAGTCCATGGCCTGGGGGTTGGGGACCGCAGTTCTGGAGCATATTTTCCACTACAGTATAACCGTACTATAACCATTAGCATCTGGAAACTAACAGTGTGCATCAGTGTTAGAATCCAGAGATTCTATTCAAATTTTACAGGTCATCCAAATAATGTTCTGTGCAGCTAAATCACGCAATCCAGGATCATATAGGTGTGCCTTGTTTTGCACTTCACTTTACTGGGCTTTGCAGATACTGCATTTTTGACAAATTAGAGGTTTGTGGCAACCCTGCATCGAGCAAATAGGTACCATGTTTCCAACAGCGTGTGTTCACTTCATGTCTCTGTGTCATATTTTGGTAATTCTTGCAATATTTCAAACTTTTTCATTATTATTGTATCTGTTATGTTGATCTATGATCAGCGATGTTTGATGGTACTATTGTAATTGTTTGGAGGCACCATGAACTGCGTCTCTATAGGACGGCAAACTTAATCGATCCATGGTGTGTGTGTGCTGACTGCCCCACCAGCCAGCTGGTCCCTCATCTTCCTCCCTCTCCGTGGGGCTCCCTACTCACTGAGACACAGCAATCTCAAAATTAGGATTAATAACCCTACAATGGCCTCTAAGTGTTTAAGTGAAAGGAAGAGTCACATGTCTTTTGCTTGAAATCAAAAGCTAGAAATGATTGCGCTTGGTGAGAAAGGCATGTTGAAAGCAGAGATAGGCCCAAAGCGAGGCCCCTTGTGCCAACAGATAGCCACGTTGTGAATGCAAAGGCAAAGTTCCTGAAGGAAATGAAAAGTGCTACTCCAGTGAACACACGAATGATGGAAAAGCAAAGCAGCCTTATTGCTGATGTGGAGAAAGTTTCAGTGGTCTGGATAGAAGATCAAACTAACCACGATGTTGTGTTAAGCCAGAGCCTAACCCAGAGCAAGATCCTAACTCTCATCAATTCTGTGAAGCCTGAGGGAGGTGAGGAAGCTGCAGGAGAAAAGTTTGAAGCCAGCAAAGGTTGTTTCATGAGATTTAAGGAAAGACGCCGTCGTCATAACGCAAACGTGAAGGTGAAGCAGCAAGTGCTGATGGAGAAGCTGCCGCAGGTTATCCGGGAGATCTAGCTAAGGTCATCGATGAAGGTGGCTACGCTAGACAAGAGATTTTCAGTGTAGATGAAACGGCTTTATATTGGAAGAAGATGCCATCTAGATCCTTCCTAGCTAGAGAGGAGAAGTCAATGCCTGGCTTCAAAGCTTCAAAGGACAGGCTGATTCTCTTGTTAGAGGCTAACGCAGCTGGTGCCTTTAAGTTGAAGCCAGTGCTCATTTACCATTCTGAAAATCCTAGGGCCCTTAAGAACTATGCTAAATCTACTCTGCCTGTGCTCTAGAAATGGAACAACAAGGCCTGGATGACAGCACATTTGTTTACAGCATGATTTACCGAATATTTTAAGCCCCCTGTTGAAACCTACTACTTAGAAAAAAAAGGTTTCTTTCAAAATATAACTGCTCATGAGAATGCACCTGGTCCCCCAAGAGCTCTGATGGAGATGTACAAGGAGATGAATGTTGCTTTTGTGGCTGCTAAGACAACATCCATTCTGTAGCCCATGGACCGAGGAGTAATTTTGACTTTAAAGTCTTATTATTTAAGAACTGCATTTTGTAAGGCTCTAGCTGCCAGATAGTGAGTCCTCTGATAGAATCTGAACAAAGTTAATTGAAAACCTTTTGGAAAGGATTCACCATTCTAGATTCCATTAAAAACATTTGTGACATGGGAGGAGGAAGTTCATCAAAATATGAACACTAACAGGTGTTTGGAAGAAGTTGATTCCAGCCTTTGTGGATGACTTTGAGGGGTTCAAGACTTCAGTGGAGGACGTCAACTGCAGATGTGGTGGAAATAGCAAGAGAACTAGAATTAGAAGCGGAGCTTGAAAATGTGACTGAATTGTTGCAATCTCATGATCAAACTTGAACGGATGAGGAGCTGCTTTTTATGGATGAGCAAAGAAAGTGGTTTCTTGAGATGAAATCTACTCCTGGCGAAGATGCTGTGAACGTTGTTGAAATGACAACACAGGATTTAGAATATTCCATAAACCTGATTGATAAAGCAGCAGCAGGGTTTAAGAAGATTGATTCTAATTTTGAAAGAAGTTCTACTATAGGTAAAATGCTATCAAATAACATCATGTGCTCCAGAGAAATCTTTTGTGAAAGAGTCAATTGATGTGGTAGACTTCATCATTGTCTTATTTAAGCAGTTGCCAGAGCCACCCCAGCCTCCAGCAACCACCACCCTGATGAGTTAGCAGCCATGAACATTGAGGCAAGACCCTCCACCAGTGAAAAGAATATAACTTACTGAAGACTGAGATGATTGTTAGCAGTAATGTATTTTTAAATGAAGGTATGTACATTGTTTTTTTAGATGTGATGCTATTGCAAACTTAATAGACTACAGCATAGTGTAGATATAGCTTTTATTTATATGCACTGGGAAACCAAAACATTTGTGTGTCTTGCTTTATTGCGATATTTGCTTTGAGTTTATGGTCTGGAAGTGAACCCACAATACCTCTAAGTATGTCTGTATTTAGTACCTATCTGAGATATGTCTTTATTTTCCTGCACTTGGAAAAGCTTCCTTAGGTTTTGTATTTTGTTTAGTGTCTTAGTTTGTTCATGTTGCTATAATGAAATTCTACAGACTAGGTAATTTATTAAGAACAGAAATTTATTTCTCACAGTTCTAGAGACTGGGAAGTCCCAGATCAAGGGGCCGATAGGATTGGTGTCTGGTGAGGGCTGTTCTCTGCTTCCAAAATAGCACTTTCTTGTCGCATCCTCTGGAGGGGAGGAACGCTCTGTCCTCAGATGGTGGAAGAATGGAAGGGCAAGAAGGGTCTAAGCTAGTTCCTGGCAGCCCTTTCATATTGCACTAATCTGTTTGTGAGGGCAGAGCCCTCAACATAATCACCTTCCCAGAGGCCCCACCTCTTAATACCACCACAGTGGGGATTAAATTTCAAGAAAATTTTCAAGGGGACATATTCAAATCATAGCATTTAGCTTTTTACTTTCATCACCTGGACATTTTTGAAGGTTATAGTAGGCCAGTTATTTTGTAACAGACCCCTCATTTGGATTTATCTGGTGTTTCCTCATGGTTAGATTTAAGATACGCAGCTTTGGCAGAAATATCACAGGAGTGATAATGATGTACCCTTCCCAGGGCATCCAATCAGGTGACACGTGATGGTGATTTGTCCTGTTATTGGTCATGTTAACTTTGATCACCGAATTAAGGCAGAGTCTGCCAGGCCTCTCCCCGGTTCAGTGACTCTGTTCTTTCTGTAATTAATAAGTATTTTGTGTGGAAATACTTTGAAACTATGTAAACATCCAATTCTCATTGAACTTTCACCCACTAGTTTTAGTATGTATTAGTGATTTTTGCCTGATTCAGTTATTACTAAATTATTATCATATGTAATCATATAATCAATCATATGATAGTTTTTAAGCCCACCATTTTTTCTACTTATTGGCATTGTGCTGTAAAGCAAGGGCCTTTTTAAATTTTCATTCATCATTCATTCATTTTTATCAGTATGGATTCTTCAATTCCTACTTTATTCAATAAATTATAGTCTCCTGTCATTATTTTGATGGTAACAAGTAGCCTCTTCAAGCTGGTTCTGGATCCTTTGGGTATAGTCTCATCATTCAAAGTGATGGTCACATGACTTATTTGTTTTTCCACTTGACAATAAGTTATGAAACTTTTCCATGTCATTAAGATTCTACAGCATTATTTTTAGTAATTTTGTAGTGTCCAACAAATGAACTTAATGCTCCAGCTTTCCTGGTGGGCAAGATTGTCAGGGAGAGATCCCTGTCACATACTAAGGCACTCATTTCTCTAGCTGGGGACACTGAATATTACCAGAAATAGAGTTAGTACACAAAGCAAGAGCAAGTCCAGTGTATTCTGGTATAATTTTTTTCCTGGCCTCCACCTTATAAACTTGCTATGCAGGTGCCATGGAGCTGTAGACACTGTCTACACAGGATGCAAAATATTCATTGTGGTGGTATCTTTCATATAAAATATTGTCAGCAACCTATACATCAATTAACTGGAGATGGAAGATTCTATAGTAGTTAAAACTAACTACAAATGGTTTGACTTAATGATTTTTTGACTTTATGATGGTGTGAAAATGATACACATTCAGCAGAAACCATACTTTGGGTACCCATACAACCATTCTGTTTTCCACTTTCAGTATAGTATTCAATAAGTTACATGATATATCAACACTTTATTATAAAATGGGCTCCGTGTTAGATCATTTTTCCCAGCTATAGGCTAATGGGAGTGTTCTGAGCACATTTAAGCTAGGCCAGGCTCTGATGTTCTGTAGGTTAGGTGTATTAAATGCATTTTGAACTTAATAATATTTTCAACCTACAGTGGGTTTATTGGAATGTAGTCCCATCATGCATCAAGGAACATCTGTAGTGTTATATTGATCAATATGTATTAATATATGTATTTGTGTGTCTGTGTGTATTGCGTGATCGGAGGAATGCTTTATACACTGAGGGTTTGGGCGTGGATTTGGGAGATAGGATTGGGAATTTGAGGAGAATGATGAAGATCTTGAACACCAGTCATACTGGATGAAGAAAGGACTGTGACTGGCTGCAGGAGGGCAAAGGGATGCACAGGATAGCTTGCAGAGAGCGAGCAGGTGATGGGGTTAGGGTTTTGGCAGGAGAGTGGCTCCGGGTGCAGTTTAGCTGGGTTGAGTAGGAAAGAAAGACAGTGAGGACAGTTTGGAGAAATGCTAAGGAGTCAAGGACTTGGAAGGTTGAAGAGCAGAGGGTGGAAGTGACAGAGTTGGAAAAATACGAGGTCATAGGATGAGAGTGAAATTTGAGAGCTCAAGATTTCAGAGTGACAGTGATGTTGAGTGAGGGAAAGGACCAGAATGTGGCTACGTGTGGGGTGTCTTGACTGGAGTGGAGGTAGAGCTGTTAGAGAAGCAGTAAGGTAATGGTGGTGTTGAAATCACTTAGAACCAGTGGAAGGAGTCTGGGAATGGCACACAATTGTTGTCGAGCTAAGTGGTAAAAGTTTAAGTGGCAAACTAAGTGGTCGAACTAAGTGGTAAAAGCATGCAGAGGAATGATAAGTAAATTTAGCTCAGCTCTGCACTGGAGGACCAATGCAAATTATTAGGAACTGTTTTAGTGCTGAATCACCAAGGGAGGTCAATTAACAAATGGGGTCGGCCACTTTGTCATTGACATGAAACTGAATCATCACCAAATAATCTCGAATCCAATTACCATCCGTCTTTAAGGATCTTGTACATTCCCACAGAAAAATCGGTTTCCTCCTGTGACCTCCTGAGACCTCCTCCTCCTTAGGTTTCTTCAATTGTGAATATTAGAGCACTTATCTCACGGTGCTGTAATGGCCTGTTTGCATTCCTGCCTCTCTCCCCACCCTGCCCCATCGCGAGTGCTTTAGGGGCAGTGCCAGACCTCGTTCAGCTTCCTGTCCTCAGCCCAGCCTGGTTCCTGACAGCCCGTGGGTACTCATGGAGCTGGAAGGTGTGATGCTCAAAGGAAGACGGCTACAGCCATGTGCAGCAACTGGGAGTTGGGGGTTTACCTTCTGTCTGGTGGTTGAGACGAGCTCTTTGATTAAGTCATTTCCTGATGTTTTTTGCCTTTTCAAAAATAACCTTCTCTCCCTCCAGATTACTTAATAAATACATATTCCTTGTAAAATAGTTGGGAAATATTAATAATCACCCATAATCCCATCCTTCAGCAATAACCACTATTAATGGTCTAGTGTATACTTTTACAACCATAAATTTTATTTATTTGAATAGATAATACATTAATGATACAAATGTCAAAAGGTAGAAAAGTTTATATGAAAGTGTCCCTCGTACTTCTTTCCTCCCTCTGCCCCCATCCCATTAACATCACCTGCCCATCCCCAGGGGCAACTGGGAATTCCTGTTTCTTATGTATTCATCCAGAGATACTCTGCATATTTATTATATAAGCATGTTTGTATGGTCCTTCTTCTTCTTTTCAAACATAAATGGTAGCATTTGGTGCACACTGTTCTACATCTGGCTTTTTCTTTTAACAATACATCTTGCAGGTTGTCCCGCATCAGGATAGAAGGAACTTTCTTAAGTCTTTTTGCACCTTAGTCCATTTGGTGCTGCCGTAGTGGAATACCTAAGACGGGGTAGTTTATAAAGAAAAGAGGTTTATTTGGCTCATGATTCTGGTGGCTGTGAAGTTCAAGATTAGGCATCTGCATCTGTTGAGGGCCTCGGGTTGCTTCAACTCACAGCAGAAGGCGGAAGGGGAGCTGGGAGCCAGCACGTGCAAACAGATCACATGGCGAGAGAGGAAGCCTGGGGAGGGGTGTTGGGCCAAGGCTATTTTTAACAACCAGCTCCCAAGGGAACTAACAGAGTAAGAACTCACTCACCCCCAAGGGAGGTTCTTAATCTTTTCACCAGGGAACCAGACACCTCCCATCAGGCCCTGCCTCTCAACACTCCACATTGGGGATCAAATTGTAATATGAGGTTTGGAGGCGACACACTACATCCAAACCATAGCAACACTCTCCCATTGTTTGAGTGCACCATCATTTATTTAACCTTTCTGTGAATGTATATTTGAATCGATTCTCATCTCTTTAATTTTTAAGATTTTATTATGGAAAATTCAAGTGTCATGAATGCCCATGGGCCCGTCACCCAGCTTTGACTTGGACCAAGCTTGTTTTATTTATACTCCCATCTACTAATCCTCCTCCTCCCTATATTAAAGTAAATCTTAGACATTATATCATTTCACCTATAATTAGTTTAGTATATATCTCTCCAAAAATATGAGGACCTAAGAAACCCCACAATACCAATATCACACACAACAAAAGTGACAATAATTCCTTAATATCATATCTGATCTTTTAAATACATATATAAAATATATATTATATACATAGATATAAACAATACTGCAACCACTAGACTGGTTCATACTTCATTCCACATGGGTGCAAGTATGCCTGCAGAATACATTTCTAGGGGTGGGATCCTTGAGTTAAAGCGTGCATTTACAATCTCAATACAGATTGCCAAATTGCACTTCAAAGAGTTTATACTAATTCACACTCCTGCCACCAGTGCTTGAGAGGGCTTGTTTTCCCACAATTTTATCCACACAGTGTGTTATCAAACTTTTTGATCTTTATCTGCCTTCTAGGTAGAATATATTATACAAATGTACTTTAAATTTGCATTTCTCTTATTATAAGTTGGGTTGAACATTGTGTTATATGTTTAAAAGCCAATTGTAATTCCTGTCCTGGAAATTTGTCTGCTCATGTTCTTTGAACTGTTTCTTTTGGTTTGTTGGCCTATTTTCTTATTGATACTGTATATAGGAATTTTTAAATCTGAGGGCAATGAGCTCCTTCTTTGTGATATAAGTTGCAAATACTTTTACTTTGTTTCTGATGTTTCACTTGGCTTACCCTGAGTTTTGCCATGAAAAAGCTTTTAAGGTTTATGTAGGATTTATTGGTATTTTATTGTGTAGCTTTTGGTTTCTGCTTGCTACTCAGTATGGCTTTATTCACTCTTGAGATTATAAAAAAAAATTCCTCATTCTTCATTTTGTTCTATTACAATTATTTTATTAAGTTCTTTTTAATATATTTAATCTTTGATTATTCTGGAATGCATTTCTGTATAAATGCCTTCTTATTTTTTCCAGATATCTACTTAGTTGTAGATTATTGAATCCATCACACTATTAAATCCATCTTTCCCCATTATTTGAAACGTCACTCTCATCATAAACTAAATTTCTGTATGCATCCAGATGAATTTCTAATCTTTCTATCATTTTCAATTGAATGGTTTAACATCATTTATTTAGCTAATCACCTATTGTTTATGGCTTCCTATTTTAATTATTACAAATGGGGCTGTAATAAATATCCTTTTAAATAAATCTTTGTTTGCACATCTTATTTTTTAGCATAAGTTCCTACAAAGGGAATTGCTGGGTCAAAGCATATACACACACAAAAATATTTTTATTATGGAAATTGTCTAAATACTCTAAAGCAGAGAGGATAGTATAAATCAAACTTCATCGATTTGCAACATTATACCAATCGTATTTCATCTATGTCTCCTACCCCCAGCATTTTTTTCTGGAATATTATGAAGCAAAGCCCAGACGTCATATCATTTCACCCATAATCACATCAGTATATCTATTCAATAACTTAAATCAGCATATTTCTCTAAATTAAATTTTTATGATTATTTCAAAAATGTCCATTTAAGATTTGGTATAATCAGGATCGAAACAGGATCCATATTTTGGTGGCTTTTGCTACTTACCATTCAGTTGTACCGATCTATACTCCCACCAGCACTGTGTGAGCATTGCTATTACCCTATATTTTTTCCTGTACATCATCAACAAGCCTTGTGAATCTTTCTTCCAGTTGCTGGAGTCAGAAATCTTAGAGCCCTCCTGACTTTCCTCCTCTCGCACCCCACACCATGTCTTTCAGGACATCCTGCTCACTGAAACCTCAAATCCATGCGGACTCTGCCCACTTTTCTCATTCTCTGTTGCTATCATCCTTTCTCACCTGGACCACTGCAGCAGCCTCTCTCTAGTCCCAGGTTCTCCCAGCAGCCAGAGGCATCCTTTAAATATACAAGTCAGACCCTGTCACTCCTCTGCTCTGCAACCTGCCATGGCTCCCACCTTACTGAAAGTAAAAACCGGGAGTGTACACTATCTGCCTTCCCACTCATTCTCTCTTGAATCTTCTTGCCTATTTCTCTCCCCCACCTTCCACCCTGCTTCACCCCAGTCCAGTTGCTCAGTCTCCTTGTTGTTCCTCCAACATACCAGGCACATGCCTACCTTGGGATTTAGCACTGACTGTTCCCTCTGTCTGGAACACTCTTCCCTACACAGCCCATAGCTACCACCCTTACCAGCGAGTCTTTGCTCAAATGTCTTCTCTCGGCAACTCAGTGCCCTTACCTCTGTATTTAACTTGTAACCTGCTCTTCAGGCCTTGCCACAGTTCTGCACAGCCATCTACTCTACTCCTCTATTTTTCTTTTTCTTAGCACTTCCCTTTCCTATGCACTGTGTCATTTACTTTACAAAGTGCCCATTGTTGTCATCTGTCTTCCCCCAGTGGACTGCAGGCACAGTGGCCAGGGATCATTGTTTTGCTCACTGTTGCATTCTGCCCTTAGAACAGTGCCTGGCACATAGTAGACACCCAACAGTATTTGTTGACTGAATATGAATCCGATAGACAAACGTGGTATATTACGGCTATATTCATTTGCACTAGAAAATTAATAGTGAATAATACCTTGAGTGAAAAAAATTAATAATGAGTTGTAATTCTTTTTTATACAATTTTTCACTATCTGTACTTTTCCTTTTGGGGGAAGGTCTTTTTGTCTTTCTTTGTTGTTCTATTGGAGCATTCTGGTAAAAGTTTATATATCAAAGATTGCTCCTTTGTCTGCCATATGTGAGTTTATATTGGCTTCTTCCCCCACCCCCAGGTTGCTTTTTTGTCTTAATGGATTTTTTAATTAATATGTATCAATCTGCTTTCAATTCTTGTTTACAAAGATCTTCTTTTGTCATCTAATTATTATTATTTTAATTCCCTCTACTTTTTAATTTCTCAAAAGTGGATTTTGGTATATGGTGTGATATATAGTTATAATATAATTTTTTCCAAATTTCTTAACTGATTATTGCAGCCTACATGTTGAGTAATTCTTCTTCTCTCCAGTGGATTTACAATGTTGTCTTTATCACCCAGTTTGCCTTCATGATCCAAAAATCCACATGGACAGGGGGCCCTGAGCCTTCTCCTCGACTCCAAACCAGGTCACCTACTCTTGAGGAGAAATTTGGAACGATTTGTGTGTGTATGAGTGTGTGCATGCCTGTGTTCTGGAACGGTTGGCTTCCTCTCTTATGACTCGCTTAGGATTAAGTTTCTGGGTAGAATTCCTAAAGCCATTTTCCCTCTTTTCTGAGCTGCCCTTTTCACATCAGAGGGCTAGGAGGAGGTGATTCTGCCTCGGCTGATTTCAGATTTATTTCTCAGGCTGGAGCCAGCGTGAGGATAGTGTTTGAAGATAGTGTTTTCGAAGGTGAAGACTTTGATGGAGGACCAGCATGTTTAAACAAAATGAGAGAGTCTGCAGTTTCCAGCAAGTAAATTGCCTCCTATGGATAATGGGGTATTTATGCAGCCTGCGAGTGGAGAATAATTTCTTTCCTATCCAGGCCTTTATCAATGATCAGGAAGGCCACGTGGGCTGGGAGGCTGGGAAACGGTGCGGCAGGACAGACAGGAGGGCTGCTGGGCAGGAGTTTGGTGAGTTTGGTGAGCCACAGGAGAGAGCGGCTCCCTTGGCTTCCCCTCAGCTGCTGAGAATTGGTTTCAGCTGGTGCCTTTTCCTTTCCGTGATTTGCTCTCAAGTTGTCTTCAGTTCCGTCTGGCTACCTTTCCAGAGGCTATTGTATTTGTGAGAAATTAGAAACAAGACGTGGGCCGTGTTTATCTGTGCCCTTGCACGTGAGGACAAGGTTGGTGCCAGTTAAAACTGAAAAATCACACAACAGAAGAGGAATTCTTCTCTGGATTAGAACCCATTCCTCCAACTCCCACCATTTGTCATTTCACCCTGAGTCTCAGTGCCATGAATTATTTGGCAGGTGACTTTATGAGAATTGTTTGTTTCATGGGCTCAGCTGCTCAAGCGGAGTTTTCTGCTTGCCACGGGCAGTCGAAGTCTTCTGGGCCCTGTTTGAGGCGTTGGAGCTCTCTTGGTCCGAGACGCTACGAAATAGATGAATTAGGAGTGGCGAAGTCAAGCTGAACAAGTGTGATCATCGCTGTCCTCTTGTTCTATGGGGTCACTGTAAACTGGTAAATGGCTGTGGCAGAAAGACACCGTCTGCTCCTGTTTCCTCCCTACCCCAGGGCTGAGGTTGTTACAGGTTGGGGAAGCAGTGGCCTTGGGCTGGAGGTGCACACCTGAGAGATTTTAGACCTGCAGGGACTGAATCTGCCGCTCAGCAGATGCCATATTCATCTTTTAAGATCTACAGGCCTATGGGGGTGGCAAAAACAAAGTCCTTTGTCTTGTCCTTCGAGAATGTAACATCCCTCCGGGGACACAAGGAGGATGGTTGCTCAGAGGTGGGTAGCGTGTGCTGCTTTGGTGGCAGCAAAGGAGACCTAAGTGCTCAGCACAGAAGGCAAGAAACGAGATGGTTTCTCTACAGGGGCAGTGACGTAGGAGGGCACTGATTCAGGGGAGACAGAGACACGCCTGGAGGTGTCCTAGGACAAGCCGGGAGGCTGCTGAGGAAGAGTCCCGCGTGGTAAAGAGAAGGGTGTGCCAGAGAGTAACAGGGAGATAGAGCGTGTATCCTAAGGGGGTGGCGAGAGGGGGCTTCATCCAGAACCATCACTGGGGAGTGAACTCAACTGAGCAGGCTGGGGTACATGCTACAAAAACAGAAGAAGAAGAAAAGGGAAGAAAAGCTTAGAAAATCTTAGAATGTCACATCTAGAAAGGATGCATAGTGTTTCCAGAAGTGTTTGTTTTGTTCAAGAAGTACCGGAGCTGGACAGTAGTTAGAACAGCAAAAACACTGTATTCAGGAGCTATTGCAGCCGGGAGGGGGAGACCTCAGTATAGAACTGGGCTCGGTTCCGACTACAGCGTGAACAAGTGGGGTTTATAGCCAGGGAGCAGGGTGGGGGTCAGCACATGGAGAATTACTGAGAGTGGACATCAGGGGTAAGGGGGATTTGGGTTAAATATCTAACTCGTCGGGCTTCTGGCAGAAGACAGGCAGGCATCGTGTGGGGGGCGGTGGCGGATGGGGAGGCTGATCAGATGTGGAGGGCAGCGGGTTCTCTCTAAACAGATTCTTGCCCACACTGGGCTGTGCTGGTCTGGCAAGGACGGGGCCTCGTCCAGAAGAGGCTTAAACTTGGGACTGAAATTTGGTTGAGGAGAGAGTCTTTTATAATATCAGTTTGAAGTATGAAGTTTAGGAGTTTGGGCTCAGGGCCTGGGTTCAAATCACCACTCTGATGCAACCACATGACCTTGGGTAAAAGGTCATAACTAAACCTCTTTCATGGGTTGTTGAGGAGAGCACATGGATTAATACAAAAACAGCACTTAGAACGGTGCCTGATACGTAGTCGACATACAGTAAGTGTTAGTTATTATTCTTCGAGTTGGAACTAGAAGAAATTGCTGATATGCCTTTTTTAACCTACACAAATACCAGTTTCATGTGGTTCAACCACACACACACACACACACACACACACACACCTGTGGATAACTAGCTTGTGCGTCTGCCATGGGGCTTTTGTCCGAGGGTCTCATGACCTGTGCTCTTTCGCTGTCTTTGTTTAGTTCTTCTCTCATGTATCATTTAAGGGTGGTTGGGGTGGGGGCTTCCTGACCGTCCCCCTTCACCAAGTGTGGACTGACGCTCCAGGTCACGTGGGGACGCCTGAGCCAGATTTGTGGGGGATCCCAGGCCTCCTTCCTGGCTCTCGTGAGCCGCGTACACCAGGCTGTGCCGACCCGTGTCACTTAGCACGGACGGTCGGGAAAATGCCTGGGTTTCTACAATAAAACTCTGCAGGGGCCGGAGACGCAATGTGAGTGTTAGCCGCTGACTTTCCTTGACGTTTCGGCGCTGAAGGATTCTGACTGTTCCCGCTGTGGGCTCAGTGGTGTTGCTGCCTTTTCCTGCTGAGAAAGATTCTCTGCTTGACCAAACTTTAGTCAGGCTCCCGAACCTTCTCCTGTACCTGTCTGTGAACTTCCTTATGAAATCCAGTTTTAGCAAGAAACCCTCACCCTCGAGATATGATCGCCTCTCTGTCCGATTTGGCTCCTCATCCTCCTCCACCTCCCCGGGTACTGTCTGGTCACCTCGGCCTGTCTGCAGCGAGAATCCTGCCAGGTCGGTTTGGCTGGAATCCCCCTCACCCCTGATGTTTCCATCCACTCACCTCCATGCTGCTCCTTGGTATAAATTCACACCTGCCCATGCTGTGTTCCAAGCTGAGCCCAATCTCTCTCCCCCACTGCAAAATCCCATTGCCACGTCCCTGTACCTGTGGTGACGGTCCTGAACAAAGTCTTCTCATTATGCTTTAACAAGTGCCTTTGAATAGTTTTTTTTTTCTTTAGCTCTGCTTGGATGTCCTGTTTGCTATCATACCTGGGTGTTCTGGAACCTGGCCTAGCATGTAGAATGGTGCCTGACACATAGTAGGCACCTAAGAAGTATCTGTTGAATTGAATTGGATAATCAAAAGATGAACTTAACCTTCCTGAGAGGATCCCCAAGACCCCAGCAAAGGGGAGGGGTGGCAGCCTTTGCTCAATTCAGTTTGTCTCTGGTTTCTTTCTGGAACGTGGATTTGTTCCTCTGGCCTGCTTATCAATGCTAAGACCACAGAGTCATTTTGTTTCCTAAGATGCCGATTATGCTCTGATCTCCAGACATTAACTTTTACAGCTTAGGAGCAATGATTTAATGAAAAATTAACTGTATCGATTATGGCTGTGTTGTTCTCAGATGAATTCTGCTCAATTTGCTGCTTGCAGGCACATCCAGTATGGCCTCTTGTGCTGAATGATGCGATGCCTGCTTTCTGTCCTCTGCCACCGGCCTAGTTTTCCCTGAGAAGGTGCTTGTTGCCATGTGGGAAATGGCTCCTTTTGGGAGGGGCACCAGGATTCTCACCCATTGCTGCAGAGTCTGCTGGACCGTGAGAAATGGTCCATCTCCTCTTAGGACAAACATGCAGCAATCTGCCCTAGAAACAGTCCTGGCTGAGAAGTCAGGAGAGTAGCTTTCTCCCGACTCAAACCTTTTCTTGTCCCTTGTTATTGATTGATTGATTGACTGAGACAGAGTCTCGCTCTGTTGCCTGGGCTAGAGTGCCGTGGCATCAGCCTAGCTCACAGCAACCTCAAATTCCTGGGCTCAAGGGATCCTCCTGCCTCAGCCTCCCAAGAAGCTGGGACTACAGGCATGCACCACCATGCCCGGCTAATTTTTTCTATTTTTAGTAGAGACAGGGTCTTGCTCTTGCTCAGGCTGGTTTTGAACTCCTGGGTTCAAGCAATCCTCGATTTTTTGCCTCCCAGAGTACTAGGATTACGGGCATGAGTCACCAAGCCTGGCCCCTTTCTTGTCCCTTTTACGAGGAACCTTTTCCCCCTCTACCGAGTCCTGGCCCCCTCACCTGGATCCACGTGATGTCTCAGCCGTAGGTGTGGGTCTTTCCTGGGCACCTTCTTAGGGCCCTGTGCTGAGGGTAGGGTCCACTCACAGTCCCATAATCACCCTAAGGTCTTTTCCAGACATAATCTGAATTGTCTACCTTTCTTTGAAGCTTACCTTTGTATTTATCTGGATCTTGAACTTCAGGAATGAAAGCCTAAGAGAGAGCTCCATGAAAGGTTTATCTCATAGGAGACTGGGTTTCTGTGCCTGAAACTGATGGGAAATGGAGGTGGTGTAATTGATACTGCCTTTTTGGAAGGCAACTTGGCAATATGTATTAAATACCTTAAAAATGTTTCTGCCCTTTGACCCAGTAATTCCATTCCAAGGAAGTCATCTTAAGGAAATGATCATGAAAGTACATGAAAATTTGTGTACAAAGATTACATTGTAGCATTATTTAAAATTGGGAATTATCTAAATGTCCCACACTAGAAGTTTGGTGAAATAAATCTTGCTATAGCCATATTATGGAATATTATTTAGCCATCAAAATAGTGTTTTAGGCTGGGTGTGGTGGCTCATGCCTGTAATCCCAGCAGTCTGGGAGGCCAAAGTGGGAGGATCACTTGAACCCAGGAGTTTGAGACCAGCCTGAGCAAGAGTAAGACCCTATCTTTACAAAAATAGAAAAATTAGCTCGACCTGGTGGTGCATGCCTATAATCCCAGCTACTCAGAGGCTGGGGCAGGAAAATTGCTTGAGCCCAGGAGTTTGAGGTTACTGTGAGCTATGATGATGCCACTGTACTCTAGCCTGGGCAACAGAGTGAGATCATATCTCAAAAAAAAATGTTTTAAAGACTAGTTAACACTATAGAAGATTGAAAATAGTAGTGTGTTAAGTGAAAAAAAATGATATAATGCAACATAGAGAGTGTGATCCCAATTTATTTAAGAATGTTTGTATATCAAAAAGTTTAGAATAAAATGTCCTAATACATTAGCAATTTTTATGCCGACCAGTAGCTTATAGATATTTTTTTTCTTTATATATTTCGAGGGCATTTTTCATAAGAAGCATCAGTTATGTATAACTTGGCAATGTAGCACGTCTTGTGCAGGTTTTGCTCCAGCCTTTTGAGGGACAGACACCTCGCTGACCCTCTGGACATGCAGTTATCACTGACCTGGCAGTGGGACCCAGACCCACTCCAGACTGAAAGAACTGCTGCGTCGGATGCTAGACACCCTCCTCTCTCCTCATCGTCTTTCCAGTGGGGTCAGCCCTGAGAATTTTGTCTCTTGTCATTTTGTATAGACACCCTCCAGAGAGTCTTGCTCTCATGCATATTCAAATCTAATTTAACTATTCTCCTTTTAGCCCTCCTAGGAGAATTCAGGGTCTCTGACCAGGCTGGGCTTTCCTTGCTAGTTCCTGTTCTAATTTGCTTTGTTCTTTTACCGCTGGGGGATTTTCCACTGGCCTTAACCTACCAGGCATGCTAAAACCAATTCAGCTTAATCTGTCAGGGTGTAAAAATTGGGGACAGATTAACTCTGTTCCAGTTCTTAAACCCTTAGAAGTCCCCCTCGCTTTCTGACTGTCTTGTGCCACTCTAGCTTAAGAAAGAAATTAGTGCTTTTTCATGGCCTGAGGTAGTTCATCTTTGTCAGTAGAATTTCACCACCTAATAAGTTACCGAGATGCTCTTCTTTCAGAATGCCAGCTAGGGAAGGGAGAATTATTTTTTAATTAAAAATGTGATTTTGGCTGTGAGGTCATGACAAAGGGTGTGCAGGGACACCTGAGATACACAGTAGAGTCATCCTGTTACCAACCCCTCAGTCTTGAGCACTGGGCCTGTGAGTGGTTTTCCCCGCACTCCAAGGGTTAACGGGGCTGGCCCTTTGGCAAGATGGCGGCCGGCCAACGTGAGTCTGAGGTGGGTGTTTATAGGAGCCCTGCTCAACACTGAGTCCTTACTTACAGCACACATGCGGTGACTGGTCGTAGGTTTAACACCTGCAGTTAACTGGGAGGGAGGATGGCCACTATTGCCTGCGTTAGGGTGGAAAGATTGGTAGGTGCTCTTGGTGCAGGTAGAGAAGGATTTCTCATGCAGAGATTAGGATATATAAAAGTAAAAAAAAGTTTATTTTATCTTCTTAGAGGGGATAGAGAACGAGAGAGAGAGTAAGGGCGGGGGGAGCAGGGAGACAGCGTGGCATCCCAAAGAAAGAGAAGGGGGTGCCAGCCCTGAGGCCAAGTGGCTCGCTGATTTTGAGAGGGATGAAGAGAAAAGAAAATAGCGATGGCTGTCAGTTGATAACAAAAGTGGTGGCAGGATGTCAAAGTCCAAGCTGTTGGTTTCCCTACCTTTCTCTGGAGGCGGGATCATCACAGGAGAGGTGACTCTGTCCTGGAGATGTGGCCCAGGCCTGGAGCTCGCACCTTGCTGTGCGCTCAGGAGCTCTTTAGAGTATAAAAAAGCAGATTCTCAAAAAACAATTTTAAAGAGAGAGATTTACATCTCTTTTCTGTCTGTTCAGCTCTTTTCAGAAGTTGTGCAAGACAGAACGCCTGTAGGGTGCCTGCTAGTGAGAGAACTCATAGGATTGATCTTTCACTGTTACTGGGGAATTGTGGGATTAGGATTTTCCTGTTATTTTTGCAAGGCCGCCCCTTCAGCCTGCCCTCTCTGAAAGTCTCTCTGCCACATTGACTAAAAGTGTCCCCTCTTCCCCGCACATCTCCCCAGTGTTCATGGTCTCATCCTTCTCTCCTCCAACTCCTTTGTGTCTTTTTTTCTCCTCAGGTAGATTTTAAGTCCTTTAAGCCTCCAAAAGTCCTTTGTGAAATAAGATTCCGTTTCAACAAACAGACCAATGCAGGAGGTGCTTCTGGGGCTGGGATGGGCTCAGGGGTGGCTGAGGTGTGTCTCTCTCCAGCCTTCTTCTGGGTCTGAGCCTGGAGTAGAAGCACAAGTGAGCATTTGTTGAAATGGACACAGTCACACTCAAATAACAAAAATCCTAAGGATTGAGAATCCCTTAACCCTTTTCAAAGTGTGCCCAGGAAAAAAAAAGCCAGGTTAAAAAAAGTGAGTTATACAAAGCAGCAGTGTATCCATCATCCATGTGGCCTATCCCTGAGTCTCACATTATTATATATATAACATATACATATTATGTGCTAGATATTATATATTACATATATACAATATATTATAATGTCCTATATTATGTGTTATATATTTATTATATATACATATGTGCTATATATTATATATTACATATGTAATATAATGTCCCATAGTAGTAAATGTGGGAACACTTCCGAGCTCCTGTTACATTCCCAGCTTCCTCCTCCTAGCACACTTCCCTCCTCCTTGAGGGCCTGTCCTCTTGCTCTCTGAGGGCCTCTTGGGGGGCCCTGTCTCCATCACCTCTGTGTTCTCTAATTACTAAAATCAATTGGTGGTATTTACAGACTGATAGATTATAATTAACTTAGATCTCATTCACACTAAAATCCTCACTGGGATTAAACTAGCATTTTATATGAAATTATAGTCATTTTATCCCCATTTTGTGTTCTTGTTGCATTATCACCATCACCTGTCTCCAAACTCCAGCCAAGTGTTTGCAGCTGCTCGCTAGAAGCGACCACCTGGGTATGGCTCAGGCCTCTGTCCTTGGTGTGGTCAAAAATCCCACTTCCCTTCCCTTTGTGACAGCCTGCACTTCCTCCTGAATCCTCTCTCAGTTGATGTCATCACTGCTTTCCCGTCACATATACTAGAAACCCCAGCATTGTCCTCAAATTCTCCTTCTTCCAAACCCTGACACCGGAATCCTCCCTGAGCACTGTCCACTCTATCCCAGAAAAGTCTCCCGGACCCTCATCCTTCCCTCGCTGTCCTCTGCCAAGGTGCAGACTGAGCTCCGAGCCCATCACCTCCCCCTTAGACTCTGTGACAACTTCTCATCTCTTGTTCCAACCTTCGCCCCTGATGCCTGAGCTCTTAGTTTGAAAATCTGATCCTTTTTTTGTTTTAAATTTGAGGCCCCTGAGGGCTTCCTGTGGCCTACATTGGGGATCACAAACTTTAACTCTAAAAGGCCATGGTGTAAATATTTTAGTCTTTATGGGCCAAACAGTCCCGATCACAGGGATTACATTCTACAGGTGTAGTACAAAAGCAGCAGATGACAGATAATGGGCACAGACATGTGGAAACGAATGAGCATGTTTGCATTCCAATAAAACTTTATTTACAAAAACTGGTAGTGAGCTATCCTTGGCCACAGACTGTCCTTTGCCAACCTCTGGCCTACAGAGGAGTGTCCAGATGGGTCTGAAAGCCTTTTGAGATCTCACCTTAGTGTACTTCCTCGCCCTCATCTCATCTCTCAGTGTTTCTTGTTTCTTCAACCCACCATGCAGCCAGTATTGTAGACATGCCTTTGTCTGGGAACATTCTTCCAACTCTGCCTCCTTGCTCTTCCCTCCATAGCCCTAAGATTCGAAAGATTCAAGTGTGACCCCCAACAACCCTTCTGCAGAGTTGTCCCTTCATCATATGGACTTCCATCAGAGTTTGTATAGACTTGTATTATTGCACTTGTCGTTCTTGCTTATAAACATCTGGTCACCTCTTGAACCATAATATAAGCTTCCTGCAGCCTGGAAAATTTCTTTTGCTAGTCATCTATCCTAGTACAGCATCCTAAACAGCAGCTCTTTATGGAATGAATTACTATATTAATCATCTCTAAATATGCATTCTTTTTTTTTTTTTTTTT
>VBSM01002153.1:32561544-32605025 GCA_008086735.1 Cheirogaleus medius | reverse complement strand
TTTTTTTTTTTTTTTTAAGAAAAAAGTGTTACTGGCATAATGAGAAGTAAATCTCTTGGGCTCTGGAACAGTATTATTTCTTTTCAAGGCCTTGCTTGGCTCAAGACGCCCTGCATCACTTTAGGGAGGAAAGGCGCAGATCCCTGTGGGAACGTGGACGCTGGTTCTGGGCGATTCCATATGTATGCAGTGACTGCATTCCTTCTTTCAGAAGATGTGTCTTACCAGGTGTCCTTTCATACTCCACACAATGACAGTTGGACAGGTTCCTATCACCATTACACATGCTCCTTTTGTGGCCCACAAAGGCATCTTGGAGGTGGTTAAAATGCCAACCTGTGCCTCACGTGCACGTGTTGCTTGAGATTGTGGAGGAAAATTTAATCCAAGCCCCAAAGCACAGCATGCTCACGTAACTCTGAAGCACAAGGGACGTTAGCTCAAAGAGGGGGATAAATTCCAATGAAAAGCACACAACATGACCGGGTTGTTCTTGAAAACTCGATCTGTGGTCCCCACTTCTCCAGGATGGGAAAGTGGCCAGGGCCCACTGCCGCCGCGCCGTCCTCCTGCAGCCGGGGGTGGAGGGCTCCCGCCCGTGCCACCGCCTGCCTGGTTTTATGGGCGTATTTCTCACACCCTGTGCTGCTATTAAAAATAAAAAATGAGGCACACGTGACATGTCTCTCTCAGACTGCAAGACCCATTTCCTTCTAATAAGCTTCTGGTTTGCCTGGGCTTCCCTTATTCTGGAAAGATTCAATCTCCAGAGGCTAACATTATGGATTTCTAGTTTTGTGCTTTTTTTCCCTCCTCTCTCTGCTGTTTGGAAAGAAAATGAAGTTAGTGAGCTTTGTCTGCTGCTTCAGACACCACGCAAATTCCTTACCTGGGAGCCAGGAGCGATACGACATGCAAATGGAGAAGGACAACTTTGTCCTACTTACCTGCAGGCCAGAGCACAATTCACTATTGCAAGGATGTGGAAACAACCCAAGCGCCCATCAATTCATGAATGGATTATTAAAATTTGGTATATGTATACGATGGGATATTACTCAATTATAAGAAATGACAGTGATCTAGCACCTCTTATATTTTCCTGGATAGAGCTTGAGCCCATCCTCCAAAGTGAGGTATCACAAGAACGAAAGAATAGGCTCCACTTGTACTCACCATCAAATTGGTACTGACTGATTAACACTAAGGTGCTCACAGGGTAGCAATATTCTTCAGGGATTAGAGGGTTGGGGGTGGGTAAACTCACAACCAGTGGACACAGTGAGCATTGTAGGGGGAAAAAGCCACACCTCAAATCATGGTTTGGGTGTGGCAAAGTCATAACATGTAACCAAAATGTTTGTAGCCCCATAATATCCTGAAATAAATAAATAATTAAAAAAAATAGAACTGTGAGCAGATACGTGCCTGTCCTGCCCTGGGCGGGACTGGGGGTGGCTAGCCTGCTTACAGACTGCAGATGGAGCGAACCGTGGGCATTGGAGGCCTCGAAGGAGCAGGCCCCTTCCCAACAGGGCAGTTCTGGAATGACCCCCGTCTAAGGTCTGACTTGCTAAATCCAGTTGCCCCAGGGTGAGACAGCTCTCCCTGTTCGTAGCCCAGGCAGGCAAACAGGGGTGCTAAGGCTCAGCTGCGAAAGCCCCACTTCTAGGCCTACTTCTCAAACACCCCCAACTAGGCTCCTCTGGGGTGTCCAGTGTAAGGATGCAGGTTGAAGTTCTCGAGATCTAGCACTCTAGAACAGCCACGAGAGTTCAGGATTGTGTCAGAAGAGATGGGAAGTAGAGACAGTGTCTTGGGAAGGAGGGGTCCAGCCTGTGGCTGGCTGCCCAGCCTCAGACCCCTGGCGTTTTCTACTGTTGCCTGGTATGTCTGGCCCCAGCGTAAAACCCTATTACAGATGCTGGAGGGAAATCCAACCTCACCCATTTTACTGGTGGGGAAATTGAGGCTGAGGGGGTTGCAGAGCAGAACTGGCATGTCCGCCTCATGGGCTGACTCCCCCTTCAGGAGTCCCTGCCTCTGCATCCTGCTATTCTCTGTGGCTGGGGATCTGGGCTGGGGGCACATGAGGTCTTGCTCTCTTCTCCGGTGTCCTTGAGCGCTGTGCACCATCACCTCAAGCTGAGCAGTAGCTCTTAGCAATTTTCAGGCCACCCAGGACTTGGCAGGAAAACATATGGCCGTTGTAGGTAATCTTGGGCATATTCTGTTGATGGGAAAAGCCTAACAATGCAGACAGACTCCTTGACTCAGAATTTGAACTGGACTAAAATTGGTTTCTGTAGCATCGGTGGAAAGAAAGGGTGGTGAACAGCAGATTAATAGGGCATGTAAGAGAACACAGCCTTCCCGTTCTTCTCTTAAACACTTTAATGATGTCCACGGATCCACAGAAAGGGAAGCTGGAGGACCTCAGGGGTCCTCGTGGCCAACCCAGCTCATTTCACGCACGAGCAGACCGAGGCGTCCGGGCTTGGCTGCAGACCTAATTAGCTAATGCGCCTGGCCGGGAGCCGAGGGTCCCGCTCACAGGCTGGTCTCCTGTCTGCTGGAGCCCACGTTCAGTCGCAGAAAGCATTCAGCATGCTGGATTAGCATCGATAATGAATTTGCTGCTAATGTATGGCCCTTATCCATTCAGACTCGTCTTTGACTGGACAGCTACCTGTCTACTGCGCCTCTTACAGTGTGTGTGGGGGGAAACATATAAAGACGGAAGGAATGTGGGAGGAGCTGACAGCTCACAGGAGGAGCCAGTCATGGGGCTTCGAGATAGGGTGTGCCAGGTGTCACGTGAAAGGACCAGGTGACCTGCACAATGGTCAACAGAAAGAGGGAGAACTTGGCTATAGTGAGCAAAGGCATTTTAATGGAATCATGGCCCCTGACTTGGACTTGAAGGATGGTTATATGATTTTGGCAGGGAAAGAGGAAGAGATGTTTCAGGTGAAAGTACTGGATATGATAGTGGAGAAATCTGAAAAATAGCACCCAAAGAGATCAGGTCCTAATCTCTGGAACCTGTAAATGTTGCCTTGGAAAAAAGGTCTTTCAGGATATGATTAAGTTAAGGATATCAAGATGGGGAGATTATCCTGGATTATCTGGCTGTCCCCTAAATGCCAACACAAATGTCCCTATAGGAGGAAGGCAGCAGGAGATTACAGACAGGAGGCAGATGTTAGAGCGATGCGGCCACAAGCCAGGGCATGCTGGCAGCCACCAGGGGCTGGGAGAAGCAAAAGGACGGCTTCTTTGCTAGAGCCTGCAGAGGGAGCTCAGCTCTGCTGACACCTGGATTTTTATCTAATGATACTGATTTTGGACTTCTGGCCTCCCAACCATGAGAGAATAGATTTTTGTTGTTTTAAGTCACCAGGTTTGTGGTAATGTGTTATAGCAGCCACAGCAAGCTAATGCAAAGAGGAAAGAGCCTTTCCAAAAGCCTGTTTGGGAAGGGGTGTGTAGCGCAAGGAATCTGCGAAGAGCACTGTCCACTATTTAGTGAGGTCGTGAGTAAATGGATTAGACTGCTAGAGCCAAGTGTCTTGTATTAGTTTGAAGAGTGAAGTAAGTTCCTGCATGGGTCTTAGCATCCTGATTGGAGCACAGGGCTGAGGATGAGATCCATGATGCCTGGTGGGTCATTTTTATTTCTCTGTATTTATTAGTGTTGTGCCTAATGGGAAGTCAATACTTGCAGCACGGCACGGTGAGTAATGGCAGCTGCCGTATCTGGGCCTGCACTCGGTTTATTGATGAAAAGTCGAAGCTGCTCTAGGTCTGGTGTCTTCAGATACGATTGATGAACCTGTCATCTTCAAGCTGTGACCTCGAATTCCCTGTGCCTTGCATCACAGGGGTGTGACATGTTAGGAAATGCTCAGCCAACGCGGGACTCACAGCCACAGTGGCTTTGGAGGAGGGGCCTCTGGGTGGAATTCAGAGCAATGCTGGTTTGGGATGAGAGGATTGGGGGGGGGTCTCCTGCCGAGCAAAGTGGCCCTTGTTGATAGCAGAGTCAACTTCTCTGCCAGCCCTGAGACTAAGTGATTAAAGATGCCTTTTGAGCTTTCATGACACTCCTATTGATCTGAGGTTGTTTATATCCATAAAACACCTGTAAATTAGGAGAATGCAATAAAAACAGCAGGGCACTTAACTCCTATCTTCCTATGAGGTTGAAAAAGCTTTCTGTACGGCTCCCGCAGCAGCAGGGATCTGAGGGATGTCAGCAGAGGGGAATCTCATTCTCCTTTCCTCCTAAGGGCCGAAGTTAAGAGGCAGTTTTCTCCTCGCAGCTCAAACTAGTCCTTATCTTTGCTCAGAAAGTGTCCTTGGATGACATGGTTTTCTGCTGGGACCACGGTCTAAACTGTGTGCTCATTACAGTGTTTTAGGATGCTCACCTGCCTCCTTTCTTTCTTTTTATTTTCCCTGTGCTACACTCCTTTCTTCTCCCCTCTGTTTCTTTTTTTTTCTTCCTTTCTTTTCTTTGTTCTTCATTTGACCTCTGTCTTATTTAACATCTCACTATTTGTGAAGCACTTACACGTTATCAGTGGATGATCACCAGTAACGTCAACCCAATAAACCCAGCCATGTGACCATTGGACTTTCTTTGCTTTCCCCTTGCAGAAATCCGAGAGGCCTTTCGGGTTCTGGACCGCGATGGGAATGGCTTCATCTCCAAGCAGGAGCTGGGCATGGCCATGCGCTCCTTGGGGTACATGCCCAGCGAGGTGGAGCTGGCCATCATCATGCAGCGCTTGGACATGGACGGTAAGACCCGGAGAGCCACCTGTCCCCTGAGACGAGCCCCTGTCTCTTCAGCGAGACCTTGGGTGTGTGGGAGGGGTTTTGCACTTTTGAGTCAAAAAACTTGGGTTCATGTCTTCGTTTCCATTGGGGGAGTGGAAACCTACACTAGAGTGAAGATGGAGGTCCCCTGCACCTCTTAGCTGTCCCATCCCAATGCCTCTGGCTCCCCAAGCCTTAGGCAACCACTTATCTACTTTCTGTCTCTATAGAGTTGCCTTTTCTGGACATTTCATGCAAATGGAATCATGTAATATGTGATCCTTTGTGACTGGCTTCTCTCACTTAGTACAATGTTTTCAAAATTGTACTGTTGTAGCATGTCCCACCACTTCGTTTCTTTTTATGGCCAAGTCATATTCCGCTATGCGAACATAACAGCTTATTTTATGTCTGTTGTTTATATACTGAGCCTCTGCATACAGTCTCACTGGGAAAACAGGTTTCACGGTTTTTGAAAAGTTTTGAAAAATGACTGCATTCGGTAATCTTTAAGGTTGTGTCCTGCTCTAAGATCCTAAGCTCTATCCCAAACTGGCTGTGACCATTCTCACCTTTAGATCCTGCCTTGGCTAAGGGTCTAGGAAGGAGCCTTCTGATTTTGTTTTGTCAACACACACTCTCATCTCCCTGAAAAGCAGCTTGATTCCTGTTAAAGCGGTCCAGGGTGGTGGGTTCCAGCACTCTCAGATTGAGCTTGCAGTACAGACCAAGAAACGGGAACCAGAGGAGGGGACAGAACGTCTCTTTGGAGGACTAGACAAAGGTCATGGTGGGGAGATGTTTGCCTGGCCTGCAGCCTAGTTGCAAGAGCACGGTTCTCTCCTGTTATCTTGCTGGACTTGTTGGGTGGATGATAATAAGGGTGACCATATGGTGAATGAACCCCCAGTGCCAGACACCAAGAGCAGCTGTAGACATTTATTTTCTGGTTCAGGACAGAGATGTTCTATCTGGGGTATTCAGTTGTACGAGCAGTGCCAGCTTGCCCTCCCAACTCTGACTGATTGTGACTCACCATGTCTTTGCAGGCCTGATTTGACCTTGCTTTGTATTTTAGAGATATTTCTGAAAAGCTGGAGCAAAGCACCTATTTTATAGCAAAATCTCTCTTCCATTGGCTTCCATCATCATTTCAGAGATACATTTATGGGAAAAAAGTTTCCTCCTTAAAATAGTAAAAATCTTAACCCCCAGGGTTTGGACTTTTGATTCTTCTCATGCAACTCCTATAATAAAACCTAGTCAAATGCACTAAATGCAAGTGGAATTAGCAACTTCAATAAAAACAAGCTCCGTTGCTGTAGAGAGTTATTCCTGTAAGTTATTCCCTGTTATATCCAGAAGTTTTCCCTATAATTGTAGTAGAGTCATTTATGCAGTATTTAAGGGTCTTTATCATAGTTCATCCTCGTTCTTTGTATATTCCCCCATTGGACCCCAGCTTATGGGGGGATTTTTACATTATTGCAAATCCTCATTGATCCCATGAGAACTCATTATTTCGAGGAGCTGGACAGGACTCAGGCAAGAACTCTGTTTGGGATGCAGTTTAGGAGATTTCAAGTTTCACCAATTTATTCGCAGCTCATCATACTCAGCTACCAATGCTGATGGCAGAACTTCCAAGCAAATCTTGTAGAGAATTTCTATTAGTTCCTTTAACAAAAGCCCATGTCATCAGCTATTTCATGGTGACCCATCAGATAAAAACACATTTATTTATTTTTGAAGTTCAGCTTCCTTGAAGTTTTGTTTTGTTGCCTACAAAAGATTTTGCACAAAATGTATGAAAACAACACAGCAGTATAGGCAAAAGGAATTGCCTGCATTATTTGTAAAATCCCTAAGTGTGAAAAGAGCTAAGTGAAAAATGCCCAATCTGAGGTTGAAATGCGTGTCTTTAAAAGTGTTTTGTAAAAGATGCCAATAGGTGAAATTTCTTGGGTCCCAGGTTCTGGATATGGATGGATTGCATGTTTTCCAGTGTCCTTGTCTTAATGAGGGCTTTTGAGCTGTTCTGTTAAAAAAAAAATAAAATCAGGTCCTAATTATATCTTTCCTTCCTCTCTTCTGTAACTGGGGATACTCCACAGAGATCTGGGCCTACCTAATTAAGTTTCTCTTTGGCTTGGAACATGTGAAATGGCAGAGAATTTTATGGGGATGATGCCAGAAAAAGGGAGTGTTTGGGGCGGGGCTTAGGATTCTTAGCTGTGAGATGCCTGGGCTTCCAGGCCATACGCTCTGGTGTCCAGCAGCAGCAGGAGAGGAGATGGCGCGGTCCCCGCCCACCCGAGCTGGCCAGGATTAGGAGCAGGTCTGGCCCGCACACCAGTCTTCTCTTTCTGGGGTCCCTGCAAGGTTGCCCGACAGTGAAGTCATACCTTGGCACGAGGCCCGGCTGGAACTAGCCAGAGTTTGTCTGTACAACCCAAGTTGACACATGAGGTTTTCATTAGGTGGCTCGTTGGGAGAGGGCTGCCTTGCCGGCTTACACATGTAACAGTCACCTCCCTGGATGAGGGATCTCGCCTGGATTTCCTGGGCACAGACCCAGCCAGACAGTTACAGAGGACAGAACGGAAGGCGGGCAGGAGGGTCTGGGATTACTGTGTGTGGGACAGTGGGGAAACTGACTCTGTGTGTGTGTGTGTGTGTGTGCATGTGGGTGCAAATGCACGCATGAGTGCCAAGTGGGCTGAACTACTACTCAGAGTTAAATAAACAAAAGCCTCAAACTTCTGCCCAATGCCCCGGGGCTTCCTCTTTGGCCTATTTACTGCAAAGTTTCCTTCCTAGAACTTTAACTCAATTCTCCAATCCCTTCCCCTTTCATCAGCCTCTGCAGGTAAAGTGGCTTTTAAACTAGCCCCAGTTGGGGACCAGGATTCACCTTTCCTGGGTGCTTTTTGCCAGGATCCATCAGTGCCAATTCTGGAAACCTGCAGCTCTTCTCCACCAGGCTGCTTGAGACATTTAAGCCCAGTTCCCAAGGCATTCATTGCATGTAAGCAATTGACTTCTCTCCCGAGCATATTAGTTATGTACCCTCCTTGGAAGAACTGATAAAAAAAGTCGCTCAAAAAATTATCTCCAAAGCTGAATTCTTTTATAGAAGCAGGTAGAGAACTGCTCTTTGGAAGTCATCCTGGGCTCGGCCATACTCCATTTGCTCTGTGGTCCCCACGGCAGCTGCTCGGGCTGCTCAGAGCTTCCTGCGTCATTCACCAGGGAATAAGGGCTTTGTGTCGTCAAGACCCAAGGGATATTTGGGGCTGCTTTCTGCATTTTCAGTGGTTTCAACAACCACATGATTGGAGCGAATCCAGCTAGCTTTGCTAATAGTTTCCGGAAACAGTTGAACCCGGAGGCTTGTCAGCAGCCCGGCCAATGCATGCCTCGCTCAGTTCCTAATGCGACCTCTGCTCTTTCACGCCGCCTCGCCTTCCCTGCACTCGGAGAGCAAAGTCCTTCTTGGAAACAAACGGAGAGCTGGCCTCTTCCGCCTTTATTTGCCTTCTGCTCCTCAGAGGTGTAGAATCTCATGCAATTCTAACAAATGTGTTGCAGTTTTGAAATTCATTCTCATTTCTCAGCATGTTTGTAGTTTTGTTTATTTTTTCCCCAGGTTCATTGCTGCCTGGGTGGTGACTTTAATTCAGTTCAGGTCAATTTAAAAGGGATTTATCTGGTGTCCATTATGTGTGAGCTTGCTTATTTTTATGGTTAACAAGATTCACTTTTGGTTCATTTTGAGACAAACCGCTGAGCTGCGTAAGTACAAAATCATGGCCCGAGTCACAGGAAAGGACGGTTTGCATTGTCCCCATTGTTAGCCCATGTGTCCCCATAGTCCCTCCTTCAATTGCCCATTCATTGAGAGTGTTCATCCTGCGTTGATTAGTCCTATTGATGTGACTTTTCTGTTTTCACTCGTGTGCTCAATTCCAAGCAGCGCTCACTTTCCACTCCTCCTTCAGACGCTTGAGTGTACTGACTCGAATGCTCTGGAGCTGCGTTAGGTCTATTTTGCGACCTAATGGAGACAGAACACACACTTCTTTTCCGTGCATGGGGGAAGGTGCTCACCCGCAGGCCGCATGAAGTGGAGCTAGCCGGCAAGAAAGGAAAGCAGGTGGGGACTTGTAGGCTAAAGCACAGCTTCCCCAACCCGACTGCGCATCAGGGACACCTGGGGAGTGTGTGGAACAACACACACAAAAACAGACTGGCAGAGACAGAATTCCCAAGGGGAGAGCCCAGGGCCCCGCATCCTTCAACAATCACATCAGGTTATTGTGCAGCAATCTGTTGACACAATTAGGGGATCTTTGAGTAGAAGGGAAATCTTTGGCTAAAGAGAAGTCATCCAGCCTGTGGCTATTTGTATGAGCAAGAAGGTCTGAGTAGGAGTTAAGTGGCTGAAAGGCGACAAGGAGATTTTCCTTTGGAACCTGATGAAGGAAGCAGGCAGTCTGTCTTTAGGGGTTCAGTTCCCTCTGCCTCAGGCAGGTGGCCCTCAACATGCCTGCACATGCAGAGGTCGCCACGTGTGGTCCAGGCACCAGCAGAATCGGCATCGCCTGGGAACTTGCTTAAAATGCTTCATCTCAGGCCCCACCCCAGACCTGCTGAATCAGAATTTTTCTTTTAACAAGATTCCCAAGTGATCAATGTACACATTAAAACGTGAGAAGCCCAAGTCTAGGGCACACTTTGAGAAATGGAAAGTGAACCCAATTACATTTCCTCCTTTGAGGGTCTTTCCAGTGGAGCAGAGGCACTCCCCAGTCTCCTGCCAGTAGCTAGGTGCGTGGGGCTTTGTGAGTTTAAAACCTCGAAGTCATTCATGAAGTCACAAGTTTTGGTGCAGAACAATGAAAGGAAAATGTGTCTCCAAATGCTTGCATTTGTGAATAAGCCTGATTAGCGTTAAACTATTTTGTATTTCATTCTGTTCGTGAGTTATTGCTGGATCTTCTCCAGTCTGACTGTGGTAAGTTTTAACTGGGTAATTAATGATAAAAAACACTTATGCAATGCTTGCCAGGCCCCCAGTAATAACACTGGGTAAAAATAATACTAGGTAATACATAGAGTTTTCATCATGGGCAAAACATTGTTCTAGAAACGTTATTTGCTAATTTATTTATTCCTCACATTAGATGTAGGTGCTAACTATTATGAATGTCATTTCATGGATGAGAAAAGTGAAGCACAGAGGTTTCAAGTAACTTGCATGGGTCATAATACTAGTAAGAGCCATATGGATCTAAGATCTTAGCCACTGGTCTTGCAGATGTATTATTCTTCTTGTGATTTTAGTGGATATAGGTCACTTAGGGTGACAACAGGACATTAAGGCAGTAACTGAACACACACACATACATACACACATACACACACACCCCTAAGGCATCAATACCTTGGTATTTCAAACTTATATGTGAATGTTTGGGTTCTCAGTTACTGTTGCCAGTACGCGTCCAGAAACATGGGGTCCTCCTGAGGTCACCGTTGGTTGGGTGAAAGGCTCCAGCCACTGTCCAGATTATCCCTGTGTGAAAGCAGAATGCGTGAGTTGAGGACAAGTGTCTCTGGCTTTCTCGTTGTTTCAGTGAAGGGAGAGTCCTTTAGGCCTTCCTGGGGATATGTAGCAGCGATGGCAGATGTTTGTGACAAATCCACTCTAACACGCCTTTCTCCCTAAGCGATTCCTGCCTCTACAGCATGCCAGGAGAAGTCTGCCATCTCCATCTCACTGCCAGTTTGCCACATTGAATTCAAGTTCCAGCCAATGACTAAATAGACTGAGTCACTTCCAGCTGCTCCAGCCAATATATTAAAAACAGAATTTCTGGTATGCACACCTGTTTCAGCAAGCACAGCCATATCCAGTGTCATAACCTGTCTTCCTTGGTTGAACACCCTGGAGTCCATTGTCACTCCTATCCCCCAGGTTTATGCTGATGTAAATGGGCTACATCTTGCCACTCTGTGTTCTTTCTTATCAGACCTGGAACTTTTCCCCTGGGATGTGCTGATCTGATTCCAGTCATGGGTTTAGAGACAGTGAAACTTTGTGGGAATAGATCTTGGAGAAATAAGCATCCCCTTTCAAGTCAACTGTGTCTATGACAGGTCTTCGCGGTCTTTGACTTTACCTCGTCTGACTCCAGGGAACTGTCAGGACATCAGGGATACCTGGGGATGACTCAGTTTTCTAAATCCACCTAAAAATCCCTATTCTAAGTCTCAGGTCTCACTCCTTTCCAATCAGGACCCAGAATTTCACATAGGAGACTTGATGAGTTTGCGATTTCAATTTATAATTCTGCAGCCCACGCAATTACATTTGGGGTCTTCCTTGCGGTTATAAGAAATCAGTGACTATTTTAGGGCCATCATGGAAGAACTCTCGCCCTCTGACTGTGGCTTGAGCTGAAAGTTTAATGGCTTGAGCTTGTTTTTTCTTTTAAGGATGTTCAGAGGCAGACAACCCACCCCACAGTCCTTGTCATCATTGCTATCATAAAGGTCAAAGGTGGGAGACATTTGGGTCTTCCAAAGCCTTGCTTTCAATAATTACTTTATCCCAAGAAACCACAGATGACATTTAATTAACCATGATGCCAGTGCATGCCACAGATACCAGAATCCCATATTCCATTGGCAAAGAGGTTAGCACCTCATTTAAGATTAGAGATACACAAACCTGTCTTGGAATCACACTTAGGGAGTTTGTTTTCTCCCTGGTACCACATACTGTACTATCTTGAATGCAGAAATCATTCTGGCTTTCTAGAAGGGAAATTACTATATGAAAGATAGGAAGCTGCTAAAATTCTTCATGATAAATAACATTTTTCTCAGGCAAGGTTTACCAAAAGGAATGTATGAAAGTGCCTGTCTTAGAACATCCTGACCAGTATTGAACATAATTATTTCAAAAATCATTGTTAATATGATTGCTGAAAAGTGGGGACTTGTTTTGCTTTAACTTATAAGTGTGAGGAAGAATTTTTTATATATTGATTGATTTTATATACTCATTTTTTTCCTTTTGCGAATTGCCTACTTTCTCTTCAGATCGTTTTTAGTAAGGATGGGCTGAGTCATGCTGCAGTAATAAATAATACCCTCAAATATCAGTGGCTTAAAAGCACAAAATTGAATTTCTCACTCATGGTGTCTGTCTATTATGGGTTGGCTGAGTCTTTTCTCTGTGTCATCCTAACTCTGGAGTCCTGGCAGAAAGAGGCTCCAGCCTGTACGTGCTTCTATGGGAGATACGGCAAGGGAAAGAGACCAGGTGAATCACACAATGATTCTGGAAGTTTTGTCACTTCTATATACATTTCACTGGCTAAAGCAAGTCACATGGCTGTGCCTAATATCAAAGGGTGTTAGAAAGTACAATCCATTTATATGCCCAGAAAGGAAAGAACTGGAAATACGTGGTGAACACCACTAAGGATGACTTTAGGATTTTAGGCTTTTTCTTTTTTTATTAGAATGCTATATTCATTGCAAAATTTTTATCTCAGTAAGAATTCTTAGAAATATTATGAATAGGGCAAAACAATTATTATGGGAGATTTTACAAATTCCTTTCAGATTGGTCAAGTAAGTAAAACTAAGTAACAGAATTTGAACGACATTGAATGTGTGTGCATTACTCTGTGTGTGTGTGTGTGTGTGTGTGATACAAATTTTGTACCCTTAAAAAGAGAGTAGCTTTTATTTTAAGCGATTATAGAAATTAACAAAAATATGTCTGTCTATGTATCAGGTCACAAAGGCAACCTAATTAAACTCCAAAGGACAAAAATTATAGGGAGATTCTTTGGTTACAATGCAATAAACCAGAAAGTAATAGCAAAGTTTGAATAAGAATCCCACTCATTTGGAAATTTAAAAATTAAAAACCTCAAACCTCTCAATCTAATGAACAGATCCAAGTGCTGATTCTTTGAAAAAGAAAAGCAATAAATTGACAAAGATAGCATATTTAATTAAGAATGAATGTGTTATCACTGAAATAAACTAGATATGAGAGATAAATGTGGGAGAAAGAATACTTGATACAGTTTCATGTTAATGCAATTGAATATCTACGTGAAATGGAGATTTTTTTCTGGAAAAATATGAATTATTGAAATTGATTCAAGCTGAAGTCAATAGTCTAAATCAGAAGTTGCATACTTGCGGCCTACCAGCCAAGTACAGCTCATAGCCATGCTTTATTTGGCCCATATGCCATTTTATAAAGCAGAAAATCTCACATTAAAAATCCACATTTTTCTCTCCTCTTAAAATATTGGAGAATTTGGCAAGATTAGACCTGCATTCCTTTGCTGCAATAATTTGGTGGAGTTGAGTAGTAGCTATCCCCTCTAGGTAGGGCATATGTTGTAGTCTCCACCATTTAATATTGTTTTAAACCTGTCTGCTTTGCTTTTGATGAGCTGGCTTGGTCTCTATAGGTTTTAAAGTTTGGGACCCTAACCTACATGCACCAGAAATAAGGGACACTTTTACTATTGTATTTTCATCTTCATTTCTCTCTCTCTCTCTTTCTTTTTTTTAGAGACAAGGTCTTGCTCTGTCACCCAGGCTGGAGTGCAGTGGTGCGATCGTAGCTCACTGCAACCTGGAACTCCTGGGCTCCAGTAGTTTTCCTGCCCCAGCCTCCCGAGTAGCTGGGACTATAGACATGCACCATCTAATTTTTCTTGTTTTTTGTAGAGATTAGGTCTCGCTATGTGTTGCTCAGGTTGGTCTTGAACTCAAGACCAACTCAATCACTTCAAGTGATTATTCTGTCTCGGCCTCCCAATGTGCTGGGATTATAGGCGTAAACCACCATGCCTGGCTTTATTTTTCTTAATTGTAGGGAACTGATTTTTTGTTTGTTTGTTTTTCTGCTTTTGTTTTGCTTATTTGTGGTCCATTTCTAGCTGCTCCGGTAGATTACTTATTTTAATTCTTCATTATTTAATAATTAAGGCAACTAGGGTGAAAAATTGGCCACTGAGAAGAGCTTCAGTAATATCTCCCAGCTTTTGATAGTTTTGATTCTTTTCTTTTCTTTACAATATTTTATTGTAATTTTTAAAAATTCACTCTGCTACTCTACAAATGTTATAGGAAAGTATTTTATAATTTCTGAGCCATGAGGATTTTTTAAGTTTTAGTTTACATTTCAATTTTCCATTTTCATTGCATTATGGAAGGTAAGTATGACCTGCTATTTGGTAAGATTTTCTTTGCAAGCAAGAATGAGATGCACTTTTATGAAGGTATTGCCTCTATGGTATAAGGTTTTTATATATGCATAGAAGTTATCTTCGCATTAACTATGTCCCCTTCACCCCTATTTTTGGTTATTTTGTCCAAGATGAATTACTGTGATGTGTTGAAGTCTCCCACATAATGTTATGTTGCTTACTAAGTTTACTTCACCAGTTTTTATTTTAATTTTCGTTGCTCTGTCTGCCCTCATGGTGGATTTTACCTTTTGCCAGTGTAAATGTTCTTTAAATGCTTTTTATTTCTGTTGATTTTTGCCACATGACCTTTTTGCTTGTGTTTGCATAGCATTTATTGTTACATGCAGTGGTCACTAGAGTCCTGCACAATTGTTCAGTTTCTTCTCCTTCCAGGAACACGGCACTCAATGCACCACCCTTTTCTATGATTTTGTTAGGGGAACCTTTTACACAATCTATATCATTACATTTTCATTTTTAATTACTTGGAGAGCCTTCTTATTGGTAAGCTTAGCCTATTTATATTTATTTCAGGACATTTACATTGAGTCTCAATTCTGTCATTTTGTTTTATGCTGGCTGTCATGTGTACTTACTATTAATTTTTTCTTCTTTTATGACTATAGTGTTGTTTGGTTTTAAATATTATCCTCTCAGTTGTTTGGAACTTAGATATCTTACTTTTAGTCTCTCTAGTGATGGCCATAAAGTTTGTGTGAATTTATCTCCAATGCTAACATCACTTGCAAATTAATAATACTCTCTATGGAAGATGAGAAGTTAAATGTTCTCTCCTTCCCTTTTCTATTCTTTGTTAAGTTTTTGCATTTTTTTTTACAATTTTTATTATTTTCCTCTCCTTTTAAAATAATTTTTATTATTTTCAATTTTAAAGATATTATCAATTATATAACCATATTTGGTTTTTTTGGGTTTTTTTGTGTGTGTGTTTTGGTTTGACTATCAGGAGTTTATTTATGGGGACAGAATAGTTAGCAAACCAGAAAAATCCAGGCCACACACATGCCATGAACTATATATAATGAATGATACGTATAAATAATGTATGGACATGCAGGCTGATTAGTGTCTTTCAACTGGCATTGGCCACGGACAGTGGACATTGGTCATTGGTCCATGGTCCACTGGACATTGTTCCATGGACTGTTTTTCAGAGGTCAACCAATTGAGAATCACTATGTTAATTTTGTGCTTCTTTCCAATTGCTTATTTAATTGATGTCAACTGTCTTCATTATTAGGTCAGTTAACCTGACAAAATGATTGATTACTCTTTTTTAAAAAAAAATTTTATTTCAGCATATTATGGGGATACAAAAGCAATCTTAAGCAAAAAGAACAAATTGGGAAGCATAAATTTACCAGACTTCAAGCTATACTACAAGACTATAGTAACTGAAACCACATGGTACTGGCACAAGAACAGAGACATAGACCAATGGAACGAAACTGAGAACCCAGATATAAAACCATCCTCATATAGCCATCTAATCTTTGACAAAGCAGACAAAAACATATTCTGGGGAAAAGAATTCTTATTCAATAAATAGTGCTGGGAAAATTGGATAGCCACATAGTAGAAGGCTGAACCAGGATCTGCACCTTTTACCTCTCACAAAAATCAACTCATGGTGGATAACAGACTTAAACCTATGGCGTGAAACTATAAGAATACTAGAATAAAATGTTGGAAAAACTCTTATAGACATTGGCCTAGGCAAAGAATTTATGAAGAAGACCCCAAGGGCAATCACAGCAGCAATAAAAATAAATAAATGAGACCTGATCAAATGTTATAACCATATTTGAAATACTTATTTTGCCCGTACACTTAACTGTCTTTAGCACTTACACTCAGCTATATATAACTCGTTTTTTATTTCTTATCTTTCATTAATATACAATTGCTCTGGCATAAAATTTCCAAAATTTCATTGTTGTGGGGTTTTTTTGTCCAGGAAGTTGATCTCAATCTTTAATCTTCTTAGTATTGTAACTCTGACAATATCTTCCTCTCAACACTTATACATACTCAACAACTGGATTAGATATAAAATTCTTGGGCTACGACCTTTTTCTTTTAAAGTCTGTGACTGCCACACCATTATTTTGGGAGTTTAATAATGTTAAGTTCGTGATAACCTACTTTTTTTTCCTTGTAAATAATCTAATTTTTAGGATGTAATCATTATCTAGGAAGTTTGAAAATCTCACCAGTCTGTAGTCTCTTCTGTGTTGCTGTAGTTGTGGTGCTTGGTGTTATGACTATCATTGTTATGGTTACTTGGAATATGATTCACACTTTCAAGTTTAAGACTGAATTTTCTTCCTAGAAAACATTTCTTCCACCATTTTTTGTTTCCTGCTTTCGTGCCATGTATTTCAACCTCTCTGTGTAGTCTTGTTAGATCTTGGGCTGTCCTTTCTCCACCTTCTTCCTTAGCCTTCTCTTTCTCATATATATTTTCTACTTCACTACTTTGTTTTCCAGTGACGGGTCTACTGATGGCTGGATTTCATTTCTGTAACAAAGTTTTCTCATCCCTGTGCAGTTCTTTCTCGTCACTTTTCTAACTTGGTTGATGTGATGTCCTCTCAGTGTTGTTGAGGACATAAACCAGATGCTCTTCTAACATTCTTTTGTAGTTGGTCCTTACTGCCGAGCCATTGTTGAGTTCTCAGACAACTGTTGGTGGCTTTTGACTTGCAACATCTTTTCACAGGTCTCTTGGTTTTCCTAGTAGAGGCAGATCCAGCCTGTCTAGTGCTGGCTTAGGTCAGGTGAGGCCAGGCTTTGGCAGAGATGGACCCGGGGGGGACATCAGTTGAATCCCCTTCCACTCCAAGCAAAGAATGGATGGAGTGAGGTTATTTTAAATGGGTAGTTTATTCAGCATACCAGGAATATTGAAAAGGAAGCTGAGTAGGTGTCTCTTATAGTTTTGGCATGCATGGGATCCATGTATAAAATGCTTCCTGAAGTTTCTGGGTCTTTGCTATGTAGGGTGCCTCTTATTTTTAATTTCTGCCTTATTACAGTGGGTAGAACTTTTAGATCAAAATTACGTAATGATGGTAATTTCAGACACTCTTTTGTTTCTGACTTTAATGGAAATGTCCCCAGAGTCTGAGTTTAAATTTGAGAATGGCATTGATTGCTGTTTGAAATAGACATTATTATGGTTAAGGTAATATCCTATTCTTGGTTAAACTTTTTTGCTTTTAAATCAATAATGGTTTTTGAGAACCTTTTTGGCACCTGTTGAAATAATCACATAGTTTTTATTATTGTATTTGTTGATAATATGTATTATTTAACTGTATTAACTAAAATTTAAAAAACTCCTACAGTTCAGGGATTATGTCTCCTTAGTTAAGATGAGTTTCTCTCTCAATATCCTGTTGTGTTTGACTATTATTTTATTTTTTTATATAGGTTTTACAAATATATCCATAAAAATAGTTGATCCATTGCTTTTCCTTTCCATTTGCAGGTTATTAATACCAATATTATGCTGAATTTATAGGTTATTTGGTACATTTCTATCTTTTTATGCACTGGAAGAGATTATATAATTAACATTTTTGAATATTTAAACATATTTCTGGAACATCATGTAAAACAGGAAACAGTTTAGGGTAGTTTTTAAAAACAGTATTTAGTTTATGTCATGTTTACTATTCAAGTGATCATTTTCTTTAGTGAATTTGATTATCTGTTTGTTCCAGAATTCATCCATTTCTTTTTGATTTCAAAGGTATTAACATATATGTATACTTGTCATTCTTTTATATTTTAATGCCCTTTAATTCTATAAATTATTGTTTTATCTTTTTTTTCTTAATTTGATTTCCAGATGATTTTCCTCATGGATATATTTTTATTCAGATAATTATATCACTGTCTTGATTAATAGCATTAATAATTTACATTATGGATTTTAATTCTGCTATTAGTTTTATAGTTTTGTTGTATTTTTTTATTATTTTTTCTGCTTCCTTTTTATCTCAGCCTGCACCACCTGATTTTTACTTTTAATTAAGACATAATGAAAATACTGTAAAATGTACAGTTCTTGAGTGTTCAGTTTGATGAGTTTTGACAATTATATACAGAAGTGTAACTCATACCTAGTGTAAAATACAGAACATTTCTATTACCCAAATTAGTTCCTTGACAAAGAGATTTTCCCACTCTGTGGCTTACATATTCATTTCTTTATACAGTACACCCTCGTTATCTGCAGGGGATATGTTCCAAGACCCCTACTGGATACCTGAAACTGTGGATAGTATCAAGCCCTATATATACTATGCTTTTTCCTATACATACATACCTATGATAAAATTTAATTTATAAATTAGGCACAGTAAGAGATAACAGCAATAACTAGTGATAAAATAGAATAATTATAACAATTTACTTGAACGTGGTTATGTGAATGTGGTATCTCTTTCTCCCAAAATATCTTATTGTACTTACCCTTCTTGTAATGATGTGAGATAATAAAATTCCTACATGATGAAGTGAGGTGAATGACCTAGGCATTGTGATGTAGAGTTAGGCTACTACTGAGCTGACTGTAAGGCAGAAGGAGGGTCGTCTGATTTGGGTGGTCCTGATCATTGAGCTTTGACAGCAACAGGAGCAGACGACATTCATGACGAACGCGCAGCACAGAGACATAGACAAAGGGGTGATTCACGTCCCTGGTGGGATGGAGCAGGACTGCATGAGATTTCATCACACTACTCAGAATGGCACACAATTTAAAACTTTTGAATCATTTATTTCTGCAATTTTCCATTTAATATTTTTGGGCTGAAGTTGACCAGTTGACCACAGGTAACTGAAACTACGGAAAATGAAACCACAGATAAGGAAGAACGACATAGTATATAGTGTCTTTCCATTAGCGGACATTTTAAACTTTGATTAAATCAAATTTATCACTGTTTTTCTTTCATGTTCAGTGCTGTCAAAAAATCTCTGCCTGCATCAATGTTATAAAAAATATTTTACTGCATTTTCTTCTAGAAGATTTATGGTTCTAGCTTTTACATTTACATCTGGGTTCCATGTGAAAGTAGTTTTTGTATGTGGAGTGTGGTAGAAGTTGAGGTTTGGTTTACTCTGTACAAGTTTTTAGTTATCCTAAGAACAATTTCTTAAAACACCTTTTTATTTCCCTCATTGAATTGATTAAGAACCTTGATTGGACATCGTTTGGCCTGAAATGTGGCAGTCTGTTTTTGGACTCTCTATTCTATTTTTTAATCTATTTGCTCTATTTTGTACACTTAACACTGTACTATCTTGATTATAATAGGTTTATGTTAAACCCTGAAATCAGGCAATGTAGGTCCTGACACTGTATTCATCTTTTTCAGAATTGTTGCAGTTCTTCTAGGCCCTTTGTAGTTCCACATGGACTGTAAAATCACCTTGTAAATTTCATCAACAAAACTATCTGGGTTTGGATCCCATTTGCATTAAATCTATAGATAAATGTTAGTACCACGGACATACTGAAAATAGTAAGTCTTCCAAACTATAAAAAGGATATGTCCCTCCATTTCTTTAGGTCTTATTGAACCTCTCTCAACAACATATTGTATTTTTTCTTTGCAGCTTATTTACACATCTTTCATTAGATTCATTCCTAGAGACTTGATTTTTAATGCCATTCATTGTAGATTTTATTGTTTTTAAATTTCACTTTTCAGATTGTTTGCTACTCGTATGTAGAAATACAATTGTTTTTAAAATTGATTTTAGATTCTTTGTTATCTTGCTAGCCCTAGTAGTGTTTAATAGCTTCCATAAGATTTTCTACATAAAGATGTTGTCTGTGTAAAAAGCATTTTTAATTCTTCCTAATTTTTATGCCTTTTATATTTCTTTTCTTGCCGTATTCTATCAGCTAGGATTGATTGAATGATAAGAGGGGATATTTTTTGTTTCTTTCTTGATCTTAGGGAAACTCTTTCACCACTTAGTATGAAGTTAACTATAAGCTTTTTGTTTCATGGTTTTATCAGACTAAATTTCCTCTGTTCCAAATTGCTGAGCTTTTTTATCTTGAACAGGTGTTGACTTTTGTCAAATGCTTTTTCTGCAGCTATCAAAACGATCACATGTTTTTTTTTGTTCTGTTAATGTCGTAAATTACATTGACATTTTCAAACCAACTTTATATTCCTAGAATATGCCACCCTTAGTCATGATGGCTTTTCTTTTTCAGACACTGCTGGATTTGATTTGCTAATATTTTGATAAAGATTTTTGCATCTATGTTTTATGAGATATGTTGGTCTGTAGTTTTCTTTTCTTATAGTATCCTTGTCAAGTTTCAGTGTCCCTTTAGCTGGCCTTTTAAAATAAGTTGGGAAGTATTTTTTTCTCCTCTATATTTTGAAAGAGTTTGCTTAAGATTGATATTTTTCTTCCTTAAATGTTTATTTGAAGCCATTTAGACCTAGAATTTCCTTTGTTAGAAGGATTTTTTTTCTCAAATTATATTATAAATCTTTTCAATCATGCAGAAATGTTGAATAAATGGTGCAGTGAACACCCAGGTACTCATCACGTTGATTTTACAATATTATGTTTGCTTTATCATGTACTTATTCACCCCTCTCTGTGGAGGCTTTTTCATTGTGAAGTACTTTGAAATCACAGAGCTAGTTAGATTTTCCATTTTTTTCTTGCATTACCTTGTCACTTTTGTAGTTCAAGAAATTTGTTCATTTTAAAATGTAAGACGTCAAATTTCTTGACATAATTTTTTTTTTTACTGTCACCTACCTAATTATCCTTTTAATATCCACAGGCTCTTTTATTCCTGCCTTGTTAGAGGATTTTCAATTCTCTCGAACATTTTTGAAAAAAATTAACTTTGATAACTTCATTGTTTGTTTCCCTATTGTTTATTTCATTTATTTATCTATTTATTATTTCATTGATTTCTCTACTGTTGTTCTATTGTTTATTTCATTGATTTATGCTTTTATTTTTATATCATTTTCTTCAAATTATTGGTTTAATTTGCTCTTCTTTTTCTAATGTGTTAAAGTGGAACGTAAAATCATTGATTTTAAACCTACTGTCTTTCTTAATATAATTGTTTAAAGGTTTAGTCACATTGCATAAATCCTTTTTAAAAATTGTGGTAAATTTTATTACACATTCAGAGAATTTGACCTAGTCTGAATAGAAAAAGAGGTAAGGCAGACCAACAGTGATTGAAGACTTCCTTCATGTTAAGGAAGGAGGCATATACCCATTTTACAGGTGAGGAGACTAAGAGTCAGGTTAGTTCGTACCTTGGCCAAGAATCCATAGTAAATAATGGGGCTGGGATTTCACCTCTAGTCTTTTTGGCTCCAGTGATCAGAAAGCTGGGTAGAACTCCCACTCTACCCTGCTGCTGCCTGGAAATGACAAACCCTGGAATGTGGTAGCAACGTGAATAACAGCAATGATAACAATTATTTGCCTCTGCAGAGTATTTGAAATTTTGCAGTGTCCTCATTTCTTCCCCCTCATCTGTTCTGACTGCACCCCTGTAATAATCAGTATGGGTGTGTGCACCCCTGCAGAGGTGAAATGTGGAGAGAGAGGAGACCTTGCATACTTTTCTAGGGTGCATTCTCTTTTCCAAATATTCAAGGTGTTTCTCACTCCATAAATATTCATATGACATTTTATATAATCATTCAGTTTGAAATATTTTCTAATTTCCCACTTATGTTTTTCTTTCCTTTTGACTTATAGGCTGGTTAGACATATAATACTTAGTTTCTACATAATAGTATATTTTCTTGATATCTTATTGTCATCATTAAACATCACCTGGATATCTGTTGTTACCATTGCCATCAGAAAACATACCTTGTATGAGTTCGATCCTTTGAAATGTACCATGGCCCAGCATATGATCTACGTTGGTTTCTTATGCACTTGTAAAGAATGTGAATTCTGCATTACTGGGTATGGTATTCTGTAAATGTTAATTAGGCCAAGCTGATTGATAGTGATGTTTAGATATTCTATATCTTTACTGAATGTTTTTCTTCACCTACCAATTACTTTCAGGAGATGTTAAATTCTCCCACTATGTGGGTTTGTCTATTTCTCCCTTTAGTTCTGCCACTATTGTTTCATGTATTTTGATATTATCTGTAGGCACACACATTTAAATTGTTATGTTTTCTTTATGAATTGATACTTTTATCATTATGAAATATCTCTCTTCTCTCTGATACTCTGTCTTGAAAGCCTACTTTGTATGATATAAATATAGTCACACAACCTATATTGCTTAGAGTGTGCATGGTTTACTTTTTAAAACTGTTTTACTTTCAATTTGTTACTGTGTTTATATTTTACGTCTGTTTATTGGAAGCTGCATATAGTTGGGTCTTTCCTTTTAGACTGATCCAATCAGCCAACTCTTTTTAAAATAGTGTCCATTTATAATATATGAAATTATTGATAGGATTGGATTTAAGTCTGCCATTGATATATGTTTTCTATTAGAACAATCTATTCTGTGTTCCTCCATTCTTCCTTTTCTGCCACCTTTTGGGTGAAATTAGTGTGTGTGAGTATTTCATTTTGTCCCTCCTATTGCTTTGTACATGAGCATTTAGTGGTTTCTCTAGAGAGTACAATATACATTTTGAACTTATCAGTTTTGCTTCAAATAATCTTATGCTACTTCATTAACAATCTAAGAATCTTACAGCATATAACTGTCAATATATAAATATATGTTGTCCTATATTTTACTTCTCCATATACTATAAACCCTCCAACTTAATGATATTATTTTTGCTTTAAACAGTTGATAGTCTTTTAAAATAATTTAGAAATGCACATATATATTTGCTGTCATTTATTATATGATAAGTAAGACTTTTGTATTTATCATCATTTTACCTTTTCTGGCACTCTATTCCTTTTTGTGTATCTGGGTTTGCGTCTGGTTTCAATTGCCTTCAACTTAAGAGATCTTCTTTTAGCATTTCTTTTACTGCAATTCTACTGGAGAGGGGATACTCTGAGTTTTTAACTGACAGAAATGTCTTTCTTTAAAAATTATTTTTGTATTTTCATTGTGGTAGAATATACAAACCAAATTTTGCATTTTAACAATTTTTAAATGTACAATTAGGTGACATTAATTACATTCACAGTGTTGAGCAACCATCGCCACTATCTATTTCCAAAACTTTTTATCACCCCAAACAGAAACACTGTGTAGCCATTCAGCAGTAACTCCCCATGCCTTCATTCTACCAGCCACTGGTCATCTCTAATCTGTCTCTATGGATTTGCCTATTCTAAATATTTCATATAAATGTAGTCATACAATATTTGTCCTTTTGTGGGTGGTTATTTTACTTAGCATAATGTTCTCAAGGTCAATCCATGTTGTAGCCTGCATCATAACTTTTTTCCTTTTTATGGTTGGATAACATTCTATTGCATGTTTATATCATATATTATTTGTCCATTCATCTGTTGATGGACACTTATGTTGTTTCTACCTTTTGGCTATTGTGAATGACTCTGCAATTAACATTGGTGTACAAGTATCTCCTTAAAGAAAATGTCTTTATTTTGCCTTCATTTTTGAAGGATATGTAAAGATAGAAGATTCTAAGTTAACAATTTTTTCTTGAGGTACTTTAAAGATATTTTTTCATCTTCTGGCCTTCATAGATTCTGATGAGACATCCATAAATATTTTTAAAGTGGCAACTTTATGTAGTGTAGTGTGTCTTTTCCTCTAGCTGTTTTTAAGATTTTTTGCAGGTTTGGCAGTTTGTGCTATGCCTAGGTATGGTTTTCTTTGGATTCATTATGCTTGATACGTACCAAGCTTCTTGGATCTGCTGGTTGATTTCTTTTATTAATTTTGGAAAATCTTCAGCCATTATATCTTCAAATATTTCTTCTTCCTTATTCTCTCTCTTCTTCTGGCACTCCAGTTACGTATTTGTCAGACCATCTGATACTGTCCCTCAGATCTTAAATGCTGTGTTCTGGGTTTTTTCCTCACTTGCTTTTATCTTTTTATATTTCAATGGATACTTTTTATTGGCTGACCTTTTATTTGCCATGCCCAGTCTGTTTTTAAGTCCCGCTAATGAGTTCTTCATTTCTATATATTTTTATTCCTAACATTTTCATTTATTCCTTTTTTTATAATTTCCATCTCTCTGCTGAAATCCCCCATTTGTTCACATTTTCTATTTTTACCACTAGATCTTTTAGCATGTTTATCATAATTATTTTAAAGTCTGATAATTATAACATCTGGGCTATCTCTTAAGTCTGCTTCTGTAGAGTTTTCTCTTGAGTATCAGTCACTTTCTTGCTTCTTCTCATAATTGATAGAATGCCACACATTGTGTATAAGGAAAAAAAAACCACCAAAAAACCTGTAAGACTGAAATAAAGAAAATCTACGTGTAAAGAATGGGAAAACCCACCTGCCAGGCACTAGTGTCAGGGTCTCAGGCAATCTGATCTGTAGTTGAGCTGGATAGAGGCTCTGTTATGGCTTTATTTGGCTTTGGTTCACAGTGACTTCAAAGACGTTTAGGGTAGTGTCAGGACTTCCTATTCCCCAGGGCCTGTGATGGGAGCAGTGACAAGACCGCACACGTCTTTATGGTTTACAGCTGAGCTGCTGCGCTTTCTGAACCATGCTGGCTTTTAGCTCATGGGGGAGCTGTCTTTGCAGTCCAGTTCCACCAAGGATTTCTAGGTTTTCGGGAGCTCTCGCTCCACGCTGCCTCCTGTTTCTGGTCCTTGGAGAGCAGGTGTAGCCACGCCACGAAGCCTCAGCCATGGGGACCTCAGAGAGATTTCTCAGCTCTCCTGCTCTATCCCTCCTTCATCCTGCACACTCAGTTAGGGTCTTTGATTCCTTAGCCCTTTGGTGGATTAAAAGAAAAGAAAGAAAAGAAGAGACACTATGATTTTGTGGCTCATCCCACTTACTGTTAGGGTGAAGGGACTGGCTCTTGGAACGTTCTGCATTCCAACCATAATTGAAATTCCCCTGCTTTCTTCTGGCTTGTCTTTCCTGACTCATGTTTTCTAAGAGTTTCTGTGAACATAAGGTAGATCCTTGCTAAACATATCTCGTGGTTTCTATAGTAGAGTTTGTGTCAAAGGTATGCTGTCCAGACGGTGCCAAGTGTCACAATGGATAACTATGTCTGACTACAGATCAGAAGAGCTTACTGTTCCTGAAGGTTGTTTTTCCCACAGCAAAATCTTTTCATACACCCTACTGTTATGACCCTTAACCACTGCCATACATGGGTCCTTGAATGGGGAACGAATGGCTGGGCCCGGTCTGATAGGTTGCCAAAAGAGAGGCTATGTGAATCGTGCTTGGCTCACGCTAATGCAGTCTCAAACCTACTGAGAACAGCCCTTATCTCCTCCCTGGAGGAGCCAGAACTCACCCCGAGTGGTTTGCTGATATGAGTGGGCATTGTTCCTGTTCTACGTTCCACTGCTCAGTTCTCTACCCAAACGAGCTGCGAGATGCCTCCCTGCCCAGGTGTGGAAACCCACCTTTCCCATCACGCCTTCTTCACCCCTCTGCTGACATCTTTCCTCCTGTGTCGAATGCCCCAGGGCACAGTGCACCGGTGACTCTTTGATCCTGCTCACATCCTCTGCGCCCCACCTTCAGAATTAATAGACAGCCCACTCATGCCATAGACATGTATCGAACATGCTCTATCTGCCGTGTGCCGATCTAGGTACTTGGCGTAGCTCTGCAAATGGCACAGACAAAACCCCTGCCTCTATGGCGCTTCTATTCTAAAAGGAAAAATACTAATCTTACCCATCTTAGCTCATGGGAAACCTGTGAAGTAGGTTCTTTTATTGTTCTCATTTTCAGACGCGAGCGTAGAATCTCAGAGGAACTGAGTAAACTGCCCAAGGTCTCCCGGCGTGGCACAGACGATGTCTGCAGGAACAGAATCTATCTGCAGTGCACAGGGGCAGTTTCCTCCCAGGCCTTGCCGCCTTGCTCAGAGGACACAGTTGCCCTTCTTAGTTCATCTTCAGGGCAGTAGAATTTGCTTGGCACTCTGTGAATCTGGGCTCTGGGTTTTGCCTGTCTCCGGTCTAAGTTGCTGTTGCCAGTTTTTGACTGTTTGTGGATATTCATGGGCATTTTAATTAGGAATCGGGGGAGAAGTCAGATACCATTAGTCTGCTGCCGGGACAGCTTGGGAGTCTCTTAGGCCTTACTTAAGACTCAAACTACGCAAGTGGACCAAAATTTGGGCTCACTGCTTATGATAGAAATGTTTGCTGCAGTTTTCCCTGGGGGACACAGAGTGCAGGTGGATTGGGCCGTGTGCTTTTGTTTAATCCCAGTTCTCTTCTCAGGGTAGCTGCAGAGCAAACCACTTTATGAGCATCCCACCAAAAATAATCATTGCTCATGGTGAACTCTGAAAACAAACATTTATCCCAAATTTTTACTAAACATATGCTTTTGAAACACCCCACCCCTCCTTCCCCCAAGCCTCTGAAAGGGCAAGCACTTAGAACAACTGGCAAATGATGAATAGATTCTTCCCTCATTTACATACCTATTCATTAGCTGGGATTGCCATGGCAACCGTACCTTCCAGACATAGACCTGTGGGCCCAGCACAACTTCATTTTGGAAACTGTCTAGAAGGCTTGTGCTGTTCTCTCAGCGCTTGACAGGTGAGGAGAATTTTAGGGGGCAGGAAGAGTTTAGAGGCTTCCAATAACCCGTTAAGTGGCAATTATCAGGTACTGGGCACAGGAAGGAAAGCGTTTTGCTGGAAAAGTCTGCAAAAGTATTGCTTTGGTTTCCTGCGTGCCTGTCCCTGGGAGCAAAATCATTAAATGCAAACACAGTGGGTGTGCTCTTATTACACTGGTGTCACCTGTCCCCTTGGACACATGCCTATCTGTGTGAGATCCTGGTTTGCAAACACATGCACACACATTTCTAAGACTTTGTCCATGGGAGGCAAGAATCCTTTGCAGGGAGAACAAACATGAGGAGGTGGAAAGAGAGAAAGGACTGAAGACACTCAGAGGGATGTTCTCAACTTGTCCCTGTCCTTGGCTGATCCAGTATCCTGGCTCTCTCTAGTGACCTTCTTGAACCCCCTTCACCCAATCTGGAAATGATTCCAGCTCTGCAGATGAGAGCTTTCAAAGGGATAGCGAAATAGTCTTCAAGGGGCAGCTGCCCAGTGCTATTTTCCTGGTGGCCCTGGAGAAGTGGGTGACAGCTGGACAGACACAGCTCAGAACAAGTGTCTTTGCTTTATTCCGGTGCCAGTGCTGCTGCAGTTTTGCATTTAGTAGTGAGGTCATCAGCCTTAAGCTTTCATCCCTGAAGATTTTCACTGAGCTTGCTTACATATTAGCCTAGAACAAAGCCTGGCATTTCACAGATGCTCAAGAGGTATTTACGGAATGAATGAATTGGCCTTATCTCTGCTGGTCTTAATCCTTCCTCCCCTCCTGACACTCCCACTAACTTCTTTTGGCCATAAGTGCCAATGCCCTGTGCTCCCAGAGACATCTCCCTCTGATCCTTGAGCACTTCTACCTTCCACCTCCTCATGTTTGTTCTCCCTGGTGTGTTTAGCTTCCTCCATACCCAGATGTTTCTGTCTGTTGAAATCCCACCTCCCACAGCCTTTGGGGACAGGGCCAGGGCTTGAGATTTAGGGCCCATCAAAACTATCCCTCGGAAGGATCCAACTCGACAGTGAGACTCTATTAGTGTCCCCGGGAGCCTGAATAAATCAGTGCAGGGTTGGAGCTGAGCAGGGCCAGGGCTGGGCTTGGGCAGGGTCACCCAGGGCTGAAGCGGCCGGGCCAACACAGGGTTGGAGAGGGGACACTGACTCCCCACCCAGTGTTTCTGAGCACTTTCTCTGGAGCCATCACCCTTCAAGGTGGGCTGCAGACTAATAAGGCACAGGCTTAACTGGTAGACAGGAAACCGCAATGAAATAGCTCCAGCGTTCTCTAAAAATAAGGAAACTTTGCCTCAGCTGGACTGAAGTGTGAGATGTTCCAGTGTGTGCATTTTAACTTCCGGCCTGCTTGCCTGTGTCCTTGCTTGAGACAGTTAATTATATGTATCAACCCGACTGGGCCACAGCGTTCCTAGGTATTTGGTCAATCATTGCTGTAGGTGTTGCTGTGATGGTGTCGTTTGCTGAGATCAACAGTTAAACTGCAGACTGAGTGAAGCAGATCGGTTGCCCTCCCCAGTGTGGGTGGGCCTCAGCCCATCAGTTGAAGTCCTGAGCAGAACAGAGAGGCTGACCTTCCCCCGAGTAGGAGAAACTTCCTCCTGCCTCACTGCTTGAGCTGGGACATTAGTCTTGGCCTGACTTCGGACTCAAACTGAAACATTGGCTTTTCTTGGGCCTGGAGCCTGCTGAGACTTCTGGACTAGAACCACACCATCGGCTCTTCTGGGTCTCCTTCTGCCATGGCTGGAAGTAATGCCTCTGTCGTTCATTTTTGTAGCATTTAATTGATAACTGTTTTCCAGCACAGTCCCCTATACATGGTAGGCATCCCACAGCATTTGTTGATTGATGGAATAAAGGAGTGTCCGTGGACTGGGCAAGTAGGTTGTGAGGGTACCAAATCTGATGCCAGGTTTCTTGTAAAATAGGTGACTTTGCAGATCCATTTTGGCAGAAGGGGACTGGCTGCAGACAGTCATTGAGGTGGCCCTGAAGGATCTTGCCCCCATTACTGGGACACTGCCTCTCCTCTGAGACCTGGCTTAGACTGTGTCATTTTTTGCTCATGAGTCCAAATGTGATATTTTCCTTCACTGAACACATAGCATGATCTTTTATATCTTCTCTCTGGTCCATTTTCTCAAGTAACCAACCAAAGGCTGGTCTTTGACTGTGTCATCCAGAAAGATTAACATGGTAGTTGTACTCATGACTTACCCACTGTGGGATGGTCAGTTTCTTCGGGGCAGGGACCTGACATATTGGCATTTGATTCTCTGCAGTTCTTAACCAATCCCTTGCGTGCAGTAGGTGCTCAGCAAATATTTGTTGAAAGAGGGACTAAATGCAGTGCTAATCCTTCCTCTTATGTTCATAGAGAAACACTTTTATGATTCCCCTTAAGCCTTTCCTGCCCCTTCCAGGGCAATGTTTAATACCCACACTTGTAGTCTGGGTATTTAGGTTTTTGAAGCCACAGGAAAGTAGAAAGAAAGCAGGACTTTTCAGAGTTGTTCTAGTTTTTTTTTTTTTTTAATTGTGGTAAAATTTACTATCTTAACCAATTTTAAGTGCATAGTTTAGTGGTATTAAATAAATACAGATTGTTTTACAATCATCAGCACCATCCATCTCTATAACTCTTTTCTCATCTTGCAAAACTGAAACTCCGTACCCCCTCCCCAGTAACTCCTCAAGCCCTCTTACCCCCAGCTCCCTACCCACAGCCCTTGGCAACCACCATTCTTTTTGTCTCTATGACTTTGACCACTCTTTGGACCCCATATAAATGGAATCATGCACTACTTGCCTTTTTGTGACTAGCTTATTTCACTTAGCGTAATGTCTTCAAGGTTCATCCATGCTGTAGCATGTGCCAGAATTTTCCATCCTTTTTCAGACTGACTGATAAGGAGGTACTTAGTAACACTTCTGTCATTTCACTATTTGTTTTCTATATGCCTTGGAGTTTTTTTCCCCTTATTTCCTGCATTACTGTCTTCTTTTGGATTTAGTTGATATTTTATAGTGAAATGTTTAAATTCCTTTCTCGTTTTTTGTGTATATTTTGTATCAATTTTCTTTGTAGTTATTACCGTGGAGATTACATTTAATATACTAATGTTCTACACTCTAATTTGAATTTATACCAGCTTAACTCCAATAACATACACAAATACTGCTCTTTTACATCTTCACACCACTCCTTTCAGTTGCTGATCTCACAAAATTACATCTTTATACATTATATGGCCAAAACCATAAACTAATACTTTAAAAACTGCATTAGCCTTTTAAAGTATGCAGAAAACAAAATGCAGAGTTACATACCAATATTATAATAATACTAGCTTTTGTAATTGTCCATATATTTACCTTTACTGCAATTTTTATTTATTCATATGGCTTAAAATTACTGTCTGTCTAGCGTCCTTTCATTTCGCCTTGAAGGACTCCTGTTAGCATCTTTTGCAGGGCAAGTCTAGTGATAACAAACTCCTTCCGCTTTATTTATCTAGGAATGTTTTAATTTCTTCCTCACTTTTGAAGGACAGTTTTGCTGGATGTTAGCTTCTTAGTCGACAGGTTTTTTTCTCTTAGCACTTTGAATATATCAGCCCACTGCATTCTGGCCTCCAAAGTTTCTGATGGGAAATATGATAATCTTGTTGAGGATCTCATAGGTGACAAGATGCTTCTCTCTCATTGTTTCAAATTTCTCTCTTTGTCTTTGAAAAGTTTGGTTATTATGTGTCTTGCTGTGGGTCTCTTTAAGTTCATCGTCAATGGAGTTCATTGAGCTTCTTGAATGTTTATATTAATATTTTTAACCAAATTTGGAAAGTTTTGAGCCATTGTTTCTTCAAATATTGTGTCTGCCTCTTTCTCTCTCTTCTCCTTCTGGGATTTCCACAGTAAGTGTGTTGGCCTCTTTGATCATGTCCTGCAGATGGCTTGTGGTCTGTTCACTTTTCTTCTATCTTTTTTCTTCCTATTTCAGAGACTTGATAATTTCCATTGTCCTATCTTCAAGTTTGCCGATTTTTTTCTTTTGCCTACTCAGATCTGCTCAAATCACCCTTCTAGTGAATTGATTAGTTCCATCTTCTTCATAAGTTGTTTTCTTGACTTTCTCCATGTCTTCATTTACTTCTTTAAGTGTGTTTAAGGCAGTTGTTTTAAAGTGTTTGTCTGTTAGTTCCACCATGAGGTCTTTTTTGGAGACATTATCTGTTGATTATTTTTTTTCCCCTTTGAATGGATCATTCCTGTTTCTTTGTATATCTTGTGATTTTTTTGTTAGGAAACTAGACATTTGAATCTAATAATGTGATACCTCTGGAAACCAGATTTTCCCCCTTCACCAGGGTTTTTTGCTTGGTATTATTGGGTTTTTGTTTGTTTGTTTTCTTTTTATTGTTGTAGGCTGTCTCTGTGCCAGTGATCAGCCTGAGGTGTAAATGTAAGGTCTTCTCAGATCTTTTCTGAGCCTGCACCTTTCCTAGGTATGCATGGTCTCTTTCTAATTTCTCCTGTATGTGTGATTGCTTTTGAATATTCTAGTCTTTAATGTCTGGCTTCCAAAAGGGAAGAAGAGAAAAATGAAAGGGGGAAAAATAATACCAACCCTTTAAATCCCCTGGAAGTCACTTCAGCTGCAAGAAGAAGGGCTTGTAACAATGGGTGGGGGTGCAACAACAGTGGCCCCTGCCTCTTTGTCTGAAGCTATGTGATCAGAGCACAGAGCCCCCATATTTGGAGAAGAAGGTGCTTTTCTGCCCAACCTGGTTTTCACTGGCTGCATGCAAGCTGCTCCAAGGACACTTCCTGCCCTGGGGCTGGGAGTAGGGGATGGATAGCTGCTACTGTGCTCAGAGCTGAAATTGATGGAAATTAACTGCAATTTACCATCCAAGCCTTTCCCTGGAAGTTGGAAGCTTTCAATAGCCTGGAGTTCCAAAATAGTTGCATAGGACAAATTCTGCCTGTGTAATTGCTGCCCAGGTGGGGAGACAGATTCCTAGTCCTCCCTACTCTGCCATCTTCTCCGTGTAGTTCTGTTTTGACCTTTGGAGTGAGCACCACCAGGTCTTCACCTTGGAAACACCTCTGTTTTATTTCACAACAAGCTTCTGGAGCCAAACGTCCAACAAGACTCAAGAAACTGAGTCATAGGCAGGGGAGGAGCCTTACAACAATGTACCACAATGTTTGGTCCCCTCAGACTGAAGTTGCAAAGGTGAACAGCAGACAAGATTAAAATCTATAGTATTGTAACTGTAGAGCATTAACTCAGGATTATGTATCATATTTGGAAATTGATCTCTTGCCTTCTGTCCCTTTGGTTTTAAATGAGAAGTTTCGGATATGAATTAAGTCCTATTTCATAGAACCCCAATAAGCTCAGGGAGCTCTTACCCCTTGAAGAAGGACGAAGTGGGAGATATAAAGGGATTCCTAAGGTGTCTAAGTAGATTCAGGAATCACAAATAACCATGAAGAGCAGGTGGAAGATATTTAATATTCGAGGTTGCCTTTCGGGAGGAGAACCTGGCTGAGTTTCCGGGGCCTCCATAAACAACAAGACACTGGACCAGGGTACAGCCTCACGGGCCTGTGGCAGTTGGACAGATTTTCTGCCCCAGGACATACCTCGTATATTCTGGCCAGGGCTGCTGAGGAAGCACCGTAAAAGTGAGGACCTTGTGCAAGTGTTCTGCTAAATTTTGGGAGAGAAAAAGATGAGAACGGGTGAACTGTTCTGCACTGCATGCCTTACAGCATTTCACCTTCAGCTGCCCTTCCCTTTTTATGTGTGTTGTCATAGTTGACTGACCAAACTAGTCTTGACAGAGAGGCTGTTTTCTTTGCAGTGACAAGGGTTTTTCCTAAAGCAATTAGAAAATATCAGGTAGAAGGGAGAATAGGATGGATGAGGGCTAGGAGAAGTTGCCTGGAGACTTTCAGGCGCTGGGACCCTCCCCTGTGCCCCATAGGGTTTGGGGACAGATGCTGTGTTCATGGGAGGGGACATTCCCAGTGGGGGCCTCGGGACATCCCAAGAGGTCATAATTGGGCACTCCCTCCCTTGTCTGAGTGCTTTTGCCCTCATTATGCCACTTATGTAATTCCTTACTTTATTTATACTGCATGCTGTTGAATATGCATAAACCATGGAATCATAGGGTCTCAGGGCAGAGGGAAACTGGGGAGAGGTGTGGTAGGCTGAGCAACGGCAGGCCCCCAACTTACCCCTGGAAATGTTCCCTTATTTGGAAAAGGAGTCTTTGGAGATGTAATTAAGTTAAGGATTTGGGGGAAGTTATTTTGGATTATCAAGAGTGGGTCCTAATTGTAGTCCCATGTTTCCATACAAGAGGAGGCATAGGGAGATTTGGAACACACACAGGAAAGAAGGCCACGTTTATTGCAGCACTATTCACAAAGGCAAAGATATGGAAGCAAACTAATATTTTTCAGCCATAAAAAGAATGCAATCATGTCTTCTGCAGCAGCATGGATGGGACTTAAGGGAAACAAACTCACTCAGACCCAGAAATACAAATACTGCATTTTCTTACATAAAATGTGGGAGCTAAATAATGTGTACACATGGAAGTAGAATATGGAATGATGGACAGGAGACTCGGAAGGGTGGTGGCTGGAGAAGGGTGGGTGGATGATGAGAAATTACTTATTGGGTACAATGTACATTACTCCAGTGACAGATGCACTAAAAGCCCTGACTTCACCACTACGCAATAGTAACGAAATTATACTTGCACCCCATAAATTTATACAAATAAAAAAAAAGAAGAAGAAAAGAAGACCACGTGAAGATGGAGGCAGAGATTCAAGTGATGCGGCCACAGACCAAAGCACACTTGTAGACACCAGATGCTGGAGCCAAGGAGAGGACACTCCCCAGAGCCGCCAGAAGGGGTGCTCCTGGTTTGGACCCAGCGACACTGATTCCAGACTTCTGGGCTCCAGAACTGTGAGAGAATTAGTGTAGATTGGTTTTTGCCTCTTAAGCCACCAAGTGTACTATAATTTGTTAGAACTGCCTCGAGAAACTAATACAAGGTGTCACTTGTTACAGCCACCCACCCAGGCAGCTGTCCCACTGGCGACGTCCTTGACAGACGTCTGCCTGAGCAGCCCCCGCCTGGTCCTGTCACTTCCCGTGAAGGCCCATTCTGCCGTCAGAGGTCAGAGGTCTGACAGTCGGAGTAGTTTTCGCAAAGTCTGTGATTGCACGCGTCCATCTCCAGCCACTGCTCGGTGTCACCTGCCCTCTCTGTGTGCATTGGCACCTGCTGTTCTGGCTGCCTAGCCAAGTTGTCCTCCATGGGCAAGTGATTTTTACCGTACTCAAAAGTGGTTCTGATACTGCAACTTAGAGTGAGTGTTCTTCCACTTCCAAGAGTCGTCAAGGTGCCAGTTTCCTTCAGCTTTTCCGTCATCAGTCAATACGATAATCGTGGTAATAAAATTAGCATTATTTTGCATCTATATCACGGTCTTTCCTTTTTGGAGCCACCCCCCCCCTTTTTTTTAACTATCCTGTGAAAGGTAGCTAAGTGAGTAGTTTTATCAAACATAAAAACATGGAAAATGAGGCACAAAGAGGAAGAATGACTGGGCTCGGGTCAGCGAGCCCTGGCTATAATCCAGTGTCCCTTTGGTTTCATCGCTGTCACTACCTCTGGGATGCAAAGTGGTGTGTGTGTAGTCAAGGGGGTGTGAGAACACCCAAGGGGGTATAGGAAGAAAATACTATGAATAGAACTTCCTCATCTCTATGTTTAATCTAAAATTAAGAAAACATTGAGCTTTGCTGATGTTTGACAAGTCAATAGTCTGTGTATATAATTTATGAATAAATGAATGTCACGTAATTTAAAAATCTTTGACTGATGGAGGTGGATTCATTTAATGAAGTCATTGTTCTTTTTAGTCGAGACTGATGGTTTAAGCTTTAATTCAGGCTGATATTTATGCACGAACGTGTGGACACAAATTGGTTGGTGATAATGAGATTACTGAATTAGTTTAGTTTAACTCATCGTCTATTAGGGGAGCCAGACATGTCAACAATGACTAATACACAAAGCACATAGAAGCAGAGACAGGTAGAGGGAATAACTTTTGAAAAATTAAAATACTCCACAAGTTTGTAAGGTAGAATGGAGTCAGCTGACTCTCCCTGCCCTATACTCCTGGTTTGTATCTGCCACTTAATGCCAATGGAGGGGTCAGCAGAAGGCGGTCTGAGGTCAGCTGCCACCGATCCGGGGCCCAGGCATGCAGGGTGCAGCCACCATGGCACAGGACAGGGCCACGCCATCCAGTACATCACCAGCGGCTGTGTGCACTCCTCCTTGGCAAAGTAATTCATTGGAATGTATTGACCAATTCCCCTATACCTTTTTTTTTTTTGAGAGATACCTGATATATTTTTAAAAAAATTTTTATCTACCAAATATCACTTTCCAGCATGCTCTGCAGGCTTGATAGAGCCGTAAAAGGTGGGGAGGGACCCATTTTGGCTCTGCAGGTGTCAGACTCTGCCTAGATTTCTGCCCCTACTTCCCCATTTCCCATCACATGACCAAAATTGCAGCTCCCTCTCTGTCAATTTCAGACCAGTGCTACTTGGGGAGTAAGTACCTAAGGAGTTCCCTATTCAGGGGCTTTTAACTACTCTTTGTCTCATTTTCTTATCTATAAAATGGGGAATAAAAACAGTACCTACGTTATAGGGTTGTCATGAGGAAGAAGTGAATCGTGTATTTAAATTTCTTAGAATAGTGTCTGCCACATAATCAATGGTGAGAAAGTGTGAGCCAATGTTATTGCTGCTGTCAGCATGATCGCTAAAGGTGTGGACTTAATGCTGACACGCTTCCTAAGTCTCCCATCTGGCTGGTGGGGAACCCTCTTCTAAAATAGATGCCCAGACTACTTTGAACCTGAGCTCCTCAGATACTGAGACCTCCCGTTCCTGTCCACCACGGGTGTGCCACGTCCATCATTTAAGGATTCCCATGACCCCTCAGAAAGCTTCTATGCATCATCAGGCTCCCAGGACAAGCCCATTTCCTAGAGCAGGGAGTTCTCAAAGGTTGGTCTTTACTGACCTACTGGCACCTTCACTGCACTTTGCAGAAGTCAAATCACACTGAATCCCAGGATAATTTAGTATTGTTTTTATTGAAGATTTAAATTCTTGTTTAAAAAAAATCACAGATACAGTAGTTATGTACAAAGGCAGATCAAATCATGTATGATTATATTAATATTTGGTTATGCAGCAGTAAGCAGAAAAGGACAGTTGGTTTCTGGAAGCATTTGCTTTTATATAAAAAAAATAAATATATATTCATATGCACTGAAAAATAAGGAAAATGGGTGCCTTAGACAGAGTTTATCTGGATTTAACCAAAGCATTTGACAAATTTACATGGACAAGTTTAGAATGTGTGTAGATAAGATGGAAACATATGAGCTGGATGCTACTACAATTAGGTAGGATTAGAACTGGATGAATAACTATGCCCAAGGGAAGGCTCCCAGGAACGTGCCACAGGGCTTTGTCCCCAAGTTTATTTTGTTCAAAAATGTTAGCAGTGATTTGTGGTAGCCAGTGCATGATGGAATTGGGATCCAAAAAGGTCTTGACAGGCTGGAACAATTAGCCTGAATCCAACAAGATGAGATTTAGCAGAAACAATTGTAGGGTCCTGCACTTGCATCCAAACAACCAACTATATAAAAACAGATGAGAAAAGTGTGACAAGAGAGGGGCTGCTTTTCAGCACAGGTGCAGATGATGGGCATGAGCTTTGATGGGATCCACAGGATGAGGCCACTGTCAACAGTATGAATTTCACTTCCAGGCTTCCCTGTTAGTTGCATTGTAGCACAAGAGAAGCAGTTATCCTCCTCTGCTCTTGGCCATGGTCTCATGGATGAAGGATGGAGTTCAGTTCTGGTCTCCTCACCCGGAGATCCCATGGAGGACAGAACCAGGGTCTCAGTAGGACACCAGATCATGTTCTCTCATGAATCGTAGATGGGATTGGGAATGCCGGCTTTATAGAGAAGATTAGGTGAGAGGACACCATAGTTGTCTTCAAACATTTTAGGTTGTCATTTGATATTTGAAGGGTTGTCACTTGGAAGAAGAATTAAACTATTTCTGGGGTGGCCCTCAAGATGCCAACAAGGGGCAATGGGTAGAAGCCACTGCTATGAAGCCAGAGTTTGATATAAAGTAAAGAGTTCTGTTATTACTAAAACTTCCAGCAGTCAACAGACAGATTGGGGTGTTGTCAGAACAGGCAGTAGAACTGGTAGTTCAAAGCTGAGATTGCTGACCAGGATTTATGGAAATGTTGATTTAAAGGTAGGCCATGTTTTTTTAGATTCCAAATGTATAGATGACAAAGATCATTATAATATTAATAGCATGATGTGTGTTTGTGCCTAGTGTAAAGGAGCCAAACTTCTGCACAAAAGTGGCCCCAGAGCCACATAAAAACAGGGACCAGATTTTTTTTTTTTTCAAAGATGAGTTTGAGATCAGCTTAAATGCCTGAGCAAGTGTTATCTGGGAGGCTAAAAGGCCTTCATCAGGGGGTGTGAAAGAGATGGCCTTGAGTTAGAAGACTCGATGTCAGGATTTTACAACGATCCCTGTCTTTGTTAAAATAATATAGTTATTTCAAAATACACAATTTTCAGTGGGGGTTATAGCATCATAGCTTGTCAGGATTAGCTGGCTAAAAAACTCTTCCCCACCTAACTGGATCAATTACCCAATCTAATAGAGTTGTTTAGAATTGTCCATCTGGCTAATAAAGAGTGCCTGCCAAAAGTGATTAGTTTTGTATTACCTTAATTGATTTTGAGTAATTTTCTCCTCAAAAAGTTCAATTGCACCTTGAGGGGGTCATAGAATCTTCATAGAGAAAAACAATTTTTTTTTCTAATTTGCTATTACAGGAAGGCACGTGTCCAATTCATCCATAAAAGTTATACAGGATGAACTTACCTGAAATGCTTGGGAGTGTTTTGGATTTCAGAATTTTTTCTTTTTGGATTTTGAACTATTTGCAATATACTTACCAGTTGAGCATCCTTCATTCAAAGATCCAAAATGTGAGATGCTTCAGTGAGTATTTCCTTTGAACATCATGTTGGTCCCCAAAATGTTCCAGAATTTGGAGCATTTTAGATTTCAGATTTTAGGATTAGGGATATTCAACCTGTACAAAGTAGTTCAAGTATACATTCATGTCTACTATTCAAATAAGGCTTTTTCAGCTGCCAATACATGATGTGATATGGCTTTTTTAACTCTCGTGATGGGCCTGGAGGTAAGAGAAGTTCCTGGCTGGTTAATTCAGCTATTCAAGATGCCAGGACCCTCACTCAGCAGCTCTGCAGTTCTCCTGGCTTCCCTGAACGGATGCAAGGTGGCTGCCACAGATCACATCTTCACAGGACAGCATCCAAAGCCAGATGTGTCCCCTTTAAGAGAAAGAAAAACTTTCCCAAGAGACTTGCAACTCCTTTGCCTTGCATTGCACTGTATGTCATGCCATTTTGAAAGATTATGTTATGGTTTTATAGATGTTGAAACTGGCCACTTAATGCAATCTGAGAATTATGGCCCTAAAATAATTTTTTAAATTTAAATTTTAAGTTAACATACATACATTTGACATTTTTTGGGTGTACAGTTCTATGAATTTTAACACATGTAGTTTCATGTACATGTATGTGACAACACATTCAATGTACAGAACAGCTTGATCATGCTCAAAAATTGTCCCATCCTCTCTGTGTCTAAGTTCATGCGAGGTATTGGGCTCTAGTATTTTGTTTTTCCTTGTATTGTCTTTGGTTTTGGTATCAGGGTAATATTAGCTTCATCAAATAAACTGAGAAGTGTTCCTTCCTTTTTTACATTCTAGAAGAGATTGTGTAGAATTGGCATTATTTACCAATAAAGTAAAAGAAGTTTCAATGTTTGGTAGAATTTGACAATGAAGCCATCTGGGCCTCAAGATTTCTTTTTTGGAAAGTTTTAAACTACAAATGCAATTTCTTTAATAGGACTATTCACGTTGTATCTTTCATTTTGGGTGAGTTTTGTGTTACCGGAGGAATCAGTCCATTTCCTTTGTCGTTATTGCTAGTGGTTTAGATATTATATCAACCTACATTGAAAACCCCATCAGACAATGTTATACTTTTTGTTTGCAACCATCAAACATTTTTTTAAAGAACAAAACAGGATAAAAATAATCTATTGTATTTACCCAGATGTTTACCATTCCTAGTGTTTTAAGTTCCCTTCTGGTATCATTTTCTTTCTCTCTGAAGAAGATCCTTTAAAATTGTTTGTAGAGCAGGTCTGTTGACAACAAATTTCTGTGTTTTTCTTCATCTGAAAATGTCTTTATTTTGAATTTATTCCTGAAGGATATTTTCACTGGGTGTAGAACTCTGGGTTGACAGTTCATTTCTCTTGGCACTTTAAACATGTCGTTCTACCTCCTCCTGGCTTTGATATTTTGTGATGGAAATCTACAGTTACTTGAATCATTGCTTCCCTGTTGTTCAAAAATCCTTTTTCTCTGTCTTGTTGCTAGATTTTTTCTTTGTCTTTAGTCTTCATCAATTTGATTAAGATGTGTTTGGGCATGTATTTCTTTTATTTATCCTGTTTGGGACTCACTGAGCTTCTTGAATCCATTGGTTTATTTCTATTAATAAATTTGGGAAGTTTTCAGTCATTATTTCTTTCAGTATTTTTTCTTCTCTGCAGCCTTTCATATCTCCTTTTGTGACTCTGATAGTATGAACATTAATCACAGGAGAGGAGAAAGACTAGTAATTTCTATTGACCTGTCTTCCAGTACACTAACTCTTCTGTCATCTCCGTTTGATAATTGAGCTCGTCAATAGAGTCTCTTTATTGTTGTTATTTTCTTTTCAGTTCTAACATTTTCATTATTTTCTTATTTATATCATTTGTTTCTTTGTTGAGATTTTCTGTCTTTCCATTCCTCTCAGGAGGATTCGCACTTGTTGCAGTATTTCTATAATGGTTTCATTAATCCCTTTTTCCGATGATTCCAACACTTGTGTCATTGGCACCTGCTGACTGTGATTTCTTATGATGCAGGTTGAAATTTTCCTGGTTCTTCACATGTTGATTAATTTTGTATTATACTCTGGACATTTTGAATATGACGTTATGAGACTCTGGGCCTTCTTTAAATCTAATGGAGAATGTTGATATTTTTGGTTAAGCAGGAAAATTGACTTGGTTGGGTGTGGACCGAAAATTCTGACCAGCTTTCTTTGGACTGTGGTTCCAGTATCTGTTCGGTGTTCAAAGCCTCTGCAATGCTTTTTAGATCTGTTCTGCTTGTGCACTGCCCACTGGCCCTTCTGGGAGCTGTGTAGGGCTCTGTCCTGTTTTCTGCTTTTCAAAGTCTATGGCATACTGTTTAGGGTTGGACTGATGCCTGAGCAGCTTGCAGGTGAGCCCAGGATTTGATAAATAAAAACTTATGGGGGGTCGCTTTGCCAAGTCCTTCACTGTCCAACATCTCCCTGACACTTCCCAGTTCCTTGGGGCTCCCCTTGTCATTCCTACAGCCAGCAAGCTCAGGCTTTATTTGTCCTGCTCTACTGCACGCTTTTAATGGCTGTACCAACTTCCCAATGCAAGCAGCAAGAGCACGGAAAGAGAAAAAGGCACAAGGAGTTTGTCCCTTCTTGAGACAATGCCTCCTTTGACCAGAGGGTTCTTCTCTTTCAGAGCTTTTAGGCATCTGCAGGTTACCATGAGTCGAGGCATGAAGGGATGGAGAAATGAACAAACATCAAGTATTTCCCCTACTCTCTCTGAATGTTGGTTGATCCCTTTCCCATCCCTCACGCCAGAACTAGAGGCTTCTTAAAGCTCCCGCCATCCTTACCAGTGCCCACTGCCGGCGGTCATGCTGCATTGCAGCTAGCCTGGGGGCACTCGAGGAAAACACACAGTAAACTCTTTGCTGGTTTGGCGGTACTTCAAATTCAGGACTTCTTCCCCAAGCCACCTGCTACTTACTTTGCAGAATCCTCAAACAGCTGCTCCGTGCGTCCTGTGCAGGTCGCATAGCTGCATTCAGTGGGAGACACAGGATGCAGTGTTGTTCCATCTACCCGTATCCAGAAACATTTTTCACAGTTTTCTTCAGCCGAAGTGGCTAATTGAATGTTCTATCATAAATGAAGTCACTATATCTGAGTTATGGAGAACTGTAGGGGGGTGGTCCATAAAATGCTGAGCCAATGCCCCAAGGACTCACCAGCTATCTGAGGATATCAGCTGTCATGAGTCTTTCACTGTCACTAACCTGTGGACATCTGAGTTCATAATTGATCATCATTCTCAACCTTGATAGCTAAGCTCTGAAATCCATCATAGTTCAATTTCTTTTTTGGAAATGGTGTGCTTATAACAAGATTTCACAGCAAACTAATTTCCGAATGGTTTCCTTTAAATCGAATTTAAAGTACTGACTTATTGGCTTTTTCTTTCAGAAAGCCTTTGCCAAGGCAAGAATCAGGGCAGGGGCTCCCTAAGTACCGGGCATGTCAGGGTTCAATTTGTCAATATTTCCCTGCCACGTGTTATTGAAGAAATCTTCATCCCTGCTACGGTGACTTAAGCATTCCTTTTATATACTACCCCTCCAATAGCATTGGGAAAGAAGAGGCAGGTAAGAGTCAGGAGGAAGTAATCCCTCTGTCCTACTTTAAGAAGTCTAGATCTTGGAAAGAAATAAAGTAACTCTGAAAACCACAGATTGGATGACATTGCTAAGAGTAGTTTGTTCATTCTCCTTGATAAATATTTTTTAAAGATACCATTTAAGAAAAATAAATTCTGTATGTCTCATGTGGATCCTAGGATTTTTCAACTGTTTACTTCACTTCTAAAGTTTTAGTTTAAAAATATAAATTAAATTGGATATTCATAATCCAGGAAGCATAACATTTGGGTTTAAGTCCAAATTTAAAACCTTGAATCTTCAGTGAAATGGAAACCTGTCAAAATGATTACACTATCCCCTGTTGACAGCTAGGTTTTAAAAAGCCAGACAGAGTTGTTTGGTTTTGACTTTTGTTTTTTAAATGCAGAATGTCATGGCCTCTTTTCCACATCACTGTCCCTTGGTATTGCATTGCATTGCATCTAGGTGTGTCCAAGGCCCGTGACCCGTGTGGGACAAAGGCATGTTTTTCATAGGGGATTTTGTGAAGTCATTTTTCTCAGCTATTTCAGATCAGAAGTTACCATCTTCCAAACTCCTGCACCCTTGGCCCTCTGCCCAGTGTGTGGACATAGTGTTACAGAGACCCCCATGCGTGTCTTCTAAAGATTCCAGGTTGTTTCAGCCTTCATCAGCCCCCAGTAGCTACTACAAAATATTTACTCCTGGCTGGGCATGGTGGCTCACGCCTGTAATCCTAGCAGTTTGGGAGGCTGAGGTTGGAGGATTGCTTGAGGTTAGGAGTTCGAGACTAGCCTGGGCAACACAGTAAGACCCCCATCTTTACGAAAAATAGAAAAATTAGCCGGGCATGGTGGCACACACCTGTAGTCCCAGCTACTTGGGAGACTGAGGCAGGAGGATCGCTTGAGCCCAGGAATTTGAGGCTACAGTGAGCTATGAAGACACCACTGCACTCTAGCCCAGGCAACACAGCAAGACCTTGTCTCAAAAAATAAAAATAAAAAAATAAAAAATTTACTTTTATTTTGTACTCGAGCGAGTTAATAATTTCTGGAGGTGAAACAATGGAATTATTACCATCTAGGGTCTCATTTGGATGAGACTTGTAGCATATATAGGTATTTAATGTGGTGTGATTTTTTCTTTTTAATATGTGGTATAGTGGTGAGGCCCCAGAAGAACAATTTTCTATGCAATTCTAATTTTGCACAAAATGATCTGGATGGTGGTTGTATAACGTTCTATATAATAAGGGTTGGTGCCAAGTGACATCTTACTTCTGTACCACTTGGAAGGTTGTGGCATGTGTTCCGCAGAGGAAGTCATCAAGTTTCGGCTGCACTCTTGGCTCAGCAGAACGGTTTGCTCTCAAAAACTATTTCATGTGGACACTTGGAAGCACTAAAAAGAGAAATAACTTGGGGGCGGAGCAAGATGGCGGACGAGAAACACCGCCAGACAGAGTGTCTCTGCAGAAAAGACAGCTTCTAGAAGATATTAGAAGAAAGAAGCAAGCAGACGACAATACATCGGACGGGGGTCGGAAGGAGGGGCACCGGAGACTACGGGAGACCCCACGAGAGGAGGTTGCAGAGGAGAATTGGGAGAAGAGACCTCCCGAGCCAGCGGCTTGGAAACCAGTGGCAAGGGTAGGTGGAGCCTTGCATCTCGGACTGCTGGTGGGCTCCTCAGCAGTTGGAGAGACCTGCAGACACCAACCCACAGATGGCCGC
>VBSM01002153.1:32544338-32561444 GCA_008086735.1 Cheirogaleus medius | reverse complement strand
ATGGGCAATATACATAACTGTAATGTTTGTACCCCCATAATATGCTGAAATAAATAAATAAATAAAAAAGAGAAATAACTTACTTTTTTATTACAAACGTATTCCTTGCTGCTATGGAAGCAATAAGACCGTCTAAAAATAGGGGACCAATTGAGAAAACCATGGCTTTCTGTAAGGTGTTATTATATGACCAATTTTGTTGTTAAGAGTTTCAGTAACATGGGAAATGTTTACAATAGAACATCAAGGAAAAAGAGCAGGAAAATATGATCTTATCGATTTTGTTTATTTGCTTGGGAAAAACACATACAGATATTATCTCTGGGTGATGGGTTGATTTTTAATTTCTTATTCCTATTTTCTTCTTTTCCATTTTTCACTGTTATAAATAATATGATAAACAACATGATGCAGAGATTGTTGTCCAAATTTCTGATCACTTCCTTCGGACAGATTCCAGAAAGGAAATTACTGAATGAAAGGAAAAGAACAGTAAAAAGGAACTTTTTTTAATCTAAACAGATTGCCAAATTAGTATCCAGAAAGTCCGTGCCAAGGTCTGTTCCCATCAGTGTGAGTGAAGAGGCTTGGCAAAGTGTGCACACTCAGTTTCCGCACTTAGAAATAAAACCTTTGCTTACTGGGAATATGGAAAATGCTAGCTCATTATTGCCTTAATTTGCATCTATTTTCATATTATTGAAGTTGAACATTTTCCACATGTTTAACATTTGTACGTTTTCTTTGTGAATTATCCATTGACATCTTTTAGTATTTCTATTTTAATGGATTCCTTTATATTTGAAGAGTGTTATCCTTTTCCCATATTTCATTGCATAGGGCTTTTCTAGATTATCGCTAAATAGTTCATTTACACTCTAATGTTTTTAACATGCAGAGTGTGTTATCGAGTCTGTGAATCTTTCCTTTTTGTTATTCTTTTATTGATTCTAAGCTTAGAAAAGTTTTTCCTCATTTTACCTATAGATTTCTCAAATTTGTATCCTCTAATTTCCGTTTTAGAGTAAAAATGTGAAGTGAGGAACAAAATTGATTTTTCATTCCAAAGTCTTAACCTATCTTCCCAGCACCATTTGTCAGCTAAGCTGCCTTTTCCGCATTCAGTTATTTCTGTTTATTATCTAGATTTACTAGGGCTTATTTCTGAACTGCCCTGTTTTATCTCCTATCAATTCTTTCATCAGTACTTTTTTTATTATTGTAGTTTTATAATGCAATATTGTAGTAATGCCAGACAGAGCATTACTGTTCTTAATTATTTTTGAAGCTTTTCTCGCCCTGCTCATTCTTCCAGATGACTTTAAGAATCATTGGGAAATCTTAAAAAAAATATATTCCACAGGGATTTTTACTGGAATTGCATTAAACACATCAATTAATTTGTAAAGAATAAACATCTTTCCAATAACCCTTCCACCAAGAAGCATGGTATTCTTCTCTGTTTTTTAAAAGACTTTAAAAATATCTCACTAAAGTTGTATAGGTTTCTTCATATGGGTCCTAAATGTCATTTTTAAGTTTATTCTGGGTTATTTTGTTTCTTCTTAGCAATGATAAATTAGAAACTTTTCTTTGCCAGGGGGTCATATTTTCTATCATTTATTTCATCACTGTTGGTTAATTATTTACTGGCTTTGTGGTTAAAAACCATGGACCCTGGAGTCAGTCCACGAACCTTGGGACCCCACCTGCACCCGGGCCTGAAAGGCACAAATCAGGCAGAATCTCTCCTGGTTTCTACTTCCCGATGTAGGATATGAACTAATAAACCTCCCTCATTGGTGTGTTGTGGGGATTCAGTGAGTTAATTCATGTCATTCTAAACACAATGCCTGGCGTATAGAAAATGCTCAATAAATGCTGGCTGTCGTGAACAGCCTGTCTCCTCCCTCTGTTCTTTGTTCCTGTTTTGGAATTCCTGCCTTCACAGGTTAGAGCTCCCAGATCTCAGCCTCCAGATCTCTCAGCTTTTACCTCCCAAATACCTATCTCTGCGATTTTGTTCTGCGTAGTGGCTCCAGGCCACTTCCCAGCCACTATTTCAGCATGACTATTAATTTGCATATTGAGAAACCCATGCTTTTTAGTTCCTGAAAGTCTTTGGTGTACTCTAATCCCACCCTTTGACAGTGCATGTTCCTTTTCTTTCTTTTCTTCCCCTTCCCTTCCCCCAGTTCTTATCAGGGTCTTCTTCTTCCTTCCCTTGTAGTTCAGTGGAAGCCAAATGCCTCAAAGGCTCAGTTTGGTCACCCCGTCTCTTGTCACTGCCTGCCCTGAAGTGAGTTGCCATTTCTTTGCCTGCCTGTCGTTTTCTGTCCTTCTTCCCTCTCTACTCAGGGCAAAGGCAAACCCACAGGTTGAGGGAAGCTCTGTGGTTGCCATGCTATGGCTAACCAGGAACAGGGACACCTCCTCCCCTGAGATCAAGGAGGAAGTCCCTTTGTGGTGTCCCAGAGACAGGGGGACACCAGCTACAGAGCAGGTTTTTCTCCAGGTGGTCAGGAGTCAGTAAGCTCAAGACCACCCCCTAACCCCCATCCCACACAGAGCCTGCTGGAGTGAATAGGTGTGGCCCTTTCTTGGGGGACCTCCCGGCTGAGGCAGGCTCCCTTTCTGCCATCCCTGGAGGAGGTGCAGACCCTCTCTACCTTCTTTCTGTCTTCTCTCTGGAGACCCGCCTGCCATGGTAGGTGTCCACTCCAGAGGGGACTTGCCTAGAGGCTGGGAGGGATGGCGAGTTGGGAGCTTGCTGTTGCATGCTCACAATCCCTTAACTTTGCATTTCTGTTCAGTTTTCTAAATGGTTATTGCTGCCACACAAGAAAACTATTGATTTTTAAAATGTTTGTCTGGTATACCTAGCCACTGTGACTAAATTCCCAGAATTACAATTGAGTCATGTCTTTTTTCTAGATAGATAATCATAGTATCCTCTGAATAGTGATAATCTTGTCTTCTGCATTCCTGTAGTGATCTTTCTTACTTGTATTTCAAGTCATAATATTGGCCGGAACATTGAGAACAACATTGAATAAAAATGATAGCAAGCATCCTTGGGGTATTGCTTATTTTCATGAAAATTTCTCCCGGGTGTGAGGATAGATGCTGTTGCCTTGAGATAATAGATCACTCTTCCTTCGCCAAGGATTATGCTTTTCCTAGTCTTAAAAGGTCCTGCAGGAATCTTATATTTTACCCAGCTTCTTTGCAATATCCATAGAAATCACCATGGTTTTTATTGTATCTATTGATTTATTAAATGATTTTTCTAATATTAAATTGTACTCAAGTTCTGGAATGATGTATACTTGGCCATAGTAGACTATGTTTTTAGAATATTTTAAATTAGATTTTCCTGTTCAGGCTTTGGGATTTTTGCATGTGAGATGTGTTGGTTGTTTTTCTTCTGTGTTTTGTGGTATCATAGGGATTATATATTGGCTTTCCTTCTTTTTCTTTGTTCTGCAACAACCTATATAATATGGGAAGTATCTATTTCTCAACAGCATGAAAAACTCAGATGTAACTTTTTCCTAATTTGAGAAGCTTTTCAAGTATTTTTTACAAATTGCCCTTCAGTTTTTTAAATCTTCTTTCAATTTTTTTTCTGTTGCCTGCCTGCCTACCTTCTTGCCTGCCTGCCTTCCTTCCTTCCTTCCTTCCTTCCTATTTAGAGACAGAGTCTCACTCTGTCACCCAGGCTGGAGTGCAGTGGCATGATCATAGCTCACTGAAGCCTCAAACTCCTGGGCTCAAGCAATCCTTCTGCCTCAGCCTCCCAAGTAGCTAGGACTACAGTGCATACCACCACACCCAGATAATTAAAAAAAAAGTTGTTTTTTGTAGAAGCAATGTCTGGCTATGTTGTCCAGCCTGGTCTTGAACTCCTGGCCTCAAGCAATCCTCCCGCCTCAGCCTCCCAAAGTGCTATTATTATAGGCATGAGCCACCATGCCTGGCCTGTTTTTCTACATTTTCTTAAGTCAATACTTATAAATCTTTTTCAATAAGATGACTAATTTCCCCCACATTTAAAAAATGTGTTAGCTTTCAGTTATACTAAGTACGGTATTTCATAATTTTTACCTCTTCTATATTTGTTGCTACATAGCCTTTGTCAGTTGTAATTTTATTTGAATCTTTCTGGATTAGATTTTCCAATCATTTATATATTTTATAATTTTTTCAAAGAATTTTCCCTTTCTGATACAGTGCTTACCATATCTATTTGTCTATTTCCCAATGAACAAATTCTACCCTTAACCTAATTATATCATTACCCGTATTACCTTTATGTCTAACTTTTCCAAACTTTTCTTTGAATGTTCTTTCCTTTTTTTCTAATCTTTTAAAATAATGAGATTATTTGTAATGCTTTGAATTACCTCTGAGAACACTTTTGATTAATACCTAGATATTTGAGTTGTAGAATGTTTTCATTGTCATTTTCTTTATAATCTATTATCGTGCATTTATATTCTTTACTGATCAGGAGAGTGTTTTCAATATCAGATTGATTTAGGGATCACTGCTTAAATGTTTACTATTAAGTCCCAGTTTCTTTAGGCTTAAGTAGGAGTATATGGCCTGCTTATTTCAGCTTTGGAAAATGAGTTGCTGTTTTCCTTGTGATCTAGCTTATAATCCTATATTTATAAATGTTTCACAAATGTCTTAGGAGGTACAGTCTTCACTTGCCACAGCTTTCAGTATATGGCTAATAATCTAGTCATTACAGCTGTATTGCCTAAATTATCATCTTGGAAGATAACATGGCTTAATGGGAAAAACAAATCTTAGAGTCAGGGTCAAACAGGGTGCAAATCTGGGTTTTATTACAATTAGTGGCATTATCTTATAGAAGTCACCTAATATCTGAACCTCCCTCATCCCTTAGTGAAATTGGGACATCAATCGTTGTGATGAGAAGTAAAGTACCTTAACAATGTGCCTGGCTTGTAGTTCATCACAATACATGATAACTGTTACTAATTTTTGCCCACATGATCTGATATTGACCTATTATAGCACATCAAAGTCTTCTCTCTCTCTGCTCAGAAAAATGTCTTGTTGTTGTACCTTTGAGTATTCTCGGATACTTGTGTTTTTCTTTCTTGTGAAATTCAAGTCTCCAGTTTCTGTCTTTCATATCTATTATCTTTCTCTCTCATCATTTTATTTCTTCCTTATTTTCCCTTTGTTTTTATTTAGAGTAAGTCAGGGCTGTAAGTTATTGATACGATTCTCTCTGCTGCTGCTGCTGCTACTATTTATTACGCTACTGCAAATGCTTCTCTCTCACACATAATATGATACGATATTATATTTTCCAAAGAGCACTTATGTTTACCTCCATAAAATTAATACACCAATACACTATTTTTAAGTAACATAACAGAGGAGTTCTAAGTAGAAATGTGTAAGTATTAGTACAAAGTTTATAGCATGCAGGCTTTTCAGCTTTTCCAATACACCGTGGGCTCCTTCCCTGTTCTTCCCAACTCCTGCATCCTGCCCCACACCGTTCTTTACTGATCATATTATATGCAGGCTGTCCTCTGCTCATAGAGTTTGGCCCTTATAACACATAGCCCCCAAAACAGAGCTTAGTCAGTATTTTCCAATTTCTTTTGTATTATCTTCTTTGTTCCATTGAATGCTTACAAGTGTGCTGTTTAATTTCCATCCATTTATGAAGTTTGTGTTTTTCCTTCTGTTATTGATGTCTGGCCTCATTCGATTGTGATCAGGGAAGGTAATTTTTATAACTTCAGTCTTTTTACATTTATTGCCGCTTGTTTTCTGGTCTCATATGTGGCTTCACCTGGAGAATGTTCCATGTGGGCTCGATGGAAATGGGTGTTATGCTCTGTGGAGGGATTTCTTTATAGGTCTGCTGTGTTTGGCTGGTTCGTAGTGGTTTTCAAGTCTTCCCTTTCCTTACTGATATTCTGTCCTGGTAATCTATCCGTTATTGAAAGTGGATTTTTAAAGTTTCTAACTTATATTGTAGAACTGTTTCTCCTTTCAGTTTGTCAGTGCTCGTCTCGTGTGTTTGGGATTCTGTTGCTTGGCGCATGTTTGCCTGCAATTGTTGTATCTTTTTGACGAACTGATTGCTTTGTCAATAAATAATGGCCTTCTTTATCTTTTAAAAAAATAAAATAAAAAGGATGAATAAGAACAGACATGAATGAAGCTTTCAATATTTATTCACACCTTGTAGACCACTGTCCTAGACAATATCAAATTTCCCTGCTCTTTCCTTCTGTAGCACTCCCCTTTTTATAACAGACATATGCTGTGATTCCTTGGTTGTCTGAACTCTAATTTCCAAGAGAACAGTGCCCATGTCCTCCCTGTTGACTGCAACATCCCCAGGGACTTGCACGGTGGCTGCTACCTAATGGGTTTGGAAAGATACTGGGTGAATAGAAGCTGCAGTGCCCGGCCAGTTTCATCCCAGGCAGATGTGGACTTTGGTAGTGCATTGTAGTGTCCTTGGCTTTTCTCCTCACTGGAGCCAGGGCCTTTCCCTTCCACTCCTGCCTCAGCCTCTTTTCACCCCCTCCCCACTCGCTCTGACAGTGAATAATGTTCAGGACTTTATTTTTTCTTTTCAGGATAATATTTCTTTTCTCTTTTAGATGAAGCCCTCTTTCCCCCCTAGTTTTCAATTCTTGACATGGAGACCCCAGGTCCCAGTGTTGGCCAACGATCAGCCTGTGTGGGCATCTTTGACCACTTTTTCTTATGCCTTGGGTTTCAGAAGATTCCAGTAGTTGGGTTGAAGTGACCGGTACCTGGTGCTGTTTCTGGTAGCTAATAAATATTTAGTGAAAGAATGCTGGACAGAATTTGTGTTTTTCCCTGCTTTCACTATCCACTTTTTGAAATCCGTTGAGAAGAATTTATGGGTACGGTTGTGATTTATAAGCAGTATATAAAAAGATGTCAACTCCCAACACATATTGCACCCTGGGTTCCTACTATCTCTGCCCTGCTTAGAGCACTCCCCAGAAAGAGACTGGAGCCTGTGTGTGGCGCTCACTCATTGCTTCCCTAGCGATGCTGGAACTTCTGCCTGTGCTCTGTGCTGGGGTGGTGCCTACAACTGGAGCTGAAAGGGAGGCGCAACAAGGGAGACGACAGGGTTGACAGCAGAAGGGGGCAAGATGCTAGACTCCCTAGCAACCCAAGCATACACGGTCAGGAGCTGCGCGCCTGGGTGCCTGGGTTTTCAGACCCTGGGTCTCTGAGCTTGGAGTGGACAGTGGGTACTCTTCATGCCTCTTCCTACCACCTCCTGGCAGGTGCTTTCCAAGGATACAGCTCGCACAGATCACCAGCTTTATTTCTCCATCAGATTTGTTCAAGTGGAGGATGGCTAGTCTCAGCTGTTGTGAATTTTAGTCTTTTAATGGGAAGTTGAAGACACATTAGAAATCGGTATCTCTGTTCTTCTTAATCCTGAGGTCAGGATTATTCAGTGGTCACCGCTTCCATATTCTCAAAAGGTGCTCACTGCTTAACATATTTCAGATCAGAAGTTTTAAGCCAAAACTGTTCTCTGAAGGTTAGAAAATGCTTTGCAGCTTTTGGAGTAGAAGGTGGGGTTTGGTGCTATGGAGACACCGTGTCTGTGTTGTCTTGACAATTGTTCTTCTGTGTGGATCTCGGAAGGAGACGTGTGTCTAAAAGCAGTTGGGAGGAGAAACAAAGTGCCCCTTTCTATCCTGCCTTGCTCGTGTCCCATCTCCCTGTGTAGAAAAGAAGACAGGGGCAAGATGGCTTGGCTTCCTCCGAGGGGGCCAGCTCTGGATGGACCTGTTACGTAGACGAGAAACATCACCAGGGAATGAATGGGCTTCAGCTCTGAGCACGAACTTTTGACATATCATGAGATCCAACCCCACCTGATTTGCTCCTGCTCTTCTTTGCAGGAGAGAGGAAGGAGAGGGTGACAGCATCACTAAGAGGTGCCATCAGCCTCCCCCAATCCCCATGGTCAGCCCACTGCCCTTTAATTTTCTTATTTTGCTATGGTCAACTGATATTTCCCTTTATAATGTAAAGTGTGAATAAAAGCATCTTTTCCAGTTTACTGCTCTCTATTATATAACACATTAAAAACATTGCGCTTGTTGTTCAGCTCCCTTGGGAAACCGGTTCCGTTTCTGGGATGCTGGGTCACTGGAGGCAGCATCCTGCTATGGGTTGCCTGGGCTCTATTTTTCCTCTGCTGGCAGGGTGAGGCTAGGGTAGCTCAGGAACCAGGAGGGGAGGGCCTGCTGTATGTAAAATTCCACAACAAGACTGCGCTAGTTTTTGTAGAATGACAGCAGAGCCATGGTGCTGCACAGAGTTAAGCATCTCATATCTGGGAAGACCCCACCTTGTGTCACCAGCAGTTACAAGATCTGTGTTAGGAACTCTGAACCACGAGAAGCCATGCATCTATTCCTGCTCTAGGTCAAAATGGTGATTTCGGTCAATTTCTGTGGCCCTGTCTCAGTGACTCAGGAGCTTAGAATGAAAATGAGGTGTGTGCAAAAGACAGTTTAGTAGGCTCTCCTTAGAAAGGCCCACGTGCAAGGTTGGCCCTTGGGCGGTGTCTGGAATATTGGGTTTTTGGAGGGTTCTCATTGCTCCTAGAACTGTTAAGAGTGGTTCATTGTGCCTAAATTGCTTGTGCATACAATGTGGTTTTGCTAAGCACCTGTTTTCTTTGTAGGAGTCTCAAATTTTTGTACATGCCAGGCAGAGAGTGCCTATGTGACCAGCCCCCAGTGTAAACCTTGGACATGCATTCTCTCATGAACTTTCCTGGTAGGCAGCATTGCACACGTGTTGCCACCATTCACTGCTGGGGGAATTAAGCATGTCCTGTTGACTCCACTGGGAGAGGATTCTAGAATCCTGAGCCTGGTTTCCTGTAGACTTTGCCCCATACTCCATACTCCTGTTCCCTTCCATGACTGTTGTATTCCTTCCCCATAATAAATTATAGCTGTGAGCACACCTATATGCTGAGTCCTGGGGAAGCTCTTATCAAACCACCGAACACGGTCCCTCCAATACATAACCCGCCCACCCAAGGTGTGATCCCTCCAACACATAACCCACCGGAAGGCTGAAGTCCCCTCCAAACCAAAGTGTTGCCCTGCGCCCCTTTTATAAAAATTCTTGTGCCGCTGTCAGGAGAAGGACATGGTTTTGCCATCTTCCCTGGCCCCCACTTCCAGTAATCAGCCATACAATGTCCCTTTCTCAGTCGTCGTCCTACTTAGCACTCTGTGGCATTAACATTTACTAGAGACTCATTACTGGCCCTTTTTTTGAGATCTCCTTTGATATCAGGGCACCTCTCCCCTCGATTTTCCTCTTAGACTATTCTTCCATCCACCTCCTGCCCCTTCCATACAGCATAACAGGATACCAAAATGGTACTCTATTGCCTCAATTTAGGCTCTAAAGCTCAAGAACAGTACAGTAGGTGGCAAGTTTCCCTCCCAAGCCCTAGACCTATGTGGCAGACCACCCACGAGCTGGGAAGGCATCAGCTGTGCCAGCGATGGCCTGTTGTTCTTCTTACCTTTGCGTATTAGTCTTCTGGGGCTGCCGTACCAAAATACACAGTGGGTGGCTTAAACAACAGAAATTTATTTTCTCACAGTTCTGAAGGCTGGAAGCCCCACATCAAGGTGCCTGCAAGGACCGTGGTTGGTTTCTGCTGCAGCCTTTCTCCTTGGCTTGCAGACACCGCTCTCTCTTTGTGTCTTCATGTGCACTTTTTCTTTGTGCTTACACACTCATGAGCTCTCTTCCTCTTCCCTATTGGATTAGGGCCCCACCCTTATGGCTCATTTAACCTAATTACAGCCATATTGAGGATTAAGGCTTCTACCTATGAATTTTGGTGGGGCATCGTTGAGCCTATACCTCTTTATAAGGGGTTGACATTTAAGAATGAGGCAAAAGAACTTTGTTGAGGAGAGTTGGGTTTTTCCTAACCTTCTTGGGGTGGGGAAAGGGTATTTCACATTCAGTTAGAGCTAGAAGTGTTTCCTAAGAGCCATTTGTAGAGATTGACTTATGACTGCAGGAGTATAAAGCATGTGGGGGCTGGCGTTTGAACCACATGTAGAAAGTTGAAAGGCCTGGGCTGGGCTGGAGCTGTGCTCTGGTTTAGGCAGCCAAACAGAGAAGGACAGGGCTGCCTTGGAAAGAGCTTCCTCTGCATGACACACGGGCCAAGGGAGGAGCCAGTTCGGGGTTATCTTGAGGACCACCTAGAGGGTTCATGTCACCCTAGTGGCAGGAGACAGCACCAGAAGCCCAGGGGTCTAGGGAGGGGGTTTATAGGCTGCCAAAAGGAGGAGCGGTCTGAGGCACCCTTTCCCTTACCCATCCTCCTAAGCCTGTTCCAACTATGGTGTGGCTAGAAACCACAGCCAGAGACTTGGGAAGGAGGTGGGCTAGCAAAGAGTGGGAAAATAAAAACAACCCCTGATCTATTCCTCCTCCCCGGTCTTGGTTTACTATCCTGGGTCAAGCCCAAGTCTAATGAGAGGAGACATTTTCAACTAAAGGAAGTCTGTAATTATGTGATTATTAGCTTGGACTGGACATTTTATTATCTGAAAATTACCGGATGACTTTGGGTTCCTTGAGAATATGAAAGTTGATTGTAAGAATTGGGTCATTCTTGTCATATTCAACTAAAACAGAGTCGAGAATCTGGTGGGGGAAAGCACTCAGGGTACAAAACATTGCTCTAAGAATTCTCTGCAAGCCTGGCTGCTGAAACTGCTTCTTGTAACCAGAAACCAGTTTCATCTATAGCTTCTGAAATAACCTGCTACAACTCTAGGGCTAATTTTGCTCACCATGGTCGCTCACCCATCCGAGCCTGCCAGCTGCCCAAGCCCTTACTAGAGCCAATGAACTTTCTCAAAGAGTAATATGTAACATTTCTCTTTTTAAATTAAACCTTAACTTCTTTGTCCTTTGGACCTACCCAAGACCACCCAGTCTGCATGTATGCCCTGGGTTGCAATATTCTTTCTTCCCAAGTAAAACAATATATTTAGAGATTTGCCTCTACATTTTTATTTTGACTTTGAGAAGAGTCAATAACAAAGCTATGGGATCTGCCCAGTGCATCACCCAGGGCCAGGGAAAGACCCTAAGATGGGGAGATTGAACAGGGAGTTGTGAGCAAGAGTGGAGTTGTGTGTGCTTACATCCTATGGAATCTCACTCATCCAAGAAGCCAGCTCCATCGGTGCTCCCCGAGGCCTGCACTTGGTGTCTTCTCTTCCCTCTCCTGCTCCCTGTTTCCTTCCTCTGCTCCTGATGGGTTCATCCAGATGGATACAAATAACTGAATTCATTGTTTAATTTTTAAACTTTAATTATTTATTTTCTGAACAGGTAATACATGATAGGTTCAAAAATCAAAAAAAGTTTTAAAAACAGCATTTCTGGGAAAATGCTGGAGTGTGAAGCACCAGGAATCTGTCTCCCTACCTAGACAACAGTTATACTGGTAGAATCTGTCTGATATAATTATTCTGGAACTCTGGAGTCCATTGAAGCCTTGAAATTTCCAGGGGAAAGCTTGGATAATGGTTCATTTCAGTCAATTTCAGCTCTTAGTGCAGTAGCAGCTATCTATCCATCATCCACAATTCTGTATTTGCATTCTAGGCAGCTGTGCATGCATTCCAGGAGGAGCTTGCACACAAGCTATGGGAACCAGGTTAAACAAAAAGCACTCCATCCTCCAGTTATCAAGGATCTGTGTTATGATCACTGGTGCTGCTGATCACAGATTTGCAGACAAAGAGGCTGGTGGCCATTGTTGATGGACCTACCTCTCCATGTTGCTAGTCCCTCCCTTTCCAGCTAAAGTGATTTTCAGGGAATTTAAATGTTTGGTGCCTTTTTTCCCCTTTCATTTTTCTCCATTTCATTTTGGGAGCCAGACATTAAAGACTAGGATATTCAAAAGCAATTTCATACACAGGAAAAATTAAAAAGTGATCACATGTGCCCAGAGAAAGGTGCAGGCTCAGAAAAGACTAGAGAAGACCTTAAGTTTACACCTCAGGTTATTCATTGGCACAGAGACAGCCTACATTGATAAAAAATAAAAAGAAAAACAATAACAATATAATTAAATCAAAACAAAATAAATCAATAACAAAATAAAAACAATAAGCAATAACAATAACAAAAAAGAGCAAACCCTGGGGAAGTGGGGAAATCTGATTCCCAAGGTTACCATATTATTAGATTCAAATACCCAGTTTCTGGCAAAAATTTATAAGGCATAAGCCATGTCTTTGAAAATATGGTCCATTCAAAGGAAAAAATAAGTCAACTTTAATAAACTGTTCCTGGAAAGGACCCAGGTGACAGATCGAATAGACAAAGACTACAAGAAAGACATAGAAAAAGTCAAGAAAGCAATTTGAATAAAATGGAAATATCAATAAAGAGATAGAAAACAAAATCAAAGAGAAATTCTGAAGCTGAAAAGTACAACAACTGAAATGAAAAATTCACTAGAGGGTTCATAGGCAGAGTTGAGCAGGCAGAAGAAAGAATCAATAAATTTGACAATAGAACAAAGGAAATTATTAAGACTGAAGAACTGAAAAAAAAAGATCGAAAGAAAGTAAACAAAACCTAAGGGATCTGTGGGACACCATCAAGAAGATCAACATACCTGTGTGGAAGTCCCAGATTAGAAGAGAGGGAGAAGGGAACAGAGAGAATGTTTTAAGAAATAATGACTGAAAATTTCTGAAATTTAATGAAACATCCAAGTATCTCAACAAAGTCTAGGTAAGATGAACTCAAAGAGAACCACACCAAGACACACTATAATCAAACTTTCAAAAGCAAAGGCAAAGAGAGAATCTTGAAAGCAGAGAAAGAGAGAAGCATTTCATCACATATGAGAGCCTCAATAAGATTCTCAGCAGATTTCTTATCAGAAACTTAAGAGCCCAGAAGACCATGGGATGTTATATTCAAAGTGCTAAAAGAAAAAACCTGTCAACCAAGAATCCAATATCCAGCAAAACTGTCCTTCAAGAGTGAGAGAGAAGACATTCCCAGGTAAACAGAAGCTGAGGGAGTTTGCTATCACTATATTTGTCCTGTAAGAAATGTTAAAGGGAGTCCTTCAGGGTGAAATGAAAGGACACCAGACAGACAGTAACTTGAAACCACACAAAGAAATAAAGATCACAGTGAATTTAAATGCACGGGCAATTATAAAAGCTAGTATTATTGGAACATTCATTTGTAACTCTGCATTTTGTTTTCTACAAAATTTAAGAGACTAATGCATCTTTAAAATTATTAGTTTATGGTTTTGGCTAAATAATGTAGAAAGATATAATTTTGTGACATCAAAACTGAAAAGAGTGGGGACAAGGTGAAAAGGAGCAGTATTTTTGTATGTTATTGTAGTTAAGCTGGTGTATATCTCAATTAGAGTATATAACTTTAGTATATTAAATGTAATCCCCATGATAACTACAAGGAAAATAGACACAAAATATATTCAAAAACGAAATGAGAAAGGAATTTAAACTTTTCATTACAAAAAGTAGATTAAACACAAAAGAAGACAGTAATGCAGGAAATAAGGGATAAAAAACTACAAGGCATATAGGGAAAAAATAGAAAAATAAAAAAAAAGAAAAATGACAGAAGGAAGCACCTCCTTATTAGCCAGTCTAAAAAAGGAAGGAAATTCTCACACATGCTACAACCTGGATGAACCTGGAGGACATTCTGCTAAGTGAAATCAGCCAGACACAAAAAGACAAATCCCACTTGTATGAGATACTTAGAGTAGTCACATGCAGAGGCAGAAAGTGGCATGGGGTTGCCAGGCCTCTGGGAAAGGGGGAATTGGGAGTTACTGGTTCGTGGGTAAACCTGAGTTTCAGTTTTACAAAAAGAAAAGAATTCTGGAGATGGACGGTGGTGATGGTTGCACAGCATTATGAATGTATTTAATACCATAGAACTGGACACCTAAAAATGGTTAAGATGGTAACTTTTATACTACCATATAAATTTTTATATATTTTATCACAATGTGTAAAAAAAGAAAAATGTTGTCATGAGAAGACTGTCTCCCATTCCTGTACCCCACGTGCCCAGACTTGCCCATGAATTAACTGCTATTATTAGTTTTTTCGGGGGTGGGTACACTTCCAGATATTTTTATAAAAATATGTATTCAAGCAAATAGGAACATATATTCTCCTTGACCCCTCTTTATTATTTCTTTATTTGTTTATGTTTTTATTGAAAAATATTAAGGGAGTACAAATGTTTTTGGGTTACATGGATCATTTTTGTAATGCTTGAGTCCTGGCTGGAGGTGTGCCCATCACCCAAATAGTGTTCATAGTACCCATGAGTTGGTTCCCCCCCTCCTCCCCCCTTACCCCTGGTTGATTTCCTCTGAGTTTTACTTTCCTCTGTGCATATGTGTGCTCATCGCTTAGTTCCAATTTAATGGTGAGTACATGTGGTGTTTGTTTTTCCATTCTTGAGATACTTCACTTAGGAAAATGGTCTCCAGTTCCATCCAGATTGTTGCAAAAGGTATTAATTCATAATTGTAATATACTATCATATGGTTCTGCACCTTGCACTTGAGAATCTATTTTGAAGAGCTTAGAGAACTTCCATGGATCCTGGAGACTTTGAAATCCACGTTTAGCTGTTAAGCACTCCCCAGTGCCCGCCACCACCACCCTCCTGCTGCTACCTCAAAACCAGCGTTTCCCCAATGTGTCCTCCTCCTGACGTCTCCATTCTTCCTAATTAGCTCCATGGTTCTTTCAGTATCCCAAATCCAAATGCTCAGAGTCACTCTTGCCTCCTCCCCTTCCTGCACTCCCTGTCCGTTGCCGAGTCTTGTCAGTTCCACCCGAAATGCCCTTCCCAGGGATCCAGGCTCTGACCTGGCTGCCTTTCCTATCCTCTTACCTAAGACCCCTTCCCGGGCCAGCTCTGCTCCCGCCAGTCCAGCCTGTGCACTGTCCCCAGACTGATCTCTGGTGAGCAAAGTGCTGATGCTCTCACACGACACAGGCTTGGGCACTTTGCCCTGATTCTGCATCAAGGACAAGCCCCTCAGCCTGCCCTGTCCCTCTGAGCCTGTCTCATCCTGCTCTCTTCCTACAGCGATCCTCAGTCCAGTGTGAAGGGAGGTTGGTCGCACTATGTCTCAACTTAGCACGATGCTTTTAGGTCAGTTACTGCACTCACTTGCTCCTGTCTTTGGAAATGGACTACGAGCTCCCGGAGGCTAAGCCTGCGCCTTGTGTATCCTTTTATTGCCTCACAGATCATCGTCCACTCACCTGTTCCTTTTCTAGGCATGCTTTTTGGGTTTAGTTGACTGATTTGAATGTAGTCTCAGACCGATATTTTTTCTTCCTCTTAAACTGTCTTATTGTTACCCTTCAAAGCCCACCTATTTCTGCTGTGTAGCCCTTTCCTTTTATTGTGCAGTGATTTTTATTATTATTTCATCTCTTGGTGCAAATTTCGGCTGGTTGGTCTTAATGAATGTGGCACAGCCCTGGCCCTCCTGCAGCTTCCTGCCCTAGTTCAAGTTCATTACTTTGACTCACAGAGCAGTGGGAAGCAACAAGATGCAGTCCTTAGCAGGTTAGCTTCCTGTACTTCTTGCTAAGTGGATCATGATATTTGGAAGCTGGAGAAGGGAAAATGAGGTGTGATAGCAGTGAATTCCATTCTCTCTTTCTGTAGTTACTTGCTTGTTCAAGATTCATGAAACGATTTGACCAAATGAAGGTTTTGCACTTAGAATCCTTCTGCACTCCATGCGAGGTGGCAGATCTGGGAAGATGTCTTCTTTTGTCTTTAGGGACTTGTGAGTCTGTAATAGCAGTTTGAAGTGACCCTGCAGGGCCTGGGCAGGCCTCATTCATCAGGCCAATTAGTTTTTGGTGGAAGAGGTTTCAGAAGCGTGGAGAGTTCCGTGTGCAAGACCTGGGTCTCCTGGCATTGACCACCCATGGAGAGTTACTGAGACCCTGATTGCAGGCAGAGTGTCGATTTGGGGTGAGCTTCTGGCTTTTAGTCAATTGTCATTTGCATTAAAGTTCCTGAAGGCCATCTCTTCCAATTTCCCACTAGATTTCTTCCTAAATGCCCACATGAGAAAACACACTATAACACTCATTTGAACCTACACCAGGACCGAGTGCTGGGGTCCGTGAGGTGGAGGGAAGGAGGTACAGTATGGGCGTTAATATCAGCTTCTGAGCAGAGCTCCCCTCTGCTACATACTAGCTTAGGGGCCTCGATCCAGTTACTTTCAACCTCTTCTTGCGTAAGTTTTCTCACCAGTACAATGTGGAAGGGGAAAACCTATTCATAGTTTTGAGGTGGAATTAAACAAGGTCATTCATGTAAAGCCCTGAGCTCGGTGCCTGGCACATGGCACATACTGAATAAACATTTCCTATTACTTATCATTACTGTCTTAAATGATTAAGAAAGGTCTCCAGCAGCTTCTCTGAGACGCAGCAGCTAGACCACAGAGAGCAGTTTGGATTTCAGTTTGCTGTTGTGTGCCAGGCAGCGGTAGTGCCCACTCCCCTCCCCAGGGGTGCCGGGGGCAGGGCAGAGAGTGTTTCAGACAGATCACATCAGTGACCGGCCTGAAAGGCCACAAAAGCACAGACAGACTGGTGGGGCTAGAATCTCAGCCCTGCTCCCTGTGTAGGCTTCTGCAAGCTACCTAGCCTCTCTGTGCCTCGGTTTCCTTTTTTGTTTTGTTTTTGTTGTTTTTTGTTTGTTTGATTTTGGGACAAGGGTCTTACTATGTTGCCCAGGTTGCCCAACATAGTAAGGTGGCAATCCTCCCACTTCAGCCTCTCAAGCAGCTGAGATTAGAGGCACATGCTACCAGCCCGTTCTACATGCTTCAGTGTTCTCATCAGTAAAATGGGCTGCTATTTCAATAAATGGTGCTGGGAAAACTGGATAGCCACTTGTAGAAGGCTGAAGTAG
>VBSM01002153.1:32511670-32544238 GCA_008086735.1 Cheirogaleus medius | reverse complement strand
TATTTGAAACCTTAAAATTTGTACCCCCATAATTTGCTGAAATAAAAAAAAATTTTTTAAAAAATGGGCTGCTGGAAGACTTAAAGGAATTTGTATATGGAAATTTCTTTAAATAATGTCTACCACATTGGGAGTGCCCAGTAAATATTAATATTACTGTTGTCATTAGATTTATCAGACCTTGCCACAGCCTGGGAATAGTTGTTAGGTCAAGGGACTTAGTATAAAACCTACTATTTGAGATTCTATTTGTCTCGGTTCCCCAGGATGGATGGAGTGAGGGGTGAGGGGTAGGGTGTAGCGGCTGGACTTCTGGGACAATGTTGGTGACTTTTGAGGTGTTCCCAGTCCTGTTTATCTGTTAAATTAGGATCTTCTGCAGGGGCCGTTTGCTCAGTCTAAATGTGAGTAGAACCTTCATGTCACCAGTGGGGCTGGCGCAGAGCTGTGCGTTAGGAGGAGGGGTCCTCAGCAGGCTTGCGAAGGTCTGCAGAAATGCGCTGTGTCCTCACACACCCAGGAACTGGATCTGAGAAATATCGTGAAAGAGGCAGAGACAGAAGCGGGTGGCCTGCCCTGACTATTCCTCCAACTGCGGGCCGGGAGCAGTCTTCCTTTGCTCAGTGAGAGTTTACAAAAGGGCGTATGAGCAAAAAGAAAACTATTACAATGTTTTCCCAGTGCTCTGACCCGCAGCGCTCAATACTTCTGGGGACCAAGGTGTGGGCTTTTCTCCCTCACCGAGCAATTCCCCACTTGTCTGCAAACACTGACCGGGTTGTCCTACAATCAGATGTAATTCTGTTACTCTCTGCCTGAAGTCAGCATTAGATGCCACAGGATAAGGGCTCAGGCCGCCAGACTGCCCCACTTAGAACGACGGTTGGAAGTCCAGACTGTCACCTGCACTTCCGACCATAAATCAGAGGTTCCCTCCTCGGATTCAGTCATTTGCTAGAACAGCCCACGGAACTCAGGACAGCGCTCTACTGTCTATTACCCATTTGTTACAAAGGGTACCACTCAGGAACAGCCAGATGGAAGAAATGCACACGGTGAGGTATGGGGAAGGAGCATGGAGCTTCCACGCCCTCTCTGGGTGCACCTCCATGCATCCCCCAACTCGGAAGCTTTCAGAACCCCATACTTTGGATTTCTATAGAGGCTTCACTGTGTAGGCTTGATCGATTACTAACCCAATCTCCAGCTCCTTTTCCCTCCCTGGAGGGTGGGACATGGACCTCATATTTCCAAGCTTCTAATGATGGTTTGGTCTTTCTGGTGACCAGTCCTGGCCCAGGAGCCCACCAAGAAATACCTCATTAGAACAAAAGACCCTCCTATCCACCAGGAAATTCCATGGGATTTAGCAGTTCTGTGTGAAGGGCTAGGGTCAAGGACCAAATATTTGAACAAAAGATGCTCTTTGTCTTGCACTCCTGTCACTTAGGCAATTAACAAGGGTTTTATGAGCTGTGTGTCAGGAAATGGTGACAAAGACCAAATATGTATTTCTTATTATACATAACAGTAGCACAGGCGGAAATAATATTTGACCAATAAAAGAATCTTGGATTCCAAATGTCCTTTCCTAAGTGGCTAGAAGCAAATCCTCTGTGATCTAGAGCTCTTCTGCTAGGCCAGGCGTATCCTCACGCCACTGTTGGCACTACCCACAGTATCCTGAGCTCTCCTACCCCAGCACTGCCTCTCTGGCCAAGGGTTTTAGATGGTGAATAAGCTGCTCTCTCCACCAGCGCCAGGATGTATTTCAGAGGCTTCCTTTCTGCTTGTCAGCTTTCGGTCTGTAGTTCTCAGCCAAGTGCACCATCTGTGAGCACTGTCTGGTCTTATGATGATTTGGACCAGAGCTCACTGTGGACCCTTGAAATGTACCAATTCCATACTGCTGTGATCCTCTCACCCTGGGGCGAGGTTTTGGAGAGGTGGGTGGTCTCTCCCCTGCTCCTACCTGGAATGTGGGCTGTTCAAAGACAGCCTCCTCCTCCTGGTGTGGACAAGCTTGGGTTTTGTCACATCCTGTAGTGTAGACCATCTCCCAAGAGGCTCCCAAGAGGGAGAAAATGGTGCCCACTCCACCATGGCTAGGAGCTTAAGTGACCCAGCATGTTGGAAATATTTTAGTTAAAGTTTCATGATGTCTTAGCCAAAAGTGAGCCATGTCCTTGAGCTTCTAAGCCTCTATGAACTGTTAGACCTCATCATAGTGACAGATAGGATGATATTCTTGCTAACAGACCAATATTACAGAAGGAGGGCCAAGGGAAGGAGAACTGTAGTACTTGGGACACCTGCTAGTCTGGTGTTTCTTAACCTTCTTCTTCCTTTTGTTTTTAAGGAGCTTTTAAGACATGTGTTTCCCTTTTTGCCCTACCCACATGAAATTTTAATAGCTTAGTTTTTGTACTGTAGCCCTGGAAGAGCCACAAACCATTGTAATAAATAAGATTTTTTGTTCCCTAAGAATCCATTTTCATCACTTTGGGAGTGATACTATTTCTACTGAGAATGCATGTTCTAGTCTGAGACTCTTTTAGCCATTAGCCCCAGCTATGATTAGGGGAGGTGAGTTGGAGTGAGCAGAGGTTAGTGCACATGTATGATAAGTGTGTCTGTCTAAGACCTGGGGCCATATGGAGTTGGCTTTCAGAGGTATCAAATGCTAGGAAGACTGGGACATTATCCTCCTCCTCCATATTTCAATTTTTCACTTTTATAAATACTGGCTGACTATTATGGACAAACATCTTGTTCTGCATTCAAGATAATTTTTTTGTTTTGCTTTTTTTCTTAAAAAATGAATTTACTAGATCAAAGGAGCCAGCATTTGACAGCATGTTGATAGGTACCTCCAGTTGGCTTCCAGGACAAGTACACCAGGAAGTCATATCTCTCTGTATCTCTGCCATGTTGAGTGGTGTTTTTTTTTTTAAAGAAATATTTGCTAATTTGAAAGGCAAGATGACAACTCACTTTTTCTTCATGTAGCTTTCTCATGATTACCAGTGAGAGCAAAATTCTAGATTTCTGTATCTTGTTGAATGGTGATATAAATCAATTTTGTCTCCATGGTCTACTGGCTACCACACCCCATTGGATGGCTAAATCTTCCCCTTCCCACAGACTTGCCACGCCTCCCTAATTCTTTGGAAAGTTTTATCTACACTGGGATCTATTCCTGGAATATCTGTTCTCAATTATTGACATCTTGATAATAACACCTGCTTGGCTTTTTGAAATAGGTTTTGAACAAATGCTCTGTGAAGGTGAATGCAGTCTGGGGATGGATTGATTTATGTGCCTGCATTTTGGCAAACTCCCGTGTGCAGACACTTGGGCTGTCTTCACTGGCTGCAGCCAAGATAAGGCCATGGTGAGCTCTTGGTGGAGCCGCCCTCGTGGGAAGCTCTAAGGGTGCAGAATGCCACACTGAGGATTCACCAAGGCTCAGACAATGCCTTGAAGGTTCATTTTTGCCCATTAAGTTGGCTCAAGTCCACCTGTTGGTTAGTGTCAGCTCTAGCATTGAAAATCCAACAGATGATGAATTGAACAAATAAGGAACAAGCAAGAGACATCATTTGTTCACTCTACAAGTAGTTACTGAGTACCTACTTTGGTGTTGAAATACAAAGATGTTTCAGACCCGATCCTTGACCTTGCAGAACTTATCGTCCAGCTGGGAGATAGGCATGCAAATCGACGCCCGGGATACAAGGTTTTAATTCTATAATAGATGCACATAAAGTCAGTAGGAGATTCACATTAAAGTTTGACCAACTCCACCTAGTGAGATGAAGAAGGATCTGGAAAAACAAACAAACAAACAAACAAACAAAAACAGAAAGCGGACTCGACATTTCAGCTCTATCTTAGAGACCGAGGTGGTGTTCACCAAGCAGACAAGTCGGGGAACACATCCTGAGTGGAGGGAACAGCATGTACACAGACATGGAACTGTGTAAGAGCTTGCATTTTATGCAAAAGATGGGGACAGAAGGGTGTAGAAGAGATAGAGAGGCTTGAATGCCATGCTGAGGTGGTTTCCCTATTTTTGGTCAAAGATGCCATTGAAGTTGATGAAGCGTGATCAGATTTGCTTTTGGGGAAGTAAACTCAGAACTGCATGGAAGATAGTGTGGAGATAAAATCATGAAAGCCATTCTGCTAACAGCATTATAATCATAACTAGGAACATTAATTCTTGGAAGCAATTTCCCACTGTAGTCGTTGGAAATAATGAGGAAGACATAGCAGCTGCAGATATTTAAGAGGTGAAATCAGTATGACCTGATGACTAAATTTATGTGTGGGTGACCAGGATGAGGGAAGAGATAGGGGTGAAGCTGCCACTCTGTCACATACAACTGAGCAATGTGGCTGTGTTAAGTGGAAGGTACTAGTTGGAAATACCCACAAATGGTTAGGAGATTTGGTATTGGATGTGCTAATAACCACCAGTTTCTCGTGGTAATTTTGGTGTTTAAAGAATGTCAAACAACTTTCAGTAATGCCACCAGCTCCTTTTCATTGATTGAGGTCATGCCAAGGACAACAGCATAGAAACGTTTATTGCATTGGATACAGCAAGCCAATTTCAGCTGCTTTTCAACTTATATTTATATCTTCTCTTTCCAGGGGATGGCCAAGTGGATTTTGATGAATTCATGACAATTCTTGGCCCCAAACTGGTGTCTTCAGAAGGTCGTGATGGTTTTCTTGGCAACACAATAGACAGCATATTCTGGCAGGTGAGTAAGAAGATTTTTGAAAGATTAAGTTTGTCAGTAAAAATGTGTCTGGGACTAAATTTGACTGAATTCCTGAGCTTTTCTGTTTAGCACATGAAGATTCTTGTGGGCTGGGGTGACCTATGTTCCTTGAATTGGATGTCTAAGCTGAGGTCCATACCAAGTCCTCTGAACAAAGGATCAAAACTATGCTCATTCAAGGTTTAGAGGAGTGAAATGTCTCCCTGTTTTTTCCTTGTAGCAAAAATTTTGCATCTTGGAGAAATGAGATTCTTGCACTTCTGATTTAAAAGTCTTTTTCCTGGGATTCTTATAAAGGTCACATTGGTGTCCTTTGAGCCAGTTCTGTCTTGGACCCCGTTTCTGGGAGATCTTTGCTGAGAGAATGGCATGGTTACCTCGTGTGTTTGGATCCTGTCAATAATATTGCCCTTAATAGCACTGAATGGTTTTATCTAAGAAGGTATATTCAATGCTTCTCAATTAGCTCCTATTTCTATCTCGTAAAATCTCTTAGGAAATTCCAAATGTCTACATTCTAATTATTAAAGTGCTACTAAATCATTTTTATATTAGTTCTCTACTCTTAAAATGTGACATTATTTCATTATTGTGGAATTTGGGAAGCAGGTTATCAATCATTCTTTTAAAAATTTGAGTCAAATAAGTGTCAAATTAAATCGAATTTCCGGTTAGACATGTAAAACACCATTCAAACACGGCATGGTTTCTTTAATTTTATGATATTTTTTTTTTCCTTCACCAAAGATATTTCTCTAACCTAGATAAGGATTGCAGTTGGCAGGTCTCTATAGTCTTATTCTGGTACCCATCTTGCATATAACCAACACATATCTAGTAAGAACTTCTGTGCCCTATAATCTGTCAGTCCTTGTGGGTTTGACAAAAGGCATTTAGGACTCAGACCTGGCTATTGAAGAATTTGGTTGGGGAAACACAATTAAGAGAGAGAAAACAAAGAAGTGATTGATGAGTGTGATGGTCGCTAGACTGTAGTTTCCTTGAAGCCCAGGACTTCTCCTCAGCCCAGCACATTGTACATTACAAGCCCATAATACCTACATTTTTCAATGAATAGAAATTCAAGAAAAGAGAAAAATATAGTCTTGAAGGGTCATATAAGGCTCTAGGGAATGGGGCACTAGCTTCGAACCCTGAAATATGGGTGGGATTAAGTGCAAAGCAAGAAAAGAAGGCATTCCAGGCCTGGGTGATGTGAGTTTGAAAGGAACGGGAATAGTGGGCACAGGAAAGTCGTTGACCACAGTCAAGATCGCAGTTTGGTGGGAAAGACTTCAGGACCCTCTGGCAGAACGGATTTGGGGCCTGAGGAAAGAGAGGCGGTGAGGCTGACCCCAAAATTCCTGACTTGCTGTCTCTGGCAGGAATGAGATCATGTAGTAACAGAGACGTCTCTGTGGCGCTGGGCTCTAAATTGGAGGTGCTGAAGTGTCCGGTGAGGGCCAGCCCACCAGGAGGAGGAGGAAAGTCCAGGTACAGCTGAAATCAGTTGGGGCTGGAGCCAGGGCAGAGCCTGAAACCAGATTTGAGATTCCCCAGAGCTGGTGGGTGACATCACGGGCAAGGATGAGCTCACCGTGGGAGGTTGCGTACATGCGAGTGAGCAGAGAGACAGGACACGGTCCTAGAGGACCTTCAGGGGCAGGGGAGCTTAGGACAGGGGCCCTGGAACTCCACACTGCCATGCAGAGGGGGGGGGAATACAGTCTCCTCAAACCGATGTTAGGATTGGGAAGATCTCTGGGCCCTACCCACCACGTGATGAGACTATTTCACTGCTCATGTAACCCTTCAATTATGCCACAACACACGGAAGGACAGACACTTAGAGTCCCCTGGTAGGGATAAGGAATGAGCCCAGAGTTAGGAAGGTGGAGAAACTGTTTCCCGTCTGGCCATCTTTCAGCTTGCAGAGGTCCAGTCTGGATCTGCCTGCTGCTTCCCTCCCTGCCCCCTCCTTCTGTGTTGTCCGTCTGTGTCCCTGTGTGCATTCCACCCTTGGCTTCTGCCTGCAGGGCCCAGTCTAGCCTAGAAGAATGCTCCAATGCTCCAAGGCCGTCCAAGCCTAGTTCTTGCCGGCCCTCCTCTTGGAGGGAAGGAGCTGCGGGTACTTAATCTGCACCCGAAGGTCTCCTGCCTTCCAGCCTCATCACAGCAAAGCATCCACGCTGCCAGGACATATTTCTGACAATACACAGAGTGCCCCCAGCAGAATTCAGACATGCTGTTCTGCTCACTAAGTCTCTGTGTTTTCATCTTACCAAAGACACTCCTCTTCACCCAGGGTGAAAAAATGGGATGGGGAGACAGAGTAATGGGGGAAAATTGCATCCTGAAAGCTGGTACGAATGCTGGAAAGTGCAGACTGGTGGCTGTGACTTCTCTGTCCCGCTTGTGCCCCACCCCAGCTCAGGGTTTTAAGAGTAGCAAGTGAGAACAGAAACATCTATCAATTCTCAGTAATCAACCTCCCCAGCTCCCTCACTCCCCACCCACTACTGCCTGCCCGTGAAGACACAGAGTGAAAAATAGCACTTAACACATAGAAGCATCCAGTCCCTGCTGGAAGAAAAGTTCAAATTCCCAGTGCTTAAGTGGTTCTTCAGGTTTAAAAGAACGCTGTGTGTGTGCGCACGTGTGGATGTGGGTATGTATGTGTGTGTACACGCATGTATGTAGTTGAAAATAGCATACAGAAAAGTCACTTTCTGCTGCTGGATATCTGGGCCAGGGATATTGACATTCGGAGGTACTGATTTTCCAGAAGGGAGAAGACCATCCTAGTGAAGACTCTTTGGTAAGGTTTCCCACCAGAGTCAAAGCCAGTTTCCCATGGAAACAGACATAAGGGTACACCTGGGACAGTCTATATTCCTGACCTGTGGCTGTATAATACCTTACTATAAAGTATAAGAACAGAAAAAGTAACAAACCTTAAATGTCTCACGTAGTTTCTGTGGGTCAGGAATTTGAAAGCAGCTGGGCTGGGTGGTTCTGGCTCGGGGTCCTTCGTGCAATTCCAGTCAAGACACTGGCCGGGGCTGTGACCATCTGGAAGCTTGCCTGGGCTGGAGGATGTGCTTCCAGGTGGCTTACCTGGCTGGCAAGGTGATGCTGGCTGTTGGCAGGAACTCTCAGGGCCTCACTCCATGGAGCTCACCATAGTGCTGCTTGAGTGTCCTTATGACATGGCGGCCAGCTTCCCTCAAAGCAAATGGTCCAGGAGAGCACAAGACAGAAGCTACAATGTACTTTAAGACCTAGCTGTGGAAGTCGATCTCCATCATTTCTGCTGTATCCTATTGGTTACACAGGTCATCCCTGTTCAGTGTGGGAGAGGACAACCTCCTGGTGAATAATAGGAGGCAGGGGTCACTGGGGCCATTTGGAGGCTGGCTATGCTGCAAAGGGTAAAGATTCTGTCATTGCGCTTCTACTTCTGACCTGGCATTACTGTCCCAGCCTTTCATTTCCCCTCTTTAGTTTCTTCCTGCCTTAGAGGAAGCCTGGGACCAAGGCTGTTTTCTGTTTTACCGAGAGGCCATCTTACCAGGCATTAGACTCATCTTCCTAATTAAATCTGTTTTCCAATGCTCTCTCCTTGCTGGTTTTCTAGCCTGTACAGCCAAAGGTAAAATAAATTCAAATGAGATTCTGCAAAAACAACTATTTATCAGTTAGTGCTGGTCCCAAAGGTTGAGCCCCCAGCTCTTTGCAGGAAGTTGGTATCAGTGGAGGTGGAATGTAGTTGGTTACAGATGCAGCTTCCTTCCCAGGGAGGAGAAGGAAGAGTCGGAGAGTCATGCCCTGGAGTGTCTGGGCCTCCCAGGATACTCAGTCCTGTGGGTATGAGACTCACATATTTCTTAGCAGCCTTTTCAGAAATTCTCTCTTATGTAGTAAATAATAACTTGTAAAACTTTTTTTGTGTTCTTACTCTTCCTGTATCAAGTTTCCATGTGTTTGCTGTGACTGCAGTGATATATTTGGGGAGGAGACGTGAATTATGTGTGAAGTCAGCCTTAGGACTTTGGTGTAAGGTCATGGTAGAGAAGAGGGAAGGAATGGACTGACGGAGCCTGGGACTCAGGACTGGGGGTGGCTTTTCTGCTCAGTGCTGCAGATTGATTGCAACTGCTGAGGAGTGCGGTCCCCAGAGTGCATGTTGTTCAACCGTTTATATACACCACTCGCCGCAAGCCTACTTGTATCCCAGAACGAGTACAGTAGATGCGCACAGTGGCAGAGGAGAGAGCCCTGCTACTGTATCACAGTGTTTTCATGAGCTCACCATGGCAGCCTTTTCCATTTTCTCCTCCTTGGCCTCAAGCACTATGCAACCGTGTTCTGCAGGAAGTTTGCAGACAGCAAGCGGTGGCAAGCATAATGACAAGGATCGTGGGAGATTAAATAGCTCTGCCAGTTCCAGGGGCCAGCCAACACTTCTGTTAAACTCTTTTCCCTCTGAAGAAAGACAGCAAATGAGTCCCACATTTGGCTGCGAGAGGCGAGAGCTGAGCCTTTTATGTGCCTTCCTATTGGTACTGTGTCATTCATGTGAAACCCCTCAGCCAGAGGGATGCTGAAAACATCTAATGTGTGCTGTGGATCTGGGACCCTCTGCTTACATGTTTATCTTATTCACAATCAGACCTCATTCATCAAGGCTTCACTTGAATTTCTCTGTAAGAAATGAAACACATTCCTATTTTGTAAGCAAAGGGATCTGCTCATCAGATGGTGCTGGTTGTGTTGGAATGAGGCCAGGGCTAAAGGTCAGTAAACAAGAAACCCATAATGGCTCCCTGGTCTTTGTGTGTGTTCAGGACATTTAGGCAATTCTCTCGAGCACACGCAAAGATCAGGGAGCCAGTATGCAAGCTGGTCATTGTAATAGCCAGTTTATCTCACAGCTGTGTGCGATGTACAAGACACTAAATTATCCTAACATAAAAGTGCACAGAGCACCCACCCCCAGATTTGGTAGAGTTCAGGGCCCGTTTGCACCACTGACTTGCTTTTGTCCCTCTGATTATTCAACCCCAGGTGAGCTACTGTCCACTCCTCCCCCGTGTGGTGGGAGAATACACAGCAGGTCTACTGAAACACCTGCAGCTGCTCTCAGGAGTCCATCCCCACTTCTTGCTCTGGTCTCATGTCTCCCCCAGCTTCTTGTTTCTACTTTGGTTCTGGATGCATGATGTCTGTCCAGACTCTGATCCAAAAGCCAGTCCTCCCTAGCCCAAGGCCCAGGCTTCTGCCTGGGACATTTAATATACTGCCTCCAGGGTCGTGGCTGAGATGGGCAGGGAAGTTGGCTGAACATTCTTAAGACTCATGGGCAGTTGAGAGCACTTTACGTTCCATGTTCATGATATGTGAAATAAACAATAGTACACAAAGCTCTAGGTGTAGTGTGATCCCAAATGTGTTATGCATGAAGGAGATGGAAGGAAATACATCAAAATGTTGACAGTGACATTTTATGTGTAGTAGGATGACAGGTGATCATATCTTTCTGTATTTTCCAAAATCTCCATAGTGGGCATGTGCTACTTCTATAATCAGAAAGACAAATTAAAGGAAAGAAAATACAGTCTCCAGCTAGTCAAGTATCTATTAATGTCTACAGTTTCTTCATCTGTAAAACTAAAGATTACCTGTCCCATGAGATTGACTGTTGATCAAACTTTCAGGGAAAAGAAAGTGCAGTCAAATAAATCATCTTCATTCACATGGAGCATTTGTTGCATGGTGCCAGGACGTAGCAACACCAGGACATTCACTTTTTATTTTAGGGATAACTTACGTTCAAGTGGACAGATCTCTCCAGACATCAAATCTGGCCCCAGCAGGATTGTCCTCCCCGCTAGTACCTTGTCAACGTGCCACTCTATCAGAGTGTGGATCCAAAGCTGCCATTCTTCTGTTCTTGGTCATCTGATGGAACCTAAATAGCTTTCAGCGGCTATGCCCATCACGAGGTCCGTTAGACAGACAGCAAGTGCTTGAATCCCAAAAGTGGTTTTACCAAGTGTGAAATATGGAGTAGGGACGGCGTCCCCTGTCAACAGTGGTTCTCTAAGTCTGGCTGCTGGACCACAGCATCAGTATCACCTGGGACTTGTTCGGAATGCAGATTCCCAGGGCCCCACCCCAGACCTACTGAATCTGAAACTCCAGGCGTGGAGCCTAGCAGTCTGTGTTCCAATAAGCCCTTGAGGTGCCTCTGATGCTCACTCACGTTTGAGAACCACTGCGTTACAGGATTTTAATGACCTGGACATTGAGGCAGGACATTCAGTCAGGTGTACTGGTCTGGTTCTGACTGTGGCTTCCTTCCAGGTTTGGTAATTTGGGTTTTTCTTAATTTATCCGTATGTGTAATGGAGCTTTAGTCTATCTAACACTATCGTTTAAACTGTTTTTAAAAGGTGCAGAAATTACATGTTCAAAAGTAACTAATTTCTGTGTAGGAAATGACTTTCTAATGATTAAAGCAATAGAAGAATCACAAATAAAACTATTAACTTAAACTGTTAAATTAGAAGATTATTTTAAAAATTAACAAATAGGCAAAGATATGGCAATTGATATAGTAAAGCATATGTAAAGAGCATTTTTAAAGCAATATGAAAACCTCTTAACATGACAATGGAGGAATGGGATAAGAACAACAGACAACTGACAGATACTTCCAATAAACATTAAAACAGTTCCACCTCACCAGAGATCTAAGAAATATTAATTAAAATAGTAATTGGAAAACAGTTGTCACCTATCAGATTAGAAAACAATAAATCATAAATAATACACAGTGGTGTCAAGAATGACATAAAATGGGCAAACTCATACACTACTGGTAGAAACATAAATTGTACAACTTTTCTGAAAACAATTTGGTGATACTGCTACAACAGTTTAAATGTTTAAACCCTGTAATTAAAAAGATTCCTATGTCTGATAATCTATCATATGAAATCAGAGGTGGGAAAATGCAGTTATAAAGATAAAATATTGTATAATTTAATTGAATTTTCAGTATAATTACATTACTGTTCTACATCTATTATATATCCATTTATCTTCATTTGTATTCATCTATTATATATCCATTTATGTTCATAGAAAAAAAGTGGAGAAAAATATAATAATTCTGCCAATGCTTATTATTGTCTAGAATAAAAGCGAATGCAATTTTTTCTTTATCCTTATTTGTATTTTGTGAAATTTGTACAATTAGGCTGTCTGGTCTATTCTGTTAGTATTCAATAAAGTTAACAAAATCTCAAATTAGCAAAATTACATTATCAAACGATTGTTTTCAGTGGCCAAAAAAATGTGATTGGTGTCTTTAAACAGCACGTTTCTAATGCACGTACCCATTGTTATGGTCAATGGAGCATGAAGTTGATGTGATTGTATAAAAGCAAAAAATCAAAATTCTTTGCAGCCCCCAGCTGCCAGGAGGAAAGGAACTCACGGGAGGCCGCTGAGTGGCCGCTGCCACCCCAAGCTGCCTGTGGTCCCCTGCTGGGAGACCACAGGAGACCCAGGGCAGGATTGCAGCGGATGTGGCTCCAGATATCAGTCATCTTATGTACAATGTCTGAGTTGATTTTATAATCAGGAAAAAATGAATTAATAGTAATTTCAAAATCCCCTCAAATTAAATTCATGGCTGAGATGAGCTGACCAGTGACCTCAGGTAGGAAGAGGAGAAAATCACTGGCCACGTTATCAGGAAGGTCTTGGTGGTTTAATTCTTATATCCAATAGAATCTTCCTGAGTTTTATTTAAACTTATTATCTTTTATTCAATCTACTTATCCTCAAGTATTTAAAATGTAGGGTATGATGTGAACACCGTAGACACTCAGGAAAGTGTAGAATTTTCATTGAAAGTTATCTAAGTGAAGAGCACAGGAGAAAAAGGAATGATGATTAGGAATGATTCTGTCAAGGGTAGAATCTTGCCCCTGAACTTGTTGCAGTTCAGCGGGAGCAAGGCGGGAGCTGTAGTTGGTGAGGACCTCTTGGGGTCAAGCAGGTAAGTCCCCTCAAACCCTGGACGAGAAGCAACCAAAGGTGGGTTTCTGAAGGATGGACCAGGGACCTCCTGTGCTTCAGGGATAGTGTCCTAGAGACACCTTCTGACCACAGCTGCGTGCTCCTGAGGCCACAAGACACAGTTCTGAGGTTCACGGACATGGCCAGACAGATGGGGCCTGGGGGGGGGACGGGGGAGGGGCAAGAGAGGAGGCAACCACAGCAGCCTTCCCCTGTGGTTAGTGGGTCTTCCTCACTAAGCTCCTCGTCCTCTCTCAGCCAGGCACTGGGCTGCAGGCCCCACACTGTCTTGTCAAGGGACCGCTCTCTATTTTTCCTATTTTTGTTATTGTGAATAGGAGTTTAATTTTTCATTGCATATTTCTAACTCCTTTCTGCCAGTACAGTGGAAAGTAATTTTGGAATTTGGGCCTTTATCTGGCTACCTTACTGAATTCTTTCATTAGCAAGAGTCTCGTCAGTTTGGGCTGCTATACAAAATGTTAATTCTATAGACCAGGTAGCTTATCCACAACAGAAACTTCTTACAGTTCTGGAAGCATGAAGCATGGTCAGGTTCTGGTGAGGGCACTCTTCCAGGTTGCAGACTGCCCTGCGATTTCCTTGTGTCTTTGTGGAAAGGGCGAGGGTGGTCCCTTTTATAGGGGCACTAATCATGATGGCGTCACTTTCAAGACCTTACCTCTCAAAGGGCCCACTTCCCAATACCGTCACATTACAGGGTTAGGATTTCAGTATATGAATTTTGGGGGACACAAACAGCTGTCATAGATTTTTTCAGTTGATTTTATTAGGTTCTTTTTGTCTGCCATGGCTTTGTCTACAAATTGCAGTGATTTTGATTCCTCTCCGGCAGTATATATCTTAGTTCCATTTGTAGGGACTGAAATCTATTTATTACTAATAAACTATAAGGATGATATTTGATATTAGGAAATTAACTTCTTACCAATAGTTTATTAAAATCATGAATATGTGCTAGCTTTTATCAAATGTCTTTTGAATCTCTAATGATAGGATAATGTGATTATTCTTATTGTCACTTATTTATATAATGTAGTGATTAATAAATTTCATAATATTAAATAATTTTTACATTTGTAGGGTTAGTATTAGTTGTCAAGGTAGGTAATTTTCTTAATAGAATTTGAGTTTGTAATATAATTTTTAAATTTGATTTTTTACTAATTTTGATTTTTTTTCATCCATGTTCATAAGTAAAAGTGGCCTGTAATTTATACAAAACTGTAAGTGCCATTGTTAAGTCTTGAAACATAGTTACTGTAGCATGATAAAATTAATTTTTTATCCTTTTCTGTGATCTACAATAAATTGTACACAGCAGGGAATTTATATATGACTTTGAATTTGAGCAGGCTAATTCATAAACTGCCTTGATCTAGTGGTAGTGCTTTTTTGTTTATTTGTTAGTTTGTTTTGAGGTAATTCTTTGATAAACATTAAAAGTTAATTTTTCTACAGTATATTTTGAAAATTTATATTGTCTTCAGCAAGTTACCAGTTCCTCAAAATTATGTAGTTTATTAGCATTTACTTGCACAGAGTATTGTTTAAAAAATCCTTTGCAATTATTCTCTTATTGTTAATGCTTCTCTTAATTTTAAATTTAGGGTTTCTCGTTTTTTATTAATTCAATATGCCAGATGGCTGTCTGTTTTAGTGATCCTTGGAGAAAATTTACTCTTCTATTTAATGAATAATCTTTTTTCCTATGTTTTCTATTCTGATATTTTCAGCATTTATCTTCATTTCCTTTCTCTCTTCTTGTGATTATTTATGAACTTCTCGTGTTAAATTATTATTTATTTAGGTTTTCTCTTTTTTCTTAATGAAAAATTTAGATTTGAATTGTCCTTTTAGTATAGTTTCATCTTCATCCTGGAGATTTTGATATGTAGTATTGTCATTTACTATATGGTCTATAATTGTAGTTAATATCTTTCTTCACTCAATATTTATTTGGGAGAATATTACTGAATATCTTGTTTAAACACTTGGTATTGATTTCTCTTTTTGTTTTTTGCACTGTAGTCATAGAATGCTGGGTATGTAATATCTTCTTCATACTACTTATTGTTCCCATGTATTGTGTCTGAATATGTATTCATTTTCTGCAAATATAGTAGTTGAATAGTCTACTTGTCCATATAGGTGTATGTCCTTCTTCCACTAAAAATTGTGTTAGAATCTTGAATATCCTGGTTTATTTTGTATCTACTGATTCTGTCTTAGATGGACAGTGTTAAAATTTGTCTCAATTCTGTTTCTGACATTTCCTCTTTGTGTGTATGTCTGTGTGTATTTGATATTGTCATTCATTCTTTGATTGATGGATCCATTCAACAGAGACATATTGAAATTCTCTTGGATAGAACATAGAGATAGCAGTGAACAGGAGACAAGTCTCTTGCTTTCATGTAATTTATATTCTAGTGTCAGGAGTAGGAGAGAGGCAGGCATTAAATAAATGGATAATATAATAAATAAGATAATTTTAGATAATATAAAGTTCTATAAGTACATAAAACAGGATAATACAATAGAAAGCAATCGGGGCAGGTATGATGCACCTTTAAACAGAGTATGAAGAGAAGGCTTCTTTGAGGAGATGATGTTTGACCTTAGCCTTTGCAATGGTCTTAATGTTTATGTCCTCCCAAAATCCATATGTTAAAATCTTCACCCTCAAGATGATGGTATTTGAAGTTGGGGCCTTTGGGAGGTGGTTAGGTCATGGAGGCAGAGCCCTCAGGAATGGGATCAGTGCTCTTATAAAAGAGGCCTGAGAGATACCCCTCACCTGTCCCATCATATGAGGACATGGTGAGAGGTGCCAGTTATGAACCAGAAAGTAGGCCCTTACCAGACACCAAATCAGTTGGCACCTTAATTTTGGACTTTCCAGCCTCCAGAACCATGATAAATAAATTTCTGTTGTTTATAAATCACCCAGTCTATGGTATTTTGTTATAGCAGCCAAAATGGACTAAGACATCTCTAAATTTTGAGAACGTTCTACCTGTACAAGCTCTGAGGCCAGCATGGAGACAGTGGTGCCCACTGGGCTGAAGCAACAGCAACTCCCAAGGCCCTGATGTGGGAACACATTTGACCTGAGCTTGGTGGGCAGCGGAAGAGTGCTAGGAAATGAGGTCAAAGATGTTGGCAGACACCAGCTCTTGTGGGATGTCGTGGGCCCTGTGTTGGGGTATAGATTCAGCAGTGTGTGATCGAAACTGATCTATCAGAGGTGTAAACAGGCTAGAGCTTTTTTCACACTCACCTATGTTGAAGCTGCCATGTAGCTCTGTTCTAAAAAGTCATCTGATGTGGTGTTTCTTGGGCTCCATCTAGTTCATTGCTATGAAATCCTAGAGTGTCACCCTATTTATGGGGTGAACCTCCACAGCTGCATTACAGCCAGCAGAAAGGGGGGAAAGTAGTAGGGGTTCATAAGTCCTTTAAGGAGTTGCAAACATCACTTCTATTTACGTACCTATGGCTGGAAGTTAGTCACATAGTTGGCTAGGAGCTGGTCACATTGCCATACCCGGCAGCAAGGGAAGTCGGGAAATGTAGTCTTTATTCTGGACAGTCCTGGTCCCAGATTTTAAATATTGGGAATTTGACTGTTATTCAGAAAGAGTGAATTGACACTTGGGGAAGAACTCTTTGTCTCTGGTGCCAGTAAGGCACAGAGTTTAGATACGATTTCATGTATATATAGTACTTATTGGAGTGTTTTAAGAACTTGAGTGGCATGATTTAATTTACATACAAAATACATTCACTTGGCTGCTTTGTGGAAGGAGTGTAGGGGCAAGAATGCAAATGGCAACCCAGTTAGGAAATTATTTCAGGAGTCAAGAGGCATACTCATGGCTGGTACTAGGGTGGGAAGAGTCAAGGTGGCGAGTACAGGACAGACACTAGCTTTACGCTATTCACTAGGTATAGCGTAAATATGGCATTTCCGTTATGTATCCATACTTACCAACTATACTCATAAATAACCTTTGTGACTCATTCCTTATTTTTGTCGTGAGCATTCAATATTAATATAATATTTTGTTTTATTTTATGTCAGAATACTACAGGGGTGCAAAGGTTTTGGTTATATAAATTGCTTTTGTACCATTTGAGTCAAAGTTGTAAGTGTGCCCATCACCCAAATAGTATGCATTGTACCTGTTAAGTGTGATTTTACCCATCCCCTTCTTCCCTCCACCTGCCTGATTTGCAACGAATGTTATTTCCATATGTGCACATAAATGTTGATCAATTAGTATCAATTTAATAGTGAGTACACGTGGTGCTTGTTTTTCCATTTTTGTGATTCTTCAGTTAGAAGAATTGTTTCCAGTTCCATCCAGGTTAATACAAGAGGTATCCATTCATTTCTTTTTATTGCTAAGTAGTACTTCATGGTATACATATACCACATTTTATTAATCCACTCCTATATTGATGGGGACTTGGGTCATTTCCACATCTTTGCAATTGTGAATTGTGCTGCTATAAACATTTGAGTGCAAGTGTATTTTTTATAGAACATCTTTTTTTCTTTGGGTAATAATGGATAACAGACTTAAACCTAAGGCATGAAACTATAAAAATTCTAGAAATAAATGTTGAAAAAACTCTTATAGACATCGGCCCAGGCAACAAGTTTATGAAGAAGACCCCAAAAGCAATCATAGAAACAACAAAAATAAATAAATGGAACCTGATCAAATTAAAAAACTTCTGCACAGCCAAGGAAACAATCATTACAGTGAATAGACAACCTACAGAATGGGAGAAAATATTTGCATGTTATATATCTGATAAAGGGCTGATACCTAGAATCTATATAGAACTCAAGTAAATTAGCAAGAAAAAAATCAAATAACCCCATTAAAAAAGTAGGCAAAAGACATGAACAGAAACTTCTCAAAAGGAGATAGACTAATGGCCAGCAAACATATGGAAAAATGCTCAACATCTCTAATATAATATTTTTCTAATACTAATACTAATCTCATATCATTTTCTTTTTATTTGTTTTGACTAGGTATATCCTAATCATCCTTTTCCTTAAAAACTTCTACACTTTTAAGTGTCCCTCTCTGTATAAGAATCATAGTGTCAGATTCATTTTTTTAAGCCAGTCTGAGAGAATTTGTCTTCTAATAGAGCAGTTTGATCCATTGGCAATCCTGTTATAACTGGTGCTTGTTCACAGTTCAGTGGTCTCATATTATTCTTTTGTGTTTTAAGCTATTTCCTTTATGTTATGTCTTTTGCAATATTGATTGTTTGGTATGTATTATCTTCTAAATTAAACAGAAAGATGGCTCTTACTGTTATTGTCCTTTTACTGATTCTTTACCTTTATGAAATATGTATTTAAAATTAAACATGTCTGAATATCAAAATCAAAGGAAACTAGACTCTTCCTGAAAGAAAAGTTGGCTTGTATTTTCTTTCTCCTTTCACTTCCTGATATCTATTAATTTAATCTGGTGTTATGCACTCTGTATTTTAAAAAAAATTATTGAAATGACTGTAGATTCACATGCAGTTGTAAGAAATAATTCAGCAAGATCCCATGTGAACTCCACCCAATTTCTCCTAATGGTAACATGTTGCAAAACCATAGTACAATATCATAAGTGAGATTTTGTCATTGATACAATCTACCAATTATCTTCAGAGTTCCCCAGTTTTATTCACATGTGTGTATGTGTGTTAATGTTTACTTCTGTGCAATTTTATCATATTTGTAGGTCTGTGTATTCACCACCACAATCAATATAATACTTAGAAGTTCATCACCTTACAGTTTCTTCACGTTTTCCTGTTATGACCATACTCCCATCCCTAACCCTGTCGACTACTGAACTGTTTTCCATTTCTAAAATTTTATCATTTCAACAATTTTATATAAATGGAATCATATAGTATGTAATTTGGGGGTGGGCTTTTTCCCCTCATCATAATATGCTTGAGATTCATTGAAGTTGTATCAATAGTTTGTTCCTTTTTATTGTTGAGTAGTATTTCATGGTATGAAATATTTCATGGTATGAAATTTATTTAACCATTCACCTGTTGGTGGACATCTGGGATGTTTCAAGTTTTGGGCTATTATGAATAAGGCTGCTATTAACATTTGTATATAGGTTTTTATGTAAACATACGTTTTCATTTCTCTAGGATAAATGACCTTGTGTACAATTTCTAGCTTATGTGTTAATTACATGGTTTGTTTTATAAGAAACTGCCAATATTTTCCCAGAGTGATGGTAACATTTTATATTCTCACCAGCAATGTAGGAGTGATCTAGTTTTTCCATATTCTCACCAGCTTTGGTATATTATTATTATTTTTTTATTTTAACCCTTCTGATAGGTGTGGAGTGATAGTTCACTGTGATTTTAATTTGCATTTCATTGATGGATAATCTTTGCCAGTGATCATTAACCATCTGTATATCCCCTTCTGTGAAAAGTTTTTTGATGTCTTTTGCCTATATTATAATTGTACGGTTGTTTTTGTTTTGTTTTGCTGTTGAGTTTTGAGAATTCTTTATATATTCTGGATACTACGCCTTTGTCAGATACATTATTTGCAAATTCCTTCTCCCAGTATATGGCTAATCTTTTCATTCTCTTCACATGGGCTTTGGCAGAGCACATGTTTTTAATTTTGATGTGATCCAATTCATCAATTCTTCCCATTATGGACTGTGCTTCTGGCGTCATGTCCAAGAACTATTTGCCTAGCCTAAATCCCAAAGATTTTCCTCCTGTTTTTTCCTAAAAGCTTTATGGTTTTATATTTTGCATTTAAGTCCATGATCCATATTGAGTTAATATGTGGATAATGTGGGAGGTTTAAGGTGAAATTTCATTTTTTTGCCTCTAGATATCCACTTGCTCTATCCCATTTGTTTAAAAGGCTGCCCTTCCACCAATGAATCACTTTGACAACTTTGTCAAAAATCGATTGGGCATATTTATATGGGTCTATTTCTGGGTTCTCTATTCTGTTCCACTGATTTATGTGTCTGTTTCTCTGCCAATACCATGCTGTTTTGATTACTGTAGCTACATAGTTAGCTTTAATATCAGGTAAGTGATTTTTCCCACTTCATTCTTTTCTGTCAAGATTGTTTTAACTATTCTAGGGCCTGTGTCTTTCCATAGAATTCTAGAATAAGCTTGTTTGTGTCTTCTAAAACTTTGCTAGAGTATTGATAAAAATTACATTAAACCTGTAGGTGAATTTGGGGAGAATTGGCATCTTTGTTATGTTGAGTCTTCCAGTCCATTGAAAGTGGTGTGCTTCTCCATTTATTTAGGTCTCTGATTTCTTTCATCTACATTTTACAATTTTCAGAATAAAGATCTTATACTTGTCTTGACAAGTATATACCTAAATATTTTATCTCCTTTGGAGTAAATGTAACATATTTATTGTTAATTAATAGAAATCTGATGAATTTTGTGTGTTGATCTTTTCCAAATTAATTTTTTAAATTGATAAAAATTGTATATATTTATGGTATGCATGATGTTTTGATATATGTATACATTGTGGAATAGCTAAAGATAATTAACATATCCACTGCCAAAATAATTTAGCATTATTTTGTGGTGAGATCATTTAAAATCCAGTCTCTTAGCAATTTTCAAGTATATAATACATTGTTATATACTATAGTCACCATGTTGTGTAATAGATCTCCTGAACTTTTTTTTCCTGTATAACTGAAATTGTGTGTCTTTTGACCAATATCTCCCCAACTACCCCCATCTTTGTCACTGATAATCACCATTGTACTCTCTCTTTGTATGAGTTTGGCTTTTTTAAGATTCTACATGTAAATGAGACCATGTGGTACCTATCTTTCTGTGCCTGGTTTATTTCTTTTAGCATAATGTCCTCCAACTCCATCTATGTTGTCACAGATGACAGGATGTCCTTATCTTTTTAAGGCTGACTAGTATCCTGTAACATTGCTGAACTCACTTACTTGTTCTAGAGGTGTTTTATTTGGAGATTTCTTGGAATTTTCTACATAGATAATGATGTCATCTACAAATAGAGACCATTTTATTTCTTCCTTTTCAATCCGTATGCCTTTTATTTCCTGTTCTTATCTTATTGAGCTGACTAGTACTGCTGGTGCAAACGGTCCCTGACTTACAATGGTTCGACTTACGATTTTTCGCATTTACAATGCAGCAAAAGTGATACACCAGGCATCCTCAAACTACGGTCCGCGGGCCACATGCAGGTGTTTTTGCCCATTTGTTTTTTTACTTCAAAATAAGATATGTGCAGTGTGCATAGGAATTTGTTCATAGTTTTTTTTAAAACTATAGTTCGGCCCTCCAACGGTCTGAGGGACAGTGAACTGGCACCCTGTTTAAAAAGTTTGAGGACCCCTGTATACACATTCACTAGAAATCATACTTTGATTACCCATACAACCATTCTTTTTTTTCCCCTTTCAATACAGTATTTAATAAATTACATGAGATATTCAATATTTTGTTATAAAATAGGCTTTTGTTAGATGATTTTGCCCAGCTGTGTGCTAACATAGGTGTTCTGAGCATGTTTAAGGTAGGCTAGGCTAAGCTATGATGTTCAGTAGGTTAGGTGTATTAAATGCATTTTCCACTTATGATATTTTCAACTTACAATGGGTTTATTGGGGCATAATCCCATCATAACTCAAGGAGCATGTGTAGTGTGTTGAATAGAAGTGGTGACAGTAAACATTCTTGGCCTATTCCCTGTCTTATAGGGAATGTATTCAGTCTTTTTAGTCTTTCTCATTAAGTGTGATGTTAGCTATGGGATTTTGGTAGTTGTTCTTTACCAAGTTCAGTTAATTATCTTCTTAACTTTCTGAAAGTTTTTAAAATAATATCATGAATGAGTGTTAGATTTTGTCAAATGCTCTTTCTGCATCAATCAATATGATTATATCAATCTTTAGTTTGTTGATACGGTGGATTACATTGGTTAATTTTTGACTGTTGAACCAGCCTTGCATACCTGAAATGAATCTCTCTTGGTCATGGAATATAATTCTTTTTGAAGCATTGTTGGATTCAGTTTGCTAGTTTTTGTTAGGATTCTTCCATCAAAGTTTATGAGAGATATAGTCTGTAGTTTCTTTTCTTTCTTTTTTTGTTATCAGGCTTCATAAAATGAATTGGGAAGTGTTCCCATCTCTTCTATTTTATGGAAGAATTGTATAAAATTTTTTGTTTATGGGAGAAATTCTATAAAAGTGGTGTTAATTCATATTTAAATGATAGAATTCTCCAGTGAAACCATCTGGGACTGAAGATTTTTTTTAGGAGCTTTTAAATTACAAAATCAATTTCTTAATGGTTGTAGAGCTATTCTGAGTATCCATTTCATCTGTCTGAGTTTTAGTAGTTTGTGATTTTTTCAGGAATTAGTTCAATTCTTCTAAGTTGTTAAATTTATGAGTGTAAAGTTTTTCATAGTATACTTCTATTCTCTTTTTAATGGTTGCAGGATCTATAGTAATATCCTCTATTTCATTCTTGGTAATGGTGATTTGTGTTTACTCTTTTTATTTTCTGTCATTCTTGCTAGAGATTTGTCAATTTTATTCTTTTTGTGTTTCATTGATTTTCTCTATATCCAATTTCACTGCTTTCTGCTCTTACCTTAATTATTTTCTTTTTCTGCCTGCTTTGGGGTTTTTTTGTTTTGTTTTGTTCTGCTTTTTTCAGTTTCTTGCGGTAGGAACTTAGATTATTGGTTGATGTTACATTTTCACTGTCTTTCAGTTCTCCGTATTTTTGTTTACTTTGAGACTTTTTTGAACCATGGATTTAGAATTGTGTTGTTAAATTTCCATATATTTAGAGATTTTCCTGGTGTCTTTCTGTTACTGGTTTCTAGTTTGATTCTATTATGATCAGAAAACACACTCTGTGTGATTTCAATTATTTGTATCTTTGTGGTTTGTTTTGTAGCCTTTATATGGTCTGTTTTGGTGAATGTTCCATGGGCACAAGAATGAAAAAAATAAACACCATATGAACTCACCATTAAATTGGCACTAATTGATCAACACTTATGTGCACATATGGAAGTAACATTCATCAGCTGTTGGGCAAGGGGGAGGGGGAAGGATGGGATGGGTAAATTCACACCTAATGGAGGCAGTGGGCACTTTCTAGTTGATGGCCATGCTTGTAGCTCTGACAGGCAATATATGTAACCAAAGTGTTTGTACCCCTGTAATCTGAAATTAAAAAAAAAGAAATATTAAGGACACAGATCACTGACATGTTATCAGAGATCACTTGTTGAGAATTTAATCATAAGTCAATCTTTAAGTGTTCTTCATAGAAATTCACAAAACTATTACTAACTCTATGATATTGCATTTCAAAGTACATTCCCTACAGCATGTTGTTATTAGGTTTGTTTATGTGTTTATGGCATTCTAACATAAATTAAACTCCACAGTAAGAGATTTAGTGCTAATGTCAGTAATGTGTTGAAAAAGAGTAAAATACAGGCACTGAAATTCTTATATGAACTTTAATTTTAGAAAAATATTGGAAATATTTTTATTTCAGTAAGTAAACAAGATCCTCATTTAAAACATGTATATTCTGCTGTTGGTTGGTGTGTTCTATATATGTCAGTTAGATTCTGCTGGTCGGTTGTGTTGTTTATATCCTTTATATCCTTGCTAATTTCCCCTCTAGTCGTTCTATCATTTGCTGAGAGGATGGGTTGTCAAATACCCAACTATAATGTGGAATTTGTCTGTTTTTCCTATTAACTCTGTTTTCGCTTTGTGTATTTTGAGGCTTTTTAGTATGTCCACATTTAAGATTGTATATCTTCCTGGTCGATTGATCCTTTTACCATTATATAATGTCCCTCTTTGCTTATAGTAATTTTCTTTGCTCTGAAGTCTACTTTATTGGCTGTTAATATAGCCACTGCTGCTTCCTACAATTAACGTTTTCAAGGTATATCATTCCCCATTCTACTTATGTTGGTTAATTTGAAGTGAGTTTCCTGTAAACAGCATATAATTGGGTTGTGTTTTAATCCACTTTGCCAATCTGTTTTTTGGTTGGTCTCATTAGACCATTTACATTTACTTGTTTATGTAATATGACATTTTATTATTTGTTTTCTGTTTGGTTCCTTTGTTCTTGTTTTCTTGTGAGTTACTTGAATGGTTTTTAGGATTCCATTTTGATTTTTTAATAGTGTTTTTAAGTATATCTCTGTATAGTTTTTGTAGTGGTTGCTCTGTGACATCACACTTTACTGATACCAACATTTTATGTCTTCCAGTGGAGCATGAAAGCAGCATTTTCTTTAGGTTCTTTACCTTTCCCATTCTTAAATATCATTGTCTTAAGTATCAGATGGTGTTATGATTTTTGTCTTAACCATTAAATATAATTTATAAAACTTATGAGAAAAGAATAATTTATTGGATATACCCATATTTCTACTCTTTCTTTTATTTCCTTCTCCTTCTGGGTGCTCCAAGATTCATTCTTTTATCATTTTAAATCTGTTTGAAGAACTTCCTTTGTCAATTTTTAAAGGTAGGTCTGATAGTGACAAATTCAGTTTTTCTTCATCCAAGAATGTTTTGATTTCCCTTCATTCCTAGAGACTAATTTTGCCAGATTATAAAATTCACAGATGACAGTTCTTTTTATTTTCAGAACTCAAAAAACATTGTGCCACTTACTTCTGGCCTCTGTGGTTTCAGATGAGAAATCTGTTGTCATTTGAGTTGTTTTTGTGCTATAGATAATGTATCATTTCTCTTGGCTGCTTCTCAGAATTTTTCTGAATTTTTAGATTTTAGGAAATTTAATTATGATGTATCTTTGAAGGGATTTATTTGGATATTTTGTATTTGAGTTTTGATTAGCTTCTTAAATCTGTAGGTTTGTGTTTTTCACCAAATGTAGAAATTTGGGGCCATTACTTCTTTGAATGCTCTCTTAGGACCATTTTGTGTCTCCTCTCCTTCTGGGACTCTGATGAGTATTGGTTAATTGTCCCTGAGGATCTGTTAATATATTTTTGTCTATTTTCTTTGTGTTGTTCATATCGAATGGATTGTGTTGATTTGTCATGTTCACCAATTTTAACCTCTGTCATCTCTATTATACTACTGTACTACTATTCTACTCTTATCCCTACTCTACTATCCCAGCCAGCAAGTTTTTTTATTTCTGCAAGTGTATTTTTCAGTTCTATAATTTCCATTTGGTTCTTTTTTATAACTTCTATTTATTTGTTGAGATTTTCTTATTTTTCATTTGTTTCAGGAGAATTTGTAGTTGATTGTTGAAGCATTTTTATGATGGTTTCTTTAAAATAATTTTTGGATAATTCCAACATCAGATTCATCTCAATATTGGTGTCAGTTAAGTGTCTTTCTCATTTAAGTTATGGATTTCTTGGTTCTTTATATGATGGGTGATTTTCTATTGTATACCGGACACTTTCTAATATGTTAGTGGGCTCTATTTAAATCTTTTATTAATATTTAGTAGACAGTCACCATGTTTAGGTTTGGCATGCAGATCCTGGCTTACTTTTGTGGACTATGGTTGCAATGACAGCTACCCTGCAGAGCCTTTGTAGTGATATTTTGGTCAGCTGGGTTTATCTGAGGCTGCCAGGACTCCTACTGGGCCCTCCGGATGCTGCTTGAAGGGGCGGAAAAGGATTTCCTTAGACAAGAATGGCAGGGGTCTCTATTTTGGGGAGGAGACTCTCAAGCAGGAATGAAAAGCCTTCCTGAGCCAGGTGCTTTTTATGGTAAGATTCTATCCCCTTCCCACAGGGGATGGTGAGTTCTCCCCAGGCCAGGCACTTCTTGTGTGGGATCCACTGTGCTGTTGCCCCCAGTCTCTGGGTCAGGCTGTTTGTTTTGGTGGAGATCCATCTTGCTGGGGCTGCCCTGTTGTATTTCAGTGGGGAGGAGGATTTCAGGCCTGCTAGGGAAGGGGAGCATTTCCATTAGCTGCTTATTGTTAGTGAGCTCCCAATAGATCCCTCTGCCTGTTGTAGGGGGTTTGCATAGTGTTTTCTGAGGGACTCCCATGCAATCTGGGGAAGAATGAGCCTACCCAGGCTATCTTCTGTTGCTAGATTGGGAGGCAAAAAATGTTAAACCTTGATTGCCTTCTTTTGTTGGGTGGAGGGATGTAGGATATCCCACCATTGCCTTGTTCCTCCAGTGCTGGGACCCAACCTTGCTCACCTTCCTCTTACTACCTTTGGGATTTCTCATTTGGTTGCCTCTTATATTATTTTTTCAGTTTATAGTTGTGCCTGGCAGGGAGAAGCAGGAAGAAATAGGTTGACACCATCTTATCTGGACCAGAAGTCCCATTATTATTAAACAACTATTTTTAATCAATAAGTGTTCTTTTTCCATGGTATTTTTGGTCTCTGTCTTTAGTTTTGTATCTATACTTACAACAGTTAATTTCACTATCTAAATAGTTTTTTATTTAAATTGTCATCCCTTTACATTCTAAATTTCTTATATTAGAATTGTTAATTATAATTCATCTCTCAGTTGGCAAGAGAACATTTAAAAAAATTGTTCATAGTGGGGGTTGGGTATTACTCAAGAGATATATTTTGCAAGGCCTTTGCAGATTTGAAAATATCCACCAATGTACTGATAAAATATGATTGAATATAGAGCTCTTGGATCGCAAAATTTTATTTCACTATTTTCTAATCCAGCATTGTTATGGTAGAAATGCTTCATACTAATTGACCTCTCAGAGATTCATAATGTACATTAGTTTAATTGAAGCCTTCATTTGAGAAACCTGTTTAATTTTGTGTAGCATATCATCTCTCAAATGATAAAATGGTGATGATGGAATTCCTTTTTTGTGCTTTTCCTATTAATATTTATATCCTCAGTGCCTTCAGTTATATGTAAAAGAGAACCTAATAGATACATAAATATTAAAGACATAGATCTAACGAAAGTGGGAGTCGAGGCGGGAGCAGAGGCTGGTGATGTCTTTCCTGGTCTTGCACCTGCGTCTTCCATCCTCCATCCTCAGCCTGTAAGAAACACACCCTCATCCATGTCACCTCTGGCTACGCAATGGCCGCTACAGGGTTGGACACCAGAAATATATTTGGAATGGGGTGGAGGTGACAACAAAGAGTCTTATTTCTTCTAATGATTCTGTTTCTTACAAGCGAAGGGCACTCTGTCACAGAAGCCTCCTAGCAAGTTTCCCCTTTAAGTTTCATTGCCCAGGCAGAATTGCATGCCTACTCCTAGCTGCAAGGGAGGCTGAAAAAATAGGAAAAGAGGAATGTGATGGCTTGACTGGCTTAGATCTGCTGTAATCCCCCCTTGGGGCTGGATTCATTGGTGTCCCAAATCACATCAGGTTTCTTTAAGAAAGGAAGAGGGGACTGAGTGGCCACTGACTATACCCCAAATGGTACCAGCCACATTCTTCCTCTAAGAAAAGCGGCAGGCAGAATGCGTCTTTGGAAATACTCTTAAGTATCTGTCCCCTGTTTTCCTCCTATTCTTTGTAGAAAAGAAGTTTGAAGACAGCTTGATTACATTCCTTGTAGAGAACCTACCTGGTGCTTTTTTCTTTCTTTTTTATTTAAAAGGATATATGGGGAAGAATGGGTCATCTGGGTCTCAGAGAACACTTCTGATAGGCAGGCATAGATCTTCCTTCCATCAGTATACTTTTCTCTTATTCCCTTTCTAATTATGGCTTCTGTTCTCGTTCTCATTCTGTGTTTTGTTTTCTCCTGTGCAGCAGATAAATTCTCCTGTTGTGCTTCTGCTCTCTTCCTTCATATTTGTCAGCTTCCCTGTCCAGTTTCCTTCTTTTTCTGTGTAAATTCTGAGAAACTCTAGCATCGGTCCTCTGCAGCAGTATCCCAATTTCTGGCACGTATGTTCTGCTGTGTACTGTCGCCAACGTCATTTTAATTTTGCTTGTGGTTTTGAGTTTCCTAACAGCCTCCTCTGTCCTATTTCAGTCCCTTTCTGTTTCTTCCCTTTTTCAACGTTTTTCTCCTCCTCTGGCATCCTGCTTCTATTCCTCAGTGGCCAAGCATTCTTGGATTGTTTGAAGACACTGAACTGAGAGGTTGTAAAGGACCATCTTTGTTTGTGAACAGTGATTTTCACAGTGGCTTTTCTCCTCCAATCAGGGTAATGTTTATTTTCCTTCTTTATTCACTATCTTTTTGAAAGTACTATGTTGACTCCTTTTCTTCCACCCGATCGTATTGCCCCAGCATGCTGGGATTGACACAAAGTGAAGAGGTTGTTTGGTTTGGCTTTCCAACTTCTTGTGGCTCAGAGGGTACCCTTGGTGGCTTCTTTCTACATTCCTCCTTGGGAGTGCGGCCATTAGTGGAAATCTCTCTCAGATGTTCGCCTGCGGTCATCTCTTATCTTCAGTTTGCAGTTGGTGCTGACAGTCTTTTCTTTTTTATTTATTTTTGTGCGTATTCTTCTGGGAAATTAGCAAGGAAATCTAGTTGGGCTGTGGGCCAGCACTCACATCCCGTCGGCGGGTCCTTGCAGAATCCCCAGCGAGGCAGTGTGGGGTAACGGAGAAAAGCACAGGGCTTGGGGCCAATAGTCTCACTCCCAGCTCTGCGTCTTGGTTGCTGTGTGACTGTAAGCTTGTTACTGTACCTCTCTGGGCCTCTGCTTCCTCAGCTGTCATAGGAACATCCACGTTGCAAGGTTGTTGTGACGATGACACGGGAGCCCACATCTGAGGTGCTGGGGACACTGTCACACTCACTGTGCATCCGCCCCTCCCTCCTGTTCCCGGTGCTCTGCAAAGAAACTCCAGTCATTGGACTTTGTGTGAACCGGCTCCTGTCTTAGGGCCCAGATCAGAGGCCTGTGCCTGGACTCCATTCTCATGGCGAGGACTCCAATTTCAGGGCCCTGCATTTGGAGACACATTCCACATGGCCTGTGGGCTTGGGGTGAGACTCCTCTGCCACACGGCAGGACGCGCCTGCACACCTTGTTGAGAGACAGCATGGTGTCGTGGTCAGGATCATACACTTTGAGGCCAGGTGGCTGTTTCTGACTCCAGACCTGCCTCTCACAAGCTTTGGGACCACAGTCAACTCCTTCTGCTTTTTGCCTCATTTCCCTCATCTTTAAAATCGGACCAATGATTTACCTGCCTCCCAGGGTTACTGGAACCATGTAAAGCACTTAGAGAGTTTCTTGACACGTGGAAAGTACTACAGCAGTGTTTGCTGCGATGATGATGATGACAGAGACGGCCATCACCAGCATTGTCATCGGGCCTCCTGCTGCAGACTGCCGGCTGGTGTCCGTCGCTGCACCTGGGCACACTGTGTTCTGCCTGACTGACGCGGCCTCCCCTGCCCCCCACGCTCTCTGTCCCTGTGCCCGCTGGACCCCGGGAGTGAGGTCTCCCTCCTGTCCCCATCTGTCCTGCCCTACGCTGTCACCTTCTCCTCTCCCAGCTATATTTGCCCAACAGTGTAAAAGATGAAGGATGGAGACTGTGAGGTCTGTCCTTAGAGACACTGAAACAGAGACAAGCTGGCCGTCCAGAAGCATTTAGACATTTATCTGCCTGTAGGCAAGAAGCTGAACTGGATGATCCTTCAAGGTCAGGCCTCTGTCTGAAGTCTGGCAAAGACTCCACGTCTCCCTTAGGACAGAGTCCGAATTCCAACACCGTCTATGATCTGCCTCTTCAGCCCAGTGGCCCTTCATGGGGGGTGGAGGGTGCGACACCCTCAAGAGCCTACCCTGCGGGCCTCCCAAATAAATGATGTGTGGCCACGACCACGCCCTGGCTCCTGGCACCCTGATGCCATCCCAGTGGCTCCCACCTGTGCCCGAACGGCCCCTCCCTTCCCATCCTCCTCCCTGAACCTAGTGCTCCTGGCCAGGTGCTCACAGGCTGCCTGCTATTCAGGGCTCACTGAGGAAGCAGGCTGCCCATCCCCCATCCCCAGGGTCCCACTCCCATGTCCTCACAGCGTCCCGCGTGGGCTTATGACCCGAAACCCGGGTCTCCTTGTGTTCGTGGGCTGCTCAGTGAGCATGACCTGTGACAGCGTCAAAGCACAACTTTATTTTCATTCTTCCACTGCCTCTTGAAGACGTGCGTATCCAGCCTGGGTAACGTCACTCTGCCCCTCGACGAATCCTGGCAGGCCTGTGACGTTTAAGAATTAAAATATTTTATTCATCCAAACAAGTACGAGCAAATATAACAAACACTGTGTTGTATAACAAATCACCCATCTTGAACAATGTCAATGTGATGCAATATTGGCTTCAGAATTTCTAAAGAAATCACATATTGTGGACCTGTGCCCTCTTTGCTGCCTTCCCCAGCCTCTGTCCCTCCCTTTCCCCCACTGTGCTGACGTTTTATCTTTGCTGTCCACATTTTGATGCTTTTGCTGTGTAGGTCCGGATGATAAATAATGATGAGCTTTACCACTTTGCATAAAGGCACCAAGGAGAGCGGTGTCTGCAGAGTGCAGCATTGGGACGAGAACCTTCGTTCTGTTCGGCCAGGTTTGCCCACACTGCACACACCTAGTATAGGAGCTTGTCTCATAATTTTATCTAAATGGCATAATACTGTAACAAGCTGGGTTTTGATTTTCTCTCCAGATGCTTTTTAAGATTTATCTACTTTGATGTGTGCCAATATAGATCATTTTAAATGCTGCAAAGTATTCTATCGTACCATTATTGATACATTCAGTCTCATGCCATTGGTTACTCAGGTTGTTTCTGCGTTTCTGTTATTACCAGTTGTGCTGCTATTGAAATCTTTTTAAGTACCTGTGCATGAGTTTCTCCAGGGTGTGTAGCTGGAAGTGGAATTGCTGTGTTCTGGGGGATGCACACCTTCAGCTCCATTAATTGCTAAATTGCTTTCTAAAGAGCTTTGTTCAGTGCACAATCTCACCCACACCTTATGAAAGCTCCTGTTTACCTGCATCCTTGGTGACTTAATCCTTGCCAAGACGCACAGTGTGAAATCGTATTTCATAGTCATCTCAATTTTGTTCTGCCTTTAATCTTGGAACGACTGATCATTCCCCCCCAGCATTTATTGGCCAGTTGGGTTTTCTCTTTTGTGACTTGCCTGTTCATGGTCTTTGCCAATTTTTCAATTTGCTTGTGTGTCTTTTTCTTCTTGATTTGTTTAGACTCATTGTTCTACTCCTACTGTGGGTGACTCAGTACTCCTGGGCAATAGCAAGAGTAGAGAGAATAATTCAAGCTGCAGTCTGCCTAGACTGCTACAAACTCAAGCAACTCACCATAGCCACAGGAGAGAGAGGACATCCATCTTTCCCAAGCAGAAGAATCTAGGCGGTGTTGTATGAGTAAAACAGTCCAGATGATGTGGATATGTAATTGCATGCGTTTGCAACTCCATGATTCATTTCCCACACTGGCTTGGCCAGCACCACTGGACTCTGGAACCAGTCAGTGTCCCAGTGTTCTCCCAAGTGTTTGGGGGCAAGTTAACCCTTCTATACGTAACTCAGATTCTTCCTCCTCATAACATGATTCTTGCTAGTTTTTACTATTAAGACTCTTAAGGCAGGTGTTGGAGGGCTCACTACATCTCTCTTCAAATTATCATTTTTCATGGGGAGAGTGGATCCTGACTCCAGAGCAACCCAGCATGGATCACACACCTTGCAACCTCGATCAGGCATTTAACTTTACTTGGCTGGATTCCTAGTATTTTCTTGGCCTTCTCATTTATATGGTCAAAAGGATCCCAGTCATTTCACACTCTGCCTGTTCTCTTGCTTCCTCTCCTGCATCCTCCACTTCAATCCGACTCTTTCTGCAAGGCCGGGCCGACCTCTGCCATTTCACCTGGATTAACTTCACTGGCTAGGAAGCCGTGATGCTTTTCTTCCCTTCTTGCAAGACAGTATTCTTTTGATTGATTGTTTGTGCTTAAAAGTTTATAGAATTTTTCTTAGAATATTAGCCAGAGATCCATCTATTGTATTAATCTTTTCCAACCATGATCTTTTGGTTTGGTTTATCACCTCTCTTGTTTTTTAGATCATAATTTACTAATGTCTACTCTTTAACGTAGTTCCATTCTATTTATTTTCAACATATCTGTGCATTTTTTACTGGGGTTTGTCTTTGTAAGCAGCATCTAGCTGGATTTTAAAGCATGTAACCCCATGGTCTTTGTCTTTAAGTAGATAAGCTTAATCCGCTTCCTCTGTGTATGTGTGCGTGGCATGCACGCATGTAGGCGTGTGTGTGATTAGAGACACTTTCACACTCATTTTTACTCTCCTTTCTTTATGTTCTGTTTACCACTGGAGAAGTTGCATTCTCTTACCTATTGAGTAGATGAACCCTTCTCCCCTTTTATTTTCTTTCTTCGTTTGCAAGCTATGAATTGTATTCCTGTTATTTTAGAGGTTACCCTTACATTTACAATATATATGTTTTTTGGTTTTTTTTGAGACAGAGTCTCACTTGGTTGCCCAGGGTAGAGTGCCATGGCGTTAGCCTAGCTCACAGCAACCTCAAACTCCTGGGCTCAA
>VBSM01002153.1:32484869-32511570 GCA_008086735.1 Cheirogaleus medius | reverse complement strand
CCCCCCCAGTTGTCTGCGTCCCCACTGTGGATCCTGCAGTCCTAGCATGGGAGCCAGGGCAGCATGGCCCCTGCCCTGGTGTGTGATTTTTCTGCTTCCTTTGGCCCTCTTAGGATTAGCTCTATGTCAGCCCCAGGGGTGGAGAGAACTGTGTGGCTTTTTTGTGTGTATGTGAGTAGAGCAACCTGCTCTCAGCGCCTGGTTTCAAGCAGAGAGCCTGGCCCAGGGGGTGATTTTAGTCCTCTTTCCACAGCAAGGGAGCAGCTCCTGCTGCTTCTGTCTGTTTCTGAACCTAAACTCAGCAGGCCCTTGGTTTCAGGGCAATTTTCTGCATTACATTTTGGTTTAGTTCTTGGCCCATGGAAATGATGACTTTGTTCTTCAGCTGGACCGTGGCTTTTCTTTTCCCTGTTTACACTGGAGTGGGGATGGAAGGGGTGCCCAAGGCAGGCCCTTCTCGTGCCCACTGGGCTGGTCCATTCCTGCTCGATTTTAAGTTTCCCGAGGATGAGAACCATTTATATTACTGTATTTGTATGTCCCGATGACGGGCACTGTGCCGTGTTTATAAAGCAGTGTCAAGAATTATGATGTGTCCCAGTTTTACACTACTTGGGAGCTAACCAGTGACCTGCCATAGTCTCATGGATGCTGACAGAAGACACGGAAACACCTGGATTAGAAAAAAGGACTTCACTGCTCAAGCGATAGCCGTGAGCAAAGTAGTGACATTTTTAGTTGGTTCTCTGAGTCCCAGTTCCCAAAGAGTGGGTCCCACATCAGGAGGACCCAGCGTCACCCGCATAAAATTATAGGAGAGGACCCCTGAGCTAAGGGACCTCAATCCTTTATAATGGACGGTGGGCCTGCCTGACTTCTGTCCTGGAGGGATATAGCATCTTTCCTATACTGGGCAGTAATCAAACTTGCTCTTTGCTCTGGAGGGAGACACTGTATCTTCGTAGACTGTTCTCTGTACAAACATCCTTGAAAAGATAGTCCTGTGCTTGTAAGACATACAGAAATGTGAGAGACCCACAGAGAATTGTCACCCAACAAGTAAATGCTCAATAAAGTCTTTTCTGTAGTTGCATTATGTGCGTGAATGTACTATAATAATAGTATTAATAATATAGTAAAAGCACAGTAGTCATTAGAAATGGGAAGCAGCAGGACCAGGCAACGGCCTGTCAACAACAGGTCCCATGAAGACACCAAACCCCTGGAGCCACAGCTGATAATGCCTCTGCCCTCAGGACTGGTGCCCCTACTTTCCCTCTGCCAGCACCACAAAGAATTTTCTAAAGTCCCTGAGTTTTTGCAACACTGGCTCAAAATTCAACATCATGGCTGAATGCATCTGGTTGGATGAGCCTTAGGCATAGAAGCTGACTTTCCTGAGGATTTGTTCTGAGGAGTGGCTCAAATTCCCACCAAGACTCTCATGGTAGGGAAGTTTCCAGACATAAGAGGGGAATTCAGATCCTGAGCCGACCCTTTGCTTGAGCACGTGTCTTTGGTAGCAGCTGATGTGTTAGTCTGCTTTTGCTTCAGGAGCTGGTAGGAAGGAAGAGAGATGGTTTTTTTCTTCTTTGCATTGCTTTTTGCTGACACCATGGTGACATGTATGTGTCTCAGGTAAGCTCCTGGCAGGTGTCCATCACCCATGGGATAGGCTTGTCAGCCTGAGTGCCAGCTATAGCCCCTCTGACTGTAAAATCTGCTGGCAGGAAGCAGGTGGAACCACCGTCTGGTCGTAAGTCCCCATCAAGCTAACGTGTTCTCAAATAGGATAAGCATCAAAGGCAAGACCTAGAAAAGATGCCTGCACTTGTATGTTTATTGCAGCACTTTTCATCATAGCAAAGATATGGAATCAACCTAAGTGTCCATCAACAGAGGATTCGATAAAGAAAATGTAGAATAAGCACACAATGGAATACAATTCAGCCATAAAAAGAATGAAATCATGTCTTTTGCAGCAACATGGATGGACCTGGAGGCCTTAAGTGAAACAACTCAGACACAGAAAGACAAATACCACATGTTCTCACTTAGAAGTGAGAGCTAAATAATGTGCAACGTGGATGTAGAGTGTGGGACGACAGACAGTGGAGACGCGGAAGGGTGAGGGGTGGGAGGGAGGATGATGAGAAATTACTTAATGGGTACAGCGTATATTATGTGAGTGATGGATACCCTAAAAGCCCTGACTACTACATAATCAATCCATGTAATAAAATTATATTTGTATGCCGTGAAGTCATACAAATAAATAAAAAAGCAAACAAGCGAAAAAAAAAGTCAGGACCTAGTCCACCTCTCAACTCTGGGAACACCTCAGCCCTCCTCCCACCCAAACCTCCTCCTTCTGGACAGAGTCCCATGTGGAAGTTGTAGAGGTGGCCCTTGCTCAAGGACGAAGCCCCTGCTATTTCTGCATGTGGGGAGGGAGCCTCTCTGGGAGGAAGAGCAGAGCTCAGCGCTGGGAACGTGTGGCCCAAGACGTCCCCACAACTTACCCTCCGCGAAGGAAGGGCTCCTAGGATGTCGTGTCCGGCAGCCAGGTTTGCCTTTTCCTCTGGTTCTCATTCAACCCTGTTCGGGAACATCCTGTTACCCATGACCTTTTAGTTATCACATGAGCAGGTGGGCAGCCTCGAGATTTACCCTCATACATTTCACACCAACTTATAAAGCTCTTTTGTTCTTGGCTGAAGTCATTGTCCAAACAAAGTCAGTGGTGGCCCCAGGCCCATTACCAGAAACAAAGTGTTCATCTTGTGGATCTGCTCAGTCAGGTGTGCATGGTTGGAAATCGCCTCTTATGAGCCCCGAGTCTGGCATAATTAGAGTGTACTTGAGATCTCAAATAGAAAACCTTAATATAGCTAATAATACCATGTTTGGTACTGAAACTGATACCATGGAGAGAAGATGAAAGAGCAAGGAGTGAAAATTAGTGCATACAAGGGAAAGGGGCAGGAAAACAGGCCTTCAGGGTTAAAAAGGAAATTATCAATATGGGTCCATAAAAAAATAAAATGGGCCCAAGTGTTTCCCATGAAGCACATGGACGGTGTTGGGTGTGGATCGTGTCAGGAAAACTGACAAGGAGTGATGGATGGGAGAAGGCATATAAATATTGATTCTGCCGTTGGATTTAAACTTTGTTCTTTTTTCTTTTTCATGACTGAGAACAGAGATGCCACCAACCAGAGGAGCTAATGTCAAATTGGTGGCGCAAGAAGGAAAGAGGCCAGAATGGGGTTCACATTCCTTCCTAACTGTGCCTCTGTTGCAGGACCTTTCTCTGGACCTGCTTGTTTGGGATGGGTTTGCCCAAAGAAAATGTATATATACACAACACCCTTCTTGCTGATGAGGAAATCCAGCCAGTGACTAATTGAATTCGAGGGAAGCCCCAGCTGGCTAGGTGGGCTTTGGCGACTGATGTGAAGCCCTGTTGTGGGTTCCTGGCTTGAGGACAGGACCTTCTTCCCCCAGACAGAAGGTTAATGAGAACAGAGAACACAGTCTCTCAGGAAGCTTCATCCCGGCTCCCAGAACTGCTGCCCAAACAGAGCCTGTGCTGGCTTCTAACCTAATTGCTAATCTGAGCAGAATCACTCCACTCAAGGCTTGGGGGCTTCAGAGCCGTGGACCAGGTTGTGACCATTTTCTCTCCTGGAGTGCCAGAGAGTTCCTTCCAACTGACAGCAGGGCTGGGGGGAAAGAACATCTGCTGCTACATTTTCTGAGTCACAGCTGTCTCTGTTGATGGCTTTTTTCTTAGAACCTGCCCACTTAATTTTTGTCAACTCATCCAGGTCACAGAGTGTCTTGATTGTCACTATTGTCCACCAAATTCTGCCTAGAACCTTTAGGGACAGAGTGATCAGTTAGGGTAATAGCAGAAGAAAACATCCCAAGGGGTTGGTAGAGCAGGTGCCCAAAAGCCATAGATAACCTGGCCCATGTGTTCTTTCCCAAGAAAGGAAGATAATAGTGGTAGCTCTGTCTTTATTGCCAGGACAATCCAAGTTAATCAAGATTATTACTTTGTTTACTACATATTTGGTTGAATTACATCAATTCAGACTACATAAGGAAGACCAGCCTGGATTAGTTAGAGATAGCTTATTATTTAGGCATTTTCAAGAAATGGGGTTTTATTACAGTATTTATCCACATTTTTGTATATCTAAGGTAATTGGAACTAACTGCTACTTTTAAAAAGTGTTTTTAAATGGAAGCGCTGAGACACATTGATAATTAGCATCCTTTTATATCCTCAATTAAACTGCCAAAGTCTCTAGCAGTTTTCTTTTTTTCTTGAGTTACTAAAACATAGCTCTGTAATTTTATTTACCCCATTTGTTTGCCCAGAAAGCTCTTTTTCAGTGATGATGAAGACTACTGTGGCCCTACTCACATCAAATTATCAAAAAATTTTAAATTTGCCAAGTTCAAAATTCTTAACGAGGGTTTACAGTTCACAGACGCATTTCTGGTTTTAAAAGCCTACATCTTGAGCAAGAAGACAGATTTCTGCTCTAACCGCATAGTGAGTCTACCATATATTGGCTCACAGATGCATATCTTCTGACTTAGCCATTATTTCTATGGTGCAAACATCAGAAACAGGGAACACTCAAAGCAGAATTCAATTTTCAGGAAATGTGCCTGTTAAGTAGTGAAGGATTATTTTTTTCAAAAGTATATTGAGCACTTCCTTGTGTTGGGGCTATGAGACCATCACCTGGGATTTATCAGCATCTACGTTAGGGGTAGGGTGAGGGGTTTGGAGGACAAGCATTCCAGGGACCTGCCGACCACTTCTGCAGCTCAGTGCTAAAAGGACCGTCCCTTTTCCCCAAGCTGGAATCAGACAGCTGTTCTGAGCTACAAAATTTGGGGAACAAACCAAAGATCACAAGAGATCATACTCTGCCCACACACGTTGCAGGTGTCTAAATCAGCCTCTCCTGGTCGCAGCTGAGACAGCCTTGATTGCTGTACAAGAATCAAATTAGGGGAGTTTAAACGCCAATCAATCACTGCCAAGCATGTGTGCCAGTGAAGCAAGACGTGAAAGCTGTATGGTAATCAACAGAGAGCGGCTCATTACAATCCATTACATTTCCTAAGTTGAAAATTGATTGCTGTTTCCCTGCACACCTTCTAAACCTCATCTGACAGCTTTGTCTGACATCATTTATCAATTGTGACCAAATAGTGACAAGGAAGTGGACACCTCTCTGGCCAAATTATCACACTTTGGGCCTGGTCTTTCTGCATGTGCAGAAGTGATTGTCTTCTCTCCTAGCAGAAGGAAATAAAAGAGAAGGTAAAAATATTCTCCTTTAAGATATAAACACAAACAAATAATGGATCAGACTTCCACAGAATTATTTCTCACAAAGGCCACGCAATAACTTCACTTCTTTTGGCCAAGAACTTTCAAGTCAGATAAACACTAAATTTCTTTTCCCTAAGCATGCCACAAAATGCAGACACCCCCCACTGAAACATCCAAGGGGACATGCAGAACTAATTGAATGTCAAGATTAAGCTTTGGGCCTGTGTATTCCTAGAAGGCTGAAGGTTTCAGAGAGATATGAAAATTCAAACATATCAGGGTCCAGATGTCTGCAGGCCATTGTATGTCCATTTGTTGGCTCCTTTTGTGGGTATTAAACTTGTATTCACCTCCAGAATTGGAGGTTGAACTTGGACAAATAGCATCCGTTCACAGAACCTATTGCTTCACCTGTATCATGGGGATAATAATATAGCACTGCTTCCTGCAGTTGTTGTGAGGATAAATGAGATAACATACATAAATTTCCTAGTTTGATACTTTGCACATAATAGGTATTCAATAAATATTTGTTCTTTTGAGTCCTCGCTTCTCTAAAGTACTAATCCTGCAATTGAACTTTCTAATTAATCTCTATAAAATGACTGGTGTAAAATATCTTTGCTATGGATGATTTTCTTTGGGGCTTGGGGAGGATGTCCTGGTGGGATATCCAGGTGCATTTTGATGTCATCATCTCCTCTTTTTGGCCTCTTTTGTAGTGTGCTTTCCAGCAGACACGCTCAATATTCCCCTTTTAGCAGTCTTCTGTTGTACCTATGTGCCCGTTATTCCCAGACATGCTACAGAACTGCTTTTACTCTTTCCTACTCAGTTCCTAGTTTGGTTATCATGCCTAAGATGCCTCCAGGGTCTTCCTTGCATCTGTTGGGAATGCTGAGCGAACCCACACAGGCTTGAAATCTAGGTGTTGAAGCCAGCCTGAAATTGGCTTTCAATTTTGCAGAACCTATCCACCTCGAGTCCCTGGTGCGGATTGAAGTGATTTTTAAATCGTAGGTCTTGCTGCCTGGCAGTAACTGGGCCTTGTGAAGGAGGAAAATGCTAGGGTGGTGATGACTTGAGTCCTTTTCTGAATAAGGAGCATTTCCCTTCTCTACTGTTTATTGAAAATGTCGTGAGCTTTATTGCCTAAGTGTTAAAGCACAAGGACAAACTGGGAAATCACTTTAACTTCCATTCAGAGAATGTGGTATTGCTTGCTCATTTCCAGAGGGCAAAAAAGGGCAGCTGGCTGCACAAGAAAAGGGTCTATTTTGCAAGTACAAGTCTCTAAAACTCTACTTGCATTTTTGTGTTTCATTTCTTAAGTGCCTAAGGCTAAAATAAGAATGTAAGCTTGCTATAGCCTTTTGACTTGTTCTAGCATATTGGGATTGTGATAGAACTTAATGTAATGAAGTAAGAAAATAGTGGTGTCTGCGTAGTCAAAAATAAGTTAGTTTCATATTGGAAGGGTACTGTTTTTTTCATAGGATTAAATAAATATTAAGTCTTGGGATTGGAAAGAAGCAACTATTTATCTAAATAAATCTTTATAGGAGATCATTCTCAAGAGACTATTCAGCCTTTGTTTGGTTATATCCACTGTCCAGAAACTCTGCCTTTCCTTAGACAGTATGTTGCATCCAAGAAATGGATTCGTTAAATAAGCCCCAAATTGCCCTGCAATAACCTTCACCTATTGGCTCCATTCCTAATGCAATGGGACAAGTCAGGATTAATTTACTTCTCTTCTACCTGACAACCTGTAAAATATGTGAAGGCAGCTATGATATTATGTTTTCCATGTCTTTTTTCTTCTCCGGGATAAATTTCCCTAGTCCTCTGATTCCTACATACCATCCTGGTTACTTTTTTCTGATAATGCTATGTATGATCCTCATTCCTCATAAAGAGAAATATCCAAAAATCAATGAAACATGTTAGGTACTACAGGTCAGTAAGCCTTAATAATTATGATTTTATGGCATGCACTTTTATTAATGTGTCAGAAGGGGACATTGCCATGATTTCTTTATGTGTGTATTTAGTTATGTATACTGTACCTTGATAAAAATATTTAGTGCTTGAAAATACATAAACCACATTAAAATAAAACAATTTGTCAGAAAGAAATCAGATCAAAAGGAAAATGAAAGTAGGAAAAATAAGAAGGGGATACTGGATGAAGTATTTTGAGATACAATTTTCAAAATTCGCCCTTTTAGATGCAGTTCTGTGAATGTTGATAAACTTATATACTCATGCAACCACCACCACAATAAAGATATAGAATATTTCCGTCACCGCAAAAAGTTCCTCATGTCCCTTTGGTGTCAGTACCCCTGGTCCCAGCCCCTAGGAACTACTGATTTGATTTCACTTTCTGTAGTTTTGCCTTTTCCAAAATGCCACATAAAGAGAATCACACAGCCTACAACCTTTTGGTCCAGTGTCTTTCATTCCGCATAATGCTTTTCAGATCCATCAGTGTGGGTGTGGGTGTCACTAGTCCATTCCCTTGTAGTGCTCTGTAGTACTCCGATGTCCTACGACGGCTCTCACCCAGTTGTTTATCCCTTAGCCAGTGAGTAGACATTGTGATTATTTCTAGTTCGGAGTGACTATGAATAAAGTTTCTATAAATATTCACATACAGGTATTTGTGGGACATATGTTTTCATTTCTGCAGAATGAATACCTAGGTGTAGGATTGCTGGATCATATGGTAAATATATGTTCAACTCTATGAAAAGCTGCCAAAAATGTTTTCCAAAGGGGCTACACCATTTTCATTCCCTCCAGCAATGTGTGTGAGTTCCAGTCGCTTCACGTCCTTGCCAACACTTGATATTCTCAGCCTTTTTTTTCATTTAAAATTTAGCCACTCTGATAGGTCTATAGTGGTATCTTATTGTGGTTTTCATTTGCTTGCTTTTCATTTATTTTAGTAAATTCTTTAGTAATATGTATTTTCAAATCCCTTGCCCATTTTTCTTTATTTTCTTGATTGTTTTCTTAATATCGAGTTTGAGAGTTCTTCATATATTCTGGATACAAGTTCTTTAACAGGTATTTATTTTGTGACATTTTCTTCCAGTTCATATCTTGTGTTTTCACTGTCCTAATGGTGTCTTTTGAAAAAAGAGTGTTCAATTTTTGTTAAGTTCGGTTTGTCATTTTTCCTCTATATGATTCATGCTTTATATGTCTTATCTAAGGAATCTGTCCCTTGCTCGGGGCCTTCTATGTTTTCTTCCATACATTTTATACTTTTAGGTTTAATTTTAGGTTGTGTCAATTTTAAACTGTCCACTGCATTTATTATTGGAATAAACAAGTGAATGAGTTTCAAAGATATGTTTACTAAACAATTCTTAATAAAAGCCAATGACATCATAGTAAAGAATATTCCAGAAACAGCTTCTATTGGGGAAGCTCAACCTATGACATAACTTTCTGTTGTTCTAACATAATTCAATGGTAGATTATAGAGTCTCTAGAGAAATTTTTTTATTTGAAGCCCTTCTTTGTATTAATAGAATGAATTAGATATGTGTTATAGTTACTCCCGACTCATGACCATAAAATCATGTTGTCTGCAAATGAGAGGAAGTTTTTAGTTTTCTTTGTAGAAGCTTGGCACCTTCTTTCTAGGGCACACACAGAGGACTGAGCTTTTCCAAAAGTTGTATCTGACCAATTAAAGGCAGACTTTTAAAAAATGTGAGCCAGAAAACATTTTTATTTTATTTTGAGAATTCATCTTCAAAAACTGTTTCTATTAACTCAAAGTCTAACAGTGTTTTTAAAGTACTGATTCTGAGCTCAACCCAAGCCAATAAAACCAGCTTACTCCTTATAGGTTTTTTCAAAGGATGATAGAATATTACATTGGTCACTGTTGGAAGAGCCATACCTAAAGCCCATTTCATTTCAAATGTTGCCTGAGAAGCCCAGACTTGTGATTTCTATAGAGGGAAACAGGCATACATTTTTAATGAAGTGTTCAATCAGATAAATGTATCTATGCTTTGGAATGGAATGAAGGGTTATTCTTTTGAAAATGATGTTAATGATCACAGGGTGAAACTAGATTGGACCATACCTATGGGGTTGATGGAAACTCTCCTAGGTTGGGAAGGAGCTAGATCCTAAATTCCGTGAGATTAGGCTCCACATCTTTCTTGTTCATGTTTAAATCCTCAGTTCCTAGTTCCATGCCTGTCACACAGTAGGCAATGAATGAATGAATGAATGGGTGCACAAATGAGTATTTCCTGGACCCAGGTAGAAAGTTGCTTGGACAATCTGCAAGTTCTTAAGGATTGATCAAGTATGCATCTGTCTTGCAATCCCAGACTGGGCATTCTTTCTAGAGATCTCTTGACACAGGACTGTGAAGGGGCATGTGGGAGGATACGGGCCGTGGGCTGCTTGTGGTACTGTGACTTGGAAGTAGCCCAGGTGTCCACCCCTAGGGGAATGCGTTAGTAAAAGTGTATAATATGGAATACTTTGCAGCAATCCAGATGTACATACATAGTAATGTGGATTGATCTTTAAAATGTTCTCTTTGGCCAAAAAAGAAACAGAATGAGATTGATAGCATGAGATGTTTACGTAAAGTACCCAGACACATTTGGGGGAAGCGTATCAGAGGGGACAAGAGCATGGATTCTGCAGCCAGACTTCATGGGTCCAAATCCCAGCTCCACTCCCTGCCCCTTATCTTGGGTGAAGTTACTTAATTTATTGGTACCTCAGTTTCCTCGTTTGCAAAATGGTGATAATCTCATTGCATCATTGTCCAGATTTGATGCATTAACATATGCGAGACATTTAGAACCTAGAGTGAGTGCTCTTAAGTGTTATCTATTGTTGTAAGTATTACAAAGGTGTATGCAAATTTAAATACACATATTAAGCATATTAAAGTAGGTGCCAAGCGGGTAAGGGAAAGGGAATGGGATTTGGGAACAAAGATGAAAGGATAAGGAAAAAAATGGGAAAAAGAAAGTTCCTTAGAGCTTACTGTTGTTTGGGGTGGGGGACCTTAATTTGTGACATTGGGAAGAGTAGATTTTCCAGGTTTACCTGGTATCTGAGATGCCAAAACGTGAATACCAGTTTCAAACCTTGCATACCTGTGTCTAGACCTGTCCTCTTTATAGTATTTGAAAGCCAAACTCAGATCCTTATGTGAGAATTTATTGTACTCGAATCTTTCAAGGTTACTAGAAAATTTTGTTAAGTGTTGGATTGATGAGATCCCTGCTGATTGCTTCTGGTTGCACTTTTGCTTGTCACTTTGTCAATCTCATCGGGGGTTATCTTTTTTTGGCCTGGCAATCCCTGACAGATCAGGCACTAGAAGGGAGAGACCCACACTTGCTGTGACATATCATAGATAAAACTTGCTTTAAAATTTTCAGCAACTTGTAGGAAAGATGTGGAAGAGGAATCTTTTCCTCAAGGCATCCAAAGCACACTGTTAAAAGGTCATTGGATAATAAAAGGTTTCCAGTGGAATTTGAAATCTTCCTACTTAATCTCACACTTTTCGTGACCCCTGATCTCCCTAGTGTGAGAGGTTAAAATGAGGGTAAATATTCATTCTTTATATAGTCCAGACTGTCCATTCAAACATTGATAGCAAACACAGAGAGCCCAGATATGACATGGTTTTTGCCAGAAGTTCCCAACATGGAGTGAGTACTGGTATTTGTGACAAGTGATTTGCTTCTACTCACATTCGTTTTTTGTGTATATGTGAGTGGGCTCAAGATTATTCCTGTACTAATTTCCCTGCCTTCACTTGCATCTTGTTTGACGAGAAAAGCAGAAAACACCCAGAAACAAACAAAGAGACTTAATGAAAAGAGAGTTTGCATAGCGGCAGGTTAGAGGAACAAACGAGATGGCGAGGAAACCTGAGACTGCAATTAGGTGCATGATGTTCCCACCCCAGGAGCTGAAGGGGAAGGGTTCCTGGAACCTCACTAGGGCTGGAAGAGGTGCCACCCAGTGGGGCCTGGGCTCCTGAAGGGACGTAGCTACCCCCAGAGTCACAGAGCCCTGTCAGAAAACACAGACCCTGATCTCTCTCTTCTTCTGCCCTCATATTTCCTGCCATTGTTCCACTGGCCTAACCCAACCAGATGCCAGCAGCAAGCTTGTGTAGGAGATAAAAGGGATCAGCTTCTTGGGGCCCAGGGCAGACAGGTGCAGAGAATGGGTTGAGGAGATGGCAAATGGAGAAGTGCCAGCACACATTTCTATATTCCTTTTTTTAAATAAAAATGAGAAAATAAGTTTGCAGATCTCATGTACCCATGGGAGTATGGTACAAGCATGAATATCATCTATTGTGGATTTTATGGCAGAAAAGAGCTCGGCAATTACTGGTCTATGAGGCTGACTCCCAAGCTAGAAATACAGGTAACATTTTCCTCGGATATATCTCGTGTGCTAACATTGAACACAACCAGGTTCTATTTATAAATACATTTGGTAGGCAAATATCTGTTAAGATTAAATATCTGTCTTTAGAAGAGGAGATGTAAGCTCCAGTTCTGACTCCTTGCCTGTCGTTACCGTTGCATGGCCGGCATCTGGCACAGTGCCTGGCAGCGTGAACGAATGCGTGAGCAGCGATCTCTTCGGATACCTTAAATATTCTAGGTGTGGACTCACTGGACTGCCATCCAATTCAAAGATAACGATAGTGACTTTGCTAATTATGTCAAATTCATTTAAAACAAAAGATCTGAGTATCATGACCAGATAGTGATGTAGGAGTTTGCACTGCGATGGGGGTACAGTGGAAGAATGTAACTGTTAAGACACCTCACGTTTGGTTTGCCACAGAAGGGAAGGAAATCAGGACTGGACATAGATTCTGGTCCTGTGAGTGGTGGAGTCTGACCTTGGTCCCCGTGTGCTGGTAGAGATGCCGGTGGGCCGGCAAGTGTCTCTTACCTTTGCTGAAAGCATTCACCACACTTACCTCTCACCCACCAAAAGAAAGAGAAAAGAAAAGAAAAATAAAACGCTGCAAAGATAAAAAGTTAAAACCTTGGAATAGGTAGAGTTCTAAACTCCAAGCCTCTTCTACATATATGTAAAAACTCACCAGAAAAACGGGTATACTTCTACTCTCTGGGAGTAGAAAGGATCACAGTCATTTTGGTAGGTGTTCCGAGGATGCTACTAAATGTGATAAAAAGGAGAGAGGCCAACCATTGAGGTCACTGTCTCTCCTACCCCTGGTCATGCCGCAGCTTCCAGTGTGCTTGCTTTACGTTGTGCCGTCATGCTCATCTGCTACGACTAACAAGTAGCCCAAAGTAGAGGCACCCAGAACGCTTGATGCCCCGGGTCACCCATCATAGGGAACGCCAATTGGGAAGTTGGGCAATGTGAGGGTTTGATCTCTTAGTCAGGGAAACACCATAGGCAGTGTCTCTTGTGAGGCTGGATGGGAGATTCAGTCTGTCCAGGTAGGGAGTGACGGGTCTGGTCTCGTGGTGGAGAAGGAGCTGCCTTTCTGCTGGGTCTCAATTGACAAGTAACATGGAAGCTAATGGAAGGAACTAGGTAATGTGGATGTCACCATTGGTGATCAGTTTGGAAGGTTGGGCAGGTGGTTCAGGAGTAGGTTCTGTCCTTCCCGGAGGACCACAGATGTAGGATTGGAGAATCCAGACTGTGCTATTGTCATGTATTTGGAGAACTTTCCTAAGATGGATGGGAGAGGCAAGTCCTCCTGAGAAGAGGTCTATAGGCCTCCCCTCTTCCCAAGAATTGGACATTCCAGGCATCCCTGGGCCAACCAGTAAAGTCCTTGACAAATAGGGAGATGGTTCAAAAGGGCCTCACTGTGTCTTGCCCTGTCTCTATGGTGAAGACGGAGCTAGAGGAAGCCAAGAGCCAGTATCCTCTCAGGACCTAGGGAAGGGTTTCACTATAAAGGGACACTTGAGACTATTTTGGGGGGATGAGGGAGCTGTTCCATATATTATTTGTAGTGAGGGTTATATGAGCCTATATGGGTTTTAAAAATAGAATTATACATCTGGTATACAATGCATAGAATTGTACGTGACACCAAGGAAAATGTGTTGTGTGTGCATGTTTATCTTGCTTATGGTGGTAGTCACACAGGTCTATACATTTCATCAAAACTCATTGATGATATCTCATTGTGGTTTTAATTTGCATTTCTCTGATAATTAGTGACCTTGAACAGCAGAAAGTCAAATACCACATGTTCTCACTTATAAGTGGGAGCTAAAAATGTGTCCACGTGGACAGAGGCTATGTGGAATAATAGACATTGGAGACTCAGAAGGGTGGGGGGTGTGGGGGTGAGGGTGAGAAATGACTTAATGGGTACAACGTATAGTATTCAAGTGTTACACTAAAAACCCAGACGTCACCACTATGCAATGTATCCATGTATCAAAACTGTACTTGTACCCCCTAAATTTATACACATTTTTAAAATGCAGAAACCCCCTCATTGAACATTTAAAATCTTTGATTTTTGTTGTATTTGAAGAATATATACTACAATAAAGTTGGATAAAAATATTGATAAATCAAACAGATCATGATAAAATACTACTACACATCTGCATGGTTCAAATGAAAAAGGATGACAATGCCAGATGTTAATGAGGACATGGAACAGCTAGGAATCTTATTGTCTGCAAGTAAGGGTATACGATCTTTCAGAAATTCTCTGGTGCAGTCTCCTAATGCTGTCGAATCTACACCCGGGAACACTTCTTGTTGTCTACCTTACAGAGGAGAGCACACGGAGCACCAAGACCCAAGGGTGCTAGAATTCAGAGCAGTGCTATCCCAGCCAGAATCTGGGAACAACCCATATCGATCAAAAACAAAGTGAAGAAATAAACTGTGGAGTATTCACACACTGGAATATTACAGAGAAATGAAAGAAGACAAACTACTACAGGTGTGCAGGGTGCAATGGTACAAGCAGCAGTCAATGTAACTTTGGCAAACACCAGATACACCATATTAAATTCAAAGAAAAATTTCTGAGTCTTAAAATGAAAACACTCCTATTTTTTCCCCTTGTTCAAAATAACCAACAACAAAAAAACCCAGAGCACCAACTAGCTTCATTTCTAACTCAACTCCTAAAAATTGCATTCGTATGTCTGAGAACTGCATTTACTTAATAAGAGGCTTGCAACTTATAAGCTGAGGCAGGCGTCTCAGGTTAGCCATGATCAGTGGAGGGGACAGTATCAGGCTGAGGACCCCGTAATGAGGTAGAGAAGGAGTGTCAAGGTTTGGGAGCAGAGTCTTTTAGGCGGTTTAAATTTTTGGAGGGTGAAATATTTCATTCCCGAGTTTCTTACTACAAAAAGAACATCTTTGTTTTATTTGTTAAACCTTTTTGTTTGCCTTTTTATGCATCTGTGTCAGATTTCTCCATGTTTTTGCCTTTCCAGAATCATTAATGATAAATTCTTCCAGTCAAGAAAAATATTAGGTTTAACCATGAATCAAAGAGTCACAGTCCCACCTACCTCCTATCCATCTTACTGAGAGAAGTAAATCAAAATTCTTTCACGGAAAATGAAAGCGAATTGTCCATCAAAGCTGAGAGTGGCTGCTAGATTACTTCGATGTCCAGACCGCATCTTTCACTGAGATGAAAACAAGGTGATTAATTTCAAAGTCTCTCTTGGCGTTTCATCTAGCTTTCGCCACTCTCCACCAATTCATAAAGCTCCCATGGAGGGATCGACTATGGAAAAATAAAATATAAATGCTCCTGGCTCACTGTGTGTCTGCATCGCTAAGGACAATCCAGATTTTAAATCGGGATAACATAGATCATCAAGTTTTCGGGCACACGTATCTGCAGTCTTGCCTTTGCTTCCGGGTCCTTCCCTACAGCACACACGTGTGCCCTGATCACCGCATCTGTCACAGAAGGGGTTCTTTTCTGCTATTCGAATTCCAGCACATAGGTGGCTCAGTCTACACTTTCTCAGTTGGGGGCTTTCAGTGAAAATGGCAGCTCTTAGATCCCTGGGACCTTCCAGGTGCCGGGCTGAACGGTCTCGAACCCACAAGTGCTTGTGGAACATGTTCTGTTTCCGACCTTCTTCCCAGAGGAGGTCCTCACCCACTTGGCCTTCAGTAAGTACATCATGTCAGGTCATACTGGCATCTGACTCCACCCTGGGTGGCTCTCCTGAGTTCCAGAACGGCACAGGCCCGTGGGGCCTGGGCACACGCAAATCCTTAGGTCTGTCCCATGGATGACCTCTATGTTGATTATTTTTTTGATCTAAGGAAAGCAATTAGGCATGTTCTACCTCCCACACAGAACAGTGGGGAAAGAGTTCATTTGGGGGTCTGACACACCTGGATTTGAACCCAGCCGCACCATTTACCAACTACGTAATCCCTAAATTCGCTGACCCCTACGGTCCTCGCTGACACAGGAGGAATCGTGTCAACCTTGTTGAGTATTTGAGACTTTAAGTAAAAGGACATTTGTAAAATGTTCATCAGCTTTCCCCTCTTCACTGTGTCATTTGTGTTAGGACACAAACATGCTAAGACAACTCTCGTCCTAAAAAACAACAAATGCAACCCGTTCAGCACCATGCCCCTTCCTCTGCTCCCCGCTGTGGATAAACCCTCCAAAGAGTAGTCTATACTCACTATCTGCCAGTGACTCTCTCCTCTCATTGACTCCCGAATCCACTCTTGCCTGTGTGGATTTTCATTCTGACCACTCCATAAAACAGTCCTAGCTGAGGTTGCTGACGGCCGCCATGTTGCTGTATCCCATAGTCCATTCTCAATCTGTATCTTGGCATCCCATAGCCTTTGGCCACTCATGTTTTTCTCTTTGAAATGCTCTCACCCCTTGACTTCTAGGTTTGCACTTGCTCCTGTTCTGTCAGCTTCTCTGTCTCCTTTTCTGAGTCCCCCTGCCCCTCCCTGCCAAACCCTGGAGTGCCCCTGGGTTCTTCTTGCCCTTCTCTTATTTCAGTGTAAACTTCACTCATGCCCATGGATTTAAATACTTCTAAATGCTGGGGGCTCCCAAATTTATACTCTAGACCTTTCCCTTGAACTTCAGACCCCATGACATCCTCACTTGGATGTGGCCTCTTTGTCTCTCACACATCACCCCCAGTTCATCAGCGAGTCCTATGGAAACAAATCCAGAATTTGGACATTTCTCCTTATCTCCTCCTGGCCCAAGCCACTATTGTCACGTGCCTGGATTATTGCAGGAGCCCCCGTGTTGTTCTTCCTACAGTGTCCTTGCCCACGCCCATCCTCAGCACACCCAGAGTTGTCCTGTTAAAATGTGAGACAGACCACATCCTTCTGTCGCTCTCTCTTTCAGTATGTTTAAAAGTCAAAGCCCTGCATGGCATGCCTCTGCTCCCTTTCCTTCCGCTGTCACGCTCACTCTGCTGCAGCCGCTCTGGCTTCCTTGCTGCTCCTAAAACACCAAGCAGTACCTGCCTCAGGGCCTTTGCACTTGCCATTTTCTCTCATGGGAAAGCCCTTCCCCCAAACACCCAAGGGCTCACTCCCTTGTTCTTTTCAGGTCTCTGCTTGTTAGAGAGAACTTTCTAACCGCACCACAGAAAGGCAGTAAATACCCCTCCTCCCCCTCTCCTGGCCTTTCTTACCCCGAGCCCTGCCTCAGTCTTCTCCATGGCACATTCCACATTCTTCCATAATATACAATTGCTTTTTTAGCTTATTGTCCGTCTCCCATCACTCAGCAAGTTGTGGACTCTACATCTCAGTTTTGTTTCATTTAACCAAATGGGTCCAAAAGTTCATTCCTAGCCACCTCCCAAAGACAGTGTGAGGAGTATACATGATAATCGATATAGAAATGCATTAACAAGAATGAAAAATGCTGCTCAAATATAAGACATTAATTCCATCATCATCATCATCACTGAAGAAGATTCCAGGGTGTTCTTGCTTCTATCATCTTTGGGTTCCCACCTCCTCCTCCTCCTCATGTCTAGAGAGGAAGCCCACATCCCTCCTTGCATACTGACAGACGGGGCAGCTGAGGGTTCCTATAGGTCAGGGAGCCGTGAGGAGTGGCTGTGGGCAAGCCACTGTGTTTCTCAGAGCCTTAAATTCCCTAATATACAAGACTGTGGTATTTGTGCTATCTCCCCTGCCTTGTGTTTCAGAGTTGACAAGATTAGAAGAAACAATAGATATGCAAGTGCTTGGTCTATACAAAGGATTTAGCAAAGTGAGTAGGTGCGGAATGCTGATGTCAGCACTACTGATTGCGTAAACTTGGGCTGAGTCATTTCTCTGTGCCTCTGTGTCCACAAGTGTAAAATGAGGTGATAATAGTGCCCATCTCTCGGGGTTATAGCACATGGGTTAACTGAAATGCGCTCACAGTGACATCTGGCTGTCCTACCAAGGTACCTATCTTTACTATTATCTTCCGACTGTTGTTACTGTTAGTAAAGAATCAAGGGTCATGCAAACAATTTTTTTTTATTACTGTGTATTCTTGTTAATGGAGCCGATGAAAAGTGATTATAGAGTTTGGGGGATTTTGTTTGCACCACGTTTATTGGATCCTAGCTGCCCACAAAAGCATCTTACAGGGATGTCTAATGAATGATCCAAGTCTAACTCATATACATACAGATCTCTCTCTCAGTCTGCCAGAATTCCTTTGATGTCCTTTGATACCTATCTTAGGGAAGAGTAAGCGGTGGAAATCAGAGGCGAGAGCGAATGGAAAGGTTGCACCCCGACTGTGAGTAGAGCTATGGATTTCCTGGTTGTCTTCCCCAAAAGGATTTGGGTTGTGCCTTCGCACTTCAAAGTCACATTCATAAGTTACCTCCCTTCTTAGAGTTTCAGTTTCCACATTGTAAATGGGAAAGTAATAATAACTATGCTAAAAATAACAGGACCCACTCTCCGGTCCCGTCCTACCCTTGATGCTAGCAATAATGAATTCATGGCAGTTGTTCCAATAAGCCAGCTTCTCTTCTTTGAGAGGAGGGTTGTGTCTTTTGCCTGCACTGCCAGCTGCCACCCCCATCCTGTCTGCCAGGACATTTCCTAGCTGCCCCACCCCTGGCAGACAGGCCCCTCCTGTGTGCCCCTGTGGTAACCCATGTCCAGCCCCTTCAGAACTCACCCCACAGCGTGGGCGTCCCTCCTGTCCTTGTCAGTCTCTGTCATAACCTGCAAAGCCCTGCTGGCCATTGCCTCTCCGCTGCCCAGCGCCATGCCTAGCACATAGATGGCACTCCGTAAATATTTACATCTTAGCAGATTTTATAGACGATTATTCAAAACACTTTTATGCACATCTTAGAAGAATTATGATGAAGATAAAATGTCACAATAGATGTGATAGCACCTTAGAAAACTAGAAGCACTGGAAAGAGAATATATATTAAAACACAAAATAGACCTTTCCCAAAAGCCTTGACAATGTATAAAGGAGAAGAAGAGGCGACTACATCTTTCCCTGACAACAATACAGCCATGCTGGTTGCCCACGGTGATCATTCAACCTCATTCTGGTCAGACAGGCGTGTGTTGCTCGCATCACTTACGTAGTGCAGGGCACGAGGCTGCGTGGCGACCGAGGGGTGGACAGCAGCGTGGAAGAGCTAAGCCAGGGCCCAACACGTGAAGGCAGAGTGTCGCGAATGGAGACACATGAGGCATGTGGAAGGCATTTGTGGCAGGTTAGAGGGAGGCATTTCCTCCCATTCAAGGAATCAAGGAAGACCTTCTGGGAGATGACTCGAGGGGCGAGTAGAAGCTGGACAGGTCTTGGTGGGCTCTGAATGTGGGGAAAGAAAGGCTGCAGGGACTCCACAGGGCTGAGCCGACAAGAGCGTGGTGGGAACTTGGGTTCAGAAAGAAGATTCCAGCCGATGTGCAAATGGACCAGCCTGGAGCCTGAGCATCGGTAGGGCTGCACCTGCCCAGGCAGGGCTGAGAGCACTAGGCAGATGGAGAGACCGGCGTGAAGGGGTAGACTTTGCAGAGGAAGAAATGATTGGGGTTTCATGTGGGAGCCACTGAGAGGATGTGGAGGCATCAGAGGATGGAGCAAGAGTGAGAACACCCTGAACATGAGGATTGCAGGTCTCAGGAAAGTGCTGTGAAGTTGCCTCTGATTTCTCCGATGTAGCAGTTGCAGGGCGTGTAGCTGATTCAACAGATCAGAGACTTGATTGAGACACAAGAAGGACGCCACGGGGATGGCCAGGCTGATCATTTTTCATGCTTCGGTGAGCAACCCTTTCCCTTTAAAACGCCTCAGAAAGCAGACTCACTCACGTCCTGGGGTGGTCCTGCCTGGTTCTTGCTCTGCAATCGCAGCGGCATCTGTTAGTTTGAGCAAGTGATGGATGGATTGAGTCTGCCTCCCAGGAAGGGGAAAAAAAAAGGCGGCTGCAGCAGTTTGACAAACTAGAGCACAGAAGAAGCCCAAGAAGGAAGAAGATCCACCGTTGTGTGGGTCACTTGCGTGCATTTCAAAGTCAAGTGCGTTGATTTCAAATGTCAGTTCAGGGTGGGCCAGTCAGAACCAGCCAGAGAGCTGAAGCTGCTGACTTTTCTGGTTATTATCAGTGTGATCTTAGTATGGTATGTGACACCTGTGAGTCTCACTCTGTTACCTTGGGTAGGGTACATTGGCGTGATCATAGCTCACAGCAACCTCAAACTCCTGGGCTCAAGCAATCCTCCTGCAGCAGCCTCCTGAGTAGCTGGGACTACAGGCACGCGCCACCATGCACGGCTAATTTTTCTATTTTTAGTAGAGACAGGGTCTTGCTCTTGCTTAGGCTGGTCTGGAACTCCTGAGCTCAAGCAATCTTCCCTCCTTGGCCTCCCAGAGTGCTAGGATTACAGGCGTGAGCCATGGCTCCCGGCCCAAAGTATATATTTTGAGATGCTATAATAGACTGAACTCCTCACTGAGTTCTCGCAGAAGCTGGAAAGCCTTGTTTCTCTTATTTACTTCTTTACTGGAAGTGTTTCCGGAGACTACATGGCGCTAGAGCTCTTTGATCAGAGTCCATCATGCCATGCAAAAAAGGTGTGCCGTGTGGTAGAGGCAGCTACAGTCTTCATCCTTTGACCGAGTGATTAAACTGATATTTACTAAGAGCCTACTACTATGTGGCAGGCAGGGCTGAGATAGGACCGAGTGGGAGACAGACAATAAATGGACAAACAAAGAAATGTTATTTACAGAGAAGGGCTATTGTGAAAATAAAACAGGGCGATACAATACAGACGGGGGCGGCTTGGGAATGGCTGGCTAGAACAGGCTTCTCGGAATGAGTGAAATAGCTGGGGAAGGAACGACAAGGTAGAACTGCCTTTTGAAGAACTGCAGGAATGATGTTCTGTGCGGAAGGAGCAGCGTGTACTAAGTCCCAGGGCGGGAACAGCTTGGCGTGTTCCCAGCACGGCGGGGAAGCGGGTGTGGCAGGGACACAGTGAGGGAGGCTGGACAGCACCCGGCACGCAGACAGTCGGCAGAGGCAGATGGGGGAGTCGGGGCGCAGCCAGGAGTTTGGGTGTGATCTCCGCATGGGGGTAAGCCGCTGTAAGTCTAAACACAAGTGTGTCCCTGTTGGATTTAGGGTTTGAAAGGCTGACTGCGGTGGCTTTGTGGATTGGGGGAGCGAGGCACAAGAGAGGGGCTTGGCTTGACTGCTCAGGGTCGGGGAGTAGCCCTGCAGGACCTGATTTGGAGCAGAGCAGTAGTAACGTACGTTGGGAGGAGAGGACCGGTTTAGGGCGTGCTGGCAAGTCGTTAAGAGGATCGTGGTGATGGACAGGTTTTTTAGCAAGAAGTGGTCTGTACTATCAAAAAATGCACCGTAGTTGGAGTTGGAGACCTAGATCCTATTCTCAACCCTTCTATATATTCATGTGTGACCTTGGACTAGTCTCTCTGCCTCGGTTTCCTCATCTATAAAATAATGGAGTTGGAGTGGATCACATCCAAGGCCCCTTTCCACCCTGCCCAGTGGGAAAAACAAGTGTGAACAATTCTCCCTCCATAAGCAGCTTACTCTCCAGACAGTCTGGAAATAGCTTCCTCTGAACATCCATGATATTCACGGCCAGTCCTTCAGTCCAGGTCACACTGTCATAATGACAGGCCAGTGGCATAGGAAACAAATTCCAGTGGAGTGCAAAGTATCAGGTGTATGACGGCTCCCTCCCAGATTGTCACGGCTTCCTTGTAACCTGGGAGTAACACGGAGATTGAGCATTTGGAAGATCCATCACATCACCTGCCATTTGCCACCAGCCCCAGGAAGGGCCTTTTGCTACCCAGCCAAGGGAGGAGGCTACCTGGTCCCCCCTCCCCCTCATAGAGCAGAGTCCTTGCGGGAGAGCAGCTCCTTCTCTGCTGACATGCCCTAGACCCGTTGCCGAGTCAACACAATACCAACATCTTCGTGGGCTGGCAGGTGCTAGCTCAGAGTACCCCTTCCGTCTGTGCTCCACGCCGTATCACTGGGGAGTCTGGCAGGCATACTATCACCTGAACACGATCTGGGAGTCAGTCCCCAATGAACATCCTCGCCCTCAGCTGGTCTGCTGGCATCCCTACCTCCCTGGAAAAGAAAAGAGGAAAGCACAGCGCAGCGTCTCTAAGAAGCAGCTACTTATACAGCTTCTTCCGTCGCTGTTGTTTGTAGCTGCTTTGGCCTTTCCCTCCTCTGCTCTGGTGTCTCTTTGCTTTGGGACTGGATCGCTCCAATTCAGATTAGCTTAGTCTGTCTAAAGGGTGGTCCTTAGAACACGTGACATTCAACAGCAAGGGCTGGCAGTGCCACAAGTCACAAAACAAGTAAATTGGAACCCGTAGGGGCCATTTACATGTGGTAATTTTTTGAATCATAACTGCATCATGAGAATAGCATTATAAGGGAGTCCAATTTATGTAAAGATTTTTAGAAGAAAAAAAATCTCCAGTATCATTTTCTTTATTTTTTAAATCTAATGATATTTTCCGAAACTAAAAACAGACCATGACATAGGGAAGGGGTGTGGCGAGAGAATCTTAGACTCCAGTTCCTTCAATTCCTTCTTATTGTCAGTATCGTAACTTAACCATACTGGATTTTAACTGAAACCAGTTGCTTTCTGATTCTCAGTCCACATCTGTAAAATGGCCTTAGTTCATGATGTGGTCACATTAACTGAGATCGTGGACATAAACATCCTAGCAGAGAGCCCGTTGGTGGTAGATGCTCAGCAAGGGACAGTTACCTTTTGTGACTGCAGCCACTCACCTCAGGTTTCAGGTGGCTGAGAGTTTCTTTGCCGTCACACACTGCACTGGTTTCAAAGTCAGGAGGCCTGGATCTCATCTGCATCCGATACCAGCCCTCATAGCCGATTTTCCATCTCAGGGGAAAAAAAGGCCTTGGAGCACTTGCCTCATAAGACAGGTGGAAAAATTATGTGTGTATGAAGATTTCTTGGAGCCCTCTGGATATAAGGTAACATATAAATTCAGGCTACCTTTATCATTGTCGCTATTTTTATATCACTTGGATTTTGTTACTCAAGGTCTTTAGAAGCAGACAGAAATAGAAATGTATGAAGATCCCCTGATTCCGCTCCTTTGGAGGGACTTTTTTTCTTCTTACATTATTCAGCCAATTAAAAGAAAATGAACCCAGAGTTTACCATTTCCTTAGCATCTACTATTTCCAAAAATCCTTTTGGAACCCTAACTGCCTAGCTGGTCTACAAAGCTAGCATGCAGGCCTCCGCCAGGCGTGACCCCCAAAGTGGCCTTCACCCTGTGCCTCTTCCACAGAGTTCCATTCATGAGCAAGTCCTTCAGAAGGCTGCTTAGGCTTTCCCCTCCCTGTCCTAGCTTATTTGAACTCGAAGCAGCAGTCCCCAAGCCTTTTGGCACCAGGGACCAGTTTCATGGAAGACAATTTTTCCCCGGCCCTGGGGATGGATAACAGCTGTAAATACAGATGAAGCTTCTCTGCTCACCTCCTGCTGTGCTGCCTGGTTCCTAACAGGCCACGTACTGGTACCAGTCCATGGCCCAGGGGTTGGGGACCGCAGCTCTAGAGCACTTCTGCTCTGCACCACTTGTTTTATCCTCACTGGATCCTGCCTGTGTTGGTACTTAACTGTATTATTTGTGTATCTTGTTTGCTTAGTTAGATTTCAGTGTAGTCACCTTAAGGAAAGACGTTCATGTGCTCCCCCGCTTTTTTCTGAGGATGTTGGGAGGTGGGTACCAAATTGGTAGCCAATTAATTTCTTCATGAACATGTTCAGAGATCAAGTTCAAAGAGCAAGGTTCATGAGCAAGTTCAAACATCAGAGGGAAGGTAGCAATTGTTTGTAAACATAACAGATTCTTAACTTAGGACTTATTAAGTAATTAACTAATTTATAATTAATAATTGACTAATGAAGTATTTTTTTAAATTCAGGATATTATGGGGGTACAAACATTTTGGTTATATGTAGTGCATTTGCCTCATCCAAGCCAGGGCTACAATGAAGCATTTTAACAGAAATGAGTTTTTAAAAGAACAACTTAATCAGACACAATAGGTAAATTTTTACATGAATTCCCTTGACAAGATGGTTTCACATCACAGAAACATCCTATAACCACAGAACTCCTCCATAGAAGGAAGATGGCAAATGTTTACTGCTCAGGAATGGCTAGGTCCATGACCCAAAGCTGTGGTCTCTTTGTTTCGAGCTTCACTCTTTCAGATTTGGGAGATCTCAGGTTCAGAAAATAGAGTTGCTATTCTTATCGATTCAGGGTGCACCATTATAATCAGCCCATAGAAGACCCCTATTGAGTTAATATTTTATTTTTTCTTCATCTTCATCCTCATTCCCCATTTTCATCCTACCTGTAGTATATACTCAATTGAAGAGTTTTAATATTTGTCCTTCAAAATAAATATTATTGCCAACTCTAATTAAACTTTCCAGGGCCCTGTTCTATGTACTTTTACATACATTATCTTCTTTCATCCTCCCAATAGCTCTATGAGATAAGTTCTTTTGTTGTTCCCATTTAACAGATGAGGAAACCAAGGCATGGATACATGAAGTAATTTTTCCAAGATCACCCATTCAGTACATGGCAGAGTGAGGACTCACACCCAGACACCCTATATACAAAGCCTGATCTCTAGCCACTCTGTAGTACTGTATCTACTAGATATTTTAACATACAGTGTGTTGTTTTGTGTATGTTTTAAAAATGTATGTGAATATTATCATGCTGCTATAGATATCCTTCTATATCTTATTTTCTTCATTCTGCATTAGATTTTTCAAATCTGACCATTTGCTAACTGTGTCTCTAGTTCACTAATTGCCAGATAGCATTCCGTCATATACATCCACTTCAGTTTACTCTTTTATTTCCCTAGCAACGGACAGTCAGAATGTCGCCCAGTCCCTAATCCCCAAACATGGATGACGTAAACATCCTCATACACGACCCGTACAGACAGGCATACATTTTTCTAGAATATATTATTTGGAATGGGATTGCAAGGTTATGAAGTGCATACTGCCTGTCAGATTGATTTCTGGAGTGGTGATACCAACCCTTTCACTAGCAATGTAAAACAAGTTCTTTCTTCTCCTAATTCTCCTCAACATTTATCTAACTTTCTAATTTTTACCAATTTGATGGTTGTAAAGTGGTATACCGTTGTTGTTTTCATTTACATTTCTCTAATCACTAATGAAATTGAACCTCTCTTCATAAACTTGTAGGCTGTTTGGTTTACCTTTCTGTGAATTACTTATTCGTGACTTTTGTCCATTTTTTATACTGTAACTCCTACCTTTAGATATGAACTGCCAATTTTAAAGGTCTCAAATACTGCCTCTCAGTCTTCCACTCATCAGTTAACTTCATCTATGGTGCACTTTGTTGAATAGAAATTCCCAATATTGATATAATTATATCCACTGATTATTTTTTTCTTTTATATTTGAACTGTAGAGTTTTGTGTTGAAAGTTATTCCCTTAGACATCTGCTTCTAGATATAATGGAGTAATTATAAGACTAAAGTTCTATAAAGTATAAGACTAAATGTCTATAAAGAACTATAAAAACTGGATAAAGAATAACAAAATGGCTGTTTGAAGGTATTAGAAAGGAACCAAGACAACTAAGACTTAAGGTTCCAAAAACTCAGACAGAAGTGTGCATTGAAGTAAGCTGATATTTGCCATAGCATTTTACTTTCAGGGAATTTGCTATAAGAAGTATAAAGGTGGAAGAGAAAGCAGTGGTATTGAGATTATGATATTCTCACTGGGATGAGCATACATACATACATACATACATACATACATAAATGGAGCTGGTGGCTACTGAGTCAGCCTGAACTTGAAGGGCCTCATCCCACAAGAAAGAACTCTATGAAATTTTACCTCAAAAAATTCACTAACTCAAACGCCATAAATATGCAAATGCAAGGCATTTTTGTTTCCAGGTGCCAAAAGAATTTAAAAAAACACCAGGGATTTTTGTACTGAGAAGACAAAAAAAGTGGAGTTCAGGGCCTACAAAGATGAACACCCCATGCCTCCATTGAGACCCTTAAAAGGATATGTCGGTGAAGTGAGGGAAACTGCAGACAAGCATGAGATTCATCCTTTATTGGAGTAAGGCATCAGCCCATACTCCATCTGTCTGACAGACAAAAATTAAACCCTCTGTGAATCAAAAATTACTAAACATGCCAAAAAATGTTTAAGAAAATCAATGAAAAAATAGAAAAATTTACCAGAGGCCTGGAATCTTTTTTATTTTATTTTATTTTATTTATTTTTTTGAGTCAGACTGTCACTCTGTTGCCTGGGCTAGAGTACCATGGCATCAGCCTAGCTTATAACAACCTCAAACTCCTGGGCTCAAGTGATCCTACTGCCTCAGCCTCCCAAGTAGCTGGGAATACAGGCATGCGCCACCATGCCTGGCTAATTTTTTCTTTATATATTTAGTTGGCTAATTAATTTCTTTCTATTTTTAGTAGAGACTGGGTCTCACTCTTGCTCAGGCTGGTTTCGAACTGCTGACCTTGAGCTATCCACCTGCCTCGGCCTCCCAGAGTGCTAGGATTACAGGCATGAGCCACCGCGCCTGGCCATGGATTCTGATACGCCAACAACAGTCAAAGTGAGAACCAAATGAAAGACTTAATTCCCTTTAAAATAGCAACAAAGAAAATAAAGTACCTAGGAATATATTTAAC
>VBSM01002153.1:32448153-32484769 GCA_008086735.1 Cheirogaleus medius | reverse complement strand
TACAAACATAATGAGTGAGATGTGCAACGTTTGGGGGATGGTCATGCTTGAGGTCTGCCTCGAGGGGGTAGGGAGGGCACGGGCAATATACATAACCTTAACGTTTGTACCCCCATAATATGCTGAAATAAAAAAAGAGAAAGATCCAAATTGAAATTCTGGAAATGGAAAACACAGTCACTAAAACCGACAATTTAATAGGTTTATCAGCAAATCTGACACAGCAGAGAATAGGATAATTGAACTGAAAGACAAATGAGAGAAAATCTCCAGATTGAAGCAAGAGAAAAATAATGGAAAATTCAGAAAGACATAATAAAAAGTTGATAGCATACATGCAATTGGAGTATCTAAAGAAGAGGTAAAAGAGAATTGGGCAGATGCAAGAGCTACCGACTGAAAATTTTCCTAAACTGATGAAATATATCAAGCCACAGATTCGTGAAACTCTATGAAACTTAATAAGGATAAATACAAAGAAAATTACACCTGGATGCATTATTGTAAAACTGATGAAAAGTAAAAGCAAAGGAAAAAAGTCTTAAAACCAGTCATAGAAAAAAAGACACATTATTATTAAAGGATTTACAAAGAAAGTGAGAAGACAATGAACAGAATTTTTTAAATGCTCACAAAGAAAAAATTTCATTATAAAAATCTATACCCATAAAAAAAAATCCTTCAGTAATGAAGGTGAAATAAAAACATTTTCAGACACATGCATAGTGAGAGATTTTGTTGCTATTAACCTGAACCAAACACCAGAGAGAGGTCTTCAGACAGGTGGAAAATGATCCCAGATGAAAATATGCTCATCTGGGAAGGAATGAAGAGAACTAGCAAGGGTAATAATATGGTAGATATTAAAGAATATTGAGGGTTTAACACAGTTGACAAAATAATATATTGTAAGGTTTAAAACATACATAATGAAAAACACAGCAGCAATTATATGAAAAGGAAAGGAGTTTAGTTAGGTTAAAGTGTTGTAAAGCCTTGCATTTTCTCAGAAGTACAGAGTACACTAATTCAAGAACATCTTTAAAAACTCAGGGAAGCAATATACAAGGTATTTTTAAACACAAATATATGGGTAATTACATTAGCTTTAAGTGGACTAAATATTCTAGTTAAAAGATAAAGATTTTCAGACTGAAAAAAATCAAAATCCAACAGCATGCTGCTTATAAGAGACACACGTTAAATAAAAAGATGCAGAAGCATTCTAAATCTAAAGACAAAAATATATACATACCCAGCAAACATGAGCCAAAAGAAAAGTGGTACAGTTATATTAATATCAGAATGGGCTTTAAGAAGCAATACTATACATAAAAGGGTCATCTCAGCAGGAGAATATAGCAATCTTAAATTTATATGCATCTAATAGCAGAGTTTTGAAATGCATAAAGTAAAAACTGACACAATTGAAAGGAGAAATAAACAAATACACAGGTATGTTTCTAAACTTAACATGCTTTTCAGTAACTGCTAGACCAAGCAGGCACATAATCAATGAGGATAGAGGAGTTTTGAACATCATGATAGCAAATATGACTTAATTGATAAAGAATACTGCACCCAACAATCGCAGATTATACATGGTTTTCAAGTGCATATAGAACATTTACCAATGTAGACCATATTTTGGACTATAAAGCAAGTCTCAACAAATTTCAAAAGTGAAAGAATAGAGTGTGTTCTCTGAATCACAATAAAATAGAGCTAGAAAACAATAACTGAAAGAGAAGTTTAAAAATCTCCAGTATACTCCTATATAAGCCATGGGTCAAAAACAAATCACGATAGAATTAAAAATATTTTAAATTGAATGTAAATGACATATCAAAGCATAGGAAATCCATATATTCAAAAGCTGTTCATGGTTCCTTTTCTGTGAACTGTGGGTTTATAGTTTTCTATTGGCTTTTGGTCTCATGAATTTGTAGGCTCTTTTAATACATTAAGTAAATTAGTGCTTTTTGTGTAATTTAAGTTGCAAATTTATTTCTGATATGTCTATTGGCTTTTGACTTTTAAAGCCATACCAAAAGTTTTTATTAAAAAAATTTATGCAATCAAATTTATATATCTTTCTTTCATGGTTTCTGGATTTTGTGTCATTAGAAAAGCCATCACTGCTCCATGTTTTCCCATTATTTTATGTGTGTTCTTTTTACATTGAAATTTGCATCTATTTGGAATTGACACTTGTGTGTGGTGTGAGATACATGTTCAGTATTTTTCCTCTGGATTACTATGCTTTCATGCCATTATCATTGCTCCATCGATGGACATAAAAGAGGTTTCCAGGCTTTTGCCATTACAAGCTCTTTGAAACAATTAACCTTGCACCTTTGTCATTTACACAAGTCTAACTGAGGGATACATTTGTAGAGGTGGATTTTCTGGGTCAAAGGATGTGTACATTTATAATTTCAATCCAGCATTGCTCTGAAGAAGTATGATGCCAATGCAATTCTCGCTCCTGGGAAACTCTGGGATAGGTTCAGGAAGGAAGCTGGCAGCCCATTTGGGAGTTCTGCCTTAGCAACAGCCAAAAGAACCTCACCTTTGGGTCTCAATTTATTGCTCATTAGAGATATGGACTATACAGAGTAAGACTGTGGGCTACAGAGCCAGACAACTGGGTATAAATCTCAATCCCAGCTCTGCCACTTCCAAGCAGTGTGATTTAACACATTAACTTCCATGTGAGTTGTATGTAATTCACACCCGTTTTGAGCCGTGCGTATTGTAAGGCATAGGTAACTCACATGTCTCTACCTTGGGAGCCACGTGAACTATATTTCAAATTGCATATAACTCATGCACAGAACTGCCTCATTTTCTCATTTATAAAATGGCAGGTGGGATTATTATAACTGTTATAACTACCATATCTAAATGTTAAGTGTGTTAATATTATGGTCACTGCTGTATCCCAAACACCTAGCATCACCTCAGGTGCATGGCAAGCATGGAATAAATTGTATCTAGTTCACAAAAGACATTACCTAATATTGTAATTCCTGACCTGATTTGCCCTTGCCTGTCATCTGTGTAGCAAGAAGCTTACAGTGTCTGTCTGCCTTCACTCTGTCCTCTTATTCTTTTATCAGAACTTTGCTGACAATCTTTGGTTTCCTTTTGTATTTTTTTCCCCTTCCAACATTCCGCTTTAGATCCATTCATTCATTTATTCAGTCAACCTGAAAGCATTGATTAAGTGCAGATGTCTGGCTGTCTCCCGCTCCCCTGAGCCTTCTGGTGTCCTGCTGTGATCCCACCATGGCTCTGTCTCTGTTCTCCGGGGATCTGTGTGTGTTTATAGAGCTCCTCTCGGTTCTTCTTCTTTGTCCACGTCCCCCAGACATGCACACGTTATGGCTGTCATCCCCCCCGATAGGAAGCTCTTGGAAACCCCAATAAATGACCCTTCCTGATCCTGCCCTTCTTACCACAGACTCCAGTTTATCCGTTTGTTCGTTTGTTTACCCGGTGTTTCCTGGGCACATTCTGTGTTCCAGGCACTGTTCCAGTCATTGGGGATATAGCACCAAAATGAGCCACACGCGCCCTTGTCCTCATTGTCGCACGTCTTTCTCACTGTCTTTCTGGGCAGGTGGGGTCAGTGACTTGCCTCCCTCTGGAAGCTGTGGAGGTAGAATGAAGGCTCAGCACCAGGGAAGAATGCAGCCCCCATCTCTGTGATATTTCCTGATTCTCTCAGTGATTATCTCCATGATACTCTTGGCAATATTACCCATTCTGTGTCTGCTGAACTCTTGCTGTAAGTCCCATCTCAGATGTTTCCTAAAATGTCAATCCTTCCCTAACTCCCCCAAGAGGCCTGTCCGAGTGCTACATAAATCTGTGTTGAGTAAATAAATACAGACAGGGATAAATTGACGTGGTTCTGAAATAGGTGGAAGTACAGGCTCTGTTTCGCTTGAGTTAGTGGTTGATAGAACCTGGAGTTTTCTTTTTTTGAAGAAGACAAGGTAGGAAGAAGATATGGCTACAGTCTTCCAATATTTAAAGAGCTGCCTATCGGAGTTTGGGGTTGGATATCAAAATTGGGAACAGCTTTCAGGAGAGTAGATAACAGGGTCAGGGCAGAATACTTTACAGACAAGGGCAATTTGGCAGGCAAGACCCATGTATTCACTTTGAGTCTCTGTTGCAGTCCCATATCTGATACGGAGAGCCCACATGTCCTGGAGCTCACTGTCCATGTGGACCTCCCACCAGAACTTCCCGGGGACCCAGAGGATGGTTCAAGTATTACCAGTGACCCTTCCAGCTCGGCTTACAGTGCCAGGGGAGTGAAGCCAGGCCCCATGCACATCTATTTTTAAGCAGTCAGATTTATGCAGCCATGCCTAAGAGGCCCAGAGAAGCTGTTTATTATTAGATTAAACCTGTGGTTTCTGGAAGCCTTTTTCTAACTCAGCAGGCTATGCCATTAGAGTCCTGACATGCTTTCTGGTCATGCAGAGAAGAACTTCCAGGGTATTATTTTAAGAACATCCCAAATCCTCTGCACAACTTCACCCAGCACACCTGGAAGTCGCTACTACGCTGACAGGTCAACACTCCCCACTTGCCTGCATTGTCAGAACGAGGCTGCAGGGAAAGGTTTAGCGGAGAGCGGATACCGCAGAAGGCACATGGAACCTGTAGATTGCAGTTTGTGACTAAACGTCCCCAAACCTTAATTACCAGTGGGTAGATGTGTATCTGTTTCACTCACAGCTAAAAGAGGGAGAAGGACAAGTAATGCCCTTTTGCTACGAGAGGAGCTTGCTTTTTAATTAATCCCTCTGCTGCTGCTGCTTTCATTCTGCAGGTAGTCTCGCTCCTGGCAGGAAGACCTCCCATTCCTCACTAGGGTCACGACCACCTTTTCCTTTTTTCCCTCTTATGAGCCACTGTTATCCTGGCCCTTGCTCTCTGTTCTTCATCCCAGTGCTCTCTGATCTATGATTAGCTGAAACAGCTCCTTTGCCAATGAATACCAATGTCACCCTCTGTCTAGTTGGTCTCCAATAAAGCTCCACCATTGCCTTGTCTTGGACCCCACAAGCCTTTTCTCCAGTCCAGACCCCAAGAAGACAACATCTACAGCAGTGACTACACTTCACGCATCTTCCACAGTTTCCATCTGCTCCAGGCAACGGAACGTCTTCGGATGTTAGATCTCAGAGAGAACAATTTTCATTGAATATGATCTTTCTTTGATAAGTCAATTGCTTTTGAGGCATCTGGAGAAGTATTTAAGATAGAAGTTGCAAGGGTCAAGTGTAGTGGCTCATGCCTATAATCCAGGCACTTTGGGAGTCCAAGGCAGGAGGATCACTTGAGGCCAGGAGTTCAAGACCAGCCTGAGTAAGAGCGAGGCCCCGTCTCTACAAAAAATAGAAAAATTAGCCAGGTGTGGTTGTGTGTGCCTGTAGTCTCAGCTACTTGGGAAGCTGAGGCAGGAGGGTGGCTTGAGCCCAGGGTTTTGAAGTTGCAGTAAGCTATGATGATGCCACTACACTACAGCCTAGGCAACAGAGCAAAACCCAGTCTCAGAAAAAAAAAAAAAATGGAAGTTGCAAACCACAGAGCCAGAGCCAGCCTGCAGCCCTATTTTATCTGAAAAACACAAATTAAATTCTTTTTAATTGTTAGCATTTCAAAATCAGGAGATTCCATATAAAAATTCAGATTGTCTGTTCTGTAGAGAGTAGGCCTGCATTCCAGCATGGCCATCCTGACTGCAGCTGAGCAGTAGCTGCCCCCTTTGGACAGATGCCCATTTCGAGTTTCTTCGGTCCCTGCCTCCCCTACTGTTTTGCACCCACCCCATGTCACTCACTTATGTTACCTGCCTGGTCCTGGAGCGGATAATTCCTTGACTCTACCAACACCAATAATGATCAAGACTGCTGTGAACCTAGCACTGTGACTTAGAATATTTTATTTTAAAATCTCTCAGCATAAAAGAATTTATAATTCTTACCAGGAAAGGTTTATATGGAGGAATTGATTCAAGAACATAAAAACTTAGGGATGCACATTTCACTGAGCTTTTTATTGACTGTCTGACACCAGTGATTCAAAGTCGAATGAGACAAAGTGCCTGCCCATAAAAAGCTTGTAATCAGATGGTTGTTAAAAAAAAAACCCCAACAATGTCTTTAGGACATGATATGTGCACTGTCTAGAATCAATATCAAAAGTAGTGATTATAAATAGGGAAGACCTTATCAAAATAATTTCTCATACCTCCCTAGATTCTAATATATACTTACTATGGCCAGGTTGTAGACAAAAGATTCCAGTGCATGCAGTTTAAAACATTGTATTAGAGGACTTGGAGAGCTCACAGGACTGTTGGAAAGGTTCAGCTTCCAAGAACCACTCTCCAAATCACACTACAGACCTGGGCCTCCAAGGAAGCTACCTCCCCTGGCATGACAGGGAAGCTGGCCATTCCAGGAGCCATTTGTTGAATACAGAAGCTACCACCACAACTTCCAGGCCCAGAGTCACACCACCAGTGTCATAATTCACCAGCAAACTGTGTGCCAAATGCCCTGATTCTCTCCTCATCCAAATCCATGTTTTATGTCAAGTACATTAGATTGGCAGAACCCTGCTGCAAGGAGGTCTAAGGAATGAGTTTTTGACTCTACACTCTAGGAAGACATATCAGAAGAGCATTGGAATGACTATTGATTAAACTAATCTATAATACCTGCCACCGTACGCCTCCCCTCCTCACCCTCCTCATAGGGAATCCCTGTCTAGCCGCCCATAATTATGATTGGGGTTGTACTCCATCCCTCAGCTATGACAGGTTTGAAAAAGGTCTGAAACTATTGATCTTGTACAAAGTCAGGAAACTACAGCCCGTCAGCCAAATGTGTCCCAATACCTGCTTTTGTAGGCCCCAAGAGTTAAGAATGGTTTTCACAGATTAACATTTGCCACCAATTTGGTGATAGAGAGAAACTAACTTTGAATCCCAATTAAGCAAAATTTTATTCCCTCTGAAAAAAGAAACAATTCCATTTTTCACATTCATAAACCCACATTACAAAAAAGTACTTTATTATTATTTTTTAAAATTTCATCAATAAAGTTTTTTTATGGTGGGGGAAGAATTTGTTTTCTCTCTCTTTAAGTACCTACATTATTTCCTCGATTTGCCTCTTGGCACACAAAGCCTAAAATATTTATTATCTGGCTCTTTACCAAAAAAAGTTTGCAGACCTCTCGTCTAGAAGAATGCATAGTGTTGTAGAAGCATCAAAAAGGGACAACCAAAATAGACCAGGAAGTCAGAAAAGACTTTGGCTTAGGTTATGCTTAATTAGAAATGCAATTAAGAGTTTTAAAGGAAAGAAAGGAAGGAGTTTAGAGACACAGAAAACAGCATGTGAGGAGCACAAAAGAGTTTCTGAAACTGAGACAACAGAATATACACACGCAGGCTGGGCACAGTGGCTCATGCCTGTAATCCAGCACTTTGGGAGGCTGAGGTGAGAAGATCACTTGAGGCAAGGAGTTTGAGACCAGCCTGGGAAACAGCAAGATGCCACCTCTAAAAAATTAGCTAGGCATGGTGGTGTGTGCCTGTAGTCTACTTGGGAGGCTGAGGCAGGAGGAAAGCCCAGAAGTTTGAGGTTTCAGTGAGTTATGATGACACCACTGGACTCTAGCCCAGGCAACAGAATGAGACCCTGTCTTAAAAAAATAAAAAAAGAGAATATACACGCAAAAGAATGATGTTAGGCCGCTTCAATATGCCAAACACAACAAGTAACTCAAAATGGATAAAAAACCTAAACTTGAGATCTGAAACTATAAAACTCTCAGAAATAGTATAGGAGCAAATCTTTACAGAGCATAAAGGACAAAAGATAAAATATATAAATTTGACTTCATCAAAATTAAAAATTTTATTAAAAATAAAAAAACATCATCGAGAAAGTGAAAACACAACCCACAAAATAGAATAATATATTTGTAAATCATTTATCTTATAAAGAACTAGTGTCTAGAATGTATAGAGAACTCTTTCAACTCAATAATAAAGAGACAACCCAATGAAAAAATGGGCAAATGATCTTAAAAGAAAACACTTTTCCAAAGAATATATACAAACGGCCAATAATCACATGAAAAGATGTTCAACATCATGGCTTTAGAGTAATGCAAATCAAAACCACAATGATGTACCACTTTATCCTGCTAGTATGGCTTTAATGAAAAAGGCAGATAATAACAACTACATAATCATCAGGGAAATGCAAATCAAAACTGCAATGAGATATCACCTATCTCCAGTAAGAATGGCCCTTATCAAAAAGTCCCCAAACAATAAATGTTGGCGTGGATGCTGAGAGATAGGAACACTCCTACACTGCTGGTGGGACTGCAAACTAGTTCAACCTCTGTGGAAAGCAATATGGAGATACCTTAAAGCAATAAAAGTAGATCTACCATTTGATCCAGCAATTCCACTACTGGGCATCTCCCCAAAAGATCAAAAGTCACTTTGTGAAAAAGACACCTGCACTTGAATGTTTATAGCAGCACAATTCACAATTCATGAGTTGATTAATAAAATGTGGTATATGTATACCATAGAGTACTATTCAGCTTTAAGAAACAATGATGATATAGCACCTCTTGTATTTTCCTGGATAGAGCTGGAACCCATTCTACTAAGTGAAGTATCTCAAGAATGGAAAAACAAGCACCACATGTATTCACCAGCAAATTGGTATTAACGGATCAACACCTAAGCGGACATACAGGAATAACATTTATCGGGTGTCGGGCAGGTGGGAGGGGGGAGGAGGGGATGGGTATATGGAGACACGATGAGTGAGATGTGCAACGTTTAGGGGATAGTCACGCTTAAGGCTCTGACTCGGGGCAGGGGGGGGCATGGGCAATATACATAACCTTAACATTTGTACCCGCACAATATGCTGAAATTAAAAAAAAAAATAATAACAACTACAGTCAGCCCTCTGTTGTCTTTGTAAGACTACAAAGCTACAGTAGTAACCAAAACAGCATGGTACTGGCATAAAACAGACACATAGACCAATGGAACAGAATAGAGTACCTAGAAATAAATCCATTTATTTACAGCTAACTGATTTTCAACAAAGGCAACAAGAACATAGAGTGGGGAAATGACAGTCTCTTCAATAAATGGTGCTGGGAAAATGGGATATCCATATGCAGCAGAATGAAACGTGACCCCTATCTCTCACCATGCATAAAAATAAACTCAGAATGTATTAAATATTTAAATGTAAGACCCAAAACTATGAAGCTGCTAGAAGAAAACATAGGGGAGGCACTGTAGGACATTGGTCTGGGCAAAAGTTTTATGACTTAGACTACAAAAGGACAAGTGAGAAAATAAGAAATAAACAAGTGGAATTGTATCCAACTACAAAGCTTCCACACAGCAAAGGAAACAATCAACAGAGTAAAGAGACAGACTGAAGGATAGGAGAAAATATTTACAAACTATTCATCCAACAAGGGATGAATATCCAGAATATACAAGGAACTCAAACAACTCAATAGCAAAAAAGTAAAAACAAAAACAAAAAAACAAAACAAAAAAACACCACAAATAATCCAATTTAAAAATGGACAAATGAACTGAATAGACATCTCTCAAAAGAAGACATACAAATGGTCAACAGGAATATGAAAAAATGCTCAACACTAATCAAGGAAATGCAAATCAAAACCACAGTTAGATATCCTTTCACTCCAGTCAAAATGGCTATAATCAAAAAGACAAAAAATAACAAATGTTGATGAGGATGTGGAGAAAAGAGAACTCTTACAACCTGTTGGTGGCAATGTAAATTAGTACGGCCATTATAGAAAATAGCACGGAAATTCCTCCAAAAACTAAAAATACCTACCATGTGATCCAGCAATCCCACTACCTAGTACATATCCAAAGGAAAGGAAATCAGCGTGTCAAAGAGAAATCTGTACTCCGTGATTATTGTAGCACTATTCACAATAGCCAAGATAAGGAATCAACCTAAGTGTCCGTCAACAGATAAATGAATAAAGAAAATGTGGTATATATACACAATGTAATAATATTCACCATAGAAATAAATGAAATCCTATCACTCACGGCCACATGGATGAGCTTGGAGAGCAATATGTTAAGTGAGATAAGCCAGTCACAGAAAGATAAATACCACATGTTCTCACTCATATGTGGAAGCTAAAAAGTAGAGAGTAGAATGGTGGTTCCTAGAGGCCAGGAAGGGTAATGGGGAGGATGGGAAGAGGTTGATTAACTGATGGAAAAGTATGGCTAGGTAGGCGGAATAAGTTCTAGCGTTCTATATAGCACTACATGTAGGGTTACTATAATAAATAACAATTTATTGTATATTTTCAAATACCTGGAACAGCAGATCTTAAATGTTCCCAAGATAAAGAAATGATAAATATTTCAGGTGTTGAATATGCCAGTTATTCTGATTTGATCCTTAGACATTGTACAGAGGCATTGAAATATCACACTGTACTCTCTAAGTATGTACAATTATTATTAATATGTGCTAATTAAAAATAATAAAAGCAAAAAAGATATTTCTTGATATGGAAAGATGTTTATCAGTAAGCATATAATCAGGTTACTAAAATAGAGGGGTCAACAAACTTTTTATATAAAGGGCCAAATGGTAACTATTTTAGGCTTTGTGAGTCATATGATCTCAGCCACAACTTGTCTTTTCTACTACTGTATTGAGGAAGCAGCAATAGACACTATGCAAACAAATGGATGTGCTTGTATTCCAATAACACTTTATTTATGGACAGTGAGATGTGAATTTCCTATAAATTGTATGTGTCACAAAATTTAAAAAAATGAAAGAAAAAGACAGATAACAAGTACAGTTGGCCCTCTGTATCATGAGTTTCACATCCGTAGATTTAATGGATCAAAAATACCGAAAATAAAAATGTGTTTGTACTTAACATGCAGACACATTTTCTTGTCATTATTCCCTAAACAATACAATGTAACAACTTTTTACATAGTAGTTACATTGTATTAGGTATTTAAGTAATCTAGAAGTGATTTAAAGTGCACAGGAGGATGTGTGTAGATTATATGCAAATACTGCACCATTTGATTTAAGGGACATGAGCATCCATGGATTTTGGTATCCATGGGGGTCCTAGAACTAATCCCCCACATATACCAAAGGACAACTGTACTAAAAAGGATGTGGTAAAATTGGAACCCTCATATATTGCTGCTGTGAGTGTAAATTCTGCAGCCAGTTGGGAAACCAGTCTAGCAGTCCCTCAAACAGTTGAATAGTTACTATATAATCCAGCAATTCCACTCCTAGGTAATACCCAAGAGAAATAAAACATATGTGCACAAAAAACAAATGCAAGGATGTTCCATATTCCTAGCAACATTATTTTCAACAGCCAAAAAGTGGAAACAATCCAAATGTTCATCAACTGATGAAAGGATACACAAAATGTGGTATATTCATACAATGGAATGTTATTTATCAATAGAAACAAATGCAATACTGATACATACGATAATGTGAATGAACTCAAAAACATTATGCTAAATGAAAGTAATCAGACACAAAAGGTCAAATATCATATGATTCCAGAATAGCCCAGAGAATCAGAAAGTAGATGAGTGGTTGCCTGCTGGGAGACGAGGGAGGAGTCACTGGCAGAATGGGGGGATGATGGCTTAAAGGAGGACTGTTTCTTTTTGTGGTGATAAAAATGTTCTAAAATCAGTTACGGAATCTATTGTTGTAATGATGGTGACCGTACTAAAACCCATTGACTTGAACACTTTAAATAGGCGAAATGTATGGTATGCAAACTACATCTCAGTGAAGCCATTCCAAAAAATAAATTTAAGTTCATGGAACTACAAGAGGAGTTTTCTGATAGGGGAAAAAAAACAAAAACAAAGGCACAGAGGGGGAGCAGCCAGAGTAGAGACTTAGTGTTCAGATAATGCAGGGCACTGTAAGCTCTTCAATGTGATCTCAGTTTAATGAAGTATGTTATTGATTGATTGATCATTATTTCTTTCTTTATCAGATTTGAGTCTTAGATCCCTCTGGCAACTCTATGGAGGATGTGTTAAAAAGAAATTGAAGGTGAAGAGAAGAGGGAGGAAACTCCTCTACCCATCTTGTCTAGGAGTGATAAAGCTAAAAGGGAGCTAAATAAATTAAGAGAAAAATAGAGAAACTAAGAGAAAATAGCAGAATAGGCTGGGTGTGGTGGCTCACGCCTGCAATCCCAGCACTTTGGGAAGCTGAGGTAGGAGGATCCCTTGAGGCCAGGAGTTGGAGACCAGCCTGGAAAAGACAGTGAGACCCTGTCACTACAAAAAATTTAAAAAAAAGAAAAAAACAACATATTAGCCAGGTGTGGGGTGACATGCATCTGTAGTCCCACCTACTTGGGAGGCGGCTGAGGCAGGAGGCTCACTTGAACCTAGGAATTTGAAGTTATAATGAGATATGATTGCACCACTGCATTCCAGCCTGAGAGACAGAGCAAGATTCAGTCTCTAAATAAATAAATAAATAAATAAATAATTTTGAAAAATAGAGAATATAGCAGAATCAAGAGACCAGAGGTCTTGATGTGACCAAAGGAACAATATATTGGGAGTAGCACATAAAAGACTTAGGATGTTATAAAATAAGGTCAGAGAGCTATTTTAATTAAAGATTTGAGAGGTAGAGAAGTTATAGGTAATGACAGCTCAGTGTGAAGCAAAGTGGGTCTGAATTTTCCAATGCACTCGGTGGAAGAAATATTAATGATATTACAACAAGCCAGTGATAAAATCTTCGGTATCTGTTGTGGAAAACAAGCTATCAGATTATATTTTCTTAGATAGGTCAGTTAAATGCTATTTAAATGACACATCTAAAGTGTGAGAATATAGAAAGATTAAAAATAAGACAATAGAAAAAGATAACAAAGATTAATCAAAAGAAAGTGGAGGTGACCTCTTTTGAATACCAGATAAATTAGACTTTGAAAGAAAAAAGTATTAGTAGGATGAAAAGAGACATTGTGTAATCATCAAATATTTAATTAACCAGAAGGTTAGAATTTTTAGAAATTCTATGCATCTATTCAGATAGCTTCAAACTGCATAAAACAAAACTTGGATAAAATATGAAGAGCAATTGACCACTTATAGCAAGAAATTTTAATACCCCTCTCTAAATTATTAATAGTTTAAGAAAAAAAAACTTAGTAAACCTTCAGAGGATTTAACTACAGTCATAGAAGCAGATTGAGGGGAGAGAATGAAATCTTTTGCATTGTTTTTGAAATTGCCCTTCTGCCTAGGATGTGGAAAGTAGGAAAGAGATTTTCTCCCACTCTAATAACAAGAAAAAGCTGGATAAGCTACAAAAATTGCACTTTTCTTGAATCCCTCAGAAGCTCCAGGGCAACCAGGTGGCCTGAATCTATAGAAAGAAAGGAACTTCCAGGGAGACTTGGGACACAGGCACTGAGTCGTTTGTGGAAGACCATGAAGGAAGAGATGCCAGGTGCCACACAGTGGAAAAGAAGAATTCAACACAAGTTTTCAACAAATTTCTAACCTCTTAGTATGGGCTCACATGAGAATATAGATTTGTACCCACTCACGGGCTCTTCTTCATGGACCTCCATTGTGCACTGACAAGAAAGATTGAGGATGGGGCAGGAGGTGAGAGAAAGCCTCAGCATTGAAGGCTGAGAGGAGAGGAGAAGGCGCCTCTGCAGGAAAGCACAAATCCCCACCAAGGCCCGCCTAAGGATCAAAAGCCTGCAGATGCCGGGGGGCGGGGGCGGGCAGCCAGCCTTGTGACCACTAGGCACAGGTGAAGACCATTGCAGCTAGGGAGCTGGTCCAACCATTGTGTTGGACCCACATCATTAAAGATCTCCTGCCACTGGGGGAAGGGCTAGAAACTCTCCTACTCACAAGAACCACCAAAGATCCAAAGTATAGTTCGGCTGCTACAGGGTGGAAGGTCAGAAATCCAGAGAAAGTCTGATATCCAAGATCTACAGACACAACGCCTGCCTAAGATCAAGGCTGGACTAGGTCTCCAAGGCTGGACAGACCCTCTCCCTTCTGTACACCACCAGCACACACCAGGTAACCAGAGTGGTTGGCCACTGAGAGAAGAGTAAATGTGAAGAGAGACCTTCTCTGAGGGACAGATGCACAGAGAAAGGCAAGAATATTAGAGCAACTTCCAGCAACCCAGCCTGCACCCAAAGCACAAGGTAGCAATAATGAATTTGAAACCAGTGGTGCACTGAACATAACCATAGCAGCAACAAAAAACAAACCTCCATCAACTCCTTACTAAGTTTTCTCAATCTCCCATCCTAACCGGCTAGCTGCAGACTCTTCTTTATGTTGACTGCCAAGCATAAATAGTGTTTAGCTCAGTCTCTACTATCATATATCACAGTGTCCATCCACATTGTGATAAGCTGTGAGGCACACAAAAATGCCAGACAACACAACTCACTGTTGACAGCCAAAGTAATCAACAGAACCAGACTCCAAGATGGCCAAGATGTTGGAACTATCAGACAAGAAACTTAAAATGGCTATAATTAATATATTAAAGTTTCTATGGGAAAAGATGGACAACATACATGATGGAGAATTTCAACAGAGAGATGGAAGCTACGAGAAAGCATCTAGTGAAAATTTTAGAAATAAAAGATAGGATAACAGAGATGAAGAATGCCATTGGTGGACTTATCAGTAGACTTAACAAAGCCAAAAAAAAATATGAACTTGAAGATTCATAAATTTCGGCAATAGAGATTGCCCAGATGAAACACAAAGAAGAGAAAAAGAGTAAAATTAATAATAATAATAAAATAACAGAACATTCAGGTGCAACAGGACAATATCAAATAGTCTAAAATATGTGCAATTGGAATGCTCGAGGATTAGAGATAGGGACAGAAGACCTATTCAAAGAGATAACAGAAGAACATCATCTAAAAATAATGTAAGACATCAAATCACAGATCCAAGAAGCTCAGAGAACCCTCTAACAGAATAGGCCTAATCAGGAGATAGAAACCACACAGTAGGTTAAACAGGGGGATATTTAATATAAAGAATTAATTATGGTAAATGGATAATATTAAGATATATGAAACTCTGTATGGTATGCTAGGGCTGAGAAAGAATACCCAAGGAAGTACAAACGTGGAAGGGTCTTGGCCCTATTGGTGATGGTATGTTCTGGCCGCTGGGTAACAAACAAGTTCATTGGTTTGGCCAGGACAGAGCTGGTCTGGAGTTGCTGGGCAAACAATAGGTAACCTTCTGGAGTGCAGGCTGAGTAGCAGCACACAGCGGGAGTCTGGGCGGCCACAGGAGCAAGAGGTCTTCAGAGCTCAAGGGCCACCCTTGGGGATTGGGAAACTTGCAGAAGCAATGGCTGTGAGGGACACCTGCAGCTGTGTGCAAGCTGTGAGGGGGATGAGGGGGCGTCCTGTGGGCGTCCAGGCAGGCAGCTACTGCAGGCATGTAGCAGTGTGGCCTCTGTGTTGAGAGGGGCTGCAGAAAGGTTATTGCAAACCTAGGCTTCAAGGTCACAGAGGGACCACACTCTGAGTCCTGACTAGACAGTGCCTACCAGTTGTCCTCAAAGCCACACCACTGACCCCTCCTGGCCCACTCTGGAAATTGCAGGAAGCCTTCTCCAATGTTGCTCCAGCACCCTCTGCTGAGAAAACAGCATCGTGCTCACTTTCAAGGAGAAATGCTCAAAGCAATTCCATTGTTGATCACAGAGTATATATTGGAGGGTGCATTCAGAGCTGAGCTGCAATAATGCATAACTGACGCAAACCCTCAGCAGGATAAATACACACACACACGTGCACACACCTAGATAATCATTTGAATGATAAGAATTACAACAGGCTTCTTCTCAGAAACCATGCAGATCAGAATACAATAAAGTGAAATTTCTAAATGCTCACAGAAAAAAATCTGTCAACTCAGAATTATAGAATTCCCAAGGAAAATATACTTTTTAATTAAAGGCAAAATAATGACTTTTCCAGACCAAAAAAATTGGATCTACATAAAGAAATGGTGATTTCTAGGAATAGTTGAAAGGCAAGTCAGTATAAATTTACTTCATTTTTGAACACTCTAAAAATAATCGACCCTTTAAAGCAACAACAGTTGGAAGGTATTGTGTGTTTCTAGCACATGTAAAAGTTAAATGTTTAACAACAAGAGAACAAAAGATGGTAGAGAAGAATTGGTAAAATACTGTTTTGGGGCCCTTATACTATGTGTAATGAGCATTGTGTTATTTGAATATAGATGTATCATAGTCAAACTGCTGAAAACTCAAGGTAGAGATATTATGAAGGCAGACAGAGGAAAAAAACATGCAGATAAAAACAAAGTAAGGTAGGACTATTTAAAGGCAAGAAATTAGAAACACATTTGATCTGAGATAGTATATGAGAGCATGGACTGGGAAGACCCCATCGACAAGTTCAAGAGTTTTGAGCATGTTCTGGTTCCTAAGATGGATAATGGATTCAGAGGTGTTTGTTTTATTATGTACCCTAGCTTTGCAAGTAAGATATAAAGATTCTTTTGTATATATTAAATATTATATTAACAATTTAAAGATTAATTTCACACCTCCCACCAAATAAATATATTCTATAGCTAGAAAAGCATCTGAAGTAGGGGATATGTTCTTCCAGCCACTGCCAACCTCAGTCTTGGGCTGCATGCTGCTTGTTTCAGAGCCATCAAAGGCAGGGCTAGTAGTGGGGATTATTAAAAAATCAAATGGCAGTGGGACCTGGGGGAGGGGGCAGTGTTGTCTTTTGTGACGCTCTAAAAAAAGTGTGCATCTCTGTCTAGCCGTCTCCAGGAAGGATATGAAACGTCTTTATGAGCACTTTCTAATTTTTTGTAGATTCTGAACATTATATGAGAATGTTATCACTGATCCAGGTCATTGCTCTAAATTTCCTTGGCACCCAGGAAAAACGATGAGCTAGCTTTTTATTTAAATGAGGTAATCACAAGAATGAACCAGGAAGGCAGAAGGCTGCAGATGGAATTGGTTTAATGAAGGATTTGCCTGGACCTTGCTTGAATGACACACCATTGAGGTTAATTGGATGAATCACAAATGTTTTCTTCCCCTTTTAATCACGAGTGCATGGGGGAGCCACCATTTCCCAAATAAAATACATCTTCCTTCAAGCTAGTGAGCTCTCATCTGAAGCCACTGATTATAGCTGTGTGTTTACAGGGCCTGGGAGAACCGAACAACCAAATAAAACCAAGAACAGAACACAGAAGTAATTGTTCTGAGGTTGGCTGTGGGCTCTTTCTGTCAGAAAGAACAGATGAGCGTAGAGAGTGTCTTTTCTACACTGTGTGGTTAAAAGTCCACCGTGAGGCTTCTCACTTGTTCCCCACAGAAAGCAGCAGCCAAGGCTGGGCCCAAAATAAATTTTGTTGAGTGCCAACAATTATCCATTTCTTAGGCTTGGAAATTAAGTGGTAAAAGTTGTTTGGCTGTGCTGGCTATATACTGTATATATTTATATATGCACACATATCTTATTGCACATTTATATTATGTGTATATATATATGCACACACACATATACGCTCATATCTGTACAAGTGCACTCCACTTTAAACGAAGGGAATACCTGAAACTGACACTAATTAGTTGTCATTGTAGGCAAACCCCGTGGGTCTCGGTTTTAGGTTATCGAATTCATTCAGTCATTCGTTCATCCAGGAGGCAGTTGATGCATGGTCGTTATGTACAGGCACAGTGCCATGCCGACTTGTGCAGATGTGAGCCAGATATTACACTCAGATGCTTCACAGCCTGCTGAAGAGACGGCAAGGTAAACAGTTACAACAGAATCCATTCGACTCTTGATCGCACCATTTCTTTTATTTTCTCATAGCACTTTTCTCAATTTGTAATGCTACTTTACTCACCTGTTTACCTGCTGGGTGGCTGCTGCCCCCATCAGACTATAAGCTCCCTGGGGGCAGGCCCACCTCTGCTTGGCCAACAGTTCCATCTCCAGCTCCCTGGCCGTAGCAGCCACTTGGTACGAATGCATTGACTGTCACCTAATGGAAATGTGTGCAGGAGGCTCCAGGGGCCAAGAGGGGATTACCTAACTCAGCCTGGGAGTGCAAGAACAACTTTACAAAGGAAATAATGCCAGGGTTGAGTGGTCAAGGATATGTCTGGGGGAGCAAAGTGAGGAAGAGTTTCTAAGGCCAAGGATAGATGATGTATCCCAAGCTAGACACAGGAGAAAACACTTCCTCCCCTACTTTTAAAAACCGGCAGATTAGCTGGGCGAGGTGGCTCACACCTATAATCTCAGTGCTTTGGGAGGCTTAGGTAGGAGGATTGCTTCAGGCCAGGAATTTGAGACTTGCCTGGGCAATGTAGCAAGACCCTGTCTCTACAAAAAGAAAATTTTAATTAGCCTGGCATGGTGGTGCGCCCCTGTAGTCCCATCTACTCCAGACGCTGAGACGGGAAGAGTACTTGAGTTCGAAGCTGCAGGGAGCCACAATTACACCACTGCACTCCAGCCTGGGTGACAAAGCAGGATCCTGTCTCAAAAACAAAACAAAAACCCCCCAAAACAAAAAATCTACAGATTAAGATTCCTTCACTCTAAATGCCATTATTTTAATTTTAATATGGTAGATATTTCTATTTTCAAGTCTGCCATTTTAAATAGCTTATTTTTCAATCACTAAAGGACATTGAGTTACTTTGAAAATTACAACACCTCACTTAAGAAAATCAGTCCGTCCTGATAATTTGTATATTAAGGTTGCTTTTTTTTTCTTCTTTCTATTCCCATTTTGATAATTGCAATATTTCAGGGACTCCTTTTGTGCTGAGGTTTGCGTATCAGTAATCAAGAATCGTTTGCGAACCACTGGAGAGAAATGCTGAGGGAAGAACAAATCTGTATTGTTTACAAGGTTCTTACAACTCTTCAGCTTCTATTTTAGCCAATAATAATGAAAGGAAATGCTTTAAGCAGATATTATGTGTCAGGCATGTGTGCTCAATTAAACTACCTTCTGGCAAAAGTATATTTTATACTCATTTTAAAGATGAGTAAACTGTCCATCAAAGATAGTAAGTAACTTATCCAAAGTCGAACAATAACTAAATGATGGAGACAAGATTTAAAACCATGTGTGTTTAAAACCATGTCCTTGAAGGCCATGCCTTCATAAACCATTCACAGGCCAGTACAGGTGTGCCTAATGAGTGGAGCACAGGTATAGACGGATGTTTCCAAATCCGTCATCCTTGGATCCCATTCTGCAGGAAGTACAGAGCGGTATGATACTCTTTGGATAAATAAATTTGAGACACTTTAAACACTTGTTTTATTGCAAGACTTGACAGAGCCATTAATGACTTATGACCACATACCTTTCCAAGGTGGAGAAGAGCATGTGTTTACTTGGCAAACCTTTTGGCCACAGAAGGCTGCATTTTTTCCTTCTCATAGGGAGCTGCTTGCCATGCCTGTCAGAACCAGGTTCAAGAACACAGTTGGGAAATCCTGACATAGAAAATAAACACCACTTCATAGACCTAAGGGGTCCCTTTTAGTCTGAGTTCAGCTTCAACTAGATCGTCCTGAACCACTTGTAACTTTATGCCATGTTCTCATAGCATCCCTGTGGGTTTGATTTGGGGTTTTGTTGTTGTTGTTGTTGTTGTCGTTTTGCATTTTGTTGCTGTTTTGCTAACCCTCCCCTGACTCCCTCAGGCTAACCTGGGCTCTGGCTTTTCTGCACTCCCAGCATCTCTTCTGATTGGTTCTGTTGTGGCTTTTATAGCATAGAATTGTAATATTTCCTTCACTTTCTGCCAGCCCACTGGATAGTAACTGCGTTGAGATCAGGGACTATGTCTCTTTATACAGAGATCCCTACCACCTAACGTAATGGCTGGCACATAGTAGGCACTCAGCCGTGCTCAATGGATGAATGAATGAATGAATGAATGGAGTCAGTCCGCCTCACTGGCTTGGGAATGCGTGGGTTAAATGAGTTCAGATAGCTGGATTGGAGCCAGCTGGTGGAGAGCCTTACATTCAAGGCTTTGACGTTTTTACCTTATCATGTAGGCAGTGTGAAGCCTTTAAAAGATTTTGAGTGGGAAATTTGAATACGGTATTTTAAAATGGCATTTAAAGAAGATGAATCGGGGAGGCCAGTCTGAAGACAAGATGTCTGTTAAGAAGTGTGGCAGCATCAGGCATTAGGTGGTAATAGCAGAGACAGCCCTCCCTGCTTATTTATAGAATTGTTTTTAAATGAATGATGAGGTGAGAGTTTTAAATATACTTCTTTCAGAAAGCAGACGCCATTATGGAGCAGTATAGGGACATAAAGATGAAAAATACCTACTCTTTGCTCTCCAAAGTCTCTTAGAAAAGATCAATCCAAGATGCACACAAATAATAAAATATGGCAAACTGTAAGTATGTTATATAAAGGGACAAAAAAAGTGAGAGAACTAGGAAAACAATGGAAATTCCAAGTGAGGAGGTCTGAGAACATCTCACAAAGGAGAAAGGACTTGCACATGGCCTTAAGAAATGGATAGGATTCGAACGGGCTGGGGGCTGGATTGAGCTCTTGATGGACACCAACAATGACCCTTTCCTAGTGGCTCTCAGCAAATGTCCTTGGTCTAGGCTGGTTCAGGTTGACCTTCTTTTTTCTAGGGACGAGCATTTTCTCTCTGAAAAGGTGAGGGAATCTTTGTTCTCCACACTTTCTTCAAGAATCTCAGACCTAGGGCCAACTATCTATCCCACCAGGTGTTCCCATTTCATGCTTGTGTGCCAAAGCAAACACAAAAGCAAAACCCTTGGCATGCCACAGTTATTCCTGAAAGAAAGCAGTCTGCATCTACCCCCTCCTAAATCATCAGAAACTTTATGAGGGCTGAGTTATTGTTCCCATTTTACAGTTGCAGCATGTCGAGGCAAGTAGATGTTAACCTATTTGCTCAGTTTCAGTCTTGGGTCAGTTCATTATGGAGAAATCCTGATTCACACAGATACATCATTTCAAAGGAAAATTTTGTTAGGAACCTGCCTCACAGCTCTTTGAGAGTCTTCAGCTAGACGAAGATGGCGAAAGACACTTTGTTCTCAGGTCCTCGTGACAATCATGCAGCCAGGCAACACACACACACACACACACACACACACGTGTATGGTGTTGATCGTGGTGAGGGTGGTGACAAGTATACTTGTGTGCTTCACAAAGCACTTATCCATGCGTTATTTCATTTGTTACTTATGCCCTTCCTATCTTGTAGGTAAGTCAGAGATTATTATCCTCATTTTATAGATGAGGAAACTGGGGCAAAATAAGGAATTGAAGAGAATCATTTTTGCAATGTGTGCCATCAACTCTAAATTCATTTGTGTATGAGCCTATATTTTCAGATCCTGGGGTTTCTTTTTTCCCCCCTCAGTTTTACTGACAAATAAAATTGTTGTATTAATAAAAATTGTATATATTCAAGGTGTACAATGATGACTTGATACACACACTGTGTGATGGTTATCACAATCAAATTGGATAATATATCCATTGCTACTCATGGTTACCATTTCGTGGGGGGTGAGGACATTTATAATCTGCTTTCCTAGTGAATTTCTTGTTAAGGATCATCACCATTCTGTACATTAGATCTCTAGAACATATTTATTTTACAACTGAAAGTGTACATACCCTTTGACCGACATCTCCCCATTTCTACCCCCACCCCCAGCTTCGGGCAACCGTCGTTCTACTCTGCTCCCTCCTGGGGGTTCTTAAAGTTCCTCAGCTCTCGGTTGCATTCCCAGCCACACCACGGGGCCATGAGACAATTCCAGTGCAAGCTCCAGGAAGATGCAGCACAGTGCTTCTGCTGCTCTGAGCTGGAGGTTTCCACATGCTAAGGAAATGCCTTCTGAATAAGCTCTTAACTTTCTCTTAGGCTGCCACTGTCCCTTATCTGTAGAGGAAATGTGTTGATGTTTGTCCGCTCTGCTAAGTATAAGGTGGAAAATGGGCCTTTTGTCCCTGACTTCCATGGGAAGCCCTCAGTCCCAGCCATCCTCAGACAGCCGGGTGCCACCACTTTAGGAGGCTGCCTGTGGCCCAGGCAAGAACCTCAGTTGTTGTTCAGAGCCTATGCTGCTATACCCCAGGCCCTTCTTCACCTCCGCCCACTCTGTGCTTGACTCTTCTCTTCACTCTTTAAAAATGCACACTTGCATCCACTCTGTTCCTTGCTTGGCTTCTGGTGACTCACCGTCTCCTCTGGGGAAGGAATCCACATTTTACCTCCCATGTCATCGCTCCTCTCCTGGATTTGAATGACAACCAGCTATGTTTGTATCTCTAGTATATATTCAAAGGCCTCTTTCTTACACTACAGTCTGACACAACCTCGATGAGCACAACCCTTTGGGCTTCAAAACCCATCTCCAATCTTAGCTCAAGTGTCATATTCCATGTTTACAAACAAACAGACAAAAACCCTTTCTTAGCATTGATTTCCAGGGAAATTCACTATCTTGTGATCTGCCGGGCTGGGGGTGAGGATGGAGGGAGAGAACCAGAGGAAAAGTGCTATTGCACTATTGCTTTAATTCATCCCTGGACATGGTGGGAGTTGCTTGGGCTTTTTAGCTCCTAGACACATGTTGCTGTGGATATGCAGTGACAACGGTGTCCCCTGTCTCCAGGGGTTGGGAGGATGGGTCTTCTTTCCTAAGAAATGCCAAGCAGGTTCTCCTGAAGGTAATTTCTTATCCTCAGGGCCTAGCTCCACCTCCTGGGCAGAATGGTTTTTCTTATCTATAGTAAGATAATGGTTTTTCTTATCTATCTTATCTTTCTGTAGTTGCTTGACACCCCCCGGGCTGTGTCCCTATTCCTAGACATTTGGTTTCAGAGCCTTACGTGATTATCTTGAAAGGAAGGAGTGGACAAGAAGATGGAGACTGTCAAAAACCTAATTGGTTCACCTGTCTTCCAAAGGAAGTGCCATTGAGGTGGCCTCGTTGCTTTTCTCATTTCTAAGGAAGTCAGTACAAGTGTTGCTGAGAGTTCATCCTCTCTGGGCTCTTGTTGCACGGAGGAGCGTGACCGCGTAAAAGGGTGGAATTAGGCCTATAATAGAGAGTTAAGGTTTTGAAGAGGAGAAAACTTAGGCCTTCTTGAAAGTTGTCCTGCAGAGACTCTAATCCTTCTATCATGCTGCCTCAAACAGCACGCAGAAGTGGTCGTGCACCTGTGTCCTGCTGCCACTGCACTCCGGTGTCAGGATTTATAGCCTTCAGTAAGAGCTGGGGTGTTTTATAGCCTTCCTTGTTGGAGAAATGGCGTGGCCAATTAAAGAATGCCGATTCTGCTGCTTACTAGCTTGTAGCCTTGGGCTGGCTGCTTAACCTCAGCCCTTCATTTCTGTCTTCTGTGGATAGATCAGGGACACTGATTCCTGACCCCCTGTCCAGGCTTCTGATGAAGTTCCAGTGGACAATGTGCAGTGAAACCTTTTGCAACTCATATAACTGTGCAGTTGGGAAGGGTTTGCCACCATCATCCTCCTCTTTAGTAAAAAGAGGAGATTGCACCCGTGGTTGTAATTAGGGCCTGCAGTGGGCACTGTTGGTCCCCTGGCTGAAACAGTGTCCCCAGGGGGTTGCTGGCCTTCTGATCTTCTGAAGAATTTCCCCCCTAGAGGAGTTATCAGAAGCTAGCTCATAGCGTCCTAAGAGTGTCTGAAAGGCTTTCCCTAGCAAGGTGCCGAGAGCTCTCGTACTGCCATCTAAGTGACTTACTGCTGGGATTTGGAATTGGTGGAATAGAAACCAGCCTCCATGCCCAGCCTGGCAAGCCCCTCATCCCTCTTTTCACCTTACCCCCTCACCTCTCCTCCTTCCTCGTGGAAAGTTGTCAGCAGCATCCAAATGTGACAAAGTCGCCCTGGGTGATCATGCACATGCTAGTTTCAGCATGAGCCCTTCCTGGGAAATGTTCTTTTCCCATTCATGTTGAGAAGGTGGATAAACACTGGACCTGCGAGGGTTTGTACCAGATGTCCCTCCCCAGCCTCCATGTTACAGGTGCCGGCCTGTCACCAGCTCAGCACCCAAGGCCTCGCTCCAAGGAATTCTGGCTCAATTGCAGCCCTGGCCCAGCCTGTCAAGTCAGTCGCAGCTGAAACTGCTGAGTCTGAGAGTCTCGTGTGCAGGTTGTTTTAACAAGCCCACGTCCTGGAACCCAATACTGAAAACCAAACTCAGAGCTGCCAGATCAATAGTTCAGGCTGTAACAGAATTATTGGACACGGATTCCCAGGACACAGAGGATAATCCCAACCCCCGAGCCCACAGCGTCCTGAGCTGGACGTGTTGCTCCTCCGGTTGTACAGACATAACTTCCTTTCTGCCAAATTCTTGGTTTCGCTCTCTACTGCCAAGGTCAGCAGGAACTCAGTTGATCTGCTGGGTGAGTCCTAGCTGGGAAATAGCCAAAACCAGGAGAAGTGGATTGTTGTAACAATGCCCTACCTTGCGTTTAAGACGGAGACATTCCAAGCCACATTTCTGGCACTAAAGACAAACGTGCACCAGTCTGGGGTGGGCAGAGTCTCTGTTTCTAAGTTGCTGTGAGCAGAACACTTGCCACTGTGTTAAACGGGAAAACCGCATTTGAAACACTTAAGAACCGAGAGCAACTACACCTTCCAATTGCCAAGCACTTTGGTGTGATAGGGCCCTGTGTCTGTCGTCCTCAAGTGGGACATCAGAGGAGAATTTGCTGAGGGAATTGCGCAAGGCCTCTGGCCCAGCAGAAAGTCTCAGACTCCACAGTAGGGGGCTTAGCTGGGAAGGATTTTCTGAAATCTCTGGGCAACCACATCTCTCTTGTGCGTGGCCAGCCACTTAAACCTTTCTCTTCTCATCTCACCCAGAGGATGGACATGCATGAAGATTCACTTTAAAATGTCAGCCTTTTGATTTAGTCCCACAGTGAAGAGGCCAAGACCTTAGGATTAAGCCCCTGTCATCCAGTCCAGTTAGCTTTGCAGAGAGTGAAAAAAAAAACATCCATGAGAGGCTGCCCTCGGACCACAGCCCATGAAACTAAGAGCCCCTGAAGCTCCCCCAGATCGCAATGCTGAGGAATTTGGGAAGGCTTTTCACATATGTAAAAGACAAAGTGTTACCCTTTCCCCCAAGGGAAACTGGTCTTCATCCTTACTTTACCAGGGCAGGATATCCTGAAAAATCTCTTTTTGATAAATATAAGAGAGAGTCTATTGCACTTAAAGGCAGGGAGAGTAATGTGTACAGAGGGGCCCATTTGATTGAGTGAGTCACTCACCTCTCAGCACATCATCTTCATTACAGGCAGAACTTTAATCAGAGGTAAAACTTATTCACAGGAAAAGTCATCTCATTTTTTAACCATGCCCCTACCTGCAGAGAAATACTTAGGATTTCCTCTCTGCTCAGCTCCTGGAGTTCTTCTAATCAGAGATGGAGAGTTGAGGTTTTATAATAATCATTACTTTTATTGATATTAGTAGATCTCAATGTTCTGGAAATGCCAGGTTCTTCTGCCTCTTGGGTATTAAGCTGAAATATAAATAAAGGGCCCCAACTAATCCCAAAACACTAATGGGCATTCTGCATGACAAATAGGCAGCAGGTGCGCAGTAAGCACGGTCGCTTGCACGAGCCGCCCCTGCTGCTGAGACACATCCCTGGGGTGATGGCATGTCCTCAGATCAATGCCAGGACCTCTGCACATTTGAAATGTAAAATATAAGCAATCCATGATTTCGGAGCCTAATGTGATTCCAAGCGAATGTGGACGGTTGACAGGTTATTTATCAAAGCGTGGAACCTGGTTTGGGTTTCAATCAGGTACCAAAAATACAGGGTTTGTGCTTGTTTCAGCAATCCCAAAATGGCACAGTCATGGTCCGCTGGAGCCAGAAAGAACTTGGAAGGTCAACTCGTCCCAGACCCTTGTTTTACAGATGAGTTTTTGGGTTTGGATTTGTTCAAGTTCACACAGCAAGACAGGCGACAGAGCGGGGACGGGAACCCAGTTTTCCTGGCTTCAAGCTTGCTACTCTTCCCCATCCCCGCCCCCACCCCCGCCAGTCCCAGCAAGTCCAGGCCTGTTTGTTTATTTTGGAGCACCTAGGGAATAAATCCTAGCAGTTGGACGTTTTGTTTTCCATTTGGGAAAATCTGGGATGCAAGTAAGAGAAACCAAGTCTTCCTAAGGAGAGGCTATATTGGGCTATATTGGGAAGGTAATAGTAGCTCTCAGACTCAGGAAAGCTGGAGAAACAAGCTGAGAAAAAAGTGGCAGGAAACAAGAGCAGCTTCAAGGGGACTGGGCAGCAGAACATTCTAGACAGTGTTAGCAAGGTGAGGCTGCCAGAATGAATGAGCCCTTTTTTCTGTTCTCCAATAACTGCACTCAGGAGCAGAAATCCACGGAAAGACTTTGATCTCCAGATCCAGTTAGCTCCTTGGTTTTGCAGATAAATAAACATTGTTTGGGATTATCCAGATCAAGCTTTCAGTGGACTGGAATCCTGGAGAGAGGGTCCAGTGGACCCAGCTTGGGTCACCTGCCTGTTGGGTGTGGAGGCTGGACAGCCAGAAGCAACGGACATCCTGTGCACGGACAGTGCCGTGTTCGCCAATATATCCCGATCTCCTTGCCTTCCCAAAGCCCAGAAGCTACACGTAGCCACGTGGCTTGATTTGGCTCATGAAACTTGAACAGAAGTGGCGTGGGTTGGTTTGGGGTTGGAAGCATTTAAGAACTGGTGTGTGCCTCTCCACACATCTTTTCCCCACTGTGACAAACTCTCGGGCCTGGTGTTGATATGGCAGCATCCTAAGATGATGGGATTTCTGTCAGCTTGTGTCTCTAAGGGATTGTCATCCCCTGAGCCTTTGGGGTTGTTACAACCGATAGCATAACCTAGACGATCCTAACCAATGTGTCCCCTTTACACAGTGTTCTAGAGTGTTCACAGAAAGGGAAGCAATGATGTCAAATGTCCTGCCACGTAACCTGGGGAGAAATCTGCCTGGCAGCTTGAGACACTGCACGTATGACTAGGAGGTGGGGTAGCCGATCATTGCATCCAGATAATCTGAGATGCCCAGACTTAGAGGATTATTATTGGATAGGAAACCAGTGTGCCCAGGATGTGAGGCACACAATGACTCAATTAGCAGTCCACTGTTTAAACCTGTAGATGTTTATATAGAGAAGGAAGAAGTGGTGTGTTTGCATAAGAAACATATGCCCATCTCTACATACATGATTTTAGCTCAAGGAAGTTATGTCTGACAAGTAAAGCTGATTTGATACGATGAGAAACTCAAAATTAAATATCTTATAGAAGGCATTACAATATTTCCAGAAATGAAATACGAACAGGCATAAAAGTGCCCAACTAGACATTGCTGGATACCCTAACGGACATCCCTGGGTATGAGGTCAAGAACCCCCGACCGACTTCCCTGAATCGAAAGAATCAGTTGATTCGTTGAGGTGGACACACTTGCCTTGGTGTTGCCTGGCTCAAGCTGTCAGGGGTTGACCACGGTAGGAGCTTCTGTGTAGTTTCCTTCCCCTACAAGGAGGGCATTTCGGAGTTTGCTCTTCCTTCCTTCTTGAGGATGTGGCACAGATACCAAGTCAGGCCCAGGAGAGAAGGTTTTGAATAAAAACAGCTTAGTTTAGCATTGTTGTATTTATTTTTCAGTGCATTGCCATGTCCTTTTAATGTGCCTGCTTTTCTTCTAAATTGGTGAACTTCGAAAAGTAAGCAAAGTAATTTTTATCTTCCATTCCCAGCCAAACCTCCAGGGTCACCTTTAGGTTTGGTCTTTCTCCAGGATTCTCAGAAACTTTTCGATGTTAACTTTTTGATTTATGTTCTGTCTCCACTTGGCATTGAAAGTAGCTATCCTTGACCAAGTGCTGCATTTTGTGATTGGGTCTAAATTGGAAGAAAGATAAGTCCAAAATAAAACAGCATGATTTTTTAAGAAAAAATTATATGGTATCAGCATAGGGGAAAAGTCAGGTTCTGCAACACTTGAAGCTCAAATTTGTGAAAGACTAGGGCCAATAATTGAATGACTTTGGGTACAGATTGGGGTCAGAGGAGACCACCGGGGGATCAAAGGTCAGGTTGAGAAAACAGGATTCAATTGGAGCTAACTGGAGATGTGAGTGAGAAGGCAAGAAAAACCACGTGTCTGAAGGGTGACAGAACCAAGGAAAAATGACTAGAGCAATAATCCAAAACCTAGACCTAAAACCCACGAGACTCTGGTATATATGAAACATCTCTGATTCAAAAGAGCAATCGCTTCATGCTGCCCACACGCGGGTGCACGTGTGCATACACATGCACAATTTTTTGTTAATTTTTTATCTCCGGGGACAGGATATCATCAAATCTAACACTTCTGAATATAAAATAAGAGCATGACAAGTCATTTTGTAGACTGGTAGAAAAACTAGCGGCGTGCACACTACACATTACAAATACTGACTCCGAAATGGGAATTGAATTGTTTTCATCTCCTGTCTATGTTCACATCTGAGAATTTGCAGATAGAGCACTAAATATTGTTCCTGACATGTAATAAGTACTTCATATAGATTATCTACTGTTGTTGTTTTAAAGTCATTTCATTCTCAGCAAAGTAAGAATTATCATTCTTAAGCCTTAGGAAGACTGAGGCCCAGAAGTTATAATAATTTGCCCCCATATCTCACAGGACAAGACCTGAGATGGGAGTCCAGGTCTTTTTCTGACTTCATATCAGATTCTTACTCCTCTCATTATCCTGCTCATATTGGGGCCCTGCGTGGCGCTCTGCATAGTTGATGCATGGAGAATCACTGACCTTTGCAAGTGAGAAAATTACTGCACATAATGCAGCTGCTCACACCGTCCCCCAATTTGTCCCTCTGGCTTGCCACCCAGGCATGCGTAATGATGACTTCACAGGGAGAAGCTCAGTGTTCTGAAGACCCGTGCATGGAACACATCGAGCCTTCATTAAGTTGTGTGTGAATTTTTTTAAAACCTCATTTCTGTTTAAAAATAAATTGATTTAGCAATTTGCACAGTGCCTCCCTAGACCATACTTTATGAAGTGGAACAATCACTTAAATGTTCAATTATCCAAAGCAGAGAAGGCCAGAGGAAGCGCGCACAAACCACGCCCAGGGGAGGAGGAAGCACGCTGCGAGTGGCAGGTGGCACCAGGCCCTACCCCTCCACCTGGGTCCCCCGAACCAGGTGGGGATACCTCCTGACCCAGATGCACGAAGGCAGCAAGTGGAGCAGAGGTGCTGGCCCCAAAAGCACCCACAGCCATTCTTTTTTCACAAACAGACAGTGGATCCATTTTGCCACCTGAGCAAAGCCATCTGTAACCTTGGCCACTGCCAGTCTCATGTCCTTGCTTTGTGTTCAGCTCTGGAAATGAGGGCCCCCACCCTAACTCTGTCTGGGTGCCTGGTTGGTTTCCTTCATCGTTCTCATGAAAACTTGCATTGTTTTGTGTTTGCCGATTTGTTTGGTTTCTTAACTCATTCTCCAGTCTGCTCTACCACACTGTAAGCTCGCTGGGGCTAGATCACATCGGGCTTGTCACCGTCAGATCCCCAGTACCTCCCAGTGCCTGGTCTGTCATTCCTGTTCTGTATCTGTCAGTGAATGAGCTCTTCCATCTGCTTTCTGCCCAGCACCCAACCAAGCTGCCTGCCCTGACCTTCACCCGAGCCTACTGCCCTGGGCTTTGGAACGCTGGTGACTCCTGATTTCCCCCCTGAGTTCTCAATCCCCTGAGCATCTCCCCACGCATCCCAAGTCTCAGGATCAGCATCTGAACTCCTCCTCACTGCCTGCTGGCTCATGGCCCCGGAAATACATCGTCTCCATCTAAATTGCACTTCCACCAGCCTGGAAAATGGAAAGTTCTGTTCAGCTGCTGCCAGATTCCCCAGGATCAAGTATTTATATTAACAATCACCAGAGCTTGCTGGAGAGGTGGCACCAAGAACGCTGCCTCCAGCAATGCTTAGGAGTGCCCATGTCACGACGCTAATCACTAGAATTTTTTTATAATGATGTATTATATTTCTCACTTTAAAGGAAATATTTCAGCTACTTCTGGTCTTTGGATTCCTAAATATTTTACCGAGATGTCAGGCCCTGGAATCTTTTGGAGTTTATCTCTGGAGTGTGTATGTCTTCCCAAGATCTCCACCCTACTAAGCCATCTCTTATTCACCCAGATCAGTAACCTCAGCACACTGTCGATGCAGTGGATCAACAAGATGTTCCTGTGGGATGTCCAAAGAGGCCAGGTCTCTTTGGACTGTGTTATGACAGAGGGCAGGAGAGTTAATGCAGTCCTGAATCAAAACTGTAAATGTCACTCATTCTGCATGAATGTGAACTCCTTTTTTAAAAAGAATTCACAGATAGCATTGCATTTATTGTGTACAACATGATGTTTTCAAGCATATATATACATTGTGGAATGGTTAAATCTAGCTAATTAACAAATGGATTACCTCAAATAGTTATTTGTATAGGGAGAGCACTTAACATCAACTCTTTTTCAAGAATACAATATATCATCGACTCTAGTCTGCTTGCTGTACAATAGATCTCTTGAATTTATTCCTCCTGTCTAACTGTAATGCATCCTTTCACCGACATCTCCCCAGCTACCTCTCCCCCTAACCAACCAGCCTCTGGGAACCACCATTCTCCTCTCTACTTCTATGAGATTAATTATTTTAGATTCCACATATGAGTGATAACATGTAGTGTTTGTCTTTCTGCATCCAGCTTATTTCTCTTAACGTAACATCCTCCAGGTTCATCCATATTGTTGCAAATGATAGGATTTCCTTCCTTTTCATGGCTGGGTAGTATTCCATTGTGAATATACACCACATTTTTTTTACCCATTCGTCCACTGATAGACACTTAGGTTGATTCCATATCTTGGCTATTGTGAATAGTGCTGCAATAAACATGGAAGTGAAGATTTCTCTTTGATATACTGATTTTATTCCTTTGGATATATATGTGCATATGAATATATATGTATACACACACACACACACACACATCCAGTAGTGGGATTGCTGGATCATAGGGTAGATGTATTCTTAGCTTATTGCAAAACCTCCATACTGTTTTCCATAATGGCTATACTCATTTACATTCTCACCAACAGCCTATCAGGGTTTCCTTTCTCCACACCCTCACCAAGGCTTATCTTTTTCTTTTTGACAATAGCTATCACTTCACTAACTAGAGCGAAGTGATATCTCATTGTGGTTTTGATTTGCATTTCCCTGATGATTAGTGGCGCTGAGCATTTTCTCATATACCTGCTGGCTATTCATATGTCTTCCTTTGAAAAATGTCTATTCAGGTCTTTTGCCTATTTCTGAATCAGGTTATTTGTTTTCTTGCTATAGAGTTGAGTTCCTTATATATTTTATCAGATGCATAATTTACAAATATTTTCTCCCATTCTGTAGGTTGTCTCTTCACTGTTGATTGTTTCCTTTGCTGTGTAGAAGCTTTTTAGTTTGATGTCATCCCTTGTGTCTGTTTTTGCTTTTGTTGCCTGTGCCTTTGAGATCTTACCCAAAAAATCATTGCCCAGGCCAATGTCATGGAGCTTTTCTCCTGTGTTTTCTTCCAGTAGTTTCATAGTTTGGGGTCTTACATTTAAATCATAATCCATTTTGAGTTAATTTTTGTATATGGTACAAGATAAGGGTCTAATTTTATTCTTCTGCGTAGGGATAGTTAGTCTTCCCAACAGCATTTATTGAAGAGACTGTTCTTTCCCCATTGTGTGATTTTGGCAAGAATCAAAAGCTGTAAATGCGTTTTATTTCTGGGCTTTCTATTCGATTCTATTGATCTGTGTTACTGTTTTTATGCCAATGCCATGCTGTTTTGTTTACTGTAGCTTTGTCATATATTTTGAAGGTAGAGTGATGCATCAAGCTTTAAACACTAGAACTTTTTTAAAGTATGGCCAATTTGATGATTTAAAAATTAGTTTCTCATTTAAATTAGCCATTTAAAAAATTACCATAGCTATTTGCATTTTCTTTTTCTGTGACCTTAACGGTTTTTCTTATTGATCTATAAAAGCTACAATACTCAGGATCTTTAATGCTTGCCTGTCACAATCATGGAAAACATTTTTGCAAGTTTTCTTTTATATTTTAGCTTTGTTTCTTGTATTTTTGACATGATAAAATTTGGTAAATTTTAAAGTACACAAGTCTAGCAATTTTTTATTTTATTTAATCCATTGATTTTATGATTCAAAAGTCTTTCCCCTTACAGTGATGAGTGAAATAGTTACCTATCCTTCTAATTTTTATGGTTTATAGTTTGATTTATTAGGACTAAATTCTTTAATCCTGCTGGAACTTACGTTATTTATGTGATGAGGGTTTCCCGTGATTTTTCCCCCAGAGAACCAAACATCCTAATGTGCCTCATGGATGTAAGGGCATTTCTATGCCGTGGACCCCGTGTTGATCATTTTGCTGTTACCGCATGGTGTCAATTATTCTGAACTAGATTGTGTGCTTTAATATCTGGAGATCCAGGCCTCTCACATTATTCTCCCTTGTTTATTTATTCATACGAACTTTAGAATGAATTTTTTTCTGATTCCAAAACAAATATCATTGAGCTGTTTACTAAATTACTTTAAGGACCTTTAAGGTATAGGCTTTTGCCATTCAGGAACATGGAACGGCTCTCTAAATATTTATTTTTCCTTTATAAATTTCAATAGTGATTTCACTATTTTCCATAAGAGTCCCATATATTTCTCATTAGCATTATTTCTTGACATTTTATAAAAGGTGTGTGCACAGGGGAGGGAGACAGTAAGAGAGAGAAGTTGTGTGTTTGTTGTGAGTGAAATTTTTTTCTTTATATTTTAGTCCTGGCTGTAGAGAAGCCACTGGGTTTTGCTGAATTTTATTCATCCTATCGAATCTGGGTCTCTTAGGTAGATATATGATTATACAGAGTTCAATAATTATAATAATCTTCTAATTTCTACTAATTATACTCTTAATTTCTGAAATAAATTCCCAGGAAATACTCACTTTCCCATCAACAATGAGACAATATTATTTCATTGTCTTTTTGCTTCTGTTGTTGCAGAGACGACAACTCTGTTTGAATGTTACTTCTTGAGGGTAATCTGTCACTTGTTTTTGGTGATAACCTCCCATTTTTTCTCTGGCTGTTTTTAGGGGTTTTGCTTGTTGTTTTTTGCATTTTCCAGTTTTACTATGATGTGTCTAGTTGTAGATTCTTTTTATGTATCTTCCTTTGGCTTTATTTAGCCTCTTCGAACCATGGAGTGCAGATCTCAGCTTTCCTCTAGCCCATTCTCTCCTATCCTTCTGGGACTCTGGACTCAACCTTATGTCACATCTTCTCACTATATCCTTTATGTCTCTTATACTCTCTTACCTCTATTTGTTTCATTCAGGAGTACTCCTTCTGACTTAAATTTAAGTTCCTAATTTTTTTTATCAGCTGTTTCTAATTTGCTAATTTTCTAATTTCCATTGAGTTTTTAATTGGGGGTTATTATATTTCCAGTTCTATCATTTCTATATTTTTAATTTGCAATGTCTATGTTATTGTTGGTAGTTTCCAATTGATGGACAAAATTTTCGAGCTTGGTTTCTTCCTCTATGAACATTGTAAGTAAGCCGTGTTGTTTTACAGTCTGTGGGAGGTCCCTCAGGGTCTGTTTCTGTTCTCTGTTGTTTCTACAGGTTCTGGCTCATAGTGTGTTGTCTCTTCATGTGCCATGCTATTTTTGATTGTTTGATGGACAGTAGATTTGAACACAACTTATAGAAAGATCTGGAGGCCTGAGATATTATCTTCCTCCAGCCCTTCTCCTCATTTCCCAGAGCAGGGTCTTCCCGCATCCTGTTGATGATGAGAAGTGAATGCTCTGTGCTGTTTTCAGAGTAATTTTCCAGAGGTTCAAGGTAGGATTTTTGTTTTCCATTTTTTCCGTCCTTGAACAGGAGGAAATGCGTGCAGAGCTAGTCCATGTGGTACATGTGGCAAGTCCTAGTTCTCACTGACCCTTTGGGTGCTGGTAGAATCACCCCGGTAGATCCATGTCTGGAAGATGAACTCATTTTCAGAGCTGCTGGCACATTTCCAGGGGTTCTGTTTTTGGTTTTTTGTTTTGTTTTGTTTTGTTTTTAGCAAATGATCATACTATAAGCTTCTGCTGCACTGAGATGGGATCTTCTCATAGCCTTATTTCCTGGCTCCTGGGAACACAAAAAGGTAGAGAACAGGAAAAATCTCTGCTCCAGCACGTGCCTTTCTCCTGTTTGGCACACAAACGGTGCTCACAGGTGAGGACTTTCCTCCCAGGAAGCTCTCCCGTCCTCTCTGCTTGGGAGCATTCGGGAATCGCAGCTTCTGTAGGAAAAGAGGCTACCGTGGGAGTGAAGGTGAACAGAAGCTCACAGCTCCCTGGCTCCCGCAAAACAGAGGCATGCACCCAGCTCTGCTGTCAGTCCAGTCTGTGGCTCTCGGGGCCTGAGCGAGATGCTGAGGATTTTTCAAAGCCTTTTCCTCCTTCCTGTCATCCTCTGAAGGAGGAGGCCTCATGGACCTGCACAAGGTCTTCTAGAATATTTGTTGATCAGCACTACAGGCCTTTCGTTGTGAATTCCTTCAGGATTCTGGTCTAATTCCACTGTTTATTGTTTTTTGTTCTTTCACAAGTATTTTAGTGAGACTCTGGGAACCGTTGCGTTAGGACTTGCAAGCCCAATTCCATTTTAACCTGCTCAGCTATTTTTTTGGAAACCTAATCTTTTATTAAACATTAGGAAGTGCTGAGCTTGTAAGAGAGAAAGAAGTTCTCCAGAGACATGCTGAATTAATAAAGAGAGATGATATTTTGTGACAAATCAGCCCTCAGTTGTTGAGTTTATAGAGTCACAGATTCTCGAATATTTGTATTATGCATGAGGCTTGGTGCCCTGCAACAAAAAAAATGTGACATTACCAGTCAAGTCATATCCTCATATCGGGGCAATGGCTCCAAATGAATGGACATTAAAAAAATTAAAACATATATTGCTAAAGTTAAAAGATATTGTGTGTGTCATTTTCAGAACTGGTGCCCTTTGTAGAATTCTATTGGGTTCTGAGACACAGCAGGCGTAATATAGGGTAGCCCACTCCTATTTTAGATAGCTTACTGAGATCATTATTTTCAGGAAATAAGCACATTAAGATATTTTTATGGCCAGTGTGGTTCCAAGTTTATTAACAATTGAAATTTGTAGCATCCCTCCAACTAGTTTAGAATCTAAGGTAATGATGCAATGGAGCTATTTACATATTACTTCTGTCCTCAGCTGGAGTCAAGCATGAACTCGAATAATACTTTGGCTGGAACAAACTCAGGCCTTAGTCCATGTGTCTCTGGAAGATGTAATTCTTCTTCTCAGGTCCCTTCTTTTAAAGGTCATTTTGTTTTGTTCCCCATCATATTATTTTGTCATTCTACCGCAACTCTTCAAGAGGATTTTATTAGCCACCTGTCAAGAGGGTAATAATTACACCAGAATATAGACCCCATGATGGAGAATGGGAAGTTTCACCAGAGAATAGGGAAAACCAGCCCAGCCAAAGCTAATACACAGGAGGTGATCCTTTCAAAACCAGAAATAAAACAAGTCAAATGGATGAAAAAAAAACAAGTTATTGAACAGGCTATTGGCTTTTTGGAGACAATGTCCAGGCCTCTCAAGTCGAGAGTCACTTGGACACATCATACCCCAATTATCATTTTAAGCTTCCTAAAAACTAGGAATTCGGGGACAAAAAAAATATTAATTGTGATTCTCACCTCATTTCCATATATCAGAAAAAATCTCAAATGGATTAGAGAATTAACTATTTTGAAAACTCAGGCCATACAAGAAGTGAAGGAAAATGGAAGTGAATGTTTTTCAAGCATGAGGAGTTCGCTTTCAGCCCCTGTGTCAGCCTTCAAGCTATTAAAGCCCCAGAATTAAGTGAAACTGGAAGTCAAACGACAAACCAGGAAAACTATCTGCAACAGACATGACACAGAAGTTTGGATTTTTACTTTATGAGAAAAATACTAGGATGTCAACAGTTGAACAAGGAAAAAGCAAAAAGCAGAGACAGGAGAGGAATGAAAGCAGAGAAATAAATGGCCAATAATCATGTGAAAAAGTATCTATTAAACTTCACTAATAATCAAAGAACTATAAATTAATACACGATACACTGTC
>VBSM01002153.1:32393844-32444585 GCA_008086735.1 Cheirogaleus medius | reverse complement strand
GAAGGGGAGGCAGGGGTGTCTGAAATGTAGGACACTGAAGGTGAAAGCTGGATGTGTCAAATCCCTTCCGGGGCACTTCAGGCCAGCCTCCTCCCCTTGGGCTGCCATGACTTTGAGCGGTCCTGTGGACCCAGTTGGATTTAATAATGAAGCTTTCAAAGGAGACGTTCGCCTCAGGGGGCAAGGGCTTTGTAGGTCATTGGGAAATGATGAATCACTCCATATAGAGCCGAGAAAACTTACTACTTTCTTTTAGATTTGTCTTACAATCATGTTGGGTTGTTTGTTAGGACTTGGAACCTACTGCAAATTTCTGAGCGAGCTATTTCTCTGAACCCTCAGATTGATTAACTTTTCTGTGCCATTCACATTTTAAAATTGTAGATAAGTGTGCTGGAAGGAATCAAATCGACTCATTCTCCTGGCAGCCGGAATGGTCCCGAGCCTGTTACTATGGAAATGGATTTGTTACTTTTGCTGTTGCCTCCCAATTTTCAGGCTGTGGGCCGACATTTGCAATGCTCCTGTGGATTTCTCCCCAGAGAAGGGGGAAGGATAAAGTAGAATCTTAGAGGGAGGGAGCCAGGGATGTGTAATAGTCAAAAAACATTTGGCAAATCTGTTTGCTCCAAGTCAGGACTTCGTACTCTTGTTTATTTGTTTTGATTGTAGTTTATGTGCTGAGCTCAGCACTTCTCTGAGCTTGTTCCTTCTGTCCTGACAGATCTCACTTTACAAGAGAAACATAATATTATTTTTTAAAAGTGACTGTGCCCAGGGTATACCCTGCCACCACCACTACCTAGAGACCGACCTGGCCCAAGCTGGAGTATGGTGACCTTACAGCCTCAGTGCCCCTCACTTTCAACCCTGGGGTTTGTGGCCTTTGCCCAGTTCTGCATTCCATGGACTTTTGTGGCATTTGGTGGCATGGTAGGGTAATGCTTCTGCCTTGTCCAAGGCCTCAGAGGAGGGAAGGGAAGCAGGGAGCTCACACCCCCCAGGATCCTGGCTCTCCCCTCTGCTGTGTGTGGAAGGGCATAGGGACATTATCTTTTACTCATTGTATTCCCACCAAGAAGTAGGAGGAAGGGAAAGAGAGCTTTACAATGTAGGAACTTAAAATGCTCCTGAGTTCTGAGACCCTTAAAGGTAGCTTCTCATTCCTGTTGTCATCCTGCATTGTTAGCTAAACAGGGGTTCATTCAGTTATTCATACAGCATCAATACTGGAGTGCCTATTTTGTGCCCCAAACTTTCCTAGGCACTGAGGATACAACAGTAAACAAACAAACTGTGTGTGTATAGATGGATTGATAGAGATATATACATATAGATACATAGCTATAGATGCGCATTCCACTATTCTCATAGAATTTAGTATGGTAGAGAAAAATAGTGCACAAATAAATATACAATAGATCAATAATAGGAGCTATAAAATATAGTAGGATGAGGGTATAAAGTATTGGGGGATGCTATTCTAAATCAGAGAGGTTAGAAGTCATCTAGAACAAGCGTAATGTGTCTAGGATGGGCAAGATGGCCAGTGTGGCCAACGCCCAGCTGCTGAGGTGGGCATTGGGAGACAAAGTTGGACTTAAGCAGTGTGGTGGGCTGAGTGACAGCCCCTCAAAGATGTCCATGTCCTAACCCCTGGAACCTGCGACAATGCTGCTTTGCATGGTAAGGGGACGTTGCATAGGTAACTAAGCTAAAGACCTTGAGATGGGGAGAGTCTCCCGGATTACCACGTGGCCCAGTGTAATTGCAAGGGTCTTAATAAGAGGGAGGCAGGAGGGTCAGACAGACAGAAGATGTCAGGACAAAAGCAGAGGTCAGAGAGGACAGAAGATGCTCCACTGCTGGCTTTGAAGATGGAGGAAGGGGCCATAAACCAAGGAATGCAGGTGGCCTTGAAGTACTGAAAGAGGCCAGGCGATGGATTCTGCCCTAGAACTTCCAAAGGGAAGGAGCCCTACCGACAACTTGATTTTGGACTTTCAACCTCCAAAATTGTAAAAGAATAAATTTTCATTGTTTTAAGTCACTAAGTATGTGATAATTTGGAATAGCAGCCATAGGATCCCAATACAGGGCCCAAATCATGTAGAGCTGGGTAGGGTGTCATATCCTTCTACAAAGGAAGGATACCGAACTCTAATCTGAGTGTGAATCAAAGCTGCGGTGGTGATGTGTTGAGCAAAGGAGAGCCATCCAGCTCGTGTGTCCTTAGTCGTGTTGGCCCCTGGGTGGAGGGCAACTCTGCGGGAGAAGTTGAAGCGTAGAGAACAGTCAGAGAGAACTTACGATGGGCCGGCGTGGAGGGGTCAGATCTGGGACAGTTCAAAGGTAGAGACGACAGAACTTGCTGGTGAGTTAGATGGAAGGAGCGTGAGGAAAGGTAGCAAGCATAACTTCTAGCAACTGGTGGAACAGAATTGCCATTACTGAAATATGACGGCTGGGAGGGAAGGAGCGTGGGGAGTTTATAGTTGGTTATTTCATTCAATTTATTTCCTATTTTTAGAGGGTGAGAGGGTTTAAGAATTGCATTTTGGACGTACTGTTGAGATGGTCCTTAGATGCCCAGATGGAGAAGTTTAGTGAGCAGTTTTATATACAAATGTAAAATTCAGGGGAGAGACTGGAGTGGATAAATGAATACAAAGGCATCCACATAGAACCAGAAAGGATCCGTTAAGCATAGGAAAAAAGAGAAGAGGAGGAAGAGGGAGGGAAAAACGGAAAAGAGGGCGAAGGGAAAGATGCGGCAGAGGTGGGCTGGGCCTTGGGCATCGCCTGCATTTCCAGGCAGTCTGAGACTCAGCCACGGAGAGGCTGAGCAGAGTGCAGACAAGAGTAACGATGAAGTCACTCTGCTCCTCCCGAGCCAGGACACAAGCTGGGAGAGGAAATCGAATCAGCCCCGGGAGAACGCTATAGCATGTGGAATTAGCACTGTGTCGGGTTAATTTCTTCCCCAGTCTCACCTTAGCTTGATGAGCTCAATTTAAAGATCAAACTAATCAACCTTGAACAATTGTTGGGAAATGTGAAAATCTCTCGCCTCTGTTTTTCAAGGCTTTGGCTTACAGTCCATAGATGTCTGTCCAGAGCATAGATGGGTAGAGCCAAAATACGTTGTGTTCTGGCATGGCTGTTAATTCGCTTCACAGTCGAATTTAATCTAGCTGTAAGCCTTCCCTCACCAGAATGGCAAGAAATTCTGTGAGAGTCAAGTCTGAGGAGCTCCTCCTACCCCTAGAGGCATGTGAGAATCAGAGGGGTACCTGGAGCGTAGGGGTTAGGACACGGACATCTTTGAGGGGCTGTCATTCAGCCCCCCACACCTGCTTAAGTCTAACTTTGTCTTCCAGAGTGCAACACTGCCCATCTTGCCCATCCTGGAAACATCAAGCTTGTTCTAGATGACCCTCTCTGATTTAGAATAGCACCCACCCAACACTTTATACCCACATCCTACTGTATTTTTATAGCTCCTATTATTGACCTATTATATTTATTTGTGCATTATATATCTCTACCACACTAAATTCTATGAGAAGAGTGAAATATGTATCTATAGCTATGTATCTATATATACATATTAATATATCTATATCCATCCATACACACGCACATTTTGTTTGTTCACTCTTGTATCCTTAGTTTCTATGCAAGGTGTTAAACCTCTGCGGATGTTAATGGCCCCCAAGATATGGGGTCCCCTCCTCAGAGCACAGAGAAAAGCTTCTTCTAATGGGGAGAGAAAACCACATCTCAATTGTTTTTCAATTGCAGTTCATTTAAACATTTTATGATTTTATGTAGCTCTGAAACTGAACAAATATACTCTTGAAATAAAGCAACTCTGTCTCCCAATGTCTCTTAGTTTTATCCTGCTATCAAGTGAAAACATGGGGAGATTTTTCTGGTCACTCGTAGACAATAAAAATGTTCTGGTCACTCAAATTCATGTAATGCGGTCTCTACTCAGTCATTAACATGCCGGGACCAAAACTGCAGATTTGATTGGAAGTCGCTGTTTCTCCCAGTGTCCCATCCCCCACGCCCAGGTCATGGGAAGGGGCTTGGCTGACTTGTCCCTCTTTTCTCCCCTGGTTATCCTGTTCCTTCAGCTCCTCATCTGCCTCATCTGTGCTTTCTGGGTTAACAGGGATTGGGGGAGGGGGGAGGGAAGAACAAGGGTCGTTCCTATTGACTGGCACTGCTGTGATGGTCTGGTGTCTTGGCTCTCTGGACTTAGCAGGTGGTTAAAACTGTCTCTTTCTCACCTGGGCATTTTCGTGTTTTCAAGGACACCCCCTACCCTCCGTTGCTCAAGACCACTTCCCTGCAGTTCCCATGTCAGGTTCAAATCCAACTCCATTCCGGATGGTCATTACCCTCTTCTTCAGCCTCTAGGGATTCGGTGATACCTGAAGCTTCTCAGCACTGAGGTGTGTTGTCCCCTCTAGGTCCTCTGGATAATGCCATGCCAGCTGTCTCATATGGCCTGTCTGATCCATGAAAAACTCATCTTGTATTTTCTTTGAGACCACATTATACAAACTTACACATCTCGCATTTCTTATTCAGTCACACTTCATGGATATCCTTTGTCATTTATTAAATACTCATATATATTAGACGGGTTTCTGAATTCTCTAATCTGTTCTACTTGTGTGTCTTTTTTGTTTTGTTTTGTTTTGCTTTGCTTTTTTGCCAACATTACATTGATTTGTTTTATAGGGGTCCTCAAAGAGTATTCCCTATCCCAGAAACACCGGCATCACTCGGGAATCTGTTAGAAATGCAAGTACTTGGGTCCCACTCCAGACCTATAGAATAAGAAACCCTGTATGGGGCTCAGCCATGTGTGTTCTAACAAGCTGCAGATTCCGGGACATGCTAAAGTGTGACAACCACTATGGTAGAATGGCTTTCTAGTATGTGCTTATACGTTGCACTGTCTCATAAAACAAACGCCCCCTAATTAGTGCTTTATTTCAGATTTTCTTGTTTGTTCTTGGACATTTGTTCTTTCAAATGAACATTAAAGTAATTTCACTCAATTAAAAACACTGTGGTTCCAATGGGAAATTGCAATAAATTATATATTAACATTGGGATAATTGGCATTTTTGTGACATTGTTTATATCTGAGAATATGACATGTCTTTTCATTTCTCCATCAATTTGATTTTATTGTTTTATTTTCATAAAGGTCCTTTGAGTTTCTTGTCGAACTTATTCATAAATAATTTATAGTTTGAAGTCGTTATATTGAGTTAAGTACTTTTCCCATTCCATTTCTAGGTTTTTATTTCTAGAATAGGGAAAAAACAATGAGATAAAATAAATATTTATCTTATATGTAAGGTGGCCACTTAATTAAATCCTCTTATTTATTAAACTGATTTATTTTTAGCAGTGACCTTTTTTTTTTTTTTTTTTTTTTTTTTTTTTTTTGAGACAGAGTCTTGCTAGAGTGCCGTGGCATCAGCCTAGCTCACAGCAACCTCAAACTCCTGGGCTCAAGCGATTCTTCTGCCTCAGCCTCCCGAGTAGCTGGGACTATAGGCATGTGCCACCATGCCCGGCTAATTTTTTCTATATATATTTTAGTTGTCCAGATAATTTCTTTCTATTTTTAGGAGAGACAGGATCTCATTCTTGCTCAGGCTGGTCTTGAACTCCTGACCTTGAGTGATCCTCCCGCCTCAGCCTCCCAGAGTGCTAGGATTACAAGTGTGAGCCACCACGCCCAACCTAACAGTGACATTTTTAACAAAAAATTATTTCTTTTTCCTGTGTTTATACTCTTCTTTATTTTTTGCTGCATTCACTAGAACCTACAAACAATGCTGAAAAAATAACAGCTAAAGCAAACGCACCTGTCCAATGCCTGATTCAATTTGAAATAGCTTTACTGTTTCAACATTTCAAATAATATTTACTATTGGACTTTGGCAGTCTCTAATACATTTAAGTGGTTTCCTTCTATCCTTATATTAATTAATATTTTTATTAGGAATGGCTGTTGATTTTTACCAAATGTCTTTTCAGCATCTATTGATATGTTTATATGGTTTTTTCCTTTAATATGTTATTCTCATTCTGTAGCAAGAATGAAGCACAAATTGCTATCTCAGTTTTTGTGTCTTATCAGTTTTACTTTTTTAAAACCAAGGTTTTTAACTGATTTCTTGGATAAGTTATCTGAGCCTATGAGGCTAAGGTATAACATAAAACGTCTGCTAAGCGAAAATACAAATGCACACACATCTAATCCTTGGAGCTATTTCATCCTTTACCAGCCCAAATAAGCAAAACTAAAAATAAAAAGTAATAATTGGTGATAGTCCTAGTGAGGTGAGTCAGAGCCTGAGTTTCCATGTCACAGAGATCTGAGTCCAAATGTCAGTTCTGTCACTTGCAAACTGGGCAACTTTGGGTAATAAAAAAGGCTAACAGTGAACTTTTTACTGTGTTTTTCTAAACACTGTATGTGGATTCATTTAGATTTCTTGCTTTACTTTACGTCTCTAAATCACATCCTTGGCCCCTACTAAATAGATGTTATTGTATCTGCTTCACAGGGAGGGTTGTTGTAATATGTATCGCAAAGAGTTCCCAAAAGTTAACTCTATAGTCTCATTTATGTAATTTTTCATAAAAAAGACTTATCTTAGTCCCTTTTCTGTTGCTATAATAGTAATTTATAAAGAGAAGAAGTTTATTTGGCTCATGGTTCTGAAGGCTGGGAAATCCAAGGGCATGACGGCAGCTTCTGGTGAAAGCTTCCGTAATCTGGGGGAAAAGCAGGAGGGCAAGTGAGCACGTGCAGAAGAGACAAAACATGAGGGGAAGACGCGTTTTATTGCAGTCCACTCTCATGCCCACTGCTGCAGGCCTGCAAGAGTGAGAACTCACTCGTTCCTTCAAGATTAACCCAGTCCCACGAGAGCAGCACTGATCCCCTCATGACAGAGTCCTCATGACCCAAACACCTCTTAAAGTTTCCAGTACCTGCCAACACCGTTACACTGGGAATCAAAATTTAACACGACTTTTGGTGGAGACAGATCATATTCAAACCACAGCAAGCCTCTTTTTCTTTTTCCTTTTTAGCTATCAAAAATTAACCTACCATGAAGCAGAGGGAGTCACTTATGTGGTTTCTTGGCCAAATGCCCCAAACCTCTCATCTGATAAATAGGTCTCGTGGAGGTTGGGATAGAGCTTTCCTGTGTACTGCTGGCATTGGGCCTGTGCTCATGGCCAGGCACACCTTTGCTACTGACTGGGTCCCCCGGGCTCTACTTTTTCCTTACCTCAGTGGACTGAGCAGGAAATCACAAAAGTGCCAAGAGACCACATTCTCCCCAGGGGGTCTCCAGATGACAGCAACCAATATGGAATTCCTGGAATTTGAGCCTGTCTAGTGTGTAGTATAAGAACCTACCTGGGCTCCCTTAGCCTACCTCTTTCTCACCTTAGAAAGACAGGACAGGTGGCTCCTTACTGACCCATTTTCCAGATACTCAGCTTCTGATGGTAGATGGCACTGGGTGGCTGAACAGAGCGCTGGGGGCATGTTATTCCACATCTCATCCCAGTGTTTGGCTTCCTGCCATGACCTCCCACCATGGACTTTCCACTGACCACTGTGCCCTGTGACCCACATCCTCAGTTACTGGCCTCATTATACCACAGTTCAGCACACCCTCCCTTGGCTTTCTCCCATGTCCTCCCGGCTGCAAAAGGATTTACTGCTTTGCACCCAGAACCTTCCTTGGCTGCAATTCCTGCCTGGAAATCCAGGTTTCCCTGTAAGCTGATGCCTGGTACCCAGTGGGAAACTTGGACATGGCCCACACTTTGGGGTGGTTTGTCCCAGTTCTGGCAGGTCTCTGGACTCTTGCTTTGCTCCTTGCATTTGCCCATCTGCTAACTCAGCTGGTGCGGCCAGTTCCTGGGGAGCTCATGTTACCAATCACCCGCCCCACCCTAAAACACACAGCTTTCCTGACTATGCCTGGCCCTGATTGACTTGGCTCCTGTGTCCCCACACTGGGCCTTTCTTCTCTCCTTGGCCTTCCCCCTGTGTGCTTGTGACCCTTAGACCTGCTTTGCATTACCCAAAGTCTCAGCAATCACTGTAGACACCAAAAGCTTTGCCAGAATCTCTTCCTACTAGAAATGGCCCTGGGGAATCACAGGAAAATAGAATTGTTTTCTTGTATTCCAAACCCGAGTACCGCAGTGACTGGTGAATGTACACAACACCAATACCCAAAGCCGTCCCAGCCCACACAGCAACTGTGGCTTTAAATCACAAACTCACCCCATGCTCCGGAACCCAAGCTAAAAAATGTGAGCATAGCAATGGTGATGTGCATCTGCTTTTGCTGCAGATGAACTTGTTTATCTCACAGAATAATCACCTTGCAGAGTTTCCATGATTGGACCTCATGGCTATGATATCCTCTCAGGTCTTAAGACGTGATAGATGGATCTCTCTGTTTCCAAGAGCTGATGAAAGAATCTAGAAGTATTTCTTGACCCATCATCTGTTACTGAAACACATTTTTTGTTGCTCATTTCTCTACTTATAGTATAGTCAGCTTCATTGAACTTATATATATCAGCACTTAAAATCCTCATCTGATTTGCAACAGAAGATTTGTTCCAAGTTTATGATTGGCATCATTTCCCCCTATAGAATAAAAGCTCAAGGTAGTATCATACTTCTCTTCAGCAAGTAAACACAACAGAGTGGATCTCAAACTTTAATACTATGCATGAGAACTATATAGATTTCTAAGCTCTGCCCCCGAAGATTCGGGCCCAGCATGTCTAGTGGGTAGCACAGGGATGCTCATTTTAAACAAGTACTAAAGGTGATTTTTAATTGATGAATTTTGGGCCACAATTTTGAGAAGAATTGGGTTAGATGAGAGAACATTTGTTTTGGAGGAAAACACTTGGGTTTTAATTCCAGCTTAATGGCCTTAGGTTTCAAGTTTTTGATTTTCATGTTCCAGTCTATATAGGAGAATCACAATAACTGCCCTCTTTGTTGTTACTGATACTATTTTCATGACAATTGTGTGCAGAGGCAACCAACCTCTCTGAACAGACTGTGTGTCCACAACAAAAGTTGTCACAAACCTTATGCATTTAACTCTATGCATTTACCTCCAAACCTTATCCAGTAATTTTTGTTGAAAAATAAATAAGGCATAAAGTAGAGACAGCAGCAAGAAAAACTTAATGATAAACAGTCAGTTAGTTAGTAGACAGACTATAAAAACACGGCAATCTGGTGCAGTTAATGAAGGAATGACATTAACAGTCTCTGAGGACACAGTTTATTACAACATAACAATTTATGTACCGAAAAGTGACATTGCAATAGCAACGAAACACTTAATAGATTCTGGTACTAAGTTAAAATAAGATTGTATGACACAGAGCTTAGAACAATTTCTAAAAATGTTTAAAATAAAAGCAAACTTTGGCTCTTACCATGATAAACTTGAGGTAAAGGGCATTCATTCAGCAAATGTTTTTTGAACACCTATTATGTCAGGCCCAGTAAAAAAAACCTGCCCTCATGGAGCTTACGTTCTAGTGAGGGCTAAGTCAATCGTGGCTATAGTTTGCAGGAAGAGCTTATTTACAAGACCAACCTCTGAACAAACTGGTGGGGGGATAAATCAATGATGGACATACTATGTCCAATACGGTAGTCACAAGCCACATATGGATATTTAAACTGAACTTAAAAGCATTAAAAGTTCAGTTCTTCCGTCACACTAACCACTTTCAAGTGCTCAATAGCCACATGGAGCCAGGGGCTGCCATATTTGATAGCACAGAACTGACATTTCCATCACTGCAGAAAGTTCTGTAGATAGTCCTGATCTAGGTTATGGTAGATGGTAGAGGATGAAATATACTGCGGAGAAAGTAAAAGTGGGAAGGGTGACGGGCCATGCGGGGAACAGGGGAGTTGTCATTTAACAGATCTGAGAACGTCTCTGCTAAGGTAACATTTGAGAGAGCAGACATAAAAGAAGGGGAAGAGCAAATGATGGGGAATTGGAGGGAAAAGCATTCTAGGAGAGGGAACAGCAGGTGCAGATGCCAGGAGTGTGGCATCCTGGATGACAAAAGAAGGGAGAATTTCAAGTTGTCAAAACTCCCAATGGGTCAGATAATCATCCCTCCTTCCTGATCTGCAGCAAGGACACAGCTCTGGTGTCCTCCTGTGACCCTGGCACAGTTATTCATAGAGTCTTTTTTCATTCTCAGCGGTCACGTTACAATAAGCTCTAACAGATTGTCGCCCTGCTGATAAGTCAAGTGAGAAATGAACCACTGGACTTAGCAGCATGGAGGTCGCTGGTGACTTTGACAAGAGTATTGGAGTGCTGCGGGGGAGGGGAGTTCCCGAGAGATGGGGGAAGAGACTTTGGAGATCATAAGCATGGTCAGCTCCTTGGAAAAGTTTTCCTGTATGTGAGAGACAAAGAGTAGGGTGGGAGGTGGAAGGGAAATGGGATCAAGGTAGGTCATCGTTTTCATTTTTGTTCTTGTAAGAAAAAAATAACAGCTTGATTGTGTGCCTATGGGAAAACTGATGATGCAGGAAAGAGAAAAGACTTCTAGAGAGATGAGTGGCGCTGAACTATGGTCCCCAAAGAAGGGTGACCCTGGCAGGGGCACGGAAAAGAAAGGCAGGTGTACTGGCTCAGGGAAGCAGGGTGGTCCCCTTCTATCTGCGTTAGTGTATAGTAGTAAAGCAGAAAGCTCAAGTCATCACTTAAGAAGGAAGGAGAGGAAGGCGTGGATTGTGTCGTCTGTAGGGGCAGGACAGAGCCTGCACAGGGAACGACGGTTGGTGGAGCCCCTTGAGGGTGGGGGTGGCCAATGTTCAGCGACACCAGGCAACCTGGTAGAGTGCTTTTCCCTAGTCACGTTCAGCTGTGTGGGTGCAGGTCTGGGGTAGGTGGAGAGCTGGTTGTGTCCAGTTTTGGTGTGAGAAAGCCCCACAGATAGCAGATACTGGGGAGAGAAGGCTTGATGGTAATTCACACTAATTGGAAAAAGAGGTCAGTCAGTGTTAGCAAATACACAGGTTTTTTTTAAGCTCTTTTATTCATTAAAAATTTATTCTCTAATTGATGTTCAGCTGGGTCTTGCTAAAACAAATAAATAAAGCTGTATTTAATTAGCTACAATATTTACATTTCAGCACTTAATGAGCTAACAGCTATTAAAAGAGTTTGTTCTCTTAAGTAGATTGAAAATCTCTCTGCAATTTTGCTTACTTTTTTCATTTTTTGCTTAATCATTCCTTCAATAGGTGTGTGTTGTCAGCCAGTCAAGGGCCCAGAAATCCCTGGAGTGGAAGGAGAAACTAAAGGTGTAGAAAGCATGTCCCCTGCCTGTAGGAGACAGATATAATAAGCATTAAAAATAAAATCCCACCTGGTCCTAAGCAAAGTCTTTTGTTTTCACCAATGGTGCCAGGCCCAAGCCAACTGCCCGCTAATTAATTCAGAATAAATAAAATACAAATTAATGTGATTTAACCATATTTTGTGCTATGCCATTTGCCATTTTATCAGCATCATTCTTGACCCATTTTCCTTCTCGCCACATTTCTATTTATCACAATTAGTTACATGACTTTTGAAAGTGGACTTTGTTTTTTCCTAACTATAAAAGTAGCAAAGATTCATCATAAAAATTTTGGAAAATATTGAAAATTAGGAAGGAGGGCACAAACGATCCTATTATTCAAAGATAGCCACTAATAATATTTTATCTTTCTTTTTAGCCTTTTTTGCTTAAAAATTAATCTTTCATTATGAATCATTTCACACATATAGAACAGGTCTAAAAAATAATTTAAAAACACCCTGGTAAATGGCTGTTAACATTTTGCTGTATGTGCCTTGGGGCACTCTTTGTTTTTTTAGGAATAAAATATACATCCCAGTAAAGCCCATGCCCATTTCTTGTCCTTCTTTTTCTCCCCCGAGGTAACTGCTGCCCGAGGTGTTTCCTAGGGTACACTAATCAATCAATGCCCATTTGGGCTTGGTGTCTTGGTTTTCGCAATGCAAGGGAACCTCAGGAGTCTTCCGTGGACATGGTGACTTCTTCGTCCCCGAGACACTATCTGGGAGCAGCTTTCAATCTCCCTCACTCACCTTTCTATGGCATCTTCTAATCGTATTACACGATTCCATCTTCTGTTTCCAATAACTTCTAATGACCTAGAGGGTAGAGTGCCAATGGACTACCTCATGAATATTCAGGTACACGAGGGCTGTCCGGAAAGTATCCAGCCATTGTTAATACAACAAGAATAACCGTTTACACGACCGGAGATGTTCGGGACAGCCCTCATGTATGCACAACGTTTCAAGAATATAAAATTACTCCCAGGGTAAGATGGTGGCAAAGTAGTACCCTCTGCCCTTTCCAGACTTCAAATTCACATTAAAAAGTATTGATTACCAGTTATGTTTTATATGAAGAAATATCAAAGGGCAAATATAACAGCATTAAAAACCGAGGCCAGAAGTTGACCCACACAGCAGTGTTTAAAGGAGTCTTTTTCCTAGATCTCAAAACATGTCTGATGATCTCTTCTTGCTCTGCAGATCTCTAGAAGCTGTGCTATTTAGATCCTTCAGGGAGGGTTTCCTGTTTCCCACTCTAGGAAAAGGGGGGAGCACTCTACCCTTCCCCCCATCGTGGGAGTGACTCAGGGAGGTTGTCGAAGTGATGGAGTCATCTCACCCAACTTGTCTTTTACAAGGAGATGATCAGAGCTAAGAGGAAGTGATTCAGATGACAGTTTGGTGCTCTGAGCTGGCCTCCCCTGGTTTCCTTTTTGGAGTCAGCTTAGATTTCAGTGGGTACATCTGTTCTCAGGCTATAACCACATTGATTGAAATAGTATCACTTTATATCCTCTTTTAGTATTAATAGGACAAACAATTCCTTCCCCCTCCTCCTAGTTGTTCTGATTCTAGGATAGGGGTAGACTTTGTAAGCATAAATACTTTGAAAGCAGAAATAAAGCAAAGAATAAATGGTAATAGATTTGAAAATTTTAAAAAAATCTTTTATACATAAAAGACCATACATTAAAATAAATGATGAAAAAGGAGAAATATCTATCATATATGTTTAAACACAGAAGTAGATTTTTAAAATACGTAAATAGTTCTCATAAATCATTAAGAGCTGAGTCAGAGAAGCGTTCAGCTACCTACAAACCTGCAAGCCTGCCTTTGGCGTAGCTGTTTGTTCTCACGGCCCTGACGTAGCTGTCCAGGAACACTGAGGATCTTCATCGGTTAAAACAAAAAAAGGAGTATTAGACAAAGCAGTCCCCATCTGTCCCACAACCCACCACCAAACAGATTCAAATCCACAGGTGGTCAAATTCTGGTGGGCTGAAGAGCCTTTTATGTTCCTAAGGATATTTTGATATATTATGTAGTTTTTAGGTTATTGTAAGTGGGCTCTTTTTCCCTCATATTTTCTAACAAACTCCTTCTCATGTGTAAGAGAGCTACTGATTTTGTGTGTTTATTTTTGTTTTAGATCATACTCTGTTAGTTCAAGTAATGTTACTGTAAGTGCCCTTAGATTTTGTAGTAGACAAATCATCTGCAAATAACGTACGTATTTCTCCTTTCTTCAAATAGTATACCTTTCCCCCCTACTTTATGTCTATACTATATTGGTTTGAAATTCCAGAATAATGTTAAATTAGTTGAAGTTGAAAGGCATCTTGTATTGTCCCTAATTTTAACTGGACAATCTCTAGGCTTGGGCATCCAGGAGGATGCCCACTAGTGTTTTCTGTTAGATATTCTCAGTCATGTTATGTTTTCTATTCATGCTGTTATTAGATTGCTAAAAGGTTTAAAACTCAAAACTGAAAATTGCATTGTATCAAATCTCTTTCCAACATCTATTCACATTTCTTACCTATAGCATGTTTATGTTACTAAATAAAAAACATTGCAAAAAGGGGGAAATATCTATAATATATGTCATCACATATATGACATATATAATGCATATATGTATATTGCATAATATACACACAATATTTAATACATAATTAAAATTGCCCAATATTAAATGCTTTTTTCATTTCTCAGAAAACTGCTATTAATATACCTTTAAGTTTTATTTGCTATTCTTTCTAAAATTAGTAATTTTGATTTTGACTTTTTTCACAGAAATATTAAATTGTGAGTATTTTGTCATGTCCTTAAATATTATGCTGCAAAGCTAACTTCAAGTAAACTTCTAACTGAATCTAACATAAAATAAAAGTGCACAGACCCAAATGTATAGCTCGGTGAATCTTCATAAACTCAATACACCTGACCAGACAGCACCCAGCTTGGAAGTGGAATGTTACCAACGCTCTAGTAGCCCCCTCCGTGCCCCCACCAGGTACTAACAACCCCCTCCAAGGTCAGCATTGTGACAAAACTCTGTTTGAATGGCTGCATGGCAAGAGAGGGGGAAGAGTGACAGCAGACAAAGCCAAGAAGGCAGCGAAGAACCAGATATTAAGATAGGGCTTTGAGAACCAAGGTATATCGGTGTGGTTGTTTTCTGTCGCTGCGTAATAGACTGCAGCAAATTATCAGCTTAGCATGACACAAACTTATTATCTCACAGTTTCTGTTGGTCGGGAGGCTTAGGTGGGTCCTCTGCCCAGAGTTTCTTTCACAAGGCTGCAGTCAAAGTGTCGGCCACACAACCACTGCAGTACTTATTTGGAGCTCAGGGTCACAGTGCAAGCCCCTTCCAGTTTGTTGTCGGAATTCAGCTCCTCGTGGCTCCAGGACTGATGTCCCTGTTCCATACTAGCTGCAGGCTAGGGACTGCTCTCAGCTCCTAGAGGCTGCCCATAGCTCCTTACCACGTGGTACACACGGCATTTCACAGTAGGGACGTTTGCTTCCTTCCTGGCCAGCAGGAACACGTTCACTGACTTCGCCTTCTTGTAAAGGATCCTCTGATGAGGGCAGGCCGACCCAGGACACTGTCCATTTGGATTAACTCAGAGTCAGCTGATTAGTAACCTAGTCAGGGGGGTGACATCCCACACACAAAGGGAGGGGATTATAGAAAGGTGTGGGGCCTTGAGGGTTATCTTAGAATTCTGCCTACCACAGGAAAAAAAATACTTATTTTTTTCAATTTGCAATGAGAAGCTATTGGAAGGATTGTAATCGAGATGGGGGGATCTGATTTAAACGTTAGATAAAACTGACCTCCATAGTGGATCTATAAAGAGCAAAACCAACGGGATGCTGTGCAGAAGATGGAATAGGATTTTGGCTTTTTTTAGTAATAAATATGAGGATGGTACCGTTTGCTAAGATCAACAAGAGGCTGGGAGTGGAAGTAAAGAGCTCACTTGGCTCATGTAACTTTTAGACTCCTGTTCTGTTTGGACATCCCCTGGAGAATTTGGATCCTGGTCAGGATAGCATAACCAAATATGTCAGCTTGTCAAGATTGGTTGACTCTTTCTAGCAACTACAGATCCGGAATCTGGAGTCGATTTGTCTGTCTAGTCTAGCCCAGACTGTCCGGGCCTTAACAGCAGGTGACAGAGTCTCCAGCACCTGCCAATCTTATTTCAGCCCCACTTTCTAGATTGTTCCTGGGGGAGCAAGCCTTGGGTCCCAAGTTGCTTACAACAGGCACCGTTGCTGATTTATGAGAGGTTAACTGCTCCTGAGAATCAGGCTCAGGGCTCTCTGTCCAGCCCAAAAAGGTCAGGGAGAGAACAAAAGGCCACATCTTAGAGAAAGTTAGTGCTAACCTCCGGGAAACCAGGCACATCTCACAAGCCGGCAGCTTGAAGGTGAAGCTCGCTGGTTCCCTGCATCTGCCTGTGTTGGAAAGGCAAAGATTTCCATCTAAGCAGACTGGCCGCCCTGGAAGCCTCTAAGGAAACTTCCCTCTGTGCCATTAAGGACCTGAAAAGGTTTGCACCAGGTGAAAGCGAAGTCCTTGAGGCAGGAAACCCAATCAAAATTTTCAGACATTACTTTTGAACACAGATTTGATAACCTATGGCATCCTTCTGAGGGTGGGGCCCAGATCTGACTATCCTCTGAATAATACCTGAAGGGAATTAAAAAAAGATTCTAAAAGGACAAGAAAATTAAGTGAAGAGGGCTGATCGCAAAGTACCGGCATAGCCATATGTTCTTAAAGACAGGGACAGTGTCCCTCTGCTTTGCACACTGTTTGGTGCCTTCCACAAGCAGAGCACAATTAATGTGTGCTGACTGACCTGTACTTGCATAAGCTTAACGCGCACACACACGTGCCCACGCACGCACCAGTTTGCTTCATACATGAAAAATGTCTTTCCGGGTGCAGCGCTAACCACGCATCTCCCGGCGCTAGATATTGGAGACGCCCTCCTGGGACAGGGGAGGGAGAGACTGCACTTCTTTCCTTGTTCTGTCTCTGTGTGTCAGACCCAAGTGGTCCTTTCAGGATCCACACGTTAATCTAGTAACATAGGCTACCTTGTTGGTGTGTGTGTGTGTGTGTGTGTGTTTTGGTTTTACTTTTTGGGACACAGTATCACTTGGTTGCCCATGTAAAGTACACAGGCATCATCATAGCTCACTGCAACTTCAAACTCCTGGGCTCAAGCGATCCTCCTGCCTCAGCTTCCCGAGTAGCTGGGACTACAGGCATGCGCCACCATGCCCGGCTAATTTTTCTATTTTTCGTAGAGACGGGGTCTTGCTCTTCTTGCTCAGGCTGCTTTCAAACTCCTGAACTCAAGCGATCCTCCCGCCTTGACCTCCCAGAGTGCTAGGATTACAGGCGTGAGCCACTGTACCTGGCCAGCTACCTTGAACTAGATGTTTTCCTTTGTCACTGTTGGTCTCCTGATGACACAGAGTTTTCTGTGGACTCATCATCTGCTTGTAAATGTCCCCTCAGCAGAAGCCCTGTGTAGTAGCTTCAGTGGGAGGAGTGCCACTGAGGCTCAGGCATTGCGCCCCCTCCGCAGAGCGCTCCCTGGAAGTTTGCTCTGAAGTCTCTTCCTTGCTGCCTGTTTCCCATCTTCCTTTCACTTTCAACTGCCTCTCCTGGCAGTGGTAGGTGGCCTTGCGACATGATGGTGACCTGTGATCCACTGCCGTTTAGCAAATGTCATTTGTTGTGGGCATCCAAATGCACTCATGTGGCAGGGCCAGGTTGCCAGGAAGAGCGATGTTTTATTTGGTTTCTGGTTGACATCCTTCCTTCATGGATGCACACTCCTTCCAGCTGGTAGGAGAGGAGGAGGCAGGGCATCAGAGGAATCTGGAGTATACCTGGATACAGGAGTCCACGCTTGCGTCTCAAGTTAACATAGCCAAGGGTCATAATATAAACTGGACGTCAGAGGTTGAAAGGAGGAGCCTCTGAATGGAACAGTCCTCAAACCTTCCATTCAAAGATGGTGTTGAGTGATGGGAACACATCCACATAAAGAATGGGTTGGGCTGACTCGGTGTCTGCAGCTCAAAAGACAAATGAAAAAGGCCGCCCGAGCAGCAGAACCCTGCCACTCTGAACTTGTTCAGTTTAAATCTTTTGTAACATTTCACCATTGGCTGATTTCTTCTGTGCCAGGATCCTGGGACTCTTGGCCTGCTTCCTTGGTAACAGAAAATACAGAACCGGTGTTCCCATGAGCGCTGTGTGCCCGCTCAAGCCACCGGCCCACGAGGAGCTCAGCCATCCCTCATTCTGCCCTTTTCCTTTTCTAATTATTGCTTTATATTTTCATCAAACATCTTGGTTAAAGATACCTTGGTGCTTGGGCCCGTCTCCCTTGGAAGGAGTAAATTAAACAATTTACTTTACATTAAAATTAATGAAGGATTGCAGAGCCCTTGCCTGGGGCGGTCAGCTGCAGCCTGGGCCGCTGGTCTGATGAAGTGAGCGCAGGCAACTCCAGGCAGAGAGCAAGGGAGAGAGGGAGGGATGGTGGGGAGAGGGCCGGCTGGCTGGAGACAGAACGAGGGGATGGATGTGGGCAAATCTCCCCTGGTGATTTGTAAGAGGATCAATCCTCGGAAACGCCCAAGGCAGCAGCTCTCAGCCAGAATGGGTGAGCAGCAGCCTCAGAACTTACAGCCCTTCCTGCGAAACTTCCTTGACTCACAGGCTGAATTTCCATTTTGCAAGAGTCTGACACATTCCCTATACTGAATTCTTAACTTGGAGCAATATGGCATTTGCTTTGATGGTGCCAGAGGCAGGAAGATGCGTAATGAATGTTTCTTCAAAAATTGTATTTCATAGCCATAAAAGATTCCAGAGTATGGAGGCACCAAAATTCATTTAGCTATTGCACATTTTTAAGATGATTTAATTCATTTCCTTTCTACTAATTACAAATAACTGTAATAGATAACTTTGCCCTATCTAGATAGCTTTGGCCTATTATAGTTAATACAATTCAAACAGAATTCAATTTCTGATTTTTTCTAAAAGTAGGCTATAGTCCATTTGAATAACATGTAGTTTCTACACTTAATCCTGGACAAGTTTACAATTTGCAACACACTCCACATACACACAAACACACACACACACACACACACACATACACACACCCCATCATCTTGTCTAAAGTTATAACATTGTTATTTTGAACATGAAGGCATATTCTTGGGAAAACATATTATAAAAATACAGATCAGTGGAAAACAAAGCCTAGTGAAGAGTCTGATCTATTTTTTACAGATGTTTTACCTCCACATACAGATGTACATATGTTCATATATATATAAGTATTGTTTTTAAAATCTAAAACATCTTTGAGTCTAAAATACAACATCAATTAGAAAGGAGCCTTTGGAGCAAACACAATGAGAAAGCCCTGCATTAAATGCACATGCAGTCAGGATGTATTCAGCTACAGACATCAACTCTGGCCAATTGAAGCCGAAAGGAATTTATTATAAAGAGCTGGGAAGCTCACAGAGTTCATAGGAAGGCTGGTGGGCCAGGTTTGGGGAAGGCACAGGAAATAAGGGAGGCGGGGAAGCTAGCACTGCAGTCCAAATGCCACCGCACAACTGCTCTGGTGAGACCCTTGCTGCCACCCTGGACTTGGAGTGTCTACTCAGTACCACGATACTTTGGGTGCTGCCCAAAGTCAGATGGAACCTTCGAAACAGCTTCTTGGCAGCACTAGATCCAGATTGAAAAGTCTAGGGTGGCCCATCTGAATGGCCAAGACTGGGTCACGTGCCTAAATCCCAGTTTCCTGGCAAGCTGGTGACACTTACAGCCTTTGGGGCTTCTAACTGGAGGTGGGCAAGACTCGTAAGATAGAGGACCCCTCGATGCAGAAAGGAACTTTTGATGCTATCTAAAAAGGAGTCATCAAATTTTCACTAGAGAAGTAATTCTCCAACATTAGCAAGAGAATTACCTGGAAAGCTTCCTGAAACATGGACTCCTGAGCTGCACCTCCTGAGATCCAGGTCAGGTGTGAGACCTGCAAATCTGCGTTTGTAATCAGTGCACAGGTGATAGTGTGGCCCAGGGACCACACTTTGAGAACTGCCCTAGAGCACTGATTTATTTTTACCTGACAGGGCATACATGGGTGCATACAATTATATATTACTTTCTTCTTTATTAGCCCCAAAGTTGAGCCTAACTTTTGTGCTAATGGCAGCTTGCGCATCATTTTGAATTGCAGTGTGATTTTGAGATTTATCAGAGAATTCTGAGGTTTTGTGCTTTTTTTTTTATTAATTTCTTTTCATGGTTTAATGGAATTAAGTTTAGCTTCACATTATATTGTTTTTCTTGAAAAACGAACCTGAAGCTTATGACAGATATCACCCCCTAAGTGATAGACATTCACAGCGAATGATTCAACCACATAGCTTCTTCCAAGTTTAGAAATTTCTGTGATCTTCCGAGAGTTTGGCAATTTCAATTGCATCTAATTGCACTGTCTAGCATGACACTGCCAATCTGCATTGTTCAAAGTAACTTTTTCATTGCTATACTGTAGTGTGCTCTTTTTCTTGTTTTTAATTATGACAATTTTTTGAAATAGGAAAAAGAACAAACAGAGCCTTTACAACAAACACCAACATAGCCACTATGCAGAACTAACAAACATCACCAACTTGCTATAATGGCTTCTGACCTTTCTTTACTCTTAAAATAAATAACACGTTACTGATTTCTTTGATATCCCTTTTGTATGCTCTTTCCTTGTGTGCCTTTTTAGAGGAAACCACTGTCATGAGTTTGGGGTATTTTCTTCTAGCCCATGTTTTGTGGAGACCTTTTTAAAGCAAATATCAAGCATCCAAATTTAAGTTGAAATTCTACCATCTGTTTGGCCCCTACCTCAAACCCTACACACACACACACACAAAATAATTTACAGTGATTCATAAACCCAAAAGGCTAGAAACTATAAAGGGTCTAGAAGAAAATAGGAGGATATCTTCACAACCTGGAGGTACGCAAAAGTTTCCTGGACAGACCACAAAAATCACAAACCATAAAAAATATTGACTTATTGGACTTCATCAACATCTAAAACTTCAAAAGGACACAAGATTTCAGTTAAGATGGGGAAATAATTTCAAGAGCTCTATTGTACATCATGGTGATTCTCGTTAATAACAATTTAAGTGTATACTTGAAAATTGCAAAGAGAGTAGATTTTAGTGTTAACACTACCAAAATGATAAGTACACTAGATAATTTATATGTTAAATAGCTTGATTTAGCCATTTTACAATGTACACATATATCAAAACATCATGTCAAACACCATAAGTATATATAATTTTTAACTTGCCGATTAAATAAATAATTTTCTTAAAAAAGATTGTCAAACCAGATTTTACAAATGATCCAACTTAAAAAATTATTTGTTCTTTAAACTTCAACTCTTTAAGAGGACCCACTAAGGATATGAAAAAGGCAAGCCACAGATTAGGAAAAAATATTTTCAATGTATCTGTCCAAGAAAACACTTATAAGCCAGAATATCTATTTTTAAAATATTGCAACTCGGTAATAAAAAGACAATCCAATAAAGAATGTGCACAAATATTTGGCCACTTCACAAAAGAAAATATATAAGTGGCTAATAAGCACGATAAATATAAAGACAGACAACATCATTTGTCTCAGACAAATCACAAAATAGCCACGAGTTACCCACTTCTTGGCGATGAGAAAAAGCTAAAGTTTAAAAGACTGACAATACCAAATGTTGGCAAGTATGTAGAGTACATGGGCATCTTAAACATTTCTGGTAGGAATGTAAAATGTTACAATCGCTGTGGAAAACTGCTTGGCAGTTCTTAGAAGTTTCAACATACACTTGCCTTACAACCCAAGCATTCCTCTCCTACGTGTTTTCCCAAGAGAAGTGAAAACGTAGGTCCATAAAATGGTGTGTACAAGATTGTTCATGGCAGCCTTGATCATAACAGCCACAAACTAGGAACAACCAAATGTCAATCAACAGGAGAATGGATAAGCAAAATCGTGGTAGATGTGTACCATGAAATACTGTTCAACAACAAGAAGGAATGAACTAATCCTGTTCTAACAACATGGATGAGTTTCAGAAGCATTTCATCTGGCCTTTCGGATTCCACCTTGCATCGTCCACAGGTTTGCCTTCTACCCCTGGTGTTCTGCAGAGCACAAAACCCGTCATGGATCTTGGCCAGACTCTCTCAGGAATCAAGCCAGCTCTGAGTTCTTTTTGAATAACTGAATTCCTGCTTGCCCTTAATGTTTGCCCTCAGAAAAGTTCTTACTTTCCTGCCTGTTCAGAGACACATTTGTTTGTTCATTTTTTTGCATCAGGTGCAAAATGAAATTAATTCTGTTCATTTATGGCACTGCATAATCTTAGATCCCTGAAAAGTCCTTATTTATTCATTCATTCATTCTCTTTTATATTTCTTACTCCTGTTCCACCTCCACTCCTATGGGCTGTCATCCAAAGGATTTTAATGTGTGTCTGTTGGTCCAAAGTCTGTATTTTTGTTTTGAGTGCGTGTATTCTTAATGCATACAACTAGTATTGTGTTTTTGCATTCATTTATCAAATACGTATGGAGTACTCACTAAGTGCCAAGCACTATTCTAGCTGCACACATATAGCAGTAAACAAAATTGACAAAACAGATTTCATTCTATTCTTTGCTAACTAATCAATGCTTCTAAGAGTTAACCATGCTGTTACTCGTGCATCTACCTCATTTCCATGACCTTCCTGCCCAAATCTATAATCTCCCAAAAGTACTATTGTGCTGAATGTTTTTTTTTCTTTTTCCACAAATAGTACCATAATCATTTAATAATTTTTGCTTTCCATTTCACTCAACATGTCAGTATATTAAGCAATCGTATCTCTTAAACTACGGCATAGATTCCACGTTGAGGATATTTTACTTAGCCAATTTTCTTGTGGTGGACACTTGGTTCCAGTGCTTTTTCCTTTCACAAGAATCCTGCAGGACACATACCTGTTCTTGCCTCTCTGTGCACAGGTAGGAGCGTACCTGGAGGGGAGATTCAGGGAAGCAGAACTGCCAAGTTGTGGGCCACGCACATTTTCCGCTTTAATAGATAATGTCAAATCATCTTTAAAAGTGATAGATTAAAAATAACATCCTCTAGTTTTAACTTGCATTTCCCTGATTACTAATAAGATTAAGCAGCTTTCCATTGGTTGTATTTATTATGTATTTATATTGGCCACTTGTGTTCCTTCATCAATCGATTATTCAGTTTACTCTTGGGTTGTCCGTCCCTTTCTTTGTAAATGTTTACTCCTTTTATATATTCTAGATGTTAATCCGTTCTTTATTATGAATGTTGAAAACATTTTCTCCTGGTCTGTAGCTTGTCTCTTAATGTTGTATGGTGGCTTTCCCCGTGCAGAGCTTTTAAAATTTCATTTAGCCCAAGCTATTCATCTTTTCCTTCTGGCTATTGCTGTCTTAAGGTGTTTAGCTCTACAATATAAAACATTCTACTCTATTTACATCTGTTTTAGAGTTTCTGTGAGTGTTTAATCCATCTGTGACTTATTTTTGTAAGTATTATTAGCTAAGAAGGTAGCTTTTTTACATCCCAAATAAACGGGCAGTTGTCCCAACTGTATTGAATATTTTATCCTTAGCCCAAGTGATTTGACTACAACCTTCATGCAACCTTCCCATATGTACTTGGGAGTATTTATGAACTCCCAGCCCATTCCGTTGATCTAGACTCCACTCTGTTTTTGAACAGTACCACATAGGTGCATGTATGTCTTGCTATCTGATAACACAACTCTCTTCTCTTTGTTTTGGGTTTTTTCTTTTTAAATCTGGCTCTTCCTGCCTATTTTCTTTGCCATATATATTCTAGGATCAACCTAATGATTCCATGAAAATCTTGCTAGGATTTTTATTGGGATCGAGTTGGATTATTTTTTAATTTCATAATGGATATATTTTAAATATAGAGTCTTTTCAGCCCTGAATACACTGCTGTTTTCCCTTTTCTATGGACTTTCTGATCTTTAGGACTGTTTTATAGTTTCTTCTTAGATTGATTTCTAGGTACCTTATAATTTTTTCTGTAATAAATGGCATGTGTTTTTCTATTGTATCTTCTAATGAGTTATCATTGATGATAAGAAAATATGATTTTTGTGTGTTGACATCGTATCTGGCCTCCCTGCAGGACCTCTTATTTGCTGAATTTTTGTGAATAGTGGTAAGCTCTGCTCTGTGTTTTGTTGGGCTCCTGACTGTGGCTTCTCCTCTGTTTTCTTCTCTAGCTGTGCTTTTTATTGACAAATAACCCATGACCAGATTAGCCACATCATAATTTTTATCTCTGTTCCCCACGGCTGCATTTCTAGTGAGCTTTTCACATGCCTTTCCTACAACCTGAATTAGGGTTTCGGCATCATTGATCCTGCTCTTCATTGCCTCCAATGCCAATTTTTTTCTCTTATCAGTTTAGTATCCTTGAATTTTTTTCTTCTCTTTTTTTCTCAACTTAAGAAAAAATTGTATCCCAGTCTTCAATTATCATAGCTCTTGTTTCATAGATAAAATTTTGTTCGTACATGTGGGTATGTCTTTGAGGACACAAAGCAAGTGCGTTTTAAGCTCGTTTCTGTAATAAACCCTCTTCAGTGCTGCACTTTTTCTCTGCTTCTACAGAGTATCTCTCCTTTTATTGTACAGAAATTTTCTTTTCTATGGGGTTTTTTCCCTCTGTTTATCCTTCAAAGAGGAAAGATCTGTCCTAGTTTGTGAATTCCAGGGCACAGAATGGGTGGTGCTTCTTGGTCTTCCTCTTTGGCCTTCTAGGGGTCAGTCCAATCCCAAACTTGGTTCTTTAACGAGAGGGGCCACTCAGTTTAAATGTGGCTGCAGGCATCAAATGTGATTAGCAAGCACAGATTTGGTGCAATTCTGAGGAAGATTCTCTATTATCCCATCTTCTGATGGTGGGAGGATTGTTCATTTCTGGCTCATCTGACGCAGTCTGAACTCTTTTCTTGACTAGAACAATTTAGAAAAACTGGAATTCTTAAAGTACCATTCTCTGAGGGTACTTACTCTAACTGTCATATCTGAAACCAATTTCACCTCTGCAGTGGTAAATTTTATGTGTTAACTTGACAAGGCCACAGGTGCCCAGATATTTGGTCTGACATTATTGTGGGTATCTCTGTGTGGCTGTTTTTGGATGAGATAAACTCAGTAAAGCAGGTTATACTCCCTAATCTGGGTGGACCAATATCCAATCCCTTGAAGGCCCAAATAGAACAAAAAGCATACACACACACACACACGCATACACATACACACACATGTGTTTGTGTGTATATATATATATCTTCACCATATTAGTTCTGTTTCTTTGGGGAACCCTGATCAATACAGCGTCCCAAGGAGCAGTATTTGATGCTTTTCCTGCTCAGCAGAACACTGAAAGCTCCTTCTCTCCTCATGAAGGACCAATGTCATTACTTTCATGACTATGGACAGGGCTTATTCTGGCATCTCCCAAGGGTCTGCCAATCTCTATAAAATGAGAGAATCAGAATTGCAAGTGATATCGTTTGAGAGGTTTCAACTTTCCTAGACCCTGGCATCATTACCTATTCAATGAGAAGTATATTTAACCTCCCAGGGTATCCTTGGTGCTGGGTGTCTCGTGTCCCCCTGTGTGGTGGTGTTATTCAGAGCAGTCAGGAGCAGATGGGTTTCAGGAGGAGAGTGTTCATCTTAACCCAGCAGGAAAAGCCGGGAGAGCATCAGAAGTGATGTGTCAGAGTCACCTGGATTCTGGGTGCGGGCCCCACCACTGGAGTCCCTGAGTGTGCCCATTTCTAACAAGTTCCCCAGCGATGCTGACGAATCTCTGCATTAGGATTCAGGGCGACGGGGAAAGGGATAGAGCCAGAGGATCACCCAGCAGATGCTGGGACAGGGGAACAGGGCTCAGGCCATGGACAAAGCCAAGATGCCAAAAGGCTGTTTGCACTGGAGGCCAACCTCTGGACGTGGAGGTAATCAAGACATTGTTTTTCGGACTTAGCTCATTTTATCAGGAGACAGGAGCCATGTGAAATTGAACAGATAAGACACATCACAGAGCTCAGATGGGGGAGTATGTCGTCTCTGGCTTAGAACATGTAATGTTTCCAATAAATTATAGATCCTTCAGTTAAAGCAGAATTTGATATAAGATGCTATTTCTTCCCTGCTTTGGACAAATTTCTCGGTGACGATGCCATTTCACGATCGTTTCTTAGTCGAGCCAGGTTTTCTTCCTTTTCTCTCCTTCTGCCCTTCCCACCAAGTGTGATCGTTCCTTCTGTTGTTCCAGCCCATTTAATATTAATCCTTTTCCACCATCTTAAAAGCTTTAATTAGCTATTTTGATATATTCCCTAAGAACTCTGGAGTCTGATTCATCAAAGCGATAACAAGAAGATATTTTGGGATTTTGTTCCAATTTAAATGACTAAATTATTTCCCCATTTGTTATTTATCTGCTTAAGGATATTCTAATGCTTGATACCAAATTTATGCTCCATAAATCGTCTGTCCATAAGCTGTTTTTTTCCAGGGTGAGTGTAGCATAAACTTAGAACCTGTGTTTTATCCTGTAGCAACACATTTTCGAGTCATTATGAAAGAGGCAGGTAAGACGACATCAGACGAAATTGGCCTTGCTTGAAACTGTTTCCCTGGGAATAACAGATATCAGCTGTGGTGATGGCAGTGGCATCTGACAGGGGCGGAAGTAGATCACATCCTAAAAAGAATCCCCACGATTCAGAAATACAGCTTTTCCACCCTGGGAAAGTCAGCCCTCCTCTCGCTATAGCCTGACCTACAAAGACAGAAAAGACATGTCACAGTGTGCTCCTTGTGCAAAAGTGACACAATGCTTCCAACTTCTGGGTCCGTCTCTCTAAAGGCCAGAATGCCCAGCAACGTCACATCGACTAAAAAGTCGCCGAGATCAATTCCTGAGTGACGTGCATCTTAGCTGCTTCTCTGCCGCTGTTACCCCACTTCCTCTCCCTTAAATACCACTCCAGAAAATAAAGCACACTACACAGAATCACTCACGCCATCTGTGTGCAGGTTGCAGTCACTTGTAGGAGCAGAAAAGGGACACGTGGGGGGTACGTTAACATTTATGGAGAGCCTCCTGGTGCACGGCACAGTGCTGGCGGTGAACGTGCCTCATGCCATGCCCGTGATCATACTGAGTATAATGTGCATATAATGTATTGGCTCCACTTGAGCCCATTTTACAAATGAGGAAACTGAGGCTTGGCCTCACCCTGAGCAACTTAGCTTAGCTCTCTGGTACAGATTAAAATAATACAGGGCTTATATTACTCATGATATGTTAGCGTCCGGCACTGCTTACTTTGTCTTCACGACAATCTTGCAACATTACTATTAATATTACTATCCACATTTGGTTACTGAGGAACAGGAGCTTAAGTACCTTGCCCTAAGTCACAGGGCCAGGAAGACAAGAGCTAACATTTGAGTCTAGGAATTCTGGCTCATGAATCTGCACTTGTAACTACTTAATACCATGTTTCTACTTAACAGAACTGTACTGTTAACTTGCATAAGTGTTTACAAAATAGCAAGTGGTGGAGCCAGAAACTATCTCAATTATCTTTCCACTGCATCCAGTAATTAAGAGCTGGCAAAAGGGAAAATTCAGGAAGCCCTTGTCATTCTGAGAAGTGGGCTTTATGCGGATGGGGAACATGATTTGGGGCTCTCTGTTGCCTTTGGTCAGGTTTTAGTGAAGGGTGATTGTCACCCTCCCCAGTTCTCTCTGAATTGTTACAGGAATCAGTTAATAAGGACCCTTTGGATTCAGAGATGCTGGATTCCTTAGTGATTCCAACAATGAGATCATTCTTGGCCTATCCAGAAGAGCCTCATCAGGAATCAGTTTGAGATTTTCTTTCCTTTCCTCTCCAAGTCTTTCTGGAGCTAGAGCTGTCATCACTGCTCACTGACAGCAAAAGAAACAGGGATAAGGGTTGAGCAGGTTATATTTTACTCCCAGACCATGGCTGTGATACCAGAAGAGGAAAAATAAAGCCCCCTTAATCATGCTCAAGTAAATGGCCAGCAGGGCTGGACTCATTCAACCTGATTTTTTTACTCTTATGAAAGGACGACAGATTGTGAATGAGATGGAAATTGTATTTGATTATCTATAAAGAGAACTAATTACAGTGACATAAGCACATAGGATCTATTTTTCTCATCTAATGAGATGATCCAAGGAGGCAGTTTTTGCTGTTCATTGGGTAGTTCAAGATTGTCAGAGCTCAGGTCTCTGCAGTTCTCTTGGTCTTTCCCTCGTTGTCTCAATATGGCTGCTGCAGCTCCAGCCATCAGGGGTAGAAGGTTTCTTCAAAGGGAAAGGAGGGAGGAAAAAGAGTGCCCACTAACTGAGTAAATGCCTGTTCAAGATCTTCCCTTAAAACTCTATCCACTACCTTGGCATACATCTTAAGTGAAGCCGGGCACATAGCCATCCTCAACAACACATGATGTAAGGGAGAGTGGATAACAAGCAATCTCTGCTATAAGTTTCTATTGACTCAGAACAAGTTGTTATCAACTCCATCATCTCAGTACTGCCAAGTCTCTGTTGCCCACTGAAAAGCCCTGGGACCATTGGGCAACGTTCATATCCTAGGTGACTTGGACCAACATTCTAGGAATGGGAGAGCCCAGTGCAGTTCAAACTGTGAAAGACTAAGACGAACTATTCATATTGCTAGAACACTCATTTTTAAATGCAAAAGGAACTCATATTTTAATTTTTTTTTACTCTTACTCGTGGAGGGGTGCACTGGTGTAGCTGGCTGCTGTTTCTGTATCTATGACCAAGTACAATGGTCCAGTGCATCTCTGAGCCACCCAGGCTTCTGAGAGGTCTTCTGGGAGCCACAGGAAAGAAATATTTAAAGAGGGAAAGGGGACTGTCTCCGTATTAATCAAGGGTGAGGGAGAGAAAGAAGAAGATAGAGAAATCATTTGGCCCAGAACTCTGTAAGTTCTTACTTTGAGGATGTCGGAGTCCAATACCCATCCTCAAGTCTCTACCTTTGCTAATTAGTGCCTCGCAGAGAAAAAAATAAACAACCTCTCACCACCCTAGAATTCTGGGTGTCTAGGATTTTCCCTGACTGATTTTTCCAAGAAACATTTCAAAGCAGATAAAGAATTAAGAGTATTGTCAGGATAAAACGCAGTTACGAGCTAATGTAGTTATGTTACAACCTAAATGTAATTATGGGAGGTATAACGCCAAAGTTAGGCAATGGTAAGGGTACAGGAAAGGACCTGTGGACTCTTTGGGGTAATTACCGACAGAAGTGCTAATAGTGATGGGGTTCAAAGCCAGGAAATCCCCAATAGGCCCTATTATTTATTTTCACCTCGCTAAGTGCATTAGCCTGTTATCAGAGTACTCTGTAGCGAGCACAGCTTGCAGGCATCCTCTTTGCGAGCACTGCAAATGCAAGCAGAGAAACTAATGTACCGGTGCATTTCCCTGGCTGGATTCCAGGCTGCACTGAGGTTTTCTTAATTTAGAATTGACTGTAAACTTGGACTTCTTGCTCTTGTGCCACCAACCATGCTGCCAGTATCCCAGGAAGAAATCGACTAAGCCACAGGAGCAAAATCCCAGCAGCTCAGACTCATTCCCTGATTTTATGACACAAGTGTAAGAGTCCCCATGAGGACGGATCCCGAGTCTCTCCTGAGAGCCCAGACAACATGGCAGGGATCACCATCAGAGGAGAGGTTTGGAAGGAGTCCCCCGTGGGTCGGAGGCAGCTCATATGACAATGCAGAGCCCCCAGTGTGTCCCCGCAGGGCAGCCCCCGCAGGACAGCCTGGCACTGCTGGCTTCAGTCATCCAGTGCCTGTGCCCAGACTGCGTGTCTGCAGAGTCGCACCACACGAATCCTGCCCCTCAGATAGTTAGCCCGGGACTAGACTTCGTCGTTTGGACAGAGGCAGACACGGGATTGGATATATCCAGCTCCCTGCAACCTCCCGAGGTGAGGTAGGAGCCATGCATCTCTCCCTCCTAATCCATCAGAACCTGGGCTGGACGCCTGCCCAGGACGGCCCGGGCTGATCTTGTTGGAACTGGTCCTCGGCGACCGCATCCAGTCTTTGCGGGCATGAACCGAATGGTCCTTCCCACCAGGTGAACAGAGACGCAGAAAGAGCTGGGGGTCTTACAGTCCCAGAGAGAGAGAGAAGGACGGAGAACAGCAGCCTGCCTTCCCGGGGCAGGGTCTGGGGAGGCCCCGTGTTCTGCTTCCAGTTGTCCCGCGGAGGAGCGTGGCTGCCCTTGGGTCCTGACACCTGCTGCCTTAGCCTTTGTGTCCTCTCCTACAAGTCTTTGGCACCCCCGTGTCCTTCCCAAACAGCCCCTGCTTGTTGCCTAACTCCGTTTGGAAGGATTTCTGGTTTGTTTGTTTTGTTTTGTTTTTAAACAAAATGTCTCCACTGAGATAATGAAGATTCCTAGGCTACCGTTTTGTGACACAACCTTCCCTGATGTTTTTACCTTTGAAAGGGCATTTTTTGCGAAGAAGGAGGAACGATGACTTCAATAACTACATCACACACAAACACACACACACACACACACATACACACCCCTCACCTTAGTGAAGTATAGAAAGGATATATCCTGCATGTGATTTTACCCCTAAGATGCTCTCACGTGTTTCACGGTTGAACAGTGCTAGGGAAGGCGCCCATCTATAGCGTTTGCCCTGTGCTAGGCCCTTGTGAATGAACACGCCTTCGGATGATCCAGCCCCAGCTTTCGAGCCTTTCCAAATGAGGCCCCGGATATTGTGGAGCACCGAAAGACTGTCCCCACTGTGTCCTTTCTGAAGTCCTGATCCACAGAATCCATGTGCATAATAAAATGGTTAGGTTATTAGGAATGATGACCAGAACAGTGTCATTTTCATGATGGTAACAACATGGTTGTAGCAGTTCCAGACATCACATCCCGACAGCAATACCTAGAGTTTAAAGAGAGCGGCTCTCTCTCACTCTGCCCCCGCCATCCAAGAATGACAAAATGCTACCCAAGGGGCCCTCAGCAGGCGCCAAAGCATGTCTCTTTGGCCAAAATTGGGTCACATCCCCATCTGGAACAAGATGAGTCTCAGGGGACAACCTCGATGTCTACTACAATAGTATTAACACATTAGAAAAAGATTGTCCTGCTTGAATTACTGGCAAACACTAGACTGAAAAAAGTATACTAATCTCTTAACTACAAGACTGCCTGGAAACATATATACTATTATATGTTTTTCCTTTCCAGTAAGAGAAAACAGATGCCATTATTTCTTATTCACATTTACCATGGGAGGTTTTTGTTGTTGTTTTTGCTTTTTGTTTTTTTGGGGCGGGGGGTTGGAAGAGCACTTACTTCCTGGAACTATTTTTCTACAGACCAAAATCTGGAAGAGATAATAAAATTTTATACAGCCTCTAAAGTCAGATCCATTAAAATCAGAAACATGATAAATATGCCTTTTACCACAACTGTCATTTAACATTAATCTAAGATCAGTGCAATTAAATGAGAACTCTGCCTCCATTTAAATAATGAAATTAGCACTTTTCCCCCCTTGTTCTTCCTCCTGTTCTAGTGTTTTGATCTTTGTTTATGTAATACGGGGTTTAGATCCAATTTATTATGGTTAAATTATTGGTTTCTCATATTATGTCTTCCTTTTCAAGAAGTAGCCACTTTATTTGCATTTTGTTCTATAGCCATGTTTACAGCATTTATTGTAAATTAAATTTTAGATTTGGATGGTTGCAGTTCTCAGAAACAGTCCCTTTATCCTCTGTTTTCCCCCATTCGTGAACTTCTTATTTTGATTCATCTTTAGTGGGTTGATGTGCACTTTAAATAATTTATTTAGGAAGGGTAGTGGATTTTATGCTTTCTGAGCTCTTGCATAGCTGATTTGTATTCTGTTGCCTTGTAGATGAATCATAACCTTGCCGGGTATCAGGTTATTAAGTAAAAGCCCTTTCCCCTAAAAACTCAATGACATCTCCATTGTGTCCTAGAAGTTGGAGTCCAAGGACATGTCCAAGAAGGGTTTTCTTACCTTGCAGTTAACTCACTTTTTATGGGAAGATGTTTGCACAGCTTTTTAATTTATTCTTGCATTTCATACACATCAATCATCAAGATATGCCTAAGTATAGACATCATTTAAATTATGTTACCTGGTTAACAATAAGCCTTATAGATCTGAACAGCTAAATATTCAGGAAGTGTTTTTTTTTTAATCTATTATATTTTTGGTTATTGCTTTTGTTCTATTTCATGACTCTTCTTTAGAAATAACAATTTTTTGTACCTCTCTAGTCTATGTTCTTCATATTATCATCTCTTCTCATATCTTTTCATCCCCAAATCCTTCTTTCTGCACGGCAGAAATAATGACATTTATTTTGCCATCTGCATCCCTGAGTCTATTTTCTCAGCTATAAATTTTGCCTTTCACTGTTTCTGTCATTTCTGCTATGGCATTACTTGATCTTTAAAACATTGTTTCTTATGTATTAACTAGCTTTCTTCTAATCAGCAAAGATATGTATAAAGGAATACTATAAGGAACACAGAGCAATTGTTTTATTTCCTATAAATAGTTTTCAAAAGTTTATTTTCATCAGTCTTCATATTGCTTGGTTCTCCTGCAATTTTTATGTCTTGAATCTCTTTCACAAGTTTCAAATGGTGTGTTCATTTCTTCCAGTGCATCCATCCTTTGCAAAAGAGAGATAAATAATGAGATAGAATTTGCCATAAAATAGGATGAATCTCAGCAAGCTAGCAACATTCCTGAGTGTTGAGGGAGCCAGGAGTGTAGGCAGGTCCATAGGGGAGGTCCATTCCTGTTTGGCAGTTTCTCCATGAAGGGCAGAGACAGTGAACCTGGAGCCAGCTTTTCTTCCTGTGCTTTCTGGTGGAGCTGACCTCTACTCCAGATACAGGTGCAGCTGGGCGTCGTTTTCCTTGTGCTGTTTCTGTCCCTCACTGTGTGGTTACTCGTGCCCTTGGAAATGCCAAATGTGTCGGTTAATGTTGCACAATGATGCTGCACAGCAAACCACCCCCAAGTTCAGTGACATACCACAAGAGGCATTTATACTGATGCTCATGGATCTGCATGTAGGTGGAGGCTCGGCTGATCCAGGTTAGGCTCAGCTGGGCAGCTCTGCTTCTAGAGCAAGTTGGGTCAGGTCTGTTCCATGTGTCCACTCTGGACCCAGGCAACAGAAACTCAGGGGAAGTTTTCTCATTGAGATGCCCTTGGGACAAGAGGATATGTCCAACTGCCTGTGCTCATGCTATATCTCCTAACATCTTATTGCCCAAAGCATATCACCTGGCCAAGTCCAACACCAATGGGCAGGAATATATTCCAAAGTGGGCGAAGTATATATTTACTTTACAATATTCCAAAGTATAACTCCTGGCTTTTCCCAAATATGATAATCTGCAATGGTAAAGAGCTTCAAAATGGAAGGTCCTTGGTCTACCCCATTCCTGCTCTGATGCCCTCAGAGTGCCAACTCTGGTAGGGTTGGTGTGTTTCTTCCAGAATTTTCTTTGCCTTGACTCCCTAACTCCCTAGATGTGACTTCTACCTGCTTTTTTAGGTGCTTCTGTGGGGCTAGTGATTTTATGGCCTCTGTTATCTTATTTCTATAAAGTGTTTGTTTTTCTTTAGCTAATTAAAGTTTCATAGACAACAAATAAATTTAGAAAGATGAGGTGGGAATCTATAATTGAATCCAGTAAATGCGGCATTCAGCAGCTTAGCCGTGTTCTCCACTTGTGATCTGAGAGGCATTGCCACCTGCCGTATTTGTGACCTGCTTATTAAAAGGGAGAGACTATGGCTTTGCCACAGTCTGGTCCCTAAAATGAAAATCTCTACCACTTACCCATGTGCCATGTTTGTGATCTGGGTGCTAAAACAGAGGGCTGTAATTTCTAACCGCATGCCTTGTTTATGATGTGGTAAGGCAAACAGAAGGGAGCATGACTTACCCAAGTGCCATATTAGTGATGTGGGCACCAAACAGAGGGCCGTGCATCTCAACCACATGTGGTATTTGTGATCAGTCACTAAAACAGAGCGCTGCACTGCATTCCCACACACCGTTTTTGGGTGCCAGTTACGACAACAAAGGGGCAGATGGCTTAAACACAGTCTGCACGTGCAATCGGGTTGGTGAGCAGAGGGCCCCAGGCCTAACCTTGCACTCCCATCTGGTCGTCTGCTGGATGGAGAAGGAGGTCTCTGAATTGTGCGGGGTTTCCTCTGGGAACCAAAACTGGTGCAAGGATATTCCAACTAATTTTGGGCTCTAATGGAAAATAGCCACTTTAGTTTCACTTTTAAATCTCAGAACAAAGTGCTTTAGTTTTCCTAATTTTTAACAATCGATGCTAATATTTCTGTAGCATGGAAAGGACGTCCTCCCTACATCGCTGCTCCTCAACCACGTCTACATACTCATTGCTCTTCTCCTCTCCTTTCAGCCTGGACTCATTTCAGTTTGGTCTTCTCATTCTTTATCCTCTATTTGGTCACCTGTTTTTCTTTATCCATTTTACATCCCATATTTTTCAGTATTTTCCATTCTTTAAGTCTTGTAATTGTCACTAGCTTTTATATAATTCTGCTTCTGGCTTTAATGTTTGCATGTAATCATGGCCCATTTTGTTGAGTGTTTCCATTTGCCACATGTTTTTCTTCATAAGTGGGGATTTTGTTGGTTGTTTTACCCATTTCTCAAGACAATGTGGACTCATTCTTTTATTCAGCAAATATCGATCAAGGGCTAATGCTTTCCAGGCACCGTGGAGAGAAAACTGCCAACCGGATATGGTTGCAGTCCTCAAGGATCTTAAAGTCTAATGGACAAAACAAAAACGTCAGTGGCGGTTGTCACACACTGCCATAGGTGCTATGACAAAGCTGTCTAGAATAACATGGCTCACGTGTGAAGGGAAGCACATTCCATCCCAGGGAACTCAGGATAGTTTGCCAAGGGAATATTGAGACCTGGAGGAGGAACTGGTTCGGAGGATACGGGCCAGAGAATGTTGTTCTAGACAGAGGGAACAGGTGAAAACCCAGAGATGAAAGACAACCTGATGGGCGGAGCAGCCGCCAAGTAGCTCAGGATGCTCGGCCTTTGGGGGATCCAGATGTCGGGGCCACGATGAGATGGGACAAAGTGGCAAGGCCGGGTGACAGATGCACCTGGGCAGTCATGTTTTGGAACTTGGACTCGATGATGGAAGAACTGGGAGTCACTGAAAGGTTTTCAGCAGGTCGCCTTGGCTTTTGGGATCTTGTTTCTGAAGAAGAGCCCTTAACCAGAAAGGGCACAGTCCTTGCAGACAGAATCAAGGTGAATCCAACCTCATTCATTCGCTCAGCCCGAGCAAATCTACATTTCCTTGTTTGGATTTGCAATCAGTTGCTATTTGTCTTTTCTCCCCCCTTCAAACTCCCGTCAGAAATGGCCTTCCTCTCTGTCTGGAGATATTCAATAAGAGTGAGTTGTCTAAGGTCACGGGTGTGGTAAAAGGAACTCTCCAGAATGAGACAAGTACTGCAATGACATCTCATCCTGTTGCTTTGCTGAATGCCAGATGGAAGCTGTCAAGAGAAGCCTGAAAGCCTAAATGGCATTCTTTAAATGAGAAAAAAGCAGGTATGTTTTAGCCATGAGGAACTTAAACTTCACTGTTCTCAGACAAAATTATGTATTGGGCAACTTCAGCCTCCAGCCTGGAGCAGAGATGGATGCTACAAGCCTAACTACAAAGATGAAATTGGCCATCGCATCATTAACAGGCCCATCAAAATTATGCCTTGTATTTGTATTACTTTGCATTTTTTATTAAAGACGATTAACAGCTCTTTTTTATTTGATCATCACAAAAGCTCTATGAGGTGGATAAGGCAGATATTCTTATTATTATTGCTACTATTATATTATTACTATTTATATTCTTTTTATTATTATAATTGTCTATTAAATCGATGAGGAAATAGGTTCCAAGCTATGAGCTGACCTGCCTGAGGACACCCAGTTAGTTAGTGGCAGAATCTATCCTAGATTATGAGTCTATTAGTCCCTGAACTCAGGACATTCCCATCAACCACCTGCTCAAATGCTCAGAACCCTCATTTGCATTTATTTGCATGTGGAGGCAGAGGACTCCGCACTGATGCATCTCATTTTCTGGAACTGCCACCGTTGCCAACTCAGGTGTCATGAAAGAACTCAGGGCATCGGTGGCTCTTACCTCTGTGACAACTAACTGAGTGACTTTGGTGCCCCTTAACTTTTCAAGTGTGGGCCACGACAGAATGAAGGGTCAGGAAACCAAAATGTATGGTGTACAGGAGACTGCACATTTTAGAATAATAAGAGTTCTAGCCACAACAACTGCCTGTTATAAATAACATCATCTCTGTTTTTCATAGGGGGAAACTAAGCAACAGAGAAGTTTAGTAACTTTTCAGTGGGTCACACAGCTACTACGTGATAGTATCTGAACAGGAACCAAGTTCATGGACTTTTTCTCTGTTTATTCCTATTAAGAACTTATTCACATGCAGAGAGAGACAGACAGACAGACAGAGGGACAGAGAGACAATGGCTTCTTCATTAAACCTTCATCTCCAGTGAGACTTATTACGCATGCTTGTAATAAGGGAACTTCTTGGGGCCATCAGCACATTCTCTTGGATGTGCAAAGGGAAATTGTGTGGCTGTTTATTGTCAAGAGTTGCTGTAAGGACAGGAATATTTTCCCCAGCCTGCGCATCTCCCATTCTCCCATTGCACCATCCTCAGACACTGCGACTGCAGACAGCCCCGATGTTGAAGGGCGTGGGCTCCCTGTTGTGGCCTCTGCCTGTGTGCCACTTCACGTTAGGGGGTGCTCACAGCTGACCCTCTGGCCCAAACCGGTCAGCTCAGTAGCCGTGCCACCCGCCCCCAACAAACCATAGCTGACCCTGCGTTCAGACTCCCGACAACGAGATGAGTTCTTTTCGGACAGAGTGAGCTCCAGGCAAAGGCAAAAAGGCCTTTACTTTATAAACAGAAACCAAAATAAACCTCTATTAGATTCCAATTGCTCCTATAACAAGTTATCATAAACTCTGCAGCTTAAAAAACACACGTTTATTCTCCTTATGTTTCTGGAGATCAAAGGTCTGTAATCAGTTTCACTGGGCTAAGATCAAGGTGTCTTCCGGGAGGCTCAAGGACGAATCTGTTTCTTTGCCTTCCCCCTCTCAGGAGGGCCCTTGTAATTACCTTTAGGGCCCACCTCGTGATCCAGGTGAATCTTGGCTTCTCAAGGTCCCTTAACTCAATCACCCCGGCGAGGTCCCTCTTCCCACGTAAGGTAACACATTTCCAGGTTCCCAGGGTCAGGATGTGGATGTCTTTGGGGCCGCCGTTCAGCCCACCACAAAACCCACTCCAGGAGGGCAGGAGCAACTCCCTTCTCTGCAGTTCTCGCACGTCCTGCGCCCCAGGGGTCGGCTCGAGCCGGCGTGAAGGGCTGAGGCTTGAGCGAATTATTACCATGGTCGAAGGCTCCCATCAGGACGGCAGTCGAAATTGGGAGCAGAGAGCTGCTAATGGGCCTGTCCTTTGACCTGTCCTCCAAAACCATACCTATAATTTTCCCCAGGGGAATGGCACTTCAGCACAGCGATTATCTCCATTTTAAAAGGAGAAACGTGTTTTTTTTCTGCTTCTTACAGTGATACAAATTCCCCGTAGAAACGTGTGCCCTTGAGCAGGCGGCCGCCTCCTGGCCTTCGCTCTTGCTGTTCCCTGTGCCTGGAATGCCCTTTCCCAAAAATCCACACGGATCCCCCCTCCTCCTCCTGTATGCCTCTTCTCAAATGTCACCCTCTTGCTGGGACCTTCCCCGACATCTTTATTTAAAATTGCAAGCCCCCCCAAAACTCACCAGCCTTCTTCCTGCTTCATTTTGCTGCCTATCCCATCTCGCCACGCAATGTTCTGTTTTGCGTGCATTCCCCATCTCCCCCACCTATCCTGTAAACGCCACTAGGACCGGGGATTCTTTCTGCCTCGTTCCCCGATGTATCCTCAGTGCCTAGAACAGCACCTGGCATTTCGTAGGTCCTCAATATACAGTCACTGAGCACGTGGAAGAAAGGTATAAAGAGAAGATAAACATCACAGCCCCCATCAAGGCCTGGGGTTGGCCTGTGGCTCCCTCCCTGTTATAGGAGAATGCGGCCAGCAAGTTTCTGCAGCAGCATCAGTAGAGGGAGGTACACACCCCGAATCCACGTTCAGGTTAAAGCAGCTGATCGTGTGGCCCGGTGGGAGGGGCAGCTGAATGCATGTGCGCAGACTGTCCTGAGCCTTATGTCTCTCTGCCTCGCGCCTCATCTATGGCTACGTTATTTAACCTCTCTGAGCTTCAGTGTCTTCATCTGTAAAATGGGTATAATGTGGCCTTCACCTCTGCAATGAGGCTTAAATGAGGCCACATCTACCATGTGCCTGGGCCAAAGGAAGCTCTCCCTGCATCTGGCCTCTCTGACCTGCCAGCAGCCAGTCTAGCCGGGAAGGAGGGATTTGGCATCTGGACGGTCCAGCCCTTCGGGCGTCCCTTCTCAGACCTGCAGCCGAAGGACCCGCCCGTGAACTCAGCTCCCAGGCGAGTTCTCTGTATCTACAGATCTTCATCTAAGAGGCAGGCCAAATTGAAGTGCAGCCTCCTCTCGCCCCCACTGGAGTGGAACACTGTCTTCCATGGAGCCCAGGCTCTGTGACAGGGCAAAGGCCACACATAGTGCACGTGACCTAGACCCTGGCTGCACCATCTGTCGTACATGCATCACGGCCAGCGTTGCTTCCAGGGTGCGAGAGGCCGGTTCCTTCATCCGAGCTCTCACTGATGCTGTTGGCTTGTGCTAGGGTTGCGCTTTATAAGAAATCCCGTATCTCCGGGTGCCGCAGCGCCCGTGGGCGGCGTGGTGAGCCCCTGCACGTGAGAAGTGAGATCACAGGTGGGAACAACAGATTCACACCTCACCTCGTCACATGCTAGGTGGGCAGTAAGGCCCCTTCAGTGTCCCTCAGCCTGGCCTGTTGAAGATCTCCTCTAAGGAGGAGCGGGAGGAGGATCGCTGGCGCGAGGGGCTGTGGCTGGGGTCTGGGGCTGCCTCAGGAGCAGGAGCACCCCTGCCCCCTGCCTTCACTCACAATGGTGCTTTGCTCCCTTTCTGAGGGCAGAGCTTTTCAAAGTCATCCACGGCTTCGGAGTCTGCTCGGTAGGTCTTGTTGTTAGTGGAAAATTTCCTCCAGACTGTGGCAGTAAATAGGTGCTCAATCTTAGTTTGGGTGTGATCGCGGGTTTCCATCTTTGCCTGCGTCGCCGCTGCATTACTGGGGGACTTTGCAGAGGCGGAGCCACGTGCCCACCCAAGCTGACCCCTCGCAGGGCCAAAGAACACAGGAGGCTCCTTCTCTCTCTGTCCTCCTGCCGCCCCACACCAGTGAGGGAGTCCAGATGAATTCATCCCCAGCCTGGCACTCATTGTTTCTGGCTTTTTATTGTTTTCAGCTTGTCTTCTGCATGGCTGGTGCATGTTCTCACGGCCTTTGCCCGCCTCCCATTCCTCTGCCCACCCTGCTCTCTTGCCAAGCAGTCTCGTCCAAAGGGCCAGGTGTGTCTGTCTCTTTGTTCCCGGCGTGGAGGGGTCTCAATACCTCTCATTTCAGTCTCACTGTTTAATTTTTCGCGTGGGGAAAATATCAGAGTGAGGAAGGACTCTGGAAGTCTCTGGTTGTGCTGGTGTCCCCTGTACTGCACATCTGGACAACGCCGTCGGCTGGCCGATGGTCGGACACGCCTTTGGGGAGGGCTCTGGGCTGCTGGTTAGATAGGAGAGACGCAGTGCTGTGATGTGGGGCCACAGATGCCAGGGAAGGCTCCGGGAGAGAAATATGTAGATCTAATGACTTTGCTCGGAGTCCACTTAGAAACTGTCTGTGTTTTTCTGCCCCACCACGACAAATGGGTGAGATCGCTCAACCGTGCAGGCGGGACTCCAGCTGCTCAGGGTCTTGTCTGATGCCCCAGACTAGAAGGGTCACTGCTGTGGTGAACTGTGACCAATTCCGCTGCCTGGTTGAGAAGTTCTGACCCATCGATCTCCGGGCAGCGTTCTCCCTCCCTCCCCTCCACCTCTCGTAGGGATGGTGGAGCCCTTTGTAGATGGGCAGAGAAAAGAACAGAGGTGTGAAATCCTCTGGGGCTCATTCTATCCATCCTTCTCTCCAGAGGAAGAAAGAACCCTGTCATCAAATTAATTCCACACCTTCTGTGAAAGTTGAAATGAGTTTGGATTCACTTGAAAATCTGGTCAGGGCAGATGTTGCCCCCAGCTATGCAGGTCTCTGTGTGAGTCAAGGACGAGGAATGGAGGCAAAGGCCTCCCCAGGAGAGCTCTGGCCTTTCAGCAGCCTGACGTTTCATCTTATCAGGAATCCAGGACTTCACTGGGGACTCGGGCACCCCTGAGGTTCCTATCACATGTTCAGTTCTCTGCTCCTCCACTGCGGCGCCACAGAGCATGTGCATGTGAGAAGTGCCGTTGCAGAGGGCGCTTTTCCTGGCCTTCTCACAGATCTGGGGGGCATTGACTAGAGAGGGAAGGCAGGTGGGAAGGATTGTACTACCGAACAAATGGGGGACCCACATTTATTCATTTCACAAACATTTGTCGTGCATCCACCTGGGGCCAGGCTCAGTGCTAGGCCCAGGTGGGAACAGCAAGATGCAACGGCTACCCACGAAAGGCTCAGTGTGGGCTGGCAGAGTCCGCATGTAAACAGGCGGAAATCATCTCCAGTGGGGAAAGCAGTGACAGCAAGTTCTGGGGACAGGCACCAATGCTGCCCCCAGAGAAGCTGCCCTGAACTCGCAGAGGGAGGTGACCGAGAGGGGCCAGCTTGCAGTTGGCACCACGTGTTCTTCCCTCTGAGTCAGTCTAGGACAGGGCACCCCAGAAAGGCAGGGGAAATCCTTTGACTCACCTCCACTGTTTGCATGTGACTCCTGGACGCAGTGGCTGCCCAGGAGAGAAAAGCAGAGGGGCTCCCGAGACAACGATCTTCTTCGCCTGTCGGGCCACTGCGCCACCTGTCGTTAATCAACCCCTCTGTTTCAGTAATGCTCAGAGGCTGCGATTCCCAGCATGCAGTCAGGCCAAGAGCAGAGCAGGAAGGCTCTGCTTGTCACCACCGTGGAAAGCATCCTGGGGACAGACAGCATGTGCTGGGAGAAGGATCCCCTTTCTACACTAGACCTTTATGTTCTTTTGTACAGACCTGAGTGAGCATCAGAATGCCCTGGAGGGCTTGTCAAGTCCAGGGCGTGGGGACCCACCACCGGAGCCTCTGAGTCAGCAGGTCTGGCTGGGGCTGGAGAAATTGCCTTTCTAACCAGTTTCTAGGTACTGCTGGTCCAGGGAACACACTTTGAGGATCACTAGGCTAAACTAGGCAAGGATGAACAACAGTCTCCCTACCTTAAGAGAATCGCACTACCTGAGCAAGAGGCCGTCTGTACCCAACCAAGCGGCACCGGAGGAAATGCCTGCAGGGACAGCAACTCGAGCTAATGGATCTTGCATCTGGATTGCTCATTTCAAAAACAACAGCAGCGATAGCATTGGATTAATTAAAACTTAGCAGAGCCTGAAGAAAATAGACACAGAGGAGGAGCATACCTCTGAAAATTCACTCCGGTGAAAATGGTAGGAGAGGTCTGTTTGGTGTTCTTTCATATTTTAATCTTTAAAGGTAATGCAAGAGATTTGGGATTTTTTTTTTTTAAGCAATAACAATAGCAGTCTGGGGCACAAAGGGAATGAACTTAAATAACCTGAATATCCAATGAACCAAAAGGAAACCACAGAATTAAAATCTTTAATAGAGACAGTAAGGAGAAGAATTAACCATGCAGAGAAAAATTAGGGATGTGAAATACAAAGCAAAGAGGTGAAAATTATTAGGGGAAAGGTGAAAAATACAGAAACAAAGAATAAAAAGCTAATTAAGAATAATTTGTCTTCCAGAGGAAAGAACTAGATAGAACAAGAGAAAAGAAATAATCAAAACGGTCTCCCAGAAGCAGGCAGGAGGCAGAAAATGCCCCCGGTGTAAAAATTAAAAGCCCTCAGCCACCTCTGGCCAAGGTTAATGCAAACACATGAACCTGAACGTGGCATGGAAGATTTTTTTTTTTTTAATTTTAAGGATAAGGAAATATTCCAACTAGTGTAGAGGAAGAAATGAATGATCTTCAGAGAAAAAACTTGAGTCACCATCAACCTCTTTTCTCCTCCCCTGCATTAAACAACAGAAGGAACTGGGGAAATTTCAGCACAGCTTTGAGGGGAAAATTTGTGTGATTCTAGAATTTTATGACAAACTAAGTTGTCTGTAATGAGAGAAGGAAAAAAAAAAAGGTATTGTCGGAATTATAAGAACTCAGAAAATGTAATGTTCACAAGTGCTTCATTATCTTCTAGTTTTAAAAGTTCTCTAGTAGATATCTGGGTGACAGTTAGACACTCAGAGTCAGGACAGTCATAGAAAAATGGAAGTGAACATTGAAGTCAATTAAATCTAACGAAGTAGTAGCAGCTGTTAGAAATTTTGTTACAAAATTGTGTAGCAGCCAAATACTATTCTAGAAAAAGATGCAAATGGTAGAAAATGTGTCATAATAAATCTCAAATTAAACTTACAATGACTGAAAAGTGTTGGGTAAAAGGTAAGGAAATAAAAGGTAAATGAATCTTCTTATCACATACAAGGAAAGATGGGAGAATGAAATTTAGTTTTTTGAATTTGACAGTTTAAGAATTGGTGGCTTAAATAATGCATTTGATAAATGGAAAAACATCTACCGGTATAATAAAAACTAGGACACCTGTAGGTTCTTTGTACAAAAGACAAAAGGAAAATTAAACCATAAGGACCAGAAAGCCGGAGATAAAATAACAAAAGCACCACCAAATATGTTTCTAATAATATGTGAAAATGGAATTATGCTCCACCATTGAAAGGCAAAAAATTGCAAATCAGATTTTTTTTTAAAAAAATCCAACTCTGTCTTCCTTGTGAGAAACACACCTCTAAAATATAACACAGAAAGTTTAAAAACCAAGCCAGGTGTCATGGCACGTGCCTGTAGTCCCAGCTACTCAGGAGGCTGAGGCGGGAGGATTGCTTGAGCCCAGGAGTTTGAGGTTGCTGTGAGCTATGATGATGCCACTGCATTCCAGCCCAGGCAACAGAAAGAGACCCTGTCTAAAAGGAAAAAAGGAAGTTTAAAAACCAAGAGAGAAACATGTAGCAGAATTCCACTTAAATATTTTTTCATGACTGATGGTGTGTTTGGATAAGAGGCATACCCTGCGCATTCTATATCGGAGTCCACCACCTGTTCATCTTCATGTCCTCTGAATGCCTTCCTTGGGGGTTTTCATACTCCACATGCTCTACCCAGGTGGTATCCTCCTTTCTGATGACTTTCATCATCATGTGTATGCAAGCGAATTCCAAGGTCCTCAGGGACCTCCAATGAACACATCCAAAATTTAACTTCTCACCTTTCTTTCTAAGTCCATTCCTTCTGTGTTCCCATTTGTAAAGTCTGGGTGTCATCGTGGGTGGCCCAGTCTCCTTCATACACCACACACAAGGAGCCAGAAAGTCTTACCAACCTCTCTCCTACATGGCTCTTAGATCCTGTCTGCCCCCGTGGTCCACTTGGTCTCTAAACCTGTTACATCGATAGCCTCCTAACTGGTGGTCCTGCCCCTGGTACCAGCAAAGGGTAATTTTTCTCAAGTTCAAACTTGATAAGTAATTTCTCTGATGAAGAATTTTGAGGGGATAAAGATAAAAACCAAAATATAAAACCAAGCTCCATTGCTTAAAAACAAAACAAAAACATATTATTACCATATGATTAATCAATTCTACATATTTACCCAAAAGAGTTAAAAGCAGTAACAGGAACAGATATTTGCATAGTCACCTTCATAGCAGCATTATTCACAACAGCCACAAGGTTTTACTAGAAGCAACACAAGCATCCACTGAGGGATAGATGGATAAACAAAATGTGGTATATCCATACAATGGAATATTACTCAGCCTTAAAAAAGGAAAGAGATTCTGATATAGGCCACAACATGCATGAACCTTGAGGACATTATGCTAAGTGAAATGAGACAGTCACAAAAGAACAAAGACTATATGATTCCACTTACAGAAAGTATCTAGAAAAGTCAAATTTCTAGAGACAGAAAGTAGAATGGTGGTTGCTCCGGCTGTGGTGGCGGGGGGAATGGAAAGACAGTGTTTCGTGAGCACAAAGTCTCAGTTTGGGAAGATGAAAGAAGTTCTGGAGTTGGATGGTGGTGATGGTTGCACAACAATAGGAATGTACTTAATGCCACAGGACTGTGTACTTAAAAATGGATAAAAATAGTAAATTTTATGTTGTGTGTGTATTTTACCACACTAAAAATTAAATAAAAACAAGTCAGGCATGATGGCACACTCTTGTAGTCTCAGCTACCCAGGAGGCCAAGGCAGGAGGATCACTTGAGGCCAGGAATTTGAGACCAGCCTGGGTAACATATTGAGACTCCATCTCTACAGGTGAAAGTAAAAATAAAAATATAAAAACAAACAAAAAAGCAGCCAAGCTCTTCACTATGGTATGCGAGGCCTTTATGGATTAGCACCCACCGCATAGCACCCACCTTATTCCTTCCCACCTTTTCCTGACTACTCCAAGTCTCAGAGGAACCTGACATATCGCCACTCAACGTACCTGCCAAGCTTTTGCACCCCTAGGCAGCGATATGGCTGTTCCCCTGGTGCACGTGGCCGTCTTCTCTCCTTGTCCTCCTCCCACCCTTCCCTGACTCACCTGGCAAACTCAGTCTCTTTCTGCTTTAGGTCTTTGATCACTTGCATGTTCTCTGGGCAGCCTTCTGTGCCTTGCTCCGCTCCCCAGGGGATGCCAAGCCGTCCTGGGCTTCCCCTGCCCCAGCAGGTACCAACTGAAATAAAATTGCTCATTGGCTTGTCTTTTGAGAACAGGACCTATGTCTTGCTCACTTTTGCACATGTCACCGTGTCTGGCACAGAGTCATCCCCAATAACTATTTGTTGAATTGGTATATAAATCTTTTTGCACCAAAGAACAGCCTCATTTACAAAAGATTTGGACTGTAAGAACAATTTCTGGAGATACAATTCTCTTCACAGACTTTTAATATGCTGCTCATGGTTTTTGAGAAATCAAGTCGTCCAAGAAAATAAGGTTATAGAAAAAAGAAGATTATAATTATGAGGTTACATAATATAATTAATAAAGATAAATATATTTATATAATGGACCTTACAGAGATTCTACTATAGTGGAAAATTCCTTAGGTTTCTAAAAATAACAGATATATGGGCCACATTTTCTACGCTCTACTAAAAATAGGAAAAAAAAGACAAAAATCATAACCTACAAAAGAGAAATGAAATTATAAATGAGAAATGGGATATCATAACTATTGAGAGGAATTTGAAATTGTGGAACTACTGTGGATAGTTACCTACCGATGATAATGAATATCTCGTGGCTGGTTTTCAAAAAAAATACAAAATTCCAAAATGGACTCAAGAAAACTGGAAAAGCTAAATGGACTGATAACCACAGGAGAAATATTTGTTGGCATGTGTCCACATGGTTTTATGGTGACTTCTTTCAGACTTTTAAGAGACTGATATTCCACCAACATAGAAAACACACAGAATGCTGCTCAACTAAGTTTGTTTAGATATTAGCATCCTAATACTAAAACATGACCCATAAAATAAAAAGTTTAAAAATAAAATGTGATCCATATAGCCAAAACTATAGATTTTTAGAATCTGCATCCTTTCTTCTCTTTTCATAGCCCCTGGCCAATCTTTTTGCCTGATTTCTGAGTTATATATAGCAAGCTCTCAACTGGTCAGAGTTTTTCCAGGCACCATAATCTACAACTATTCTTCTGGGAAATGGATACTCATTTTCTCAGAATCGCATTGACTTTGTCACTCTGCAACTCTAATTGTGGCAGAGGGTCCCAATATTCTCATCTGTGCATTGAGCCAACCTTCTCCCTGCAGCCAGGCTAACACCAGCATACTCTCTTAATCCAGTGTAAGGGCGATTGTCCCATGGGTTGCACCTGAATGTGTATCAAAAGTCACTTCTAAAATGTCTAAAACTTTCTTTCATCATGGTCCAGACTCACTTAAAACATTGATTTCAACCTTGGCAGAAACTCCGAAGTCTTAGTGGCTAATAACAAGGGTTTATTTCTTACTCAAATCACATGTTCTTCATGGGTCGGCTGAGGGTCTGCTCACGTTGAATTCATTCCAGGACAAAGGAGCAGCCCCCACTTTGGTGTAACTGTTTGGAAAACAAAAAATGGCAAAATACACAGTGGCTTTGAAACATCTCCTTAGACTTTCATCGTTTTCATAGATCACTTTCACTCTCATTTAATTGGCCAAAGCCTTATGTCAGCAGGCAGGGAGATATAATCCTCTCACTGGGAGGAAAAACAAATACAGTTGACCCTTCAGCAATGTTGGGGTTAGAGGTACAGTTGCAAATCTGCATATAACTTCTGACTACCCCAAATTTAACTGCTAGTAGCCTGCTGTTGCCCGGAAACCTTACTGAGAACAAAAACAGGTGACTGACATGTATTTTGTGTGTTATATGTTTTATATACTGTATGCTTACAATGAAGTAAGCTAGAGAAAAGAAGCTACCATTAAGAAAATGATAAGGAAGAGAAAATATGTTTACTATTTGTTAAGTGCAAGTGGATCATCATAAAGGTCTTCAACTTCATCATCTTCATGTTGAGTAGGCTGAGGAGGAGGAGGAGGAGGAAGAGGAAGGATTGGTCTTGTTGTCTCAGGAGTGGCAGAGGCAGAAGAAAAAAGTGGACCCATACAGTTCAAACCCATGTTGTTCAAGGGTCGACCGTAATGGAAAACAATGCACCCTTTCACAGCCCACACTCTTGCTCATAAGTGTTCATTTCCCTCCCTTCAGCTACAAAATATACTCATCCCTTCCCCAACAGAGACACCCCAAAAGTCCCATCCAGTTACAGCAAATCCAAGATTAGAATCTCATGTGCACCAAAACTGGGTATGGCTCTTCTTGATCGAGAGACATAAGAACTAAAAAAGACAAATTACCCCCTTCCCCCAACACACATACTCAAGGTAATGGTGGTGGACCAGGATCAGGCCAACAGCCAAAAACATGCCCATCCGGGAAGCAAAAAACGGGAGAAACGTAGCAGTTGGTGGCTCAGAGCAATTTTGAAATCTGTTGGACTGACCTTGGGGGGAGGAATGTTCCTTGATTAGACCCTAGTTCTGCTTCCTAGAGATTGCTCTAGAGTTCATTGTTGTCCATGATTTCCAGCTTCACCCTTTGGAAGAGCTGTCCTTTCCACTCTTCCTATCCTAATCGGACAAGGACATTGGACAATATGCTCTCCTTGAGGCCTATCCTCAAGGGTAACCTATCCTTATAATTGCTGGTACCCATAGGATCGTTTTAAGTTTTGAACAGTTATAGTGTCTTTTAATCCAAGGCTGTTGGCTCTTGGCCAGTACAGCTCTCTCAAGAACTTAGTCATATTTTTATCTGACTCCAATCGGTTTATGCTAATAGCTACATCCACAATTACTTTTGAGACATACCTCTCTCTAAACTTAATAACAGGCTTCCGGGGAGAGTCACTTAACATATTCAGAGGTTTTAACAAGGGGCACTGATTTGTTTTAATAGGCCTGCATTATTATTTAAAGCATTTTCTTAATTTTGTCTCTTAACTAGTTAGAAATGAGAAACAGTTGCTTCTTTGAACCCTGCAAGACTGGGAATTTCTGGATCATTTTTATTCCAAATTTGCAAACCAACCAACTCTTTCCTGAGCTCATCTCTTTCTTGTAGTATCCTGTTGGATGCAACTAATTGCAACCAGAGCATGCTGTTCCCCAAACTTTTTTTTACCTAAAGCCACAGACTGGTTTGGTATATATCTGTCCTCCAAGTTAATCACAGGCAACAGTTTTAAATGTTTTGCTGTTGTGTAACATGGATTGCTACCTTTCCAGCCTCCAGCCACAGTTTTCTCATTCTCCACATCCTGACTCTGGAAACAATACACCATATTTTAGAATTTTGGTTATGGTAGCCTTTCAATTCTATGTACTAATTTCTATTTTTTAATTGATGCATAATTGATGTGCATAGTTTCAGGGTACATGTGATCATTTAATATCTATGTACTAATTTCTGTCTTTTTGACTTAGATGACAACGGTCTAGGTTATGCTGTGGTAGAAACAAGCCTAAAATCTTTATGGTTATTAACAACACAAAGTATTTATTCCTCATATGACATGTCCTTTTGGGATAGCTACAGGTGTTCTCCATTGTGTTGTCATTCTGGGACCCAGGCAAAAGGAGCAGCCCCTCTCTGGGGCATGCTATTGTCATAGTAGAGGGAAAAGACCAAATGACAGAACCACACAGTGACTCCTAAAGTTTCTAACTGAATGTGGCATATGTGACTTCTACTCATATTTCATTAGCCAAGAAAGTGACTTGACCAAACCTGACATAAATGGAGTAGGAAATGTCATTTGAAAGACCATCAGGATGACTTCAGAGTAGAAAGGAGAGCTTTGTTGGCGTTATCAGTTTGCAAACTGGGAAGAGATAGTCTCCGGCGTGGACCAAAGGTGTTCTCGCCTCAAAGAGGGAAAAGTCAGGTTTGGTTTTATATCTCATAGGGTCTGTATTACACAGTAGAGTCATACATATTCAGCAGGTTTGGGGGAAGCTATACATATTTATGAGGGGAGTCAAGCACATGCACAACGAGTAAACATATATGTAACATACATCCTGTGTTCACTTTGGGGGTAGGGTTTTAGCATTAAAATGAGGTGGAATTTGGCTCTTTACACCCAAAGTGTGAACTATAGGTGAACTATAGGACACAAAGACAGCTTGTACACAGTCTTTACAAGCTGGCTGGAACTGGCTTAAGGTCTGCACTTGCTTATTGGGGGAAAAAAGTGTTTGGGCCAGTCCTCTGTCCATTCAGAGTTGTAGTGGTCGGGATTGTAAATGAGAGTTGGGAGGGGTCTAACAATTTGCTCCCTCATAACTGCTCTTGTCAGGGAGTCTAGCAAGGGTGTGGTTTTTCTTATAGCCCTAGGAATTTAGGAAGTTGCCATGCCAGCCAGACCTGGAACCCTGGACCCTTAGGTAACTTTTGTATCTTTAACCTTAGGGTCTATCTTAGTTGATAAAATGGTATCACAGAAAGTACATCCTCTCCCTGGGAGGGGCAGGACACAATCAGGAATTCTCCGCCTTCCCTTCAGTAGCTCTTCTTGATAAACATGGCTTTGAACTTGTGTTTTATCTTGTTAGAACAAGATACATACTCAAAGCGAGATGGGAATTGCTGGTTTCTTGGTAGATTATCGAATTTTTAGAAGCATACGCATTGTACGAAGGGTGACACCATACTAAAGGACATGGGATGTGGAGGGTTAACAGCAGATGGCTGGGTGAGTAGGAAACCAAACTAGCAGGTGGCATTTTTTCCTCCAAGAGTCTAAATTGAGGGGGATATGTTCCACTCACTGTATTCCCAATAAGTCCCTGCAAGTTCACAAGTATGCTCGGAGCGGAACAGGACGGAAAACTGCTCATCTGATACCCTGAAAAGCTGAGACAGGTTTCCGCAGAGGAGCTGTCGGGCTTGCCAGTCCTGCCCAAGCCGACTTCGCATCCCCACGTGCCCACGACCATCTCACTGCTCTTTCTCTTCACAGTTTGACATGCAGAGGATAACTCTGGAAGAGCTGAAGCACATTCTCTACCACGCCTTCCGGGACCACCTTACGATGAAGGACATTGAGAACATCATCATCAACGAGGAAGAAAGCCTGAACGAGACTTCAGGGAACTGCCAGACAGAGTTTGAAGGAGGTAGGTGTCCCTGCTTCCGCCTTCTCCCCAGGCTAGGACAGGCCAATGCACTGGATTTTCCATATGAAAAATGTGTTTACGCTCTTCCGGGCAGAAAGCGGCCTTGTGCTGAAGTCAAAACTCCAGGCCTGAGGTTAAAAGATCCTTTTTGCAAAGATGCAATAGGTTCTTTTTGTTCTGTTTTTTTCCCCTAAGCTCTGCATTTTTGCAGGACCTCCATGGACCCTGTCCCTCCTCTAGTGACTCTCTGAGGTCTGTGGTTGGATGAGTGGTTTTATGGTGTTTGCCTTTCCTTGGTGAGGACTGCACGGGGTGGTGGAAAGGGCTTGTTTTGGCTGTTGGCAAACGCACATCAAGGCTATCGGCTAATTGTGTGACCTTGGGCAAGGGGTGTACCTTCTCTGTGTGTCCTCATCTGTGAACATCAGGACAATAACACCTACTGCACAGAATCCTTAGAATGGACGACCGACCTCTGTGCTCCCAAATGCCCTGGCCAGGGACAGAGTTCTTTCATGGACTCAACCAAGTGGTCGCAGAAGAAATAAGATTCTCCTGAGGCCATAAAAGAGATCCATCAAATGCCATTTTTCTTGGGCTCACCGAAGAAAACTTAAGAGTGGGGAAAGCCTACCTTATCTCCTAATCAGTAGAGAGTTCCCGGGAAGCTAAATAATTTAATCCCTCTTTCCAACTTTCAAAATCAGAGTTGCTTTCACAGCTTTGATGTACAGAAAAAATGTTTTAAATTACATTAAAACATCCTAGCAGGCTATCAGCAACATTTTTGTTCAGTGCTGACATTTCTTA
>VBSM01002153.1:32377901-32393744 GCA_008086735.1 Cheirogaleus medius | reverse complement strand
ATGCCCTTCCCCTCTACAATGCTCACCACATCCATTAGTTGTGAGTTTACCACCCCCAACCCCCTAATCCCTGGTGAGCATCACAGTGTTGATCAGTTGGTGCCAATTTGATGGCAAGTACATGTGGGGCCTATTCTTCCCTTCTTGTGATACCTCACTTCGGAGGATGGGCTCAAGCTCTATCCAGGAAAATATAAGAGATGCAAAAATTGATTATCTTATTTAAGAAAAGGAACATCATTTTGTAATTAGCATGTTGCTTTCTTGCATGACCTCTGTGACCTTGAGTACATATTCCCTTTTGCATATTTTCATGTCAGAGAAATTTTTTAAAAATACTATGTCTGTGCTGATTGGCCCCAAAATACAAGCTCATTGGCTGTGTTTAGATTTAAGAAATTTCCAATCTTGGGTATGATGGAAGTCACAGGTGCCTATATTTAATGCCCACGGCCCTCTCCACGTTCAGGAAAGGGCCTTCCGGATTGTATTTTGGGCAGAGGTGTCTAGGAAGAGATGAATACACAGCCCCTGAGTCCCCTGGCCTCGTGTCTTGGGACTGAAGGAGTCCATCCCAGACCCTGGGCTGACCTTGGCCGCCTCACTTCCATCTTGCTCCCATGCCCACTGCCCACAGACAGAGACCTGTTGCCATTTGGAACCTCTCCCTTCTACTATCAAGGCCTGATTGCACAGTTGCATCACTTCTGTCTCCTAAATCTCCTCCTCCTCTGAGCCTTGAGCCCTTTGGGGCCTCCACATCTCCCCCAAAGTGTCACCTCTTCCCTGTCCTCTTGCCCACAGCCCACACTGCATGCCTTGTGCAGCCACCTCCGCCTGGCCTCACCAACATCTCAGAATCCCCCTCCCTCCCTGTCCACTTCCTCCATCCAAGTCTTGGTGAACCTAGCATCTAACTGTGAAGGGACAAGGTGGTTTCCTTTATTTCTTCAAATTGGAACTCTTCAAATCGAAGCTTCCTCGTGACCCCAAACTGACCAATGAGAGGGAAGAGAGTGAGTGGGGCCTTTCCCCTGGCCCCAGAGCCCCACACAGGCCTCCACTCTTGCTAATTCCCCCACCTGCCCCCGGAAGCTCTTCCCTCCTGCCCTCATCAGAGAAGGCAGGTGACCACGCCAGGCAGCTCCCCACAAGCTGGGTTCTTCAGCCTTAGCTGAGTGACCGTGGGGTTGCAATCCTGCCCCATTTGGTCCGAGAGGAAGCATGCATCACAAAGAAGGAAACGCAAGCTGCAGGAGAAGGTCCTCGCCATCGGGAGGTGGAGGGCACACCTGCCTCTGAGCCAGGGAGGAGCTGGGCAGAGAAGCAGACGTCTCGTGGCAGAGTTGGAAGTTAAAGACGCCCACATCAATGACTGGGAGCTCGGCAAAGTTGGGAGTCAGGACTGAGATTCTGGAGCCTGGAAAAGGCTTGGAAATGCTGCCGTGGGCGGCACATGTGACATGGAGTCAATTAGAAATTAATGAGAGGACTCGCGGATGCCGTCAGCAGCATTTTACAGCAATGATTCTATTTTTCATTTTTCTACATCTTGGGTCTGATAGTTTTTCTTCTAAGGAGTGTTCAGATTCTCTTCATTAAGTCAGGTAATATCGATTATTCCTTCTACATGAACAGAAGAATAAAAAATAAAGGAAAAAAAATAGGCCAGGATCCCAAAGGTTGTGGCACTCTTGATGGGAAAAGTTTTTGACTGGGATCCTCCTTTTAGTTTTTATTTAGGTTTGATTTTGTTATCTTTACTTGCTTGATTTTTAGGTCAACACAAACAACACACACACACACAAACACACACACACACACATACACCGAGCCCCTCCAACACACCAGTCTGCCAGGATCGTCATGAGAGCCAGAACCCTGAAGTCGTAGATAAGCAGCAACTTTTCCATTTTCTCCCAAGACAAAGACAAGAGGAAATAGGAAGAAACTCCAAGCTAGACTGAAAACAAGCTTTCCTGACTTCTTCAGGAAACCCTGAATCAGGGTCTCACATTGCGCATAGAACCTATTTTCCAAGAGCCCTAAAAGAAGTGCCCTACAGAAGCCCTTAGAGGAAGGGAAGAGACTGGAAGAACATAACTCAGGGGTTCCACAGTCGACCCTTCCTTCTTTCACACCTGCCTTCCAGATGAGACATTACCCAGATTGAGTCTGGTGCGGACCCCGTGCCACCGACTGTGCCGGGTGCACATGGGGTCACTTCCCCCCACTGAATTCAGGACCCACTGGCATTACTTACTAGTTAGAAGCCTAGACATCCCAGTCCAATGAGAATATTTGGTTAAAAGTAGGGCTTTCACGCACTCCCAGCCCCTCACATATTTCTGAATCCCTTTATTAAAATAAATTATGCTCAGTGTACTTCTGTGTTAGTTGACAATCTTTGTGTCCTAATTATTTGGAAAAATGACCATTTATTCATCATAAAATGTCAGACACTAGAGTATGTGTCTACCCAGAGTGCCCATCACCATCCATGCTAAATAAGAGAATTTTAAGATGTTTTGCCTCAGTTCCACCACTTTTAATCACCAGACGTTTTGTTTTTGAAGAGCATCATCTCAGTGACACTGAGAGACACATTTGTGTTATTTGGTTCCAGTTGCCGGCGTATATGGCATGTCGTGGTCTTGTGGTTGCATCATCTATCTGCCAGTCAGCGGGTCCTTATTAAGTGTTCTTATGACAAATTACACTATATATTAGCTTTGATAGTGCATCCCTCCCATATGTTTACTGCTTACCCCATACTGATACAGCCTAGGCAGGAAGGGGTGGAGGAAGAGTGTCCGGAGTGCCTGCCAAGTGCTGGTCGTTTGTCAACACGTGGGAATGACCCTTCAGGGTGGCTCTGAGACATAAGTTCTGTGGCCCCCGTGGTCCTGATGATGAAACTGAGGCTCGGCAAAGTGAAATAATTTGTCCAAAGTCAAATGGTAATTAAGGATTTTGAAGGTGGGTCTACCTGCCAAAGCCTCTTCATTTGTCACCCTGGTCATGGCTTAGGCATATCAGAGCCTTCACACAGAACGGCCCCTCGTCATCCGTACTCATTTTCCATGTCGTTGCCACTGGAATCATACTATATTTGGAAGTTGAGTAGAAGCGCAGCAAGATCCATGTGTGAGCCCTCTCAAGACACATCCCCCAAGTGTTGTCCCTAAATGGAATACCAGCTGTCAGATTTTTCTAGACATTCTGACAACACGCACGGGAGAGGGAAGGAAAGCAAAATCATCAACTGAGGAATAAATAGTTTCTGTGAAAGACACGGCAGAGATGCTCTGAATCACTGAGCGCTTCCTCGTGATGGACAAGAGAAACAAATGTCAGGGGAGGCGACCGGCGCAGGCCAGGTAGCCCCGGAAAGCTCACTGGGGCCAGATGTATGAGTTCAGTTCCCAGCTCTGTGCCAACTGGCTGTGTGGCCCTGGGCGTGTTTCTTAGCCTCTCTGAGCCTAATTTTTCTCATCTATCCAATTCATAGGCTGAACAATGATGGTCGTATTGAGATACAAAAACTTCTGGGCTCAGTGGAAGGTCAGAAAGACTTTTGCTTTTGTGATCAAATCCAAGGTCCCCAGCTCAGTCGTCCCCGCTGAAGTCACAGCGTTCCTGTCAGGCCGTCAAATGCACACCTGGATATGGAGACCTGCCCCATCACCTGGTCATGCACAATGAGTATCTCGTGTCCATCCAAATGAAAAGGGCACAATATGTCACCCACGCCATCTGGTCCCAGCTCACCTGTGCTGTGACCTTCCCAAAATAAAACCTTTCTCCTTGGGTGGATGCAGGAAGTTAAGGTGGAGCTGAGGTCAGTAGCCAGTGCTGAGACAGGTAAGAGTTTTCAAAGAGATTTGGGACTTCAGACGAAAAAATAATTTTTCTTCTGTTCAGAGATCCTTCACAACAAATGTGTAGGAAAGTTTTCTAAGGAGTGATGAGCTTCTGAGACCCGAGATAGAGACATGGAGAGCTGTCTTTAATCAGTACAGAAAGACAGAGCTGGGTAAGCACTCCAGCTCTGCACTCAGGACCCACCTGGCTTAAAGCCCTGCTTACCACGTGCTCCCTTGAGTAAGGCACTTAAATAAATATTGACAGCCTTGTTTACTTCATCCATGCAATGGGAACCATGATATGACCTACCTCATTTGGTTGTCATGAGGATCAAATGAGGTCATACATGACAATATTTAGTGCAAAGCGTAACACATTCAGAAGCATAGAAAACACACACAAAAAAAACTAGCCAGTCCCCAGCCCCAGTTAACTTCTTGTTATTTTTTTTACCTAGAGACATTGCCGAGGACATACTGCTGCTGGAATGTCACATCTGCATGGGGCAGGGACCAGATGTATGGGGTTGGAGAATTCCTCTTGACACGTTCATTCCTAAAGTCAAGTCACTGACAACATTGGAGCTATTAAGGATATTTGTCAAGAATCTGGGTTGCAAGGAAGAGGTAGCCAATACAGACTCCCTTAAGCTAGAAACCACTGGCTTAGATGATAGGGGAGTCAAGTGGATGAACTTCGGGTGACCCAGACTTAAAAGAGCTCAAGCAACATCTCTCTCCTGCCCTCTCTTCCTTCCCTGCTCTCTCCCTCTCCCTCTCTCTGTCCTTCTTTTCCTCCCTGTTGGCTTTGATCTTGGGCAGCCTCCCTCTTTATAAGGTGCCAAGATTCTCATTCTTAGGATTTGTCTCTGTCCCAAGAAGGAGCTCTGATCAAACCTGCTTGGCTCCTGGGCCAAGTCGCACTTTTGGGTACGACAATTCACCAGTCTGGTTTGTGATGGCAGAAAAGGTGAAGTCATGGACTAGACTGGACTCCACTGGATAGAGTAGGGCAGATCCCAAAAACAAAAGACAAATTTTGTTATCAGTACAAGGGGAAGAGCAGCTGCTGGAAAAACCAGAACAATGCCTGGCACTGCACGAGGGTCCATGGTAAGACCCTCAAGCAAGACACAGCTGTCTGGCATCCAGCACACCTGAGATAAGGGGTGTGAGATTACGTGGTGGAGAATGGGCAGCGTCCAGGCCCACAAGTCACACTGACCCCTCGTGCACTCGACAGACACATCATAGAACACACCAAGCTCACTCTTGTTCCCATAGAAGCCACATCCTCCATCTCTACCGTCACGTCTTATTTGGGCACCTGGGCATTTCTGATATCATTGATACCCAGAAAATTCTCTTAATTAGTTCCATTTTAGGCTATGTCAATAGCCAATTCCATAGAGTCATAAAATGTTAGATGTGGAAGGATCACAAAGCAATAACAGCACCCGGAGCTGGGAGCTCTGGCTTAGCGGGAGAATCACCTGTGCTAGGATGGGTACTGTTCTGTTTTTTAACATTCCTGAGCCCCTAAATCCCTGCCAGAAATATCACTTCTGTAGGTCTGCCATGGAGCAGCGAATCAGAATGGTTATGATTCTGATTTCTGTCATTGGGAGCCAGTGCCTGGGAAGACATGCAACCCAGTTTCCAAACATTGAGACAGAAGCCAGGGGGATGATGAACCTATTATTTCCAGGGTCGCCCAGCTGGTCCAGTGGCGAAGTCTGTGCAGACTACTGTCTCCAGGAGAAAATCCAAGAGCCACTGTCTGTCATGTGCCGAATGGAGCAGTGTGAATCACTGTTAAAATAAGAAGGGGAAAGAACCAGTCTGTCGCTAGAGCTTGCAACCCAGGTCCCACTAACGAATCTGTCATGCACTGTTAACCAGCTTTCAGGGAAACAGGAAACCCCACTTCTGCGTCCTCTGCGGCAGCCTCCCCAACCCACGTTTCATCTCCAAATACTTTCTGGGATCCAACTATGTTGAGTTCTGTGCTAGAAAGAACACACAAGTCCTATGGGCAGACAAACATACAAAAAATCGCCAACTGCAGGACATGTCCAATAAGATCCAACAAAGAGTCAATTCCTCAAAAAGTTAAGCATAAAGTTACCATATGACCCCACAATTCAACTGTTAGGTTTGCACCCAAGAGAATTAAAAACATTATGTTCACCCGTAAACTTGCATATTAATGTTCATAACACCATTATTTATAATAGCCAAAAAGTGGAAACAACCCAATGTCCATCAACTGATGCAAGGATAAACAAAGCGATATTTCCGTACAATGTAATATTATTCCATCATAAAAGAAGAATGAAGTACTGATACACGCTACATATAACACACAGGGATCTTGAAAAATTATGCTACGTGAAAGAAGCCAGACTCAAAAGGCCACAAATGAAAGGTCTAGAATAGGCAAATCCATAGAGACCAAAAGTAGATTAGGGTTTGCCTGGGTGGGGCTGGGGACAGAGGGGAGTGAGGAGTGACTGCTAATGTGTATGGGGTTTCTTTTTAGGGTGATGGAAATGTTCTGGAATTAGGTGGTGGCGATGGTTACACAACCTTGTGAATGTGCTGACCACCACTGAATTAGATGCTCTACAAGGGTGAATGTTATGGTGTATGAGCTATATCTCAATTAAAAATAAATCAATATTAAAAGTTAGACTATTACAAAGAATAAATAAAAGGAGGAGGCAAGCCCTTAGGGAGCAGCACCTTCAGAAGAAACCTTGTGGGTTTGAGTTGGGTCCCCCAAAAAGAGAGGGAACAGCAAGGGGGCCTGCTTGGCTGGAACAGAGGTGGCCAAGGGAGGGGAGGCAGATGAGCTAGAAGCAGAGGAGGGAAAGTGAATAAGAGTGAGCTTGGTCCCACTGCTGAGTGTAGTGAGCTGAACAGGCTTCTCCCAGCAACCCACAATGGAGGCCTTTGCAGGAAGGCTGCGGGGAGCGGGAATGCATGCAAGTGCTACTTTAGAGGGGTGAGTCTGGCTGCAGTTCAGAATGAATGAATGCGGGAAGGGACCAAACAAAGTTTTGGGAGCATCTGAGATATGCTCAGCCCTGTGGTGCAGGCTGCAGAGAACTTGAGGAAAGAGCAGCAGACATTTCCTCCTGCCCTCGGGGGATGCGAGAATGAAGTCTTGTATTTCTAGAGCAATTTATAGCTTTCACTTCGATGAGCTCATTGATCTTCTGGAAATAATTCTTGAGCAAAGCAGTTCCTTTTGCAGAGAGAGAAACTGAGGCTCAGAGAAGTTCAGTTGCTAGCTCAGGGCTCCTAAGTGGTGATTAGGAGAAGAAGTCAGATCTTGGACTCGCAGTATATCCCAGGCTGACCTATAGTGTTCTTGGGGAAACAAAGAATAAACACCAAAAATAAATAAATATGTGAAAATACAGTAGAATGCAAATACATGACAGCCAAAGATAGGTCTGAAATTATTATGAGGAAACACATGCCTTAGTGCTAGGTTATACTTCTGTCAACCACACCAAGGGTCTGAAGTGCATTTTCTTTGGATCTTTCTGTTGCTAAGCAGATCAAGAAGAGTTTAGGGACCCGGCACGGTGGCTCACACCTATAATCCCGGCACTTTGGGAGGCCAAGGCAGGAGGATCACTTGAGGTCAGGAGTTTGAGACCCGCCTGGGCAACAGAGTGAGACTCTATCAAAAAAAAAAAAAAAAGGAAGAAGAGTTTGGGCACAAGTTTTGAGTCTGGTTATTACAGTATGCTCTGGACTCAAATCCCACCTTTGACTCCACTTCTCAGAGCTTCCGGGTCCTCACCTATCAAATGACGATGACACACCCAGCACATGTGAAATCTGCCACTGTGCAATTTCTGCACACAAAACCAAAACACGTAATACAGCACCCAGCCCACTGAGGTGGTTGTTCAACAAGGAAACAGGAGTTTTTACAAAGTTTACACAAGGGAGTTAGCATTTGTTAGGCACAAGCAATTTTCCAGTACCTTCCTAGCCCTTAACCCTCACAATGAAGTAGATCTTACTACCCCCAATTTATAGATGAGGAAACTGAGGCCAACGGAAATTAACTTGCTCAAGTTCACACAGCTAATGTGAGGGATAATCATGATTCAGGTTTTGGTCTGGCTCCAAACTCATTACTTTTTACTTAGCCACACAATTTATGGGGATGTCAGAATTCCATGTAAAACTATTGTCATCAAGGCGCAGGTTCTGAATTACAGGCTCAAATGAAAGCCTGCTTCTGAGCCACCGTGACCAGCTAATGAGCTGGAAGCTCCTCTCTGCTTACAGGACATGGGTCTAGATTCCCCAGGGCTTCCTCCTTCCTTATCTCTCCCCTCCCACTGCTTTGAGGGATTTTTAGATCAAAGTTGCAGCTGCTTTCCTGGGGGATAATCCTGTTGCCTGCAACCTTGTTTTCTAAGTGACCTTCACAAAGAAGGGTTCCAGCAAAAACTTTCTCCCTCAGTCCAATCACACAGTTTTCCCGAAGCTTCCCGTCGGCCCTCGGGGCAGAATGGCACGGGATGGCTTTCAGAGGCATTTCTGTGCGGAGAGCTTCCCAGAATAAATGAGCCCGAAAGTGTTAGGATTTGCCACTTCCACATCCTCGTCTTATTTTCTGCTCTGGTCCTTGCCTTCTTAAACGCCACCTCCCTTTTCCTTCCTGAGACTTGGCATCTTTTGACATTTGCCTCCTCCTGGGAGGAAGCCCATCTCTGCACTCAGGGTATTTTCTTCCTCCAGGTAAGAACTTAGAGGATTCTAAGACCTGCACCCAATCAGCAAGTAGAGAACTAGGCCACAGATACTTTAAATCACCCAAGGGAAGCAGAAGTCCAGAGGATGTGGAAGGATTAAAGATAACAAGACAAGACCTGAGAGATGATGGCAGAAATAATCAACAAGCACTGTGTTGGGGGGCGGGAGGGCCCTGCCTCTCTGTGAAGTGTGGCTTCCTGGAGAAACCTTCCTGCTCCCTGCCATTTTTAGAGATCTCGTGACAAGCCCTGGGGCCTCTTCTCCCAAGGAAAGCTCTGTTTGCCTTTAGAAACATGGCCAGCTTCCTACTTCTTCCCTGTTATGTCCAGGGGTTTGGAAGAGCCACTAAATGTCAAGGGCAAGAGGTACTTGAAATTCAATGTTTTTTGTGGTCTTTAGAGGCACATGGACACCACCTTGACCTTCTTCATTTGCCAGTCTTCTTCAACAGCTAAATCTAAAGAATCATCTTCTCCAATACCCAAGACCCAATGTCCCCAACCCACACACAAATACACATACCTTTCCTGTCCCCAGCAGCTCCACGCAGGCCTACTGAATCAAAAACTCTAGATGTGGGGCCCAGCTATTGCCTAATCACCTAGAGAGTTTGTTAAAACACACGTTCCTGGCCTCTGCCCCAGAGATCCGATGCAGCCACTCTGCAATGGGGCCGAGAACCCATTTGTATCAAACTCCCAGATGGTGCTGCTGCTGCTGCTCTAGTGAGTAGTGCTGGGGTGGGTGGCTTCCTGCCCACCTCTAGGGCACAAATATCTTCTGTATGCTAAGTGGTGAACCAGGCACCCAGGAAAGGCCTCTGTAGGACAGAGCAGCAGGGAGGAGGTGTAGAGGGAAGGAAGAAGGGAAAGGAATTCTGATGCCGCTGGAGTAGAGCTCAGGTTCCCTTCTGAGAAGCAATGCCTGGGAAGGGACCTGCTCTATCCCAGCGAGCTTCATCAACGCTGTTCTTTCTTGTTATTTCCGTTTTCCTGTTTCTGGCCCATATTATTAATGGTAACTCACTATTTAATGCCTTATTATTGAGCTCTATGCATGGTTTCTCATGGGCCTTGTAGGAATGAGGGTGTGAGACGTGGCACAACAGAAAGATTAAGAGAATGAAACCCCCAAACCCACAGTCAGATGCCTGGGGCCACAGGGAGGATCTGGGGGCAGGACCTCTTGCCCCAGAATATTTGAGAGGGTTTTGTGCCTCCCTGTCCTCACGTTGAGTGTGTGGTCCCCACTTCTCAAACTTTAGCAGGACCCAAGATTACATGGGGGGCTTGTTAAACACAGATCTCAGGCCCCACCTCTAGGGCCTGTGATTCAGGGGTGGGGCCTGGCCAAGAATCTGCATTTTTAATAAGCTCCAGATGATTGGGGGTACTGCTTGCCCAGGGACCCCACTCCAGAGCCACCATGTGAATATCTGAAGTAGAGTCTTTTTGACTAGTGGCCACTCAAGAACAAGCCCAGGAAAGGTAAGTTGTGCCCAGGCCCACACAAAGGTGCAGGGCAGCATCCGAACTTGCACTGTCTGTATTAGCGGCAGAAGTGGACACAGCAATGACAGGATGGTACCTTTTATGAAACTCACTCTGGAATGTTCCATAATTCCTGGCTCCAAAAGTCACTCTAGCTCTATTATATCAGGAAGTTTATGCCTTACTGTGAACATCACATCAGGCATGGTTTTTTTTATATTAATATAATTTTCCCCATGTCATGCCTTTTACCAGAAGGCGTGATGTGCAGTCTCCGAGACAGCCATCCTGCAAGCGCCTGTAGACTTGGTTTGACCAAGTTTCATCCACAGGACTCGCTTGAGTTGGGGAAGAGGTGCCACTGTGACTCACTGTGTCCTTTCTCTCTTCTCTCTTCTCCCTCCCCCTCTCCCACGTCACCCCCCTGTGTCCCCACCCTGTGCTCTCCCACCCCAGTGCACTCCCAGAAACAGAACAGGCAGACCTGCGTGCGGAAGAGTCTCATCTGCGCCTTCGCCATGGCCTTCATCATAAGCGTCATGCTGATCGCGGCCAATCAGATCCTCCGGAGCGGGATGGAGTAGCGGCCGCCGGCCACCCACGCTGCCCCCCATGCACGTGCGCGCCCGGGGCGGACTCCTCCTGCACGCAGCGGACACAGACCTACGGGTGGATGCGGACGCGGGGACAGTTCAGGCAAGAACCCAAGCTTGAGTGCAGCTGGGGTTGCAAATCAACTTCATCTCCTTGGCAGGGACACAAAAGGGCTGTCTTCAATGCTTTAATGGTTTCGTTTCCTAATGCAATAAATAGCCAGGAGTTCCGAATTTTTGCTTCAACCACCAGTAGTAACTCTAAAAAAAATCTTCATCTTCATCTCGGAATTCCAATGGCCATCCAAGTGTCATGGTGAGAGAGCGAGAGAGAGGCGTGAACATGCAGTCACCTCCACATCCCATTCTTTCAACCCAGGGGACGACAGGAGACCCCCAACTGAGGCCAACCCTCAGTCCCAAGAGGCTGACTTCCGGGTTGCCCCAGAAGAGGGGGGCTTTCCATCTCGCCCTGGCTTCCTTCCTCCACCCATTGGAGACCCCCCCAAGGCATGAGGGGAAAGCCATTAAGTGGGGTGCAGCCCCTGGCAGTTTGCAGCTGCACCCCCATTGCTTCCGTTCTTACTGCCTTTTCTGCAGGACTCCCGTTGGTAGAGCTGGGGAGCTCTCAGTTTCCGTGGCACTCGGCTTTCTGTTCCTAGAGCCCGTCCCGCACCAGCATTTTGGAATCTGCAGAGAGCCTTCCTCCCAGCTTTGCTGCCTGTGCTGCCATTAGAGAAAAAGAAGCGTAAACCGTGGGCATCTCTATAACATAGACACATAGACAGACATATATAGTTGGCTTCTTCATATGTGATGTCATTCTTCCCTAATCACTTACACGTGATATAAGCTTGTCTTCCCTCCCACACTCATCCCTGCTTCTCTGGGGCAGAGGTGAAGCAGGTTGGGCAAGAGGGAGATTGAGACTGGTGGTGAGGTGTTGGCAGCCCACACCCAGCCATCTGGAGTCCCGGAGAGCCACCACCTCTCCGTGCAGGACAACCTCTGTAAGTTAAGGTCCTCGTGCATCTTACCTTTCCTTCGTCTTGGAATTTGCTTTGTTAGTTAGTCTTCCCCAGCTAAAAGGAGAAATCCAATCCAAAGCGGAAAGATGGAAAGCTCAAAGGACTGTATTTCATATAATATCCTCTGGCATTCAGATTCTGCAACTGACTCATTTTCACAAGAAAGAGGAGGGGAAAAGATGTCAATGAGCTTAGGCAACAGCACTGGTAACTTACTCCTGCCTGCCGAAGACTTCCGCTGGGGAAGGGAACTGAACACCATTTCAAGTCTGTGATTTCCTGATTTTTTCTAGATGCCGTATCAGCCACCACTATTAAGTCAAGCTTGCATAGTCAGATTAGCCAATAATCTCTAGATGTAATATTTCCCTTTGTACTCTTTTCCAAGCTCAGATCTTTATTTCTGTAATGGAATGTCTTGCTCCTGTTTCTTTTGATTACGTCCTGAAGCTACATGTTTTTTCCCTTCTGCTTTCTCCCCTTTCTTCCAGAATAGAGGCACCAGAATCTTTCCTGTCTCAGTATAGGGGGTCGGTTTTCTGGTGCAGTGTGTGTTCTGATCTCCCAAAGCCCGTCTTCCCTCTCAGCTTTCCCCCTACTGCCTTCTCAGACTTGGAGCATCGAAGGTCTCCGATTAGGGTCTTCTAATCCACCTTTGCAGGTGTCTCCAGCCACAGCCTGGGGGCAGCTGTAGAAACTTTCCCTCCATGGGAGAGTGTGAATATTTCCGATGAGCACAGGTAAAACTAGGGTTTGAGCCATAGTGTGGAGGAGGAAGCAGATATAAGCTCCCAAGAGCCCAGGGGACTGAGCGCCCCTCTGCACAACTTCCTGGAGTCTGGCCCATCCCCCCTTACCTGCCTGGCTACCAGCCACAGTGCACACGGCATGCCTGCCCCTTCTGTCACTCCCCTTGGCTGACTCACCATGGGCCCATTAGAATCAGAATTCTAAACTAGAGCAGGCGCATGTAGAATACTAATATATCAGATGACTTCATCCTCAGTTTCGGCCCAAGGCAGTTTGCCCCCTCCCGGCTGGACATGCATGGGAGGCATAGCAGGGCCATGCTTCCCTATGTTTCACTGAACCCTATGCCACTAAACCATGCCCTCCTGGGGATGAGGGTGCAGGACCCTAAGTGGACTGGGTAGAAATCCTAGGGATGATTCTTGAAGGAGCCCTGCCCGATGAGCGGGGATTGCAATACTGCAGCCAAGGCTGGCCTTCAGGGCAGAAAATGGACTTCTTCAAAACCTGCTTTTTTGCAAGTTTTTCTGCCTCCCGCTGGAGAACAGAGACCCTGAAGGATGTGGGGGTTAGATTTCATTGGCAAAGAGATTAGCCACTGTGCAGGGGTGGGGATGAAAGGAATTATAGAGAGACACCAACAGCTTATGTTATACAAAGGTCAGCGGTCCTTCCCCAAAGATGACCCTTTTCCCCTCTCACAGTGACCTGGAAGCAGCCCATCCTGCCCAGGAGAAAATCTAGGATAATGCATTCCTCTGGGTGTTGCTAGGGAGAGAGGGCAAGAAGGAAGCCACAGCATTCTCTTTGACAGCCTAGGAGTTAAGCTCCCACCATGGTGACCTCCCACGTGGTATCCAGAGGCTGAAGGACTCAATATGTGGAGACAGCACTGAGCTAGTGACATCCATTAGATTTTGGGAGTTCAAAGTTTGTCCTTGATACTGGCTGCTTTGCTTGGACAGTCTGTCTTGGGTATATGGAAGGTTCCTTTGTCAGCCATCCCACTTTCCAGCCCTGCTCACACAAATCCTATGCCAGGGCCCCATGCCAGCTAGTGACCCCATCACAGTGGCTGTGATACTCATGACTGAAAGTTCCAGAAGGTCCAGGTCTCCCATGCCCAAGGAGTGCCATGTGACTCCAGCTGGAGGTGACCTTTGCAGGAACAGAGAGGAAGGAGCCCAACCCTCACTCTGTCTTCCCAGGTGATGATAGACTTAGGAGCCATCGACCTGGGCTGCCAGCCATGGGGTGGCTGAGTGATTGGCAAACCCAGCGTGGCTCATTCTTGTTATAAGAGCAGGTGGCCCCTGACAACACAAGCGATGATCAGGGAGGCAGAGGCATTTTGCCTGGGAGAGAAAGGGAAGTGGACCCTGGCTCCCTTGACCCTCAAAGAAGCTGTCTCCCCCATTCCAGATGCAGACAGAGCCCCTGAACAGGACCCAGCATCAGAACTATTAGCAGTGACTTCCAGAATGTGCGTGGGTCCCACGTGACCAATCTGTTAAAAAGAAAAAAAAAAGATATTACCATGGCAACCCATGCATTCCACCCTGAGTTTGCCAAGGCACACAAAAATAGGGAACATTTTCTTAAAGAACACTCCAGTTCTGCCTGATTTCAACCCGACTCCCTGCATTCACATCCTTCTGGGAGGAGAAATTACCCCCAAAGAATCTGGGTGGTTTCTCTGCGTTTTTCTCTTCTGTTTGAACTTGTCCTTCTATTTACTCAGTAGAATAGGAGCAACCTGTAAGCCCAGTGGTATCCTCCCCACCCCACCCCTAGCCCTACCTCCTAAGGCCCAGAGCAAGGACCCCTTAATCTAGGCAAATAGGCAGAAATGTCATCTGGAAGGCAAACAATATTTTAAGCCTTCACTCTTTAAAAGCATCTGTTTGCGTGTTAAGAAGCTCCCTCACAAGCCAGAAATGTGAACTTCAGGGAACTGGGGTTTCCACGTGGTCTCAGGCAAGCCCAGTGGTTTCAGAAGTGTCCAGGTGTTTTATTTGTAGAGAACAGGTGTGTAAAGAAAAAAAAAATCTTCTTTCTTGATGCCTGCTCCTGTCTCAGATGTCACATGACAAATGGTCTACTATCTTGTGCTTCTCCAAAAGAACCTATGAAAGATGGGCATCGCATTTTGACAATAAAGCCCCTCCCAGCCTCCCATCCACAGAATCATAAGGTGATATATCTAAGAACTTGGAGAGAAAAATTTATCTTTTATTTCAAATGCCTCCTACTGGGCTTAAGTCCAGACTCAGGTCATAAATCAAAGAGAGATTTGCACGTTGCTCTTAACCTGTAGCTAGCAGCCTCCCTGGGACCCTAGGAGGGCATGGCCGGAAAATGAAGGATGTGACCACCAAGGACAGCTCCCCGGGTTGGGCTGGCCTGGCCTCTTCAGGCTGCATGCCCTGGAACCCTGTTTCAGCTGAGCCCTTGTTCTCCCTCAAGGAAGCTGCTGAGCTCTGCCCTTCCCAATTGGAGGTCTTCAACCATACTGGATCATTACTGCACTATTTCTCCAAAGGCTCACGGTATCATGATTTTCATTCTGTGCCACCAAGATACAGGGAGGGTCTAGAAGCCGCCTGCAAGGAGGGACTGTGATGATGCAGATGAACTGAGATTAAGCTTCTAGACTTCGGCACATGCTGGTTGTATGACCAGGAGTTCTGCAGAGCTGCGATCCCGGGAGAACATCTGTCTGAAACGACCTCAGATGAGAACATTCTTGTTGGCCTTTTCAGAGATCCCCATGGGGCTAAGAGTCTGTTACCTGAAGGCCTTGCCGCAGCCATCTTCCCTCACCACCTGATTACTCAAGTCCCCCAGAAGGGAAAATTCTATCTGAAACAGAACAGAAGCATTATTCAGTGGCTAGGGTTTTCAATTTGAATTATTTAAAGCAATGGCAAAGTAAAGGAGGATTTGGGCTGCTGCTTACAGACCTGGTCTCCGTGACAATTTAAGTGTCAGAACTGTTCAGCTCACTTCATACTTGCTTTGACTGAGTCACTCAGGGGACTGTCCTCAGTTTTGTGGCCTTGCAGTAGACAGTTGGTTTGGAGGAATGAGGTCAAGTGCACCAACCAGCCAAGCATTTCTCTTAGTGTCCTATGCTCTTTGCTAATGCACATGGTCATTTTGACAGCTATGGTTTCTACTTAATACTGGCTTGGGACCCTCTTTATACGGTCTCAAGGGACATGATAATAATGCTCAAGAAGTCTTCGAGGCAAAATTAATTTGATTCATTTGGCTTGAAATCAGAATCAGGTTTTTCCAGTCCCACAAAGACAGTCCTTTGAAACTGCAC
>VBSM01002153.1:32338152-32377801 GCA_008086735.1 Cheirogaleus medius | reverse complement strand
TCTTTTTTTAAAAAAAAAAAAAAATACAAGTCCCAAGAGACAGTTGTGATTAAAGTATCTCTTTTGGTGTCCGTTGTCTGTAAGTGAAACAACGCCATTGGTCTATGTCAAATGTGTCACGCCTTGCAGGCAAAAGGTTTTGTTTATTCCCTAAGGACTTGCTGATTCAAGGGAGCCTCAAAGATGGGCGTTGAGTCCTTGTCTCAGCCAGTGTGAAAATAAAGGGATTCGGTCACCTCGCCACGGGTCACGTGACTTCGAATTCCTGAGTAAAGCAGATGAAACAAAAAGGCACATTCCAGGTAAAGACGTTTGTTTCTCCATCTGAGAAAGCCCATCCAAAAGCTACTGAATAAAGAGCACAATTTCCAGTCATTTCTTTCTTTCCTTTTTTCCTCTGGCCACTGCTACAGCAGTTCCAGAATATGTTGACAGTGGTTTGTAATTATTTGTATCACGAAGAAGGAAGAGAGTCATGATCTCTGGTGATTGTCAGGAATTAGATGAATAGTTCCGGGGACCAGCCACCTGCAGTCACCCTCAGTTGGCGGATGAGTGATGCTGAGCACAGGTGCACGCTTTAGGTGTGACCCAAGCATGCAGAAGGCAGCAGGAGAGCAGTTGCAGGACCACAAAAATCTCCAGCCCTCCTGCCCCATGCCAACATAAAATCCTAGGTTCTTGGGTTTTTTCTTCTTTTCCTAAAGTAGACTGATGTCTCAGTGATTATTTTTATAGCAAGCCCTGTTGTTCTTCCTTGGAAAGACCTAGGTTGGCCAAGAAAGGACCCTGTTGGCTCCTGTGGGAGACTGGCACTAGCCAGCATCTCTCAGCTTTCTCCAAGGAAAATTAAAGAATATTCTTTCTTTCTTACCTGAAAATCAGCTTTCAGGGATCTTTGAATGGCTTTTTAGTGGGGTTTGGTTTTGTTCGCCAGTTCTGAATCCAGGAAGAAACTATTTCTCCAAGGATTAACCAAAGGCAATGTTCTTGGAAGGAAGTCAGACTCAGAAAGTCTGGCTGGGCAGTGGGTTGACAAACTGTCACCTGGTAAGAGGGTGTGGGAGTGTCACTTTGATCCTAGAGGTCATTAGACTTCAGATGTGCGTGCATTGTTTCCCAAAGCACAGCAGGAAATGACTGGAATCCTTGCCCCCAACATGCTGGGTGTAAACAGAAGCACAGCTGAGGATTATTATGGCCAGGAGAGGGGAGTTGGGCAGCTCTCACACCCAGAATGGGCCACTAATACTGAAATCATGGATCACAACCTTCCTGATCACCTCATTGACATTCCTTTTTTTCCCCATTCAGTATTAGTTGATGATTTCTGCTATTACGTGATGCGAGAGAGTCAGCAGACTAGTCAAAAGATAAAAATCTTTATATAAAATGTAAATATTAATATAAATTAACTTGGCATGCAACTTACTGATCAAATGAAGTATATATTATTAATATGTTATCTCAGTGTATAAAGGAAAACTGACTGCCATATTAACCAGATGTTTTCTTTAACCAAACTTGTCTGTAAATATATAATCTGTATAAAAAAGAGTCTAATTTACCATTATTTATGCAATAGAAAAAAAATAAAAGTTCTCTTTTTTTTTTTTTGCTTTTGACGAGAGATTCAGTTCATTATCTGTGATTTGATTTGCAAATGGGTCATGAGATTCATTCCCGTGACCCCGAAGGGCAGCAGGTCTGTTCAGATGACAGGCCAGCATCACCAGGGCGCAGCAGGTGCGAAATCCACCAGGGGACGTGGCTGTGTGGTGGGACTTTGAAGAGAAATGATTGGCGTTGAGGGGAAATAAGCGGCCTGTGGAACATATGGTGAGAAAGATGAAACATCTTCTGGCTGAGGAGCAGACATTATAATTTAAAAAACTTTGCAGACACCCAAGCTAATGGTGTCATTCTCTTGAGCGTCCTTTTGCCAAATTCTTCCTAACATTAGCATTCAGGCACTGCATAGCTTTCACTTAAGCTTTTGGAATTTTTAATGTTATTTGAGCTTCTTGAGGGTAGAAAAAGACACCCATTCCCTTATATAAATAAAGAAACAAAAGGCACCCAAAAGTTCAATGACTTGGGTAAGGGCATTAGCTGAGATCCTACCCAAATTTGGACCAAAACTTTGGCCTCCTGTCTCCAAGTCCCAGGAAGCATCTCATATTTTCTTCACGTCTCAAAAATGTTATCACACATTTTTCCAAATGGCTTGTCCTTAGCCAAAAATTTAAGTTTGCATTGGGTATGCTCTCCCAAAATCTTTGAGGGTAACCTATTTTAAATGTTGTGTTTTATATACCGTCTTAGGGGTAACTTAGGAGGTCAACTCACTAAGCATTTGTTATTGTTTAAAAATCCTAAAAATAGAGTGGTCCAGGCATAATGCATACTTTTCTTTATGCTTTTCTCTCTGTTAAAGGGGGCCTCTGGCAAATTCCAGTGCATTAATGAATTACATTTTATCCTCTCTGATCTGCAGTTTTAAGATGTTTTTTATTATAACCTAGTACTTAGTTATGAATATTCATTCTCCTGGGCTACTCACCCCAGGAGTTTGCTGAGCAATAAACTGCTCACCTGGGGACTGACAACAGAGTTCAATGTCCCTGATCCCTGACACACACAGATAATGACAATGAAGCCTGAGGAGTTCAGGCTTCAGGCTTTGGGCCAATATTGGCCCAAATTGGATAATATTCAAGGTAAAAAGAAAATGCTCTCCCTTATGATGTGCACATACCTTTGAGTCGTATTGGAATTTTTTCCATAATTTTGGAGATAAATGAATTTCAAAAGCTTTTCTTTCAGATTAATGTTTCTAGTTCAGCCACATGCACAATTAGAAAGTTGTACGCATGAATTCTGCCAAATCTGGCAGGTCTACTCAGTGCAAGGAGCTTGGCTTTGAGTGACAAATGATTGGGTGCCATGGACTGAAGGCCATGTCCCAGGCCTGTCATGCACTCCCTGGTTTTACAGCCCAGGACACCTGGGCTTCCATCACTAGGCAGTGGCCGGAGCAGAGGAAACAGCTGGGCTCCAAACTCCCTGCTACTCACCCCTAGGTCTGGCACTCCACTTGGGGCCATGCCTCAGACCCCAAGTGTAGGGCAGTGTGCGGTCAGAGGCTCTTCTGGCTTGGGTAGTCTCCAGCAATCAGTCCTGCAGCTGTGCTCAGACCTGGCTGCCTGCATGACAAGGACCCTGCTGCCATTTCTGAATTTCCTAGGACCAGGAAGAAAGACACAGGTGCTGATTACAGGGGAGTTCCAGGTCTGTGCTGAGATGACATGCTGGCTCAGACCCTTTGTGAGGGTGGCTCCTGAGACCTTTGTCTCTTACTCCCTCCCCATCTTTCTTCTCTGCTCTCAAGACAGCTCCAAGCTAGCTGAGCTTCAAAGGCCTCTCCCAGCCAGTGGTTCTCAACTCTGGTTGCATATAGGAATTGCCCGGAAAGCTTTACAAAAGATATCACTGTCTTGACCCCTCCCCCAGATAGTCCGCTGCTCTGGGGTGATCCCTTTGCCCTGGGGTGACCCTGTTGCTCTGGAGGCAGCCTGGGTGTGAGGGATTTTAGAAGCTCACCAGGTGATTCTAATTGTAGACAAGGTCAAGAACTAAGGCAGTGAGTTCCTACTCCTGCTGATTCAGGCGATTTCCAGGGAAGCAGGCCTGTCCTCTTAGCCAAATGGCTCTCAAAGTGTGGTCCGTCAACTAGACCCTGAGGGCTTGTTAGACATGCACAGCCTCGGGCCACACCGCAGACTACACAGTCAGAAACCCCGGAGGTGGACACAGCAACAAGCCCCCAGGTAATTGTGACTCACCTGCAAGTTTGAGGACCGAAGTCTCCATAACACTTTTTTACAGTGAAGGACATGGGGATCAATACATAATTACGGTTATCAAAATCACCAGGTGCTTTGTAAATATACAGATGCCTCGGGCTCCTCCTAGACTTACTGAATCAGAACGTCAGAGGAAAGGCCAGCTGGTGGGGGACATCTGTCCACCGGGAGCTGTCAGTAGGGAGTAGGAAGGTAGCTCAGCAGCCTGAGGGAGGGCTGGGTCGTTTCCCTGGGGAGGGCCCCTCTGAAGTGCTCCTAGCTCCTGGGCCCCAGGAGAGATTTCCTGGAGGTGGTCCCCAGGCTGTCACCCGCAGTTGCAGCCCGTGTCCCTGACACACAGCAGCAGAGACCTGCGTGGGGCTGCAGACACCTTTGCCCTCCTGCCTTTTCAGTGACAAGGCCACGGCTGCCAGGCTGTCCCCAGGAAGCAATGGGGTGGGAGTGGAGTATGCAGAATAAATGGCATTCCCCCCCTTTTCCCTGAGATTAATCTAGGAGACAGGAGAGTAAAAACAGCACCAAGAAGGAGTGACTTGTATGGTATGTGAATTATACCTCAATAAAGTTGTTATAAAAAATGAGCACAAAGAGAAGCCTTAGAAAAAGGAAAAGCAGCCAGGGTCCCCAAGAGGTGGAGGGACAGGGCTGGCTAAGCCTCCTGTAGGAATGTGAGCCTCAGCTTGCAATCGGGGCAGCTGGCAGAGTCCCTGCTTCTCCCCAGGGGCCTCAGGCAGAAAGCCCTGCACCTCGGAGGGCAATGCCAGCCAGGCCTGGGCACAGCCACGTGGAGGAGGGCTCAGCCAGGCCTTCGTGTGTTTGAGCCTCTGTGGTCTGTGAGCCCCATGGAAGAAGGCTTGCTTCTTGGTCGGGGTCCCTCCAGTGCCAGCCTCCAACCCCTCCACAGCCTTCCCCTCTAAGGGTGGAGTGTCCAGTCTAGAAAAGAGAACATGGGGAGTGTGTCTGTGTTCCGGGGGGACTGGAGGTGTCTGCAGTGCCATCACATAAGGGAGGAAATGGGGTCATGCTGTGTGGGGTGGGGACAGGCTGTGCCCATTTGTGACCCTAGATGAACAAATGCCCTCAGCTGTGTGGCTAAAATAACCTTCCTTAGCCATACGACAGTTTGTACTGCTCATCTTGTGTTCCCAGCACCTAGCACTATGTGCCCAGCACATAGTAGGTGCTCAATAAATATTTGCTAAATAAATAAGCAAATGAAACAAATGACCTCCCAATTGCTCAGATATTCAAATCGCCGGGTAGTGCAGGGCTCTTGTGCCTCCCTCCTCCTTCTATCCTCCTTCCACCCTCCTGCCCTTGGTTCTCATGCCTTTATCAAAATTAGGTATGCCCCGTGTTTATATGTTTTTGTTTTAGCTTCTCTGGCCGTCCAGGAATTCTTCGTCCTCCCTGATAAGCCAGTTGGGAGGCGATCTTCAGCCGCTTCCTGGTGCCATGGAGCTGCGCTGTCCTCGGGCTGAGAGGCAACCCCATCTCCTCCCTGAGAGCCGCAGCGTCAGTCCCCTTGGCTTGATCCAGGGTCTCCACAATGTCAACATGCCCCCCTCCTGGGCTGGGCTGGGTGGGTTCTGCCAGATTCCATGCACAGTTACCCCCTCCCGTGCCCCGTTTCCCCTCTGCGGGTTTTTACCCGCACCTGCCGACTGCCAACGCCACCAAGTAGCAGCAGCCTTCCCAGACACCTCAGAGGCTCATTCAAGTCACTAGCTGGTGTCTGCGGTACAGACAGGACACAGATAGAGACATAAACAAGACACAGGCGGTTCAGAGTTTCATAGAAAGAAGAGACGAGAAAACCTGCTATTACAGCCCGGACTCAGGAGCCCTCTGGAAGGATTCATCACGGAAGATCACAGCGATACAAAAGAGAGAGCACTGCTCATTTTGAAACATTTTCATTTTTAATTATGAACTATTTCAAGCACATATAAAATAGCAGACAGCAGTATACCTATCACCCAGATTTCACAGATGTGAATATTTTGACTGAGATGTCTCTCTTTTTCACACACACTTTCACTCTGTCTCTCTCATTCTCTCTCTTTCTGTATTTCCATCTCTGTCTCTATTTCTTTTTTAAGAAATAAAACCTTAGACTTCTCTGCTAATGCCCCAGCCTACTCTATCTTTCTCTGCCCCCCTCCGTCTCCTGAAGTCGCCACCCTCCTGAAATTGATCCTGTAGTCCTCAGAGTTCTCCAGGGAAACAGAACCGATAGGAGAGATGTCTGGTTATCTGTATAAAAGGAGTTTTATTATGAAGAATTGGCTCATAAGATTTTGGAGGCTGAGAAGTCCCATAATAGGTTGCTTGCAAGCCAGACCTTGCAAAGCCAGGAAAGCTTTGGTATAAATTCTAGTCTGAGTCTGCAGGTCTGAGAAGCAGGGGAACCGATGGTCTAAGTCTCAGTCCAAGGGCAAGAGGAGATGAGGTGTCCCATCTCAGCAGGCAGGCAGGAAGAAAGGGCCAATCCCGCCTTTTTCTGTTTCTTTGTTCTATTCAGGGCCTCAACGGATTGGATGCTGCCCACCCACATTGGGGAGGGTGATCTGCTTTACTGAGCACACTGATTGAAATGCTCATCTCATCTGGAAACAGCCTCGCAGACACATCGAGAAAAAATATATGTTTAATCTGGGGGTTGTGTGGTTCAGTCAAGCTGATGCATAAACTTAAGCCTCACGGGAAGACCTCATCTATAGTTTTTGTACAGAAATCCTTGGAGGGGCAGGACAGGCTTCCTGGAAAAGAATTTAGTCAGGAAGTACAGGGACGGTGCATTCCAGCAAGAGGAATGAGCATGTGCAAAGGCCCAGAGGCATGGCCCACTTGGCTGAGAAACTAGTTATGAGACTGTGCATTAATCCAGGGAAGAAATGATGGTGGCCTACACTCGGAGAGTGAAGGTGGGATGTAGAATACAAGGAGGACCCAAGAGAGATTGAGGAAGGGCCTGGTAATTGATGTGGCTTGAAGAAGAGGATGACTCAGGCATAACATAGGGGCCTCTGGTTGAAAAGAGGTGGGGGACATTGAATTCAGTTTAAGTCCTGCCTTTGGGGCATCCAAGTGGTAGAAGAGAAAACTGCAGCCTGTCTTGGATACTTACCACTGTTCACACACTGGGACTCACTCAGCACTGGAGGAAATTGCTGTTTCCTCCTTGCTCTCTGGTATCATGCAGACCCACCATCAGCCCGGTTCTGCAGGAACGGGGCTAGTGAAAGACTTTCATGCCAATAGCAGGATGGAAGGCGGGACTAAAATCAAAGCTGTCCCCGAGAGGATAAACAGGCAGGTGACATGCAGACAAAGCATAACACCTCAGTTGCCTGCACGGAAAGAAATCCTACTGCTGACTTTGCCTTTGTTTCCTTTGTATCCACTGACCTTTCAAACAATTTAAGGAGAAACTCTGTAGAGATTTCCAAAGTCCAAATAGACAGAGGTTAGGGCTGTGGGATCAGAACTCCATCCCCAGAGCCTTGCTTCGCTTATCAACAGCCTGGAACAGATTCATTTTAAGGCCCTTTAACAATTGTGCACACCTAAGCAGCCGGGCCACTCACACTTTCAGCCACAACCCCCTCGGCCCCACCACACACATCGCTAATCTCAACCTGAGCTCAATTATTTAACAGATTCATTGCCAAACCTGGGTTTTCATAAATGATTTCCAGGAAATGTGAGGGTTGAAATCAAGTTGAACTCATGTGGTTTTGCTCTCAAATTTGAATTTTCTCTGTGATTTCTGGAAGACCTTGCAGTTCTGACTTCAGCAACCTCTGTTGGTTGCTTGTTTTGACTCCAGGAAGCTCCAAGGTAATCTATCTTATTAAACCCAAATAGAATGTTGGCAAGTAAGAGTTTGAGCATCAGCCCACACAAAAGAACAGTTTATCTTGACTGAGAAGTATAAAGTCAAATATCCATATCATTGGAGGGAATTTTCTTTGCTTGGCTTTCAGAATAAAATATGCTTTGAACTCCCTTACCAGAGGGTAAAAAAGAAAAAAAAAAAAGGCAAAATTTCTTCAGTTGATTCACTTTTGCAAAACTTCCCTTGCCTTCTTTCAGCAAGCTTGGAGGCCTCAGAATTTTTATGAGTGTTGTAATTACAAGGGTTGTAATTACATATTAACACATGTCACCATATTGAAAGACCTGAGATTCAGTTTACACTCATGTGTAGGGATAGAAACCTTTAGTGTAAAAACTTACATAAATATGAGAGATCCTCACAACACAAACTAATTATTGGAATGACTGCTGGTTTTACTTGGAAGCTCCTTAGTTTCCAAATATATTTCAGTACCTGGCCCCTCCTGACAAGCCTCCTGTCTGCCATTCCACAAAGCAAAGAGGTACAGCTATTCTTGGGAGCCATCTTCTCTTTTCCTAGCAGGAGTAATTTTCTCTGTGTTTTTCCTTACTTTATCATTTTTCTGCGGTATAACAAACATTCAAGAAGATATAAGCAATGTTAAAAGATAATGCTTCCTTTGCCCTCTGCCAAGTTTCCATTAAAATAATGATGAAGATGTACGAATAGAGGGACAAGAATCAACATTGGAAACCAAAGATAAAAGTTTAGAAGAAATTTTTTGAAAACCACAGAGCCAGTAAGACTGAAGAAGAAATGCAGTGGATGATCAACCCCTGTGCTACCTTCAAAGCCACAATAACCCTGCCAAGCTGCAAGTGGTGGGGGGTCTGCAGCCAGCTTAAAATAGAACAGCCTGTGCCTAACCTCTGTGACATAATAAGGGCCTCTTCTCTCCATTACTACCCACGACTGTAGTTTTGGGGAATTGGAAGCTCTCCATCGCAGGGGTATCCACTAGTCTCTTTTTGAACTAATCTGGGGAACACAGACAACAGCCCAATAACCAACTTCTCATTAGACACTATGAAGGATGATATATTTAAAGTGCTGAGGGAGAAAAATCTGTTAGCTAAGAATTTTATATCCAGTAAAATTAAAAACGGTATGAATGGTATGTTTTTCTTGTAACTCCTTTTTTTTCTGTCTGACTTAAAAGACAACTGCATAAAGCAAGAACTGTAAATGGGTACCCAAAATATAAAGGTATGATTTGTGAAAGTAACAGCATGTGGAAACAGAGATATGCAAAGACATACAAGGAGCAAAGTTTTTATACATTATTGAAATTAAGTTGTTATTAATGCAAACTAGATTGTTATAAATTAAGATGTTACTTGCAATTCCTAGGGAAACCATTAAGAAAATAACTCAGAAAAGGTAGAGTAAAACAAATGACAATGGAATTAAAATGGTTTACTGTGTGCAACAAAATTATGGGAGGCTACTGGTCTGGACTGAACTCATTCACTGGGGCCCAACTGACCAGACCAAAATGGAGTCACTCGTGCTGAATGCTATGTAATCAAACTGAAACTTTAAGGAAGCAGATAGACCTCAAAACAGATCAATATTTTCTTTCTCCTGAAAATATGAGATTCCAACATAATAAGGAAGTCCCATCTGCTCTAAAAAAGTAAACTGAAGTAATAAGCAGGTTTTTTCCTATTGTTTTGTTTTTTGTTTCTTGGTTCCTATCTTATAAAACTTGTTGTCCTATTTCTCAGTGAGATTTGAGATCAAATAAGCCCATTTATGATGGTGACAGAGTGACATCAATGCCTAATTGAGAGGTTGACCAAAAGGAGGGAACTGTTAAATTAAATTTAGCCTAAAGCTGCCTCCTTATATATTTTAAGTTGAGCCTAAAGCTTTATTCATAAGTAACTTGATCTGTAAACAGACTATAACCTACTCTAGTACCAATCACAGAGTGTTGGCCAATTACAAGCAGCCAACTATTCAAGCCATGTTTAAATAAGGCAAGCACCAAGCTATAACCAATCCAGCTGTCTGCACCTCAATTCCATTTTTTGCACATAACTTCCCTTTTTTCTGTCCATAAATATTATCCAACCACGTGGCAGCTCTAGACTTGCTCTGAACCTATTCTCATTCTGGGGACTGCTCGATTCACAAACTATCCTTTGCCCAATTAAACTCTGCTAAATTTAATTTGTCTCAAGTTTTTCTTTCAACAACTATAAAATCACTGTCTAACACAAAAGAAGGCAATAATGAAGGATTAAAGAACAAAAAGACACATAGGTTCCAGTTCTTCAGGTAAGGAATTTGGAAGTTGCCACTCAGTCTTAACAACAAGTAGTGCTGAAAAAAACTGAAAAATCAACAACTCTTCTTAGGTCCATAAGAGAGGTAAAATCACAGTGCAAACTGCTGACCCCCAAACTGAAGAGAAAGACAAGGAGATACAGAGAATAACAACTTAACAGAGCAGAAACTTGTGAACAGCAACCTCCAAGGGAACCATTGCAGAGTAGGAAAACCTGAGCTGTAACTGATAAATTGCTGGAGTCTTAGGTATAAACAAGTCTCAGAGTTAAAACTCCAGAGGTCATAGGGGAGCCCCTATGGTTTTGCTTTGTGAGCTTTACATCTAGAATCTTGACCACTTTTTTACAGTACTTATCAGAGAAAAATCTCCTCATGCTTCTGATAGAGTGAGGAAGAAGGAACTATCTTGAAATATGCTAGAGCATTCTGTTCTTTTTAACAAGCTCTGTGCTAAGGAGAAACTAGTTAACCACAATCTAAACTGCTTTTATCAGAGTTTTATCAGAGCCTAACTGATCTGGGGGAAGGGAATACCCAACTCCAGCTCACTGTAGACACCCAAGAGGGAGAAGAGAAATACTCAGCTCTAGCCCATTCTAGCCATCCTAAGAGGGGAGGAAAAAACTGAGAAATATTTGTGAAGTTTGCAGTCCAGAGGATATGCTTACTAAAAGGCTGATACCTAATAATAGAATTATAGAACATTTCCCTGCCCCTACACCTTACCATCATATTAATAAGGGCCTATTGACAGCAGCTCTTTTCACCTGGTATGCCATGTCCAGCTAACAAGAAAAATTACAAGGAATACTAAAAGGCAAAAAAGCAGTTTGAAGACACAGAGCAAACATCAGAATCAGACATGGCAAGGATGTTAGAATTTTTAGACAGGGAATTTAAAACTGTGATTAATATGCTAAGGGCTCTAATGGATAAAGTAGATATCATGTAAGAATGGGCAGGCAATATAAGCAGAGAGATGAAAATCCTAAGAAAGAATCAAAAATAAGCACTAGAGATCAAAAACACTGTAACAGAAATGAAAAATGCCTTTGATGGGCTTGTTAGCAGAGTAAACACAGTTAAGGAAAGAATCTCTGAGCTTGATGATACATCAATAGAAACCTCTAAAACTGAAAAGCAAAGAGAACAAAGACTTTAAATAAAACAGAACAGAATTCCAAGAATTGTGGGACAACTATAAAAGGTGTAAATGTGTAAATGCATGTAATGAGAATACCAGAAGGAGACAGAAGAGAGAAAGGAACAGAAGCAATGTTTGAAGCACTAATGCCTGAGAATTTCCCAGAATTAATGTCTGACACCACATATCCAGGAAGCTCAGAGAACACCAATCAAGATATATATATATATAAAAAAACAAACAAGAAAACATAAAAACAGCAACAAAAAATCTCTACACCTAGGCATGTCATATTCAAACTAAAGATAGAGGAAAAAATCTTGAAAGAAGCCAGAGGGAAAAAATACCTTACACAAAGAGGAGAAAAGAGAAGAATTACATCTAACTTCTTCTCAGAACCATGCAAGCAAGAAGGGAGTAAAGTGAAATATATATAATAAAATGTTGAGAAAAAAATACCAACCTAGAATTCTATACCCTCAAAATTATTCCTCAAACATGAAAGAGAAATAAAGACTTTCTAAGGTAATTCTTTCAAACAAAAGTTGAAAGAATTTGTTGCTAGTAGACCTTCCTTGTAAGAATTACTTCAAACAGTTCTTTAGAGAGAAGGAAACTAATAAAGATCAGAAACTTGTATCTACAAAAAGAAAGGAAGAGCATCAAAGAAGGAATAAATGAAGGTGAAATAAAAACTTCCAATTTTCTTATTTTTAATTGATCTAACACATAACAGTTTGTTCAAAATAATAAAGCAACAATGTATTCAATTATGTATGCTTATATATATCACATATATGAATATGTATGCTTTTCTATAAGTGAAATGAAGGACAGTAATGATGCAGGAGACAGAAGGAAGGAATTAGGATTATTTTTTTTTTATCAGAAGGTGCTCACAGTACCCATGCAGTATATAGTGTTATTTTCAAATCAACTTGGATTTGTTGCAAATGTATATTGCAAACTCTAGGGAAACCACTAAAAAACACAAAAAGAGGTATAATTGATATTCTAAGAAAGAAAAGATAATGGAATCATTTAAAATGCTCAGTTAAAACCACAAAAGGCAGAAAAATCATAGAAAACAAAAAGAAGAACAAATAATGAGGAAAACAAATAGAAGACAGTAACAAATATGATAGATATTAATCTAAGTATATCAATAATCACTTTGAACATCAGTGGTCTAAATGCATCAGTTAGAAGACAGAGGTTGTCAGAATGTGCAAAGAAACGAGACCCAACTATATGTTGTCTACAAGAAACCCACTTTGAATATACAGACACATATAGATTAAAAATAATTGGAAAGGAAAGATATGCCATGTGAATACAAATCAAAAGAGAGTGGAAGTATTGATTTCAGACAAAGCAGACTTCAAAGATAGGAAATGTATCATGGAGAAAGAGGGGCATTGTGTAATGATAAAGGGGCCAGCTCTTCAAGAAGACATAAAAATCCTTAATGTGTATGCACCTTACAACAGAGCATCAAACTACATGAGGCAAAAACTGATAGAACTGAAAGAGAAATACATAAATTGATAAGCCTCTAACCATATTATCTAATATTAATAAAAAAAAGAGAGAACACAAATTACTATCATCAGAAATGAAAGAGGGAGCATCAGTATAGATCCCAGGGACATTAAAAGAATAATAATGGAATACTATGAACAACTCTATGCCCCACATTTAATAACTTAGATGAAATGGACCAATTCCTTGAAAGACACAATCTGGCAAAACTGACACAGAAAAAATAGGCAATCTGAATAGGCCTATATCTAGTAAAGAAATTGAGTCAATAGTTAATAAACTTCTAAAGGAGAAAGCACAAGACTGAGGTGGATTTACTGGTGAATTCTACCAAACATTTAAGGAAGAAATTATACCAATTCTCCATAATCTCTTTCAGAAGGTAGAAATAGAAGGAATACTTTCCGACTCATTCTATGAGTATCACCTTGCAGGCAGGAGCAACTTCTTTTTGAGGCGAGAGGGCAAGGGACGGCCCCTGCAGATTCTGGAGCCCATTTTAGCTCCAGGGAACTCCCGTCTCTGTCTCCCCAAAGTGGACGTGGCTCCCCACTACCTGAACTGAGTTGAGGAGAAAGAAATAGACTTGGAAATGTCTAGACAGCCTTGGTCATTTGTTTGTTGAGTAAGTTTCCTGGGATGCACCCCAAGACCCCGATTCTACCCGTTTGGGGGGTTTTCAGAACTTCCAGTCGGTTTCATTTGTTTTGAGTCACCCTTTAGGGGTGGATCTCATGAGTTTGAGCTGAACTAGGGAAGCTGGTTTGAACTTGGAGCTCATTTGTGGTTACCAGGGAACAGAGGAACTAGGCCATAATCTGGGGAGGGTTTCCCAGGGAACAAGGGGATCAGGCCACGGACATTTGGAAAGAGTTTTGAACCTTACAGCTGGGGTGTTATTTATCCCCTTGGTTCCCATTGGTGAACCTTCCAGCCTTGTGTTAGGTCATTTGAGGCACCAGTTGAGGTGCCATTTGGGGTGGCGTTTGGCCCCTTTGGATTCCCATTTGTTTGATAGGCCCTGGCATTTTTGTACCCCCTGTATTGTCTGTTTGTTATCTGTGAGTCTTGTTGCAACGTAAAGAACTCCATCTCAAAGTCCCTTGGGAAAAACTTTGGCTGAATGGTTAACCTGTAACTATGAACCTCTGTGTAAAGACAATGGCGTTGTCGTACTCCAATGTATGTGCTGGAGCGTGAGCAGAAGTGGCTGTTAAATGAAAATTCCAATTTCATTGATAGGCCATGGCACTTTAGATTGTGTTGGGAATTCCATATATGGTTTGTGTTTGATTTTTTTGTCAGTTTTTGTACTTATGTCTAAAGATCACTGTGATACCACTTGTCTGGAGTATGAGGAAAAGTGGTGGTTGATGGTTCATGGTTTATTCTGAGCTGCTGGTTCTTTTAAAATTCAGAGCTCAAATGATCAACCTGCCATTATAGAATTAAGATGTTGAGTCTCAAGCTCTCTGCCTGAGATAAACTCATTATTTATAGTACACAAAATGATTTGTGTTTGTATGATTTTTGATAAATGAGATCCTCCCACACTCACCAGAACACCACAGCCGGTCAGGGCCAGGCTCTGGGCAGGGCCACAGCCTAGTGGTGGACCTGGCAGGAGCGAGGACCGGGGCACACAGCCTGCTGCCCAGCAGGGCACAGCCACCGGGAAGGAACGCCTGTGGCCATCTTGGCACCACAGGAGGGGCCGGGGAGGGCACCACCTGAACTTACTTTTCAGTCCCACACCCAGTACATTATTACTCAGGGTTTGGAATGGTCTTTCCCAGCAGCAAACTCAATTTGGGCCAGAGGGAACCCCTGGGGCAGACAATTTGCAGCAATATCAGATAGGCGGGCTCGAATGTACAAGAACAGCCAAAGTGTGTCCTTTGAGACAGTCAAAAGGAATAGGTGAAAATGCCACCCAAACTGACATTTTGTAAAGAAGAAGAATTTTGAAAGGAACACTGCCCCAAATTGTAAAGGACTCCAGGTGGCAGCAAGCCTCCAGGAAAGCAAATAGGTTTTTTAAGTCCAGGACTCAGATGGTGAAGGAGGGGGCCCAGAGCCTCCTGCCTCCAAATATCCCCAAGGAAGCTCTGGGCAAAATTGACAGTGGGGATTCTATTGGCATTAGCCGTGTGGACAGAAGCAGTCCAGGGAGTCCCTTCCCCTGGCTGCCACCCTGATCACCAGCACCAGCTGCACCTAGTGCTCTGCAAGCCAGGTAGGGGACAGCAGGGGAGGGGCTGGGTGGCAGTGAAGCAGTCGTAGACAAGCTGCTGCTGAGGTGGCGGACCAGGTGGCGGACCTGTCTGAGCAGCAGGAATACCAGGGGTTGTTTCAGAAGTGGCAGAATCTCACCTCCGGGCAGGGGCTGGGGGATGGTGCCAAGCTCCTGCCGGATGAATACCAGGGCCTGGTACTGTACCCAGGAGACTGTCATTGTGCTTTGAAGTTTGGGCCTCAGCAAGCCTGCACATCCTTACAGCATTGGCAAGAAGAAAACTACCCAAAATTAGTAAGGGTATTAAGTATGCCACCAAAACAATGGCATACAGCTCTGGCTGAGCCCAAACAGGTGGGCAGCATGACATAAAGGTCAGGCCACTGGCAGACCTGCTAAGGAGGCTCTGGAGATGATCTCTTCCTTGGGGCCTTGATAACCCAGCTAGATTTAGAAACCCTTTAAAACTAAAGACGGGGGCTCTGACATTGGATGGCACAGCTAAATGGAGACAGAATTCTCATAGACTTGTCTCCTACCCAAAGCTTTGGTTCAGCTTCTTATGAGGTGCCTACATGGATACACACTTTGGGAGGAGGATGCCTTGATGGATTTGGTGGGACCTCATTTGAGATGACCCCATTTACAACTAACTGTTGTTTATGAGCTTGGGGTGGTCCAAGGACAAAAAGATGACTCGCTACATAGGGAGCCCAACATGTGGGTGTCCGCCCTTTTGATGATTGCCAGTTTCACTTGGATGCCTAGGCTTGTATCAGTAGATACTTTTTCAGGCTGGGTAGAGGTGTGTCCTACCCAAATGAAAAGAACATCTGAGGTTCCGAGCTAGGCTCCTACCAGGAGCTGCTGGCCTGAGACAGGGCCTTTGCCGAGTGCCTGCACACATATGCCAGAACAGAACAGGAACAGGCCTCAGAGGATGACATGATAACATGCATCAGCAGTCCAGGGAAGAGGCTGAGCAGATGGAGAATGGCATGCTGGTGATGACACTGTGGACAGACAGCTGCAAAAATGGCTCAGCAGCTCCTCCTCCTACAGTGAGGATGCCAACAGACATCGCATAGCCAACAGGACCCAGGAGCACACTCCAGGGAGCCCTGGACATTTTGCAAGAGTGATAATAGACTCTCCTTTGTAGCAGAGCTAACCCAGCATGTAAACAAAGCCCTACACCTAGAATAGAAATTGCATGCACCCTGGAATTGATACAAGAGACCCATCTAGAGTGGGATAAGATATTGCCACTTGCCCTCCTGTGGATAAGGGCAGCCCTTTAGAAGTAGGCTTAGGTTAAGCCCCTAAGAAATAGTTTATGAGAGACCCTTCCTCGCACCCCAAGGTAAGTATGGTAACATAACCATGAGTAAAAGAAAATAGAGTAAAACAATATGTCAAATGAGTGGGTCGGGTGCTAACCCCTCTGCATGAGTCTGCCTCTTTCAGGTCCCTGAACCATTTGGAAGCAGAGAAGTGGAAGAGACCCTATGAAGTGCCTCTAACATCTCACACCTCATTAAAATTGTCAGAGGTGAAACTTTGGGTCCATGATACCAAAGTAAAGAGGTGTAGCCCCCAGTGGATGGGCCAGCCTTAGGTGATCTAAAGTATCTGAGAAAGAGAAAAAAAAAATGAATGAAAGTGTTGATATTTTTGCTAATCCTTTTTGGTTCTGTCTATAGGATAGAGGGACAACTCTTTAGTGAGGATTCACCTCTTATGTTGATCTGTCTTGCTGCTGGATGTGTTATTTTAAACCTTATTGAGGGGCCCAGCATGGTCGCTCACACCTGTAATCCTAGCACTCTGGGAGGCCAAGGTGGGATTTGAGCTTAGGAGTTCGAGCCTTAGCAAGAGTGAGATCCCATCTCTACTAAAAATAGAAAGAAATTAGCTGGACAACTAAAATTATATAGAAAAAAATAGCTGGGCATGGTGACGCACGCCTGTAGTCCCAGCTACTTGGGAGTTTGAGGCAGAAGGATTGCTTGAGCCCAGGAGTTTGAGGTTGCTGTGAGCTAGGCTGACACCACAGCACTCTAGTCCGGGCAACAGAGAGAGACTCTGTCTCAAAAACACAAAAATAAAAACAAAACCTTGTTGAGTACAAGTATTTCTGTACATAATTTCTGAATTTGCAGAAGCCGGTCTCTTGGATGACTTACAGGATGCAACTCATAGCTCTTCACTCAGAGGTCCCATGTTTCTTTTCTAACACAGCCCTGTATTGGCCATTGTGTGCAAGGTGACAGTCCATTTCACCTTGTCAGTCCTCACAGTTGTGGTTGTTGCTTATGCCCTTTTTCACCTGATAATTTGTACCTCCACCACAATTCAGCAAGAAGTAGCTTGATAACTATGTCACCACCCCTCCCATAGATATGGAAGGTAAAATTGACAGTGGGGAATATGTAACAGAGAGAGTAGCCTTAAAAAGGGTAAAAATGTTTTCTATCTCTTCAAAACTCCCTCACCCTTTTTGAGAACTAAAACCTACATCCCTGCCTCAGGCTAGTGGTCAGGAGGGGCAGGAGAGTGTTCTTTGTACCACAGGAGATGGCCAGGGGAAATGTCCAGGTGGAGGTCATGAGATTGTCTTAGCCAAAGATGGGATTATGGGATTAATCAGAACCTTTAAAAACTCTGTACTTCTGCTTAGAAATAGGACATTGGTACTTTGAGATGGGAGTCTGAAAGCCTCCTCATTTGCCACCAAATTAATTAACTCCTCTTTCCTTCTCAAAAAACAACAACAAAACACACACACACACACACACACACACACACACAAAACTCCTAGGGGATAACATAGGAGAAAATCAAAATGACCCTGGGCTTAGCAATGACCTTTTAGACAAAACACAATAGGCACGATCTATTAAAGAAAGAATTTATAAAATTTAAAAATGTTCTGCTCTATGAAAGACACTGTCAAAAGAATGAAAAGACAAGTCATAAACTAGGAGAAAATATTTGCAAAATACTTATCTGATAAATGGCTGTTACAAAAGCATACAAAGGATGCTTAAATGCAATAATAAGAAAACAACCCAATTAAAAAATGAGACAAATGCCTTGACAGACACTTCATCAAAAAAGATATACAGATGGCAAATAAGCATATAAAAAGATGTCCACATCTTATGTAATTAGGGAAATGCAAACTAAAATGACAAGGAGACACCACTAACCTATTAGAATGGCCAAAATCTAGAACACTGACATCAAATGCTATCAAGAATGTGGGACAACAGGAATTCTCATTCATTGCTGATGGGAATGAAAAATCGTACAGCCACTTTGGAAGACAGTTTGGTGGTTTCTGACAAAACAAAACATACTCTTAATTTGTAAACTTATGTCCACCCAGAAATCTGCACATGGAGGTTTATAGAAGCTTCATTCATAGTTGGCAAAATTTGGAAGCAACAAGATCTCCTTCAGTCAGTGAGTGGATAAATAAAACTGATACATTCAGTCTATGAAATATTATTCAGTGTTAAAAAGAAATGAGATATCAAACCATGAAAAGATATAAAGAAACTTTGGATACATATTTTAAGTGAAAGGAGCTAAACTGGAAAGACTAAATTCTGCATTATTCCAACTATATGACATTCTAGAAAAGGCCAAAGCATGGAAACCATAAAATGATCAATGGTTGCCAGAGGTTAGAGGTGAGAGAGGGATGAACAGGGAGAGCACAGAGCATTTTTAGGGAAGTGACAATACTCGGCATGGTACTATAATGATGGATACACGTCCAGAACATAGCATATACACTACCAAGAGCAAACTCTGATGTAAACTATGGACTTTGGATGATAATGTTGTGTTAATGTAGGTTCATCAAGTGTAAGAAATATACCACTCTAGTGGGAGATGTTGATAATGGGGAAGTCTGCGCATATGTGGAGGCATGGGGTATATGGTAATTCCCTGTACCATTCACTCAATCTTGCTTTGCACTTAAAATGGCTCTTTTAAAATGTCTTTAAAAAAGAGGTGGGGGGAGTGACAGCAGCAAGATGGCAGAATAGGAGTTTTCAGCACTCATTCTCCCACAGAAATACTGATTTTGCCAACCACCCACAGAGAAGAGTACATTTGTGGGAGCCTAGAAGTCTAGCGGGGAGGTCCCAGCACCCCATTGGAACAAAAAACTGAAAATAGATGCATTGAAAAGAGCAAGAAGGACAGTTTCACTTTACCCATGTCACCATACCCTTAAGGTGGCACAGCTGAGGACCAAGAGAATCTCTTGGCCAGCAATTTCTCCCACAGGGGAAAGTGAAAGCATAGTGAGCACCTGGATTCCTCAACCATGTGGGATGCTTCCAAGAGGCCCACTTCTTTCTCACTCCATCCAGAACACTGAAAGGATTGGCACAGCTGAATAGTCTGGGGGCAGAAAGGAGCAGGGTGAAAAGCAACTGGGACACATAAATCAACAACGGGCTGTGATTTCTACTAACCACCTCACTGACTCCATCAAGGGGCCTATTCATGAACTTAGTAGGACACATCACCTGCACATCACCCCCACTGGTTCATGTTCTCCACCAGGATTTCATATGCCCCTCCCTCCCTGTAGCTGCTACCCTGAGCACACTCCTGCAAACAGCACACTCAAGCCTCTGCAGATCATGCCCAAGCACACACAGACAGCTGGCTCAACTCTGCTGGATTGGGAGAAGGTACTTAACCCTGAACACTTTTGAGCACTGTCCTGAGAAAAACAGGACACTCTCAGCACCCATCTTTCCTTTGCAGAATTGAGAGAAGGCATACAATACTAAAACTTTCCCTTCAAGAGAGAATAAGAAGAATGGAGTGGGTGCATCAATAGAAAAGGTCTGAGAGGCCAGGTATGGTGGTTCACACCTGTAATCCCAGCAATTTGGGAGGCTGAGGTGGGTGGATTGCTTGAGCCTAGGAGTCCAAGGCTGCAGTGAGCTATGATTGTACCATCGCACTCCAGCCTGGGTGACAGAGTGAGACCCTGTCTCTAAAAAATTTTTTTAATAAAAGTTTGAGAGACCTGCTAAATCTCTAGCTGGGCTGAGTGGTGAAGGTCTTTCTCTTGCAAAGCTAGTCTATAAAGAAAGGAAGAGGTGATCACTTCTTCAAATGTCAAGACAGCAATACAAGACTTCAAGGAATATGAAAAATCCAGGAAACAAGACCACCAAAGGAACATGATAGTTTTCTAGTAACTAACCCTGCAGAAACAGAGATCTCATAATTTTCTGAGAAAGAATTAAAAATAATTATTTTAAGGAACTCAGCTAACCACAAGAGAACACAAATAAACAACTCAATGAAATAAAAAAATCAATACAAAAACAAAGCAAGAATTTCAACAAAGAGACAAAAATTATTTAAAAGAACCAAACAGAAGTTCTGGAGATTAAGAATACAATAAGTGAAAAAATAAAAATGAAAGAGAGATCTTCAACAGCAGACTCAATCAAGCAGAAGAAAGAATCTGTGAATTCAAAGCCAAATCATTTAAAATTATTCAGTCAGAGGAAAAAAACGAAAACAGGGGGCTAGACATGGTGACTCATGCCTGTAATCCTAGCACTATGGGAGGCTGAGACAGGAAGATCACTTGAAGCCAGGAGTTCAAGACCAGCCTGAACAACAGAGAGGCTCCATCTCTACAAAAAAGGAGAAAAACTAGCCAGGTGTGGTGGCAGTGGCATGTGCCTGTAGTCCCAGCTATGTGGGAGGCTGAGGCAGGAGGATTTCAAGAGCTCAGGAATTTGAGGTTGCAGTGAGCTATGGTGATGTCACTCCATTCTAGCCCAGGAGACAGAGCAAGACTCTGTTTCACCAAAAGGAAAAGAAAAAAGAATAAAAAAGAATGAAGAAAGCCTATGAGATTTATAGACACCATCAAGCAAACCAATAGACACATTATGGAAGTCTAAGAAGAAGAGAGAAGAAAGGGCAGAAAGCTTATTTAAAGAAATAATAGCTGAACACTTCCCAAATCTTGGGAGGGATATGGATATACAGGCTTATGAAGCTCAAAGAATCACAAACTAGATCAATTCAAAGAATATTTACTGAGGCACATTAAAATGAATTACAAAAGTCAAAGACAGAGAATTTTGAAAGCAGCCAGCAACAGAAAGTGACTCATTATATAGAAGGGGACCTTCATAAGGTTATTAGCAGATTTCTTGCAGGGCTGGGGAGAATGAGATAATATATTCAAAGTGCTGAAGGAAAAAACAGCCAACCATGAATACTATACTCAGTAATTCTGTACTTCAGAAGTGAAAGAGAGATAGACTTTCCCAGACAAACCAAAGCTGAGGAAGTTAATTACCACTAGCCTTGCAAGACATGTTAAAGGGAATTCTTCAAGTTGAAATGAAAGGATTCTAATCAGTAACATGAAAACATAAGAAAGTATAAAACTCACTGGTAAAGGTAAGTATAAAGTCAATTCAGAATATTCTAATACTATAATGGTGGTGTGTAAATAACTTTTAAATTCAGAATAAGTGTTAAAATTAAAAGGATTAAAAATAACTATAGCCACAATAATTTGTCAATGATACACAACATAAAAAGATGTAAATTATGACACTAATAACTTAAAATGTTGGAGGATGAGAAATAAACATGTAATTTTTGTATGCAATCAAAATTAAGTTTTCATCAGCTTAAAATAATCACTATAAAATGTTTTTATATGTTTCATGGTAACTATAAAAAAATCTCTAGTACATACACAACAAATAAAGAGGAATAAACTCATACCAGTGTTTAAAAAATCATCAAACCTCAAAGAAAAACAGCAAGAGAGGAAGAAAGGAACAATGAACCCCCAAACAGAAGACAATTAAAAAAAGCAATAGTAAATCCTTAGCTACCAACAATTACTTCAAATGTAATTGGATTAAATTCTCCAATCAAATACCACAGAGTAGCTCACTTGTTAATAAATCAATATCCAAAAATACTTTGCTTATAAGACATTCACTTCACCTTCAGGGATATACATAGGCTGAAAGTGAAGAGATTATCACATAAATGGTAATCAAAAGAGAGCAGGTTTGGCTGTATCTATATCAGACAAAATAGACTTTAAGTCAAAAGTGTCATAAGTACCAAAGAAGATTATTATGTAATAATAAATGCATGAATTTATCAAGAGGTTATAACAATTGTAAGTATATATGTACTCAACATCAGAACACATAAAGCAAATAGTAATAGAACTAAAGGGAAAAATAGACAGCAATACAATAACAGTAGGGGATGTCAATACTCAACTTTGAACAATGTATAGACCATCCAGACAGAAGATCAATGAGGAAACAGCAGACTTGAGTAATACTATAGACCAAATGGACCTAACAGACATGTACAGAACATTCTATCCAACAGTAGTAGAGCATCCAATAGTAGTACACATTCTTCTCAAACATACACAGAACATTCTTCAGGAAACCTGAGGCACAAAACAAATCTTAATACATTTAAGAAGATTGAAATTATATCAAGTATCTTTTCCCATATGAAAGTAGAAATTAATAACAAGAGGAAAATTTGAATATTCAAAAATATGTGGGAATTATACAACATACTCCAGAACAACAAATGGGTTAAAGAAGAAGTCAAAAGGGAAATCAGAGTACATTGAGACAAAAAAAATTACAAGCAAAATAAATCAAAACTTATGGGTTGCAGAAAAAGAAGTTCTAAGAGGGAAGTTTATAGTGATAAATACCTATGTTAAGAAAAATCTCAGATAAATAATCTAACTTTATATCTCAAGGAACTAGAAAAATAGGAATATACTAAGCCCAAAGTCAGCAAAAAGAAAGAAATAATAAAGACTAGAGCAATAATAAATAAAATAGAGACTATAAAATAATACACAAGATCAGCAAACCTAAGAGTTTGGTTTTTAAAAAGAGAAACAAAATCAACAAACTTTTAACTAGACTTACCAAGAAAAAAATGCGGAAGACTCAAATAAAAAAAATTATAAATGAGATATTACAACTGATACCACAGAAATACAAAGGGTGATAAGAGATTACTATGAACAATTGTACACCAACAAATTGGATAACCTAGGAGAAATAGATAAATTCCTATGAAAAATACAACTTACAAAGACTGATTCATGAAGAAATAGAAAATCTAAATATAACCAATACCAATAGTGAGTAAAGGAGATTTAACTGGTAATCAGAAGTTCTCAAAAAAGAAAAACACAGGATAAGATGGATTCACTAGTGAATTCTACCAAACATTTAAAGTAGAATTAATGCCAATCCTTCTTAAATTTTCAAAAAATTGAAGATGAGGGAATTCATCCAAATTCATTTTATGAGGCTAGCATTACCAAAACCAGACAGGACACTGCAAGGAAAGAAAATTACAGGCCAACATCCCTGATGAACATAGATGCGAAAATCTTCAACAAATACTAGCCATCTGAATTCAACAGCACATCAAACAGATCATATACCACAACCAGATGAGATTTATCGCTGGGATGCAAGGATGGTTCAACACACACAAATCAATAAATGTTATACATCATATTAACAGAATGAAGAATAAAAAGCATATAATTATCTCAATAGTTGCAGAAAAAGCATTGGACAAAATTTAACATTCTTTCATGATAAAAAAACAACCTCTCAACAAATTAGATATAGAAGGAATGTATCTCAACATAATAAAGGCCGTATATGATAAATTCATAGCAAACATCATACTCAATGATGAAAAGCTGAAAGCTTTTCCTCTAAGATCAGGAATAAGACAAGGATGCCTATTCTCACCACTTCTGTTCAACATAGTACTAGAAGTTGTGGCCTGAGCAATTAGGCAAGAAAAGAAATAAAAGGTGTCCAGATAAGAAAAAAAGAAGTAAAATGATCTCTGTTTGCAGATGCCTAATCTTATATTTAGAAAACGTAAAGACTCCACCAAAAACCTGTTAGAATTAATAGATTTGGTAAAGATGCAGGATTCAAAGTCAACATGCAAAATTCAGTTGTATTTCTTTCTAGACACTAACAACAAACTATCCAAAAAAGAAATTCTAAAAAATTCCCATTTACAATAGCATCAAAAAGAATAAAATATTTAGGAATAAGCCAAGAAGATGAAAGATCTATATAGTGAAGACTGTAAAGATATTGATGAAAGAAATTGAAAAAAGCACAAATAAATGGAAAGACACCCTATGTTCATGCATTGGAAGAATTAGTGAATACGTCCATACTACCCAAAGCAATCTACAGATTTAATGCAATCCCTATCAAAATTCCAATTTCATTTTTCACAGAAATAGAAAAAACAACCCTAAAATTCATGTGGAACCACAAAAGACCCTGAATTACCAAAGTAATCTTGAGGAAGAACAATACTGCAGACATTACACTTTCTGATGTCAAACTATATTACAAAGCTACTGTAATCAAAACAGCACAATACTAGCATAAAACAGACATACAGACCTATGGAAAAGAATAGAGATCCTAAATAAATCTATACATTTACAATGAACTGACCTTCAACAAGGGTTCCAAGAACACATAATGCAGAAAGGACAGTCTCTTCCATAAATGGTGTTGGGAAAACTAGATATCCACATGCTGAAGAATAAAATTGGGCCCTTCTCTCTCACTGTATACAAGAATAAATTCATATGGATAAAACTTGCTGCAGTCCCCAACTCCCAGGCTGCAGACTGGGCCACAGAGCTCCGCTGTACCCCACTCCACCCACCCCATCTGTGGAAAAATTGTATTCCATGAAACTTAGGAAGGGGTGGGTGGCTGCACAGCAGGAGGTGAGCAGCAGGCGAGCAAGCAAAGCTTCATCTGTATTTACAGCTGCTCCCCATAGCTGGCATCACCGCCTGAGCTCTGCCTCCCCTCCCAACCCTGTCCATGTAAAAATTGTCTTCCATGAGATGGTCCTTGGTGCCAAAAAGGTTGCAGACTGCTGGATAAAAGACTTAAATATAAGACCCCACATTATAAAACTAACATAAGAAAACATAGGGAAAAATCTTTTTGACATTGGCATTAGCAATTTTTTTTTGGATAAAACACCAAAAACACAAAAGCAAAAACAGACGAGTGGGTTTGCATCAAACTAAAAAGCTTTTGACCAGCTGTGGTGGCTCACGCCTGTAATCCTACCACTTTGGGAGGCCAAGGTGGGAGGATTGCTTGAGGCCAGGAGTTTGAGACCAGCCTGAGCAAGAAAGAGACCCAGTCTTTATAAAACACTAGAAAAATTAGCCAGATGCGGTGGCATGCACCTGTAGTCCCGGCTACTCAGGAGGCTGAGGCAGGAGGATTACTTGAGCCCAGGAGTTTGAGGTTGCAGTGAGCTATGATGATGCCACTGCATGCTAGCCCAGATGACAGAGCGAGACCATCACAAAAAATAAAATAAAAAGCTTTTGCACAGTAAAAGAAATAATTAACAGAGTGAAAAGACAATATATGGAATGGAAGGAAATATTTGTAATTCACACATCTAATAATGGCTTCACTTCTAATAATCACAATTTTTATTTGTGAATTATACCTGAATAAAGCTAGGGGGAAAAGAAACAGTGGATTTTATGGTTAAAAAATCCTGAGGTCCAGAGAGAGATGAGAGGCCCAAGGTCATGCACCAAGTAGTTAATGGCAGAGCTGGGACAGGGACCGCATCCCCAAGCCCTGGCCCTTTCCCTTTCCCCACACATCACAGCTTCACCTCTCAGCCTCCTTACAGCCAGCACAGAATCGCAGTTCCCAGAGCGGCTCAGAGCCCAGCTTCAGCCCAGGCGATGGGGATGCTGACCAGTTTGCTCGGGACATGTCCCTGGGACTCAGAGCTCAGAGCTCCTGCCCCACAGGGCTCAGGCTGTGGACTGAGAGAGGGAGAAGAGGGGACTTGTCCTGGAGAAGGAAGGTTCTCAGGAGAACATGGAAGCCAGAGAGAATGGCTGGGGCAGGAAAGCTACCCCAGTGGGAACAGCCAGATTGGGAGGAGCGAGAAGCAAAGAGGGGGGAACCAGGCAGGTAGCAGTAGAGGGGAGGGCAGAGAGGCAGGAAGAGACAGAAACCTCTCCCCTCTTCCATCATCCACCCAGGCTGCTGGGGCTCAACAGATTCATAAGCTGTCCCCAAATACACTCACTCCAAGTGTTGGCCTATGCCCATTATTCCACCATTAGAGACAAGCTGAGTGGGGACTTGTCAGTTTCCAAGGGTCTCCTATGAGAAAGCAGATAGTTCTTAGCAGGAATTAGATGCCAGAAGTTCCTAATGCTGTCTGCACATTTGAATCATCTGGGGAACTTTTAAAAAATACTGCTGCAGCGCTCCACTGGAGAGCAATTACTTCAGGATGGGAGGGGGAGGGAAGTGCCCAGGCCATAATATTTTAAGGCTCCCCAGGCAGTTTTATTGTCTGAGCCAGGGAAGATTGAGAACCTAGACTATTTGACTATTTGAAATGTCAGGCAGAAAAGGACTTTAGAAATCATGGGAGCCTTTTTGACAGGATGGGGAAACTGAGGCCCAGAGAGGGCTGCACACAGGGGATCGGTGGCAGAGACGAGGCTGGAAAGGAGCTCCCTCTTCCCTTAAGGCTGTCTCTGGAAGCTCTGAGAACACAGTATGGAGGAAATGGAGCAGAGAGGCCTTAGGTGGAGGAGAGGGGCAGGCTTGATGCTCCTGGGATGGGGACGGAGCATCCAAAGGCCAGTGGTGGCACCTGTAGTCCCAGCTACTAGAGAGGCTAAGGAAGTAAGATAGGTTCAGCCCAGGTGTTTGAGTCCAGCCTGGGCAACATACCCAGACCCCATCTCCCCCTCAAAAAAAATAATAAATAATAAAATTTTAAAGGCTAGTGGTTGGCACCAAGGAGAAGTTGCCAGACTCACCATTGTGTCCCAGAGACTTGCCCTGACGATCTTGAGGAAGGTTGGATTTTTGCAAGGGACTCCTTCTGTCTCTCCCTCCCGCCTGCCCTCTCTTTTCCCCCTTGCTTTCCTCTTTCTTCCTTCCCTCTTCTCGGTAGACAGACTTTATTCTCTAGCTATCTGGAAAATTCTATCCTAAAATTAGGACTTTACAGATGGGATTTGCAGCGCAGGAAGACGGGATGCTTGCCCAGGGTCACACAGCCGCCCTTCTCCGGGCTGGCTGAGTCCGACGGGCAACTGCGCGGGAGCTTCCTCTGCCGCCACCTGTTTGGCTTCTTGGCTGGCAGTTAATGAGGGCGCCAGGCCGACGGAGCGGGTCCCCCTTGCTGGACACCGGCTTCCTCGCGTGAGGCTGCTCTGGGCTGGCAGTGGCCCTGGTCTGTTGGCGCAGACTCCTGCCCACACCCACAGCCGCGGCACTTCAGGCCCCGGGGGATGCACTTTTGGTTCTCCCAGGTGTCATTTCGAAAGGCCAAGCCCATGGGTGGGCAGAAAGCCTGCAGGAAATGCCCCAGTGCGGCACGGAGGACAGCACGGAGGAGGCAGCCCAGCCCACATCCCGGACAGAAGCCCTCCAGGAGCGCGGCAGGCCCCGTCTCCCCATTCAGCAGGTGACCCAGGTTCGGGGACCGCCGCTGCTCCGGGGGCGGCCACAGTGGCCCAGGGCGGAGGAGCGGTCAGGGCAGGGGACAGCTGAGCGCCCAGAGCAGGTGCAGCAGCTCGGGCCGCCTCCTACGCCGGACGCCGGGCGCCCTCTAGCGGCGCCGTCTCCTCGTCCGGGCGCCGCGCCCGGCCGGCTGTCCCAGCCCGAGCGCCCACCGCCACGGCCACAGCCCCCGCCAAGGCCACCGCCACCCCGCTCAGCGCGGGAGCTGCCAGCGTCTTCGCCTCCCCGCACGAGTCTCAGCCTGTCACCATGCTGCGTGGCCCTTGTTCTCTTTTTGCTGTTGTCTTGCGCTCCCTTGGCCCCTGTGCTGTGAAAGATTTTTGTCTCCTGCATTTATTAAATAATACTTAACGCTTTTCCTTTAAAAAAAAAAAAAGTCGGAATTCCAGGTGGAATGAGGTCGGCTGGGGAAGCAGGTATGACTGCAAGGAACTGCTCTGACAATTTTGCCGCCAAAAGCAAAAGCAGGTGACCTTTGGCTAGCCTCTGCTGCAGCCACCGTAGCGGAGTGTGCCCTGCGCCCTCAAGCCTGTGTGTACCAAGGACAGGGCCACGCCCTCTGCCATCTGACAAGCCCACGGTGACTGCTCTAGAAATACCACCCTGCTTATTTCTGCTTCAAGCAAAGCTCTGTGGCCTGGGTGACCCCAGGATCCGCCTGTGCCCCCGACTCTGGCCTTAGCTTCTCTCTCTCTCTCTCTCTGGTCTTAGTTTCCTTGTCTGTCACTTGGGGCTCACAGCTCCTGCCTTGCTTACAGCACTGAATCGCCACATTAGGAAGAATCAGTGAAATCACGTGAATATGCTTATCATGTTGAAGCTGTGTGGGTGAGGGCCTGTCCACTCCCCATACAACCCTCCCTCTTGGCGAAGCCCTCTGACCTGACCCCTGCCCTCATCATGGGGGAAATGCACACTCAAAGAAGACTCTAGAATTTTGCTTACTCTAAAAGGCCAAATGGCTATCTCAGTGGTTCTTGACCTTGAATCAGAATCACCTGGGGCGGGGGTGGGCTTGTTAAAACACAGATTGCTGAGCCCACTCCAGACTCTTTGATTTGATGGGTCTGGGGGAAAGCCCAGGAATCTGCATTTTTCACAAGTTTCCAGGTGACCCTGATGTGTCAGCTCCTGGGACCACACTTGGAAAACCACTGGGCTAACTGTAGCACCAGCAGTAGCTAAGTGATGAGACAAATTAGAATTGCTTTTTGGTAGCTTCTTCACACCCCTGCACCTGCCACGTTCCACTGGCCGGTCGCACAGGTAACTAATAAAAGCACCGTAAACCACCCAACCACAGACTCCGGAAACCCTGAACTTCCTCGAGCCCTTTCCATGCAACCCTCTCTCAACCTCCACCAAAGCATTAGCGAAGCCCACAGGCCCTGAGATCCCGATGAGCAAGAAACAAGTGATCAAAGCACATAAGGAAATAAATACATAAGTTGGGCAGCACCAGGTGCCCTGGGGGTCTGGCTGAGAGAGATAGAGGCTCAGCTGGCATCTCTGGGTCTTAGTCCTCGAGGAGGGGGTGCAGATCTGTCTGCAGGGCAGTGCTGGTGCTAAGACACCAGGCATGTTTCTGGGCACTGCGCTAGAAGCCCCAGAGAAGCCCTGAAGGCTGGAGTGTGATAGATGAAGTGGCCAGTTCGGAGCCTGCCAACAGGGGGCGTCTTCTGCCCTGTCCAATCAGAGGCTCTCAGCGTGGATCTCCCCTCCTTTAGCACATTTCCTAGCTTCAATGCCAGGGCCGTGCCCTTCCTTGCAGGATTACTACGGGGCATGCCAGCCAACCTCCGGGTTCCTCAATCCCCACTCGTCTGTAAAGCTCACCCTCCCATTCGGCCTGCCACGGTTGAGCCCTTCCTGTGAGTGGTTTTCCTGGAATTAGAAACCAGAACCTGAAGCTCATCTCATTTTTACTTAAATGCTGAAACTGTTAATGGCTGTGAGCTGCCCAAGCTTGTAAGTCAAAATCCCAATAACCATATAAACAACCCTCTCTCCCTGGCTGCAGGTTGGGGTTCCCAGCACCCTGGCTCTGCTCACCACTGCTCAGGGGCAGCTCTGACAGCCACGCTGCTGCCTGTTGCTGGATTCTTCTACCAGGAAGACTCCCACGCAACCCCAAGGGCAGCGGGTGGAACTGCCTGTCTCACTCAATCCTTTCCTTACGCAGTTGTCCTTTTTTGAACTGTACCCCTCTAGGATGCAGGAGTCCTGATCTGGCAGTAGAAAGCACCACTTCTTGTCTGATTTCTGCCACCGGCTTCCTCTGTGACAATGTGTACATTTCAGTCTGCCTCCCTGTGTGTTGGATGTTGATAGTCATTGCTGCCCTGTCTGCCTGCCAGGAGGCGTAGGTTGCCCCAAACCTTGCACATTCCAAAGTTCTTCAGGACTGGCCCGTGGGCACTCCTGGGGGATAACCACTGAGTCTCATAAGCGAGTCTTTGTCTACCTGAGAACCTGGGTCACCCTGGATAGTTTATGCCAACAACGTGATTTGTGACGAATACCTGTTTCTGTTTGCTGGGGACTGTACGCCATGCTGTATGCATTTGACCTCTAGGGGAGACTGAGTAGCTAAGGTCAGTCACATGGGTGCTCTGTGCCTATGTGACCTCCCCCCAATAAAAACTGTGGACCTCAAGGTTCATGTGAGCGTCCTTGGTTGCTAGGAGAATTAGCACGGTCCATGTGATTCTACTGGGGGGACAACTGGAAGCTCATGCCTGGTTTCTCCTGGACTCTGTCCTATGCACCTTCCCACTTTGCTGATTTTAATCTGTATCCTTTCATTGTAATGAGCCACAACTGTGAATGTAACAGTTTTTCTGGATCCTGTGAATCACTGGTGAATCACTGAACCCAAGGGAGATCTTGGGGACCACTGACACACCTCCTTACAGGGCTAATAACATTGATGATCATGCTCACTCTATGCAATACATGATAGGTTTACAAAGCACTTGAAAAGATAAGAGTGTTCTCATTGTCACAAAATAAGTAGGGAGCAGGTGGTGAGGACAGCAGTGGAGGTAACTGGCCCCCAGTCAGCCATAAAGGTAGGCTCAAAACCTGCTGGGAGGGTCAATTTTATGTGTCAACTTGACTGGGCTATGGGGTGCCCAGATAGTTGGTTAAACATTATTTCCCAATGTGTCTGTAAGGATGTTTATGGATGAGGATAACATTTGAATCAGTGGAATAAGTAAAAGAGATTGCCTTCCCCAGTGTGGGTGGGCTTCCTTCAATCCATTGAAGGGTAGAATAAAAGGCTGAGTAAGAAAGAATTCTTTCTCTCTTCCTGACTTTGAGCTCAGACATCAGTCTTCGCCTACCTTTGGACTCAGACCCAGATGGACTCCCCTGATTCTCAGGCCTTTGAACTTGGACTGAAGCTATACTGTTGACTGTCCTGGGTCTCAAGCTTGCCAACTGCAGATCTTGGACTTCCCAGCTCCCATAATAGTGTGAGCCAATTCTTTATAGTAAATCTATCTATCTGTCCATCCGTTCTGTTAGTTTTGTTTCTCTGGAAAACCCAGACCAATATGCCTGCTGTTAAGACTCTAACTCTTCACACTGACGGGAGATAAAGGCCCTGAGAGTTGAGGACATGCTTTGTTATGTACACATACCACCCGAATCAGACCAAAATCATGGTTTGGAGCTAGATTGCCAAAGTAGCTAAGTTGGTGAATGAAGGAAAATGCTTGTTCTTGCCCCACCTCTGCCTTACACACCACATACCACACATACACCACCACACACACACACACACCACCACCACCACCACACACACACATACAAATTCACACGCTACTAGAACCACCACTATCAAAACCAGTGCTGTCCACCATTGGTTCTTACTAACTCATGCTAGGTTAGTTGTAGGCATGATCTGGAGAACTTGACAAAAGCAAAGGTTCTCAGGCCTCTGCTCAGAAGGTTCTGGTTTCATAGGGCTGGAGTGCGCCCAAGGAATCTACATTTCTACTGACTCCCCAGGGATGGTGAGAGAACCTGCTGGCAATCCCGTGAAGCCCTGGAAAAGCTTCTCCAACCAAAGTTTTGAAATAAATCAGTTTTATGCTTAAGCCAATTTTTTTAAATGTTTGATTTTTTAAAAATCTATAGACAATTCAGTTTAGTCCCCATAAACACAAACATTGAAGAGTAGAGCTTGCTGGAAGGAGTAGGGGTCCTGGCCAAGAGAGCTGCGTTATTTCACAACTTCTCGGTCTGCATTTACAAGACCAAGCCCAGCAACGTGTATTCACACACTGCAGTGATTTAGGGAAAGGTCATGTTCAGGTGCACAGCATTTAGCAGAGGCTCATGGGAAAAGATAAAAAGAAAAAAAGAAGGAGGGGGAAAGAAAGGAAGGGAGGGAGGGAGGAAGGAAAGAAGGAAGGAAGGAGGGAGAATGCAACTGAACAGTTATTAACTTTTAAGCCAGTGGTGGCTGTTACAAATATTTAAAGACAGACAAACAAACAAACAAACAAACAAACACTGTGTTTTATTCTGCCTTAAGGAAGACATGAAGGGAAATTTGTTTTATATGTCATGATGCTGTTGGCATTTTCCAAGCAGTGCAATTCAAGATGGTGATTCGGGAAAAGGATTATCTACAAGAGAAAGTTTCTAATGCCAAGGAATTTGGTTTGTTTTAAGAAGAGATCTTTTATAGAATTTTTATTAGCTGTGTTTTAAAATATATATTTAATATTACTTTTAACCACCACCCACAGTCTTCTGTTCCCCATCAAGCCTTGATCTTGCCAATAATGGTTTTGCCAACAACAACGATTTTCAGGTACAGAAACTGGCAACAAGCTCATCTGTTTCTAAGACAGGAGATCATCTATGTCTCCGTCCTCCATCTCCAGGGCTGACTTTGTTCCATTTACTAAACTATCAGTTTTCCATCTAGTTTCATGTCTGTGCCAAGGGTGATACGGGTAGGGGGAGAGAAGACCCTTCCTCTTTCAGCTTCATTGCTTCCCCTGAAAAACCAATGAATTTGGCCAAGATATTCCCCAAGGCCCTTTGAGGTCTGCCAGTCTAGGTTCTGAGGGCTTCTTTAAAGTCAGCCAACAGCACTGGCTGCTGGACAGGAATGAGAAAATTCATGTCTTGACTTTCTCATCTGTAAAATCCAGGTAACAACAGTGCCCTGTCTGTCACAGAGAGGTGGTGGGAGACTCCATTGTGCAACAAGGTAATCACGATCGATTTTCATAAACTGAGATTGTGATGTGCTTCACAATTGTGTAGAGCAAATTATACAGTCAACTAGCAGGATAGAGGCCTTAAAACAGCACTTCTTAATATTTTGATAATTTGATATTCTGTGAATTTGATGAAAACCACGAATTATTTCTTCTCCCGAAATGGACATACATGCCAGATTTTGTTTAACAAGGGATCACATCTTCCTAGACAATAAACGTACTCTCATTCCCAGGAATCCCCAATCCTTGGTTGTGCCAAATCTCTCCCTCACCTAATAAACGAGAAAGACTCACTGCTGTAAACAGAGGGTGGGTGCAGCCTGGGACAAAGGTGATGTTTCGTCTTGTATTTCAAGTGCTACTTTTCTGAGCCAATAGGAAGCTCCCTGTTGTAGGCTTTGTTGACAGAGAAAAAGGTTTCTAAATTCCAGTAGCTTCTCTTTACAATAGCAAGAGCGACTGTAAGGATGGCAACCCTCTTTCCCCCTTCAATTATGGAGCTGTGCAGGAGAGATTTGGAGACAGTGGGAAGAGGAAAGGTGGAAAGATGGAAGTGGAAACCCAGGCATATGGGGCTTTGGAATTTGGTGGGAAAACAGGCTCCTCACAGCACGCCCTGCACCAACACGTGGCAGCTAGAGAACTGCAGAAATAGCAGCCCAGCCCAGTGAGGCAGATGAAGCTTTCAGTTCCCTATGGCCTGCTCATAGGAAGTCCAGAAGTTTCTGTAGGCACCGCTGTAGGGACCTGGAATCAGTGAAGGGACCAATGGTACAGAAGAAGCCTGGGGACATTTCAAGTCTCTTCTGCTTTTAGAAAATTGCTGTGCATTCATCGACCCCAGAAGACACCTACAAACTATGGGAAGCCTTTAATACTGAACAGCCCTGCCTTAAAAAAAAAAGATCCAAGGCACATTTGGAGAGATTGAGAACAAATCTTCCTGATTTGGTTTCCTCCCAGCCAAAGTCACCCACATCCAAACACACTCAGAGATTTCACTCGTAATCATGGGAATGAGATGTCCCGTGTCTACCTGAATGAGACATCCCGTGTCCACCTGAGTCATGTTGGCCCATGTGGCACCGCCCCAGCTCTTGCCACCGCCAGAGACGGAGATGGCTCTGCCACGCTCTCACTCCTCAGTGATCACAGCACCACACTTCAAACGCTGGGGTAGAGAAATGCTCTAGAATATTCGAAGAAATTAGAGATGGCTTTTTTTTTTTTTTTTTTTTTTTTGAGACAGAGTCTCACTGTGTTGCCCAGGCTAGAGTGCCGTGGCGTCAGCCTAGCTCACAGCAACCTCAACTCCTGGGCTCAAGCGATAGAGATGGCTCTTAATACAACTGTGTTTAGAATTATTGTGTAGCATCGACACATGAGACTGAGGAACATGAAACCGGAAGCTGCGGACTGTGGGTGACCGATGTTTTTCAAGTGAGCTGGTGGGTGGTGGCACAGTACGGGTGTCCCAGAGAAGAGGGGATCGCTGGACTGAGGGGCTGTGCTTCAGGAACGCAGCCTCGGCAATAGTGAGAAACACTGGAGTAGACAGATGTAGGAAGGGCATCCAGACAGCGGCCTGAACACCTGACCGCCCTCCTCCCACTGGGAATCCCGTGAGTAACAGGGAAGATAGCTTTAAAAGAAAAGAAAACAGCAACCAGTGAGGACTTAGTCCATGAAACCTCCCAGGGCAGCCCAGAAGCTGTGTTCTTGACTTCCATGAACTTCGGATTTTCTGGGGCAGGGTCCTCAGAAGAGCTATGACAAATAAAAATTGCACCCAAGTTAAACAGGCAAGAAGACTGCATTCAAGGCTCTTGCAACAAGGGAGAAAGACTGAACCCAACTCTGCTGAAACAACGGGCTGGAGAGTTTTAAGGGCGGGGGTGCCCTAGTGAAAAAGTCCTGGAAGATGCCGGGAGGAAGGTTGATCCGTGGGATGTGTCAAGTACATTGAGTTATTCCTGAGTTCGCATTTTTTTTCCCCGTGATTTGGCCATCTGTGGTTGCTAATTGGTGCCCGTCTAAGTTAGGCTCCTACCCTCCCACCAAAACTAAGAGATAACCAGAGGTTATATGAAAAGGCATTTTACATATCCTATCATTTGAAAACAATATTTAATTTAAAAAATCATGTCTAAATAAATACCAGAGGACTCACAGTAGAAAGAACTATGGTGCTAATACTTTCAGACATTAATGTAGAATTTCAGTTATAGAGAAAGCAAAGTTAAATAGTTTAATAATTTATGTGTATGTTTAAAAACAGCAGGAGATTGATTTTTATGGAGAATTATAATTACATTTAGAGTATACTTTTTGCAATAAAAATTTTATGTTTTTTGGAAAATCGAATATCAAGGTAATTCACATTTAAATTACTTGATGCTATGCCCTCATTCCTAGTGGTTTTGTGAAAGAATGTGGTCAGTCATTTCTGCATCAAAGATATGAAAGGTCTTTCTAAATTAAGTGGGCATCATTCATATGCTCTTTCAATGAACACTAAAGACACTAAAAAATGTAAGATGAATGAATAAAATGGAGAGACTCTTTGTGATTAACTCGTAAGGTCATTGCAGCTGATGTTGGTGTTAGTTGTACAGAGTAATATTCTTCTTTATTATAGTTAGAAACATTTGGGATCTTAGAAGTAAATTGTTTTATTAATTGCATATTCAGGTAATAAAATACAGTGGATGTTGAAGTGATTTTTAACGACTGTGTGTGAACTTAATTTTTTAATAAAACAAGATTGTGTTTAATGTGTTGAAAAAAAAAACAACTAAGAGATAAGGACCCTACCTTTCTTGGTGATTATATTTCAAAGGGAATGGCTCCCAGGTCCTTGAAAAATATTTATATACATTTCAAAAGGGTAGAGAAAGAATTTGCAATGACAAGTTTTTAAAAGGAGATGCTAGAAGAAGAGGGAGGTTGGGTCCAAAGGCAGAACGAGGAAGCCTGTCTATAGCTCCGTCAAGGTGAGTTGGGGTCAGCCTCTAAAGCCAGGTCGCAGCTTCCACGTGGCGGGTCATCTCAGTTGTGATGCTCCGTCTTTTGGCCACTAGATGGCGCACGGCCACAGTGCTTGCTCCCGAGCCCTGCAGGGAGGGGAGAGCACACAGACAGGACCTAGGAGATTTGCTCAAGCACAATGCCCTGTCCTGGTAGCGATTGTTTGCAGCTCCGGGTTTTTCTGCTTGTGGGTTGGGGGGCACCGTGACTGGCCTTGCCCGGGCGCCCTGATGGGCAGTTAACTGGCCTCGGGATTCCTTGTGCCCTTCCTGCTCTTATAACCACAGACTTGATCCTCGCGCTGCGTTCCGAGCCCTCGACCTGTTGTGTACACAGCCGAATAACCCCACCGCCACCCTGGCCATCATTTTCTGGGGGGTTAGCCTACAGCTTTGCCTGGGGGCAGACTTATGTCATTTAACCAGAGTGCTTGAAGCCAACTGCTTTTGTCTTTTGTGAAATCCTGAACTCATGGTGGTAGCGGAGTGTCCTCTAATCCTGCAGGGAGAACCTGCACAGAGACGTGTCTTTGGCGGGATGAAGAGAGAGAGACCCTTTCCCCCAGACATGGAGAAGGTTCCAGATTGGAAACCCTCCCCTGGCCCACAGATACACCCTCACTGTGCCTACTGTGTCCTCAGCTCGTGAGCGCAAACTTGGAAGCTTTAGGAAGACCCCACCAATGAGCCCTTTACCTCCCACGAAGGCCTGTATCTCCAGAAGTGTCTAAAGAGGGTCTGCAGCGCCCGGGTCTGGGGGCCAAGGCTGGGACCTGCTAGGTGGGATTCCCCTCAAATGCGTGAGGGCTCTAGCCCAGCCCCAGACTGCAGTCCCTTCCCCGGCGACAAGCTTTCCAGACAGTGAGGGTGCCCTTTGTCTTAGCCGGGTTTCCCTCACACACCGGCGCTGACACCGATTCCAGGACAGTTAGTTTATTTGGGACAGGCAGGAAAGCAGTAGTGAGCTGCTCAGAGGAAATAAGGCCACTGATAGAGTGCACCATGGAGCCGGCCACCGCTGTGGGCGACTGCAGGGTAATCCCATGGGGACACTCAGGGACACGGCATGGATGGTTTGGCTGAGAATTCTCCTCCTTGAGCAGTGAGAAGTTGAGTGTTTACAAGTCGCTCCTGTCAGGCATCAGTTGTGGCTGTTGGCACAAGATGTTCATTGCCCAGGACTTCCAGACCACAGGACTCTGACACAGTGTCCTTCCTTGGAACCCCCCAGGCGAGGGGGGGCAGGTGCTGGCATTTGGAAGTTGACCAGAGCACGCTGAAGTGGTGAGGCCAGGGGGACACGGTAGGTCACCTACAGCATCCGTTACCCTCCCGTAGCTTCCTCTGCCAGCAGGAGGGACTGATGGGGAAGGCTGTGCCCAGGCCCATGGCCCTGAGAGGAGGACAGAAGTGTCCCTATCTACAGTTTGTGAGAGAGGCTGAACCTGAGACCCAGGTTCCTCAAAATAGCCAACACAGGCAAGCACCTCTGGCCCAGCGTGTGGCAAAATGAAGTTTAGGACCAAGAAAACTGGGAGCAGGAGAAATAGGGGACAGTCCGTTATCAGGACAAACCCTAGACTGCAGAGGTTTCCCTGGGGCACAGGCTGCACCACTGTGGGCCACACTAGAGATGACAGGCGGGCTCCAGACCCTCTTTTCACCTGTCCCCCCGCCCCCCAGAGACCTGGGTATGGGAGCTGGCTGTGGTAGCCCAGGAAAGCAGCCTGGGGTATTGTCAGCTCATCTGGGCTGGTTAGGGGGTGTGGGGCAGACAGACTGAATGGTGTCTGGCAGGTAAGACATTTTGGTTGCCATTTGTTTTAAAATATATTACTGTTACTATCATTAGTAGCAATGATAGTGATCCACCCATTGCATTGCTGCGTGCCTTTGACACTCTTGGGGTTTGGGGCTCTGAGAACCCTGTCTGGCATCGTGCCATGCCTTGGCAAGGTAGGATCTGGACAAGAACTCTACCTCTGCAGTTGCTTAATACGTCCATGGACTCTTCAGGACCCAACATGTAGAATTCTGGGAGTCTGTGAACTTGGATGGGAAAAAATTACTCCTTTTGTTTCCTACCTCGTAATGAAAGTTGGCATTTCCTTCAACTATGTTTTTTTTTTTCATTTTTGTTTTGTTTTAGACAGGGTCTTGCTCTGTCTCCTGGAGTACAGTGGCATCGTCATAGCTCACTGCAACCTCAAACTCCTGGGCTTGAGTGACCCTCTTGCTTCAGCCTCCCAAGTAGCTGGGACCACAGGCATGTGCCACTGTGTCCAGCTAATTTTTCTATTTTTAGTAGAGACGGGGTCTCACTCTTACTCAGGCTGGTCTCAGACTCCTGGCCTCAGCAATCCTCCCACCTCAGCCTCCCAAAGTGCTAGGGTTACAGGCGTGAGCCACTGCGCCGGCCATCCTTTAATTATGAATATAGACAACAGATTGCTGTGGATGAAAGGTACCTGCATCTCTGTCATCAACGAAAATCACAGATATTTTTCTGTCAAATTATAGCTATTGCAGAAATCTTGTCATATCATTTATACTCATACAACTTTGAAATTATAGTGATGAGACCCATCACTTATAACTTATGTAATGCATTAATCAAAGGTATATATAGTTCTAAGGCATTAATCAAAATTATATATAGTTTTTTATCAGAAATTTGTGTATTGCTATACAACTGGACTTTTTTGTAACGTTATGCACTTTATTTCACATGTTTCTAAAACTTTCTCAGAAGGGGTCTGTAGTCTTCAACAGACTGCCAAAAGGGTCCTTGGCATGGAAAAGGTGGAAGAGCCCTGGAAGGCCCCAAATGCCCTGAGGGAGGTACAAGGTCAAGCCCCGGCTGGTACCAGCCATCCGACCGAGGCCAGAGCAGAGAAGGAGTGTGTCATGTGTCGGCCAGTTCTAGTCTCCTCTGGCCATTTCTCCTCCTCTTCCCCTCAACCCTGCTCAGTGGTCACCCCCCTCGGAATCTCTCAGGCTTCACGCCTCACGTTCTCCTTCAACTCACTTCAGAGCAGACGAAGCGGCGGAAACCAGAGTCGGGCGCCAGCAGGGGGCGCCGGCGCTTCGCTCTGGGCCGGCTCTTCCGCGTCGCGGAGCCGGGACGTCCCGGGTGCCCGCGGGCCTCCCATAGGACACCTGGCGGGAAGGCCGCACACTGCTCACCTGGGCCCCGCCGAGCCGCGGGCCGCCGGGCCGGCTCCCAACCCGCTGTCCTTTCAAACCGCACGACTGACTGTTCCCCCGACAGGGAGTGGGACGCGGGTGGCGGCCGCGGAGAGGACGAACCTCCAGCTTCCACCAGGGGGCGCCGGGCACAGACTCGGTCTCTCTTTATTTTCCTTTTTCCTTTCCTTTCCTTTCCTTTTTGTCTTTTCTTTTCCTTTTTTCTTTTTCATTTTCTTTCTTTTCTTTTCTTTCGTTTCTTTCCCTTTCTTTCTCTTTTTCTTTCCTCTTTCTCTTTCCTTTCTCTCTCCTCCCTCCCTCCATGCTTTCCTTCCTTTCTCTCTCTTTTTCTGTCTCTTTGCCTTTCTCTCTGAATATTTCTCTATTGTCTCTATTTTCTAGTTCCCTGTTTATTTCTCCCTGTCGTTCTGTGCTGGCTTCTTTTTCTCTGTTTTTATATGCCTCTGTCCGTCTCTCCCTGTCCTTTTCTCTCTCTCACTCCTCCCCCCACCCCGTTAGTCACACACACACACACACACACA
>VBSM01002153.1:32308791-32338052 GCA_008086735.1 Cheirogaleus medius | reverse complement strand
CGCAGTGGTTGCTGGTTGCTGCCTGTTGATATTCATGGCCCTGTGTAATCCCCTCCCTTTGCAGGGGGCTGGACCTAGGGACTTGCCTGTAGCAAAAAGAATATGGCAAAAGTGACAGGATTTCACTTCTGAGATAGGTAACACAAGACTGATTTCTGCCTTGAAAGCTCTTCTCATTTCTTTTTGCGTGCTTACTCTGATGGAGCTTCCGTGTCATGACTGCCCTACAGAGAGGCCCATAAGGCAAAGAACTGAGGCCTCGGGCCAACTGAATCATCCTAACATCCATGGATCTTGGAGAGGGAATTGAGTTTTGAAATGACTCCAACATTAGCCGACCTCTTAATTGCAGCCTGGGAGAACCCCTGATGTGGGGGACCCACTAAGCTGCCTTCAGAAGCTGTCCCCCAGAGACTGTGAGACTTTAAGTGCTGTTGTTTTAAGTCACTATGATTTGGGGTAATTTGTTATGCAACCATAGATAGCCAACACAAACATGTAAAAGATCCTGTATTAGCTAGGACAGCCTAAAGTACAGATAACGAAGAGTCCCAAACATGGACTGGCTCCACAAAACAATCCTGGTTTGCTATTCAGGTCAAGGAGGAGAGTCCCTTTCATGCAGATATTCAGGGACTGAGATTCCTTCTGCCTTATAGCTCCACAATCCCTTAGGGCCCCTCTGTTGTCTGCATCTAGCCCAGAATGGAAAGGGGGCATGGTAGAAGCAAACCCACTCCCACAAAAGCTCAGCCCCCGAGAAACACCCATTCTACCTACTCACATTCTCTTGGGGAAAATTGAATCACATGGTCCCACATATTTTTAAGGGAAGTTAGGAACTGTATCTAGTTGTGGTAGCTACAATCATGGAGAGAATGGATATGGATAGTACAGACCTAGGCTAAAAATATTCCGTGTATACTGGCCAAAGAGAGCATGGCCTTGGGTTCTTATTCTCCAAGTCACTTTTCCTGACACTGAAATTGTCAGGGACTTGTCTACTGAGAAGTTCTCTCTTTTTTTTCATGTTGTCCCTGGTCCATGTATCCTAATGCTGCCAAATTAAGGCCTGGGAGAATCTTCTCTCTTATGGTCTATTCAGGCTGTGGCTTCTACGGTATTTGCCTGGTTCTGGGAGTGGCCTTTATGTGCTGCGGTGGTTGATTTATACCTGCAAAATGATGAGCTCCAAAAGGATCTCATACCACACTTCATCTTCAGGTTGAACCAGACACTTTAGACCATGCTGTTTCCAGAATCAGCAGACACTTTTTTCTGGATCAATAAAGATTAGGTTCAATGGCATATATGAAGAAACCCAAATAACTGTGGCATAAACCAAAGGTTTATTTTTCACTGTATTTTTCTCTCATGGAAAGAAACTCTTAGGTTGGCAAGCCAGAGTTAGTACGGTAGCTTCATCAGAAGCCTAAGGTACCTCTATATTTCTGCTACAGAAGTAGCAGAGTCACCTTTGACTTTGCAAAGTGGTTTGCAAGATGGTTGCTGCATCTCCAGCCATCATGTCTATGTTCCAGGCAGCAAACAAAAGAAGGGACAAGGGCCAAAGAGTATATCACCCAGCTGAATCATCCTCTTTAAAGAGCATTCCCATAAGCTCAACCCATGACATCTACTTAACCTTTCATTGGCTATCCCTATCTGCAAGGGAAGCTGGGAAATGTAGTTTTCTAGATGGACATATTGCTGAACATAGCAACATATGGTAGTACAGAAGTTCTCTAACCAACCAAAGAAGAAGGGGATCTTGGGTAGGCAGCCAGTGGTCTCTGACACATCCTCTTATTTCCTAGGGGAGCAGAAAGATGGATTCCCACAGAGCCAAATCCCAATTGGCTTTTCTATAGTAGCCATTAATGGTATTGACTAAACTGTCTGTATCATTGCACTTTTATGGCTCTGCTGAGAAGAATACCCCAAGGCCACTGGCTCCTTTGTTATAGCTAATAATGGCTGCGTGTAAAAAGGTGCAATCTCCTGGGCAGATGAATGGTCACCTCCCAGACCCTGGCATCCAGACTTAGCCACAGCTGCCTGAGATGATTGCATGAGACGATGCCCATGGAACATTTTTAAAAAATCATTATTAGGCATTATTTTAGAATAATTTCAGATTTACAGGAAAATTGAGCGAATAGTATAAAGAGTTCTCATAATACACCCCACACACACACAGTTTCTGCTACTATTAAAATCTTATATTAGTTTGATACATTTGTTATAATTAACAAACCAATACTGATATGTCATTGTTAACTGAAATCCATAGTTTATTCATATTTCCTTGACTTTTTACCTAATGTCCTTTTTACTGTTCCAGGACCCCATCCAGGGTACCATGTTACCTTAATTTTTCATGTCTCTTTTGGCTCCTCTTAGGTAAGAGGTGACATTTTCTGACTTTTCTTGTTTTTAATGACCTTGACATGTTTGAGGAGTACTAGTCAGAGATCTTGTAGGACGCGCCTCTATTGGAATTTGTTTGATATTTTTCTCATGATAAACCTGTGGGTTATGGATTTTTGGAGGAAGATGACAGAGGTGAAGAGCAATTTTCGTCACATCATATCAAGGGTACATGTTATCGATGTGATTTATGACAACTGATGTTAACTTTAGTCACCTTGCTAAAGTGGTATTTGTCAGGTTTCCCCACTGTAAGGTTTCATTTTTCTTCCTTTCCATACTGTATTCTTTGGAAGAAAGTCACCATGCACAGCCCACACTTAAACAGTAGGGAGTTGTGCTCCCCCTCCTTTAGGTAAAGTGTCTACATAATTTATTTGGAATTCTTTCATATGTGAGATTTTCTCCTTCCCATGGAGAAAATTTGAAACTTCAAGAGTCTATGATGTTTCTTTTCTCACTGCTAGACCTAAAATATGCCTGTTGCATTTTCTTGAAACAAAAGACTTAGGAATGCACATTTGATTTTGTCCATGATTAATTGTTAGGTAATTAAAAACAAACAAACAAACAGTGTCTTTTATTGTCCTCTTTGTGAGTCATCCAGTTTGAAGAGTCCTCCTCTTCAAAAGTGACTTATAACAAATGCAACTTTTTTTGACATTTAAATTAAATTTACTTTTTATTGTTATTTCCTACAAACCTAATGATGAGGCCTAACGTACTATGCATTACACAAGTCTCCTATATATTTTAAACCAATATAATATATCCTATAGCTAGCTATTGACAAAAATTTGGGACCAAGAAATACAACTTTTGTCTCCCAGCTGCCACATGCATCTCCATGAAAAGAGGCTCTTTTGACACCCCTCTCTGTCCCCTGAGTGGACAGCTCACATTCTTACCAGCACCTGGAGGCTGGGACAAGAAGCCACCAAGAGGGTCGCCTGAGAACAGTGCGGTTATATAAGCACAGGGCTGGCAGGAACATCCAAGGCCACCTACTTCTGCTTGAACCTCTCCGGGAACAGAGTTCACTGCCCCCCTGGGATGTCCATGCCAGCTCTGGGAGGATGGCTCTGTTAGAAAGCAAGTTCTTTCTCTAAGTCAAGGCCATTGGCTGGCTTCCATCATTCAGCCCCATTCTGACTCTCTGGGTCATAAAAGTCAGATCTATCATCTCCCATCAGCATTCTCCCACTTCTACCTGCCTGTGGCCCACTGATTTCTTCAAAGCACTGACTGTGTGTGCCTCCTTCCAAGTCAGACTCCCCTAAGCCCAACACAGTTGGTTCTTATTTCTTCATTGACAAGATGTGATTTCTGGGCTCATCACCACCCTAGCTGTTCTCCTAAGTGGACTCCAGGATGTGAAGACTATCAGTCCATCCTGGATTTTCCACTCCAAGATCCCACTGGCTTCTTTTGCAGACTGCTGACTCATACTGAAGCATCTTAAATAAAGCCCATAGCATGTTATACTCGATCTTTGCAGGGCCCTAGCTCCCCTAGTAGGCATTAGTGCATCTGGCTTTTGGACTCGAGTGCAGGAACCCATTAAATATAATCATGTCCTGACCCTGCCATGTATTATATACATGAAGTTATTTGTACCTACATGCAAGGAAATAGCAGGGAAGGATATTCACAGTGACAATGAACAGAAGTTTGAGTCTCTCTGCATGGCGGGATTATTCATGCTCTTTTCTTCCTGTTAATACATACTTATACTATCAATTTTTTCTCTAATGAATTTATTATTTTGTAATTTACCAAAAAAACTTTTTTATCTCATATGAGCCAGAGTATTTTCCTAGCCTGCTGAGGACTCTTTGAACTGTTTCAGGTAGAACTAGTCACTTCCTCTCGTGGATCCGCAAAGTACACATTTGTGGGCACTTTCGGCTAAGAGAGGGACAGAAACGTCAGAGAGTTAAGGCAGGATTTGGCCTTTCAAAATCAGTTGTTGTTTTCTTGGGATAAAAGTCTTCCTGGAACATCTCCCCCAACCCCGCCACAAAAAAATCTGTGATCTCTGCTCCTTTAGCATCTAAGCATCCATGGCAGGGAACCTAGACATATTCTTGTAAGGGCTAGACCCTCCTCCTCCTCTCTTACCGAAGCTTCTCATGCTAAAGCCCCCTGGCAGGCAGCATAGCCTTGTGGTTCTCAACAGGAGATTTTGAGTGAGACAGACTGAGGTCTGAAACCCAAACCTGCCACATACAGACCATGTGGTATTAGTCCAGGTTATTTAAGTAGACTCCAGGATGTGAAGACTATCAGTTCATCCTAGATTTTCCAAGATGAGTCTAAGTGTCCTCATCTATAAAGGGAAAATAATAATACTTGCCTGTAAGGTCGCTGGGAGAATTAAAAGCAATGTTTTCACAGACTCTTGCATAGTGCCTGGCACATGCAAAGAGGCCATAATGGTTCATAGTGACAGTTCCCCTTCTCCACCCCCCTGACTGGGTACCATGCTCGGCTCTGCCCTATAGCAAATCCCATGAAGCCGCAGCAGCGGGTAACAGCGTCCTGGTGAGGAAACTAGCCTACTAACAACAGAAACCCTGGGGAAGCAATAAAAGCAAAACAAAACACACAAAAAATCCAAAACCAAAACCCTCCCTGTATTTGAGAGAAATACCTTCTGCAACATCTAGCCTCTGGTGTTCAGCCTCCTCTCCCCTCTGGATAATTCTTTTTAAACGTAAATAACTTAAAAGGAAACAACAAAATAGAATAAGGACAACAAAAGTTTCCCATCACACTAAACAAAAACACTGACTTTTCCTCCCCGGAGACAGCAGGGCTTTTTCTTCCACGAAGTGTCATCTCTCATGTTTATCTCACAGCAGTCAAGAGTAGGGCACTGTTTCATGTGACACCTCTGGGACATTGCCACATGTGCCAGGAAAGCCCAGGAGGGCACAGAGGGTGGCAATGCACAGCCAAGCACAGGATTGGTGGGAATCAGGAGTTGCTGGTTCCTGCAGGTTTCCTTTGCTCTGTCACCTGCTTCCAGCCTAGCACTGTGCTCTCGGCTGCTTATGAACCTCATGGAAATTTCCAGAAAAAAAACCCACCAAAAACAGGTTCTCTCCAGGGGCCAGCACAGTGATTGATTCCATCCTCTAAAAGAATTGTGGAGGCCATTCATGGTGGCTCATGCCTGTAATCCAGCACTTTGGGAGGCTGAGGTAGGAGGACTGCTTGAGGCCAGGAGTTTGAGATCAGCCAGGGCAACATAGTGATATCCTATCTCTAAAATTAAAAAAAATTAAAAATTAGCTGTGAGTGATGGTGCACACCTATAGTCCCAGCCACTCGAGAGGCTGAGGCAGGAGAATTGTTTGAGCCCAGGAGTTGGAAGCTGCAGTGTGCTATGATCACAACATTGCACTCCAGCCTGGGCAACAGAGCAAGACCCTGTCTCTAAAAGAAAAAAAAAAAAAAGAAAGAAAGAAAGAAAGAAAGAAAGAAAGAAAGAAAGAAAGAAAGAAAAAAAAAAAAGGAATTGTGGAAACAGCTCTAGGCAAATTTATAGTAGGTTAGGGCTAGGCTTCTGGGGGCAAAGGGAATCTAGGTTATAAAACAAGAGTAGTATCAGTGCAGTTTCGGTGTACATCAAACCAGAACTTTCCTCTGGTTCCCACGTGGGCCCCAGCTGGGGGACACTCTTCAAAGAACATCTAAGAAGCGGGTATAAATAGCAGCGTGCAAGGATCCATGTCCAGGGGCCCTCTGAGGCACTGAGAAGCCTTTCACAACTTTTGTTGAAACTTTTCATCTTCTATGCCTTGTTCACACGATCAAATATGCAGGCAGACTTTAACTCAAGAATCACAAACTCTGCATTAGAGAGGTGGCAGCTTGTATTGATGCAGAAAATCTGGAGATGTGAACTTTGGCATTGGAAATTTGGTTAGATGCTTTAGGCTAAGACTGGAGGTTTCATTCTTTGTGTGTTTTCAAAGTCTGGGGAATAATGTAAAAATTGAGAAGCCTGCACATTGTCTTTTGGTATCTGCATAGCCGAGTATAAGCACCTTGCCTGATAGCTACCCAGTGGCTGTGCCAGAGGCCTCTGTGGAACTCTCGGTACCCAAAGTTCATGCTGATGTCTGCTGCCCACTGCAATGATCCCCCAGAAACTTCACTTGTCCTGCCTTTCCAAGCTGCAGAGCGGATGAGAGCCCAGACTCCCAGGACTGAGCGAGAGGATATCATGTCAGTTACCAATGACCCACGTACTCAGTGAAAAGATTAGTGCAACTGATATAGACAAAGTTCACCGAGAACCTCTAAAGCTTGCTCTGATCCACACTTTCTAATGTTCTGCCCAGCAAAGTTTTACTCTACATTGAAAATATAAAGAAAAAAAGAAATCCTGTGATTTTAAGTCATGAGGCTTTGTTCTTTTTCACATAAGATAACGAGCTTGGGAAAGACCAAAAGATGAACAGTAGGAAGAAAAACAAGAGTTGAAAACATTCACTCCGTGGGAGTAATTTTTCTCTCCTGAGGATGAGAGCCGTGGCTGGTCTGTGGGCACCACTGCCTTATCAAACGCCTCGGCAAGATAAAAGGATGTGTGATAGAAGTGATTCAAGCTGTGATTCTCAGCTGGGGCTTCGCAGACATCTGGGGCTCCTCTGACTTTTGCATGTGCAGGATGTCTGGGAGATTTTTGGATTTTGTGTCTTCATTTTGATAATTATCTAAAAATTAATGTAAGCATATTCTGTATTATCACGATAACCAGGTGAGTACTGAATGTGATTTTAGGACACGTGTTTATGTTTTGGTCCCAACAGCACTGGCTCTGAATACTTCTGCTGGAATTGTCACAGGGAAAAGAGAAGAAGAGAGTGGAGATTTTAATACAAACGTGTGTCTCTTAGGAAAGTTACTAGAAAATCAATTCCCAGAGAGCAGGGTTTCTGTCTGCTTTGTTACTGCCTTATCCTTAGCCGCGTCCTAGCCAGATGTAGGTACTCAATAAATACATGGTGAAGGAATGAATGGTGAGTAAATATTTCAAAATACTTAGAGTGCAGAAAAGTAGAGAGAGAATCAAGTTATTACAAGGCACAGAAGAACTGATATGGCAGTTGGAAACACATTCACATCTGAGAGCAGCAGCAATGTCGTTTCAGCAAGCAACACTGCCACCAAGTCCAGCAAATGCTGTTAAGTTAAATTTCATTTACTTTGTAGAGTCGTTCATACTTACTTGTACATTTCTTTCTATTTTATAGTTGCAGTAGACCAATGAGCAAAAGCTATTTTATGTTGACACATGTTTGGGAAACACTATGATGAAAAATACATTAGGTCAGCCCTGAGTGTCTGTGAGAATTTTTTTTCTCTAGAAGGACACCACCTGTTACTTAAGAGACACTCGATAAAAATTTGCAACACTATATATACCCCGTCCTGTGGGACACGGCTCATGGTGTCCCTAGCTAGGAAAGTTACCCATGTCTCCAGGTGGCAGCAGTGAATTCTATCCAGTGATCAAGCTGCTCCCTATGGAATAGGCATTGTTTTCCTCTCAGTTGCAGCCAGCAGAGTTCAAGTTTAAAGGAGGTCCAGTGCCTTCAAGACACACTGTAGGTGTTAGCAGGTGCTTAAATTTGCCAAGCAGCAGGAGACTTTATCTTGCCTTCAGCGCTCCGGAGGGCTGGACGTCGGGGAAAGGGTACTGAGAGTCAGGCTCCCCATCAGAAAGAGTTATCCTGCCCTGGAACAACCTGTCTGCAGAGTCACCAAGCAGAGACTGAGTGATTACCTGGATAGGTGGGTGGGCATCCACCAGGAGAGTGCATAGTATGAGATTTTGATCCTGGAGGAATACGAGCCGCACTCCCCCCAACCATTTATTAAGGATGGTAATACTAACTGGTGAGACCTGGCAGACCCCTGTGTTCTGGAACCATCCACAGCATCAGTGATCCCTGTCTGGCTTTCTTTGCTCCTCTCCTTGGCGCTATGAGCTTGGGCGATCCGGGTGGGGTGCCCATATCAACGCAGCAGATGAAGTCAAGCCGGGAGCCACATGGGCAAGACCCATCCGTCAGCTGGGGAAAGACTGGAATCGGCTAATACACTGGGACCCCCACTCATGCCAACAGGCAGAGGCCCCATTGCATGGCTGCCCGAGCTCCAGGGCTGGGGCCCCAGATGTTGCATCTGTTTTCTTTCAAACTGGAGCTTTTGAGGGCAAAGACCGTGGCATTCATCTGTTCGCCACGGTGCCTCGCACTTGCTCCATGTATTTTACCTCCATCTCCTCCTTCTCTGTCTTCTGTCTTTTTCCAAGAAGTTATAAAAAGCAAACCACAGGAGAGGTATCCAGATATATTTGTTGAACTGAACTGAAATGCACCCCTGGAGTTCGGGGTGCACCACTGATCCCCAAAATCAGGTCTCAGGAACCTTGCCTGGGAAGTGACAGAATGGAGAGGCCAAGCCACTCAGAGATCAGTGACTGGGGCAGGTGAGGAGCTGCCGGTCTGCCGCCCACCTGCTGGTCGGGGGCTTGAATCAGAACACGAGGCTGGTACCTGGCAGTCAGCAGGTCTGGGCACCTCAGTGCAGCCCCCTGGCCCGTCCCCAGACTACACGGGCACCTGGTTCCCCTTGGGGTCTCCAGGCCACTCCTGAGCCCTTTCCCAGCTGGCTGTCAGTGGTCCCTTCCCGGAGCACAAGTGCAGAAGAATGAGGAGAAACAGCACACAAAGTAGGGACAGCTCACTCCCTGTGGCCCTGGAAGAGTGGCCTCCTCTGTCGGGGTCTCACTTTGTGAAACTGGGATGTTTTTCAAGAATGGTAGAAAAAACATCAGATGAAAATAAAATGGCTTCAGAACCCCACATCAAAAGGCTTGGAGTGGCTTACGACAGTGGCTTCTGGGCCCCGCGGTGCTGTCTGTGTCTTCTATTTCTTGTCCTCTAGCCTACGGCATACGTCAAACCCTAAAGAAAACATTCGAGAAATAACAGAAAGATTCAAAGACATCTGCTTTGACGGCTTGGACATTTATCAGGAATACCATCTGTGCTCGTTCTTTCTGCCATGGAAATTGAGGGGAAGAATTAGAGAAAGGAGAATAAGTGGTCATAGCCAGGGCAGTGCAGGGGCTGGGTGTGAGGGGAGGGAGCTGGTGGTGCAGGAGGGAGACAGGACCAGAGCCCAGTCCCCTCCGCCACACCTGCTCTGTGGCAGAGGTGACAGTGAGGGGTGGTCAATGGATCTGTCACTCCTTGAGCTGTAGATGGAGCCAACTGGCAACATATGACGAAGGAATGCGCGATTTCTCTCGAGCTCAATGCTTGTAGCTTGCTAGCAGAGATGTAGGGGCCTCCAGAACTTTCAAGTTCTCCCAAAGGACTTGGGACCAACCCCCCAACCCCCACCCCAGGGTCCTGCTTCTCTTTCCTCTCCCTGCCTCTCTCTGGCTTTGTCAGTCCTTCTTCTCCGCCTTGGCCCCTGGCCACTCCCAAAGCAAGAGGCCCAGGCAGGACCCAGTGGGGTAAAGTGGGTGCTGACCGGGATGCTGCCTCACGCCACGGCCAGTGTCCTCGGGTGTCCCTAGCCTTTGGGAGGAAGCTGCTGACACTGGTGCTGATGTGAACAGGCAGTCCAGGCTCCGGGACCCTGGCACACCACGAGCCTCCTGGAGTCCCTAAGCCAGCACCGGCCACCACCCCACGAGCAAGCCAACCGAGCCATGCTGCCGTGGTATGGTTCAGCCCTAAGGAAGGGGGCGCTGGTCTCTCCCAAGTCCTGGGACACCTGCTGACGTCCACATCGGAGGGCTGCTGCCTTGGGAGCACAGAGGAGCCCCAAGTGCAGCCGGTATGTGCTCTGCCTCCAGACGCTCCTCTAGCACCGAAGGGCGTGGGCTCCGCATCTCGGCCTCTCCCCGAACGCCCATCTCCATCTCGCCCTAATCAACCCCCGTAGGGAAGTGAAGATCTCTAGCTCTTTTCGCTGTCACCCCGAGACTCTGGGATTTAAGGTTCGCCACTCCTCATTACCAAACTGCAACATTTTCCACCAACGTGCTCGTGGAGCCCGACCCTCATAGAACCCAAAGAAAAGTGGCAACTGATACGTGCGCGTGTGACACCGAAGGGGGCGGGTCTCCTCGGCTTCCTTGCAGGAAAGAGAAATGGGACAGTCAGAGCCGAGGACGCTCCCCACTCACCCCACTCTGCCCAGTCCCCTGACAGAGGCCTGGCATCTTTTAGGATTTCCCTTTCCCATGAGCATCCAAGGGGCAAATGCCCCCACCACAGGCTCCCGGGGCTTGAGCTGCGAAATTTGCTAGACGGCAGCAGGAGGGGTGGCCAAGGCCAGGCAGCAGGAGGGGTGACCAAGGCCAGGTCACCCTGCAGCTCTCCTCCTCCTTGCAGCTTCCTGCACCAACCTGACCCTCCTGCCTGGGGGTCCACCAGGGGATTAGGAAGTGAGTGTCATATGTCAAGTTCAGTCTGGCTTTGAGGGGAGGCGTGTGCCGGGGTAGCCTGGCTTTGTCTCAGCCCTGACCTGTGGGGGTTTTTGCCTTTAATGAGACCAAACCCTCTAAACCCAAGAAACCTCCACCACGTCTCCCTCGCTCCCCGTCCACCCTTGGGGAACCAAGAAGCAAACAAGGCCGCTTTGGGAAGTGCTAACGTGTATTTATTTCACAAGGTGGGAGATGGGGCAAGGGATGATCACCAGTAAGATGCCACCAAATGAGACACTGTGAATCCCGCATTGAGCAACGGGACAACTACAGGGTTTGGCTCTGGGCAGGGGTTGGCCAGGGACAGCACAGGGGAGAGCTGGGAACCGGCAGAAGGGACAGGCTTCCCTCAGGGGCACCTCCGGGCTGGTGACGTGGGGCCCTCACCCCGCACACTCCTTGGCAGCCCCGTCCCCATCCAGGCGAGCAGTTACGCGGCAAGCCCGAGGCCACACAGCTCGGTCAGCCTCGCCACATGCTCAGACGCACACGCCAGACGCACACACACACACCCCGCCACACACAGCACACGGGCACACACGCTCGTGTGCATGCACACACGTCCATATATTAACTCTGATTTATAAGTGCACCCTAACCAGAGGGCAATCGGAAAAAAATTATTACTCTTAAGAGAGGAAACGACTGCCTTATCCCCTGCCAGCCAGCAGAGCGTGGGGTGAAACGCGGTGGGCACAAAGCATCTCCGAGCTTCCTGGCGCCCTCTGCGATGCTGGCTTCAGCCCTTGAGTTCTGGATGGAGGCCCCTGGCTGCTCCCCAGCCTGGCTCCACCTTGTGGGGCCCCTCGCGGCCCAAACCATCCTATGGGCTCAGACTGTTTCTGTCTCTGGCTCTCTCCAGACACAGGCAGGAGAGCTGGCCCACGCACATTTATAGGAGCCCACTGCCCAGGTGTCCAGCAGAGGAAGCATCAGCTCCTTCTGGAAATTTCCAGAGCTACAGTCTCCAAAGCTACCCTGGTGGGAAAGTTGAGGGTGGCGGCTACCTCTGGGGTGAACAGACACCTGGGCAGAAGCAATCTCAGAGGAACTTGAGTCTCAGGGCCTCACTGCCTCCTCCAAGGAAGGGGAGGCTGAAGCCCCTGCTGTGTCCCACCGTGTGGGGGTAGAATTCAGAAGCTGCTCCTGCTGCAAAGGATGAGACACGGGAGGGGACCCTGCCAGTCCCAGATTCTGCTACTGGGGTGGGAGATGACACAGCAGAGATGTGGACAGTCTCACTCCCTGGTGCCAGGTCCACACTGGGGCTGCAGAAGACACGGCTGGTGTCACGGAGAAGGAGTGGGGGGCTTTTCCAGGGTGCACAAGCCTTGTGGGCAGCTGGATGCCGAAGGGGACATGAAGTCTCCGTCTGAGGCCTCTGTGCTGTCCCAGAGAAGCCCTGGGAGGCCCAGCGAGTGCCTGTTGGCCACTGCTGTCTCTCCACCCGTGTGGCTGGTCCAGAGGACGGAAGGACCACCTATGTCCTGGGGGCCAGGCCAGGGGGTGGTGGCCCCTTCCCTCTACTTGATGGAGTTCTTAATGGTCCACCTCTGTCCCGTGCAGCTGCGGAGGATGAGGTCGATGCCAGCCAGGCCGCGGTTCTCCACCTCCAGGCAGCGCCCTGTGCCCTTGTTCATGATGGCTCCATTCTGGGAGGGGAGGTGGCAATGGGAGGGGAGAGAAGGAGACAGAGACAGAGACAGAGAGAGGCTTAACCACCACATTTCCTAGCACATAGCTTCTCACAGGGGACCAATCCATCGAAAATCTTTGCACAGTAGGAGGGGTCATGGGGACTTCCTCTGCAGACTCTAAAGTCAGAACATAAATAAACTTCACAGGGTTTGAGGGGCCGAACCAGGTGAGGTGCACTGGTGGGGGATGGGCTCTGCATTGGGAAATTCCTGGGATAGTCCAGGTCGGGCTTTCTCAGCCCTGCTGGCTGTGGGGACTTAGCAGATTTCAAGGAAATCAGTCTTCCCTGCCCTGTTGGGAGTTTGCAGAGCCCAGCCAGCCGAGCACCGATGCAGGAACTAGGAGGGCTGCTTTACACCCCCCACGGGTGCCCCTGAAAGTGCTTTGGGTCCATGAGCCTGGCCCCGGGGCTGGGAGGCCTGGGTTCTGGGGTGCACTTTGCTGGGGACCCTTGCGGAAGCCTGCAGCCTGGGTACCTGCTCTGGGCGCTGACCCTGTTCGTGGGGCACGCACCTGGATGAAGTTCCAGCGCTTGTACAGGCTGCTCTTGACCTTGTCACAGTCGAGGAGCTGGGGCAGCCGGCTCTTGGAGTTGTCCACCAGGCAGCGGGTGTCAGGGAGCAGCGTGGTGGTGCCCAGGGCGCCCAAGTGCAGGAAGCCTTCCTTGGTGTAGCGGGCAAGCTGTGGAGAGACCAGAGTGGCAGGGAGTAGGAAGGGGAGGCAGGGGTGAGGCCATGAGGGGAAGCGTGGCTCAAGTCTGCGGCCTCACCCCTGCCTCTGTCAATACCACAGCCTGGCCTACCATGCCAGTCCTGTTACCCACCCCGACGCCCAACTCCCAGGGGAGCCCTGTTCTCGAAAGCCCTCAGGGGCCACTCTCTGATTTTTCCTAAGTATGTCCTCAGTGTTTTGGGACTCTGGCCATCTGTTCAGCTAATGTGGAAGTGGGAAGAGGTGAAGAGAGCTGGATGTTTGCTTTCTAAAGCTTGGCTCTGCTTCCAGCAGGCTGGGCCACCCTGAACAAGTCACTCAACTTCTCTGAGTCTCCATTTCTCCTCATTTATAAATGGGGCTTGATTAAATCTACTGCAAAGGGTCCAAAGAAGCAATTCACTGAAGAAGAAACAGGCATTAAACAGCATTCAACCTCAGAGGTATGAAAAAAAATAAAAATCTAAAACAACAAGATACCATCTTTTTAAAGAGATTGTTTGCATTTCAGCAAGGTTGGCCTGGGATGGGCCCTCCCGCAGTTGGGTTGGAGGGAGAGTAAATGGCTACAACCTTTCAAAAGGGGGTTTTTGAATATATACTTTGTGCTTTAAAAATGATCATTGCTTTTGACTGAAGAAATCCTCTTTTAGAAATCTACCCCAAGGAAATAATCAGAGTTGTAAACAAAAGTTTATGGATAGGATATTTATTGCAACATTATTTATAATGGCGAAAAAGCGGAAGTATCCCAAGTGGGCAACACAGTCCTAGTACTTTGTGCTCCATGTATGAGAGCGAATGCTAGAAGACTGTGGTCAATTGCAAAATGACTACGTTCTTCAATTTTCTGCACACTCTTGACAATAGGACTTTGCTGCAATTGTCATGTCCCTGTCCCTTGATTATTGGTTAGCCTTGTAACTTGTTTTGGCCGACGGGATGGAACAGAAGTGAGGATGTGTCTGCTCCTAGACTGGACCTTTGGCCTTGTATGCAGCCATTCATTCCCTGGGAACCCTGCTGTCCCCACAGCAGTAATCATGGGCTGGCCTACTGGAGGATGAGAGACATGTGGCCCAGACGATTGCCAGTCGGCCACCAGACAAATGGATGAGGCCAAGCTGGAGCAGGCAGCCCTCAACCAACCTGCTAGGTGCTGATAGGAGATGCAAGAATTAATCCAGTCCAAGTCAGCCAAGCCTGGTCTTGATCACAGAACTGACCAGCTTACTTATAAGCTCGTGAGCAATAATGAATGCATGTTGTTTTAAGCCACTAGGTTTTGGGGGTAGTTGTTATGCAGCAATAGCTAACTGATACAGAGATGGTGTTGTCTGGTACCCCTTCTCACCACAGGGCTAGTACTAGGTTAGTGGCCTCCCCTCCCCTACATTCCCTCCCCTGGCTGCCTGTGTTGTTTAAGAATCATTATTCCAATATAAGAAAATGCTTTCACCTGTCTTTCTTGCTCCTGAGAGGAAGGGACTGTTCCTAATTCATGCATTCCTCACTATCAAAGCAAATCACTAGCAAATCACAGACCAAGTGTTCAAAACATATTTGGGGTTGAGCACATTATAGATGTGGTGATTGTCATCATTTTGAAAGGGCAGCCAGTTAAACTTCACAAGCACGTTTTGAAGGGTCCTGTGTATGCCTGGCCTGGGCACAGACTTCTGAGAAATATAAGGATGGGGCTGTGTCCCAGTGAGACGCCTCCAGTGCAGGCTGGTGAGGACAATGTGAGAGAGACACACAATTCTTTATTTTTGTTCTCACGATCCTACATATGAGATGGCTGGTGATCATTAATATATAGGCAGTGCCTAACAAATTAAAAAAGAATACTACTGGCTAGCATGCATGGAAGACATACTCAGCATCATTTCTAACCATTGTATAGAGAATAAATAATGTAATTCTCACAACAATCCTGTGAGATAGGTTCGATTATTCTTCCTATTTTATTTATAGATGAGGAAACTGAGGCATGAAGACATCTGGTCACCTGGCTGGGTCCTGGCCTTACTTGGGTTCCTGGAGATCCCGTGGTCATCTGCCCTGGCCTAGCAGCTGAGCAACAAAGGGTCCCCCTCCTCGATTGCTGGGGGATTCCTGTTTCCCCCAGAAAGCCTGGGCATTTCTGCCCAGGAATGAAGCAAGAAGGTATCTCTGCTCAGGGACACGAGTGGCACTTCTCTGCCGGATAAGATTCTCTGCAGGGGTTCTCATCTCTTGGTGAAAGCTGCTCAGAAACCCCTGGCTTTGATCCCAAAAGGAGAGCCTGTCTGCTCCCCTTGAACAAGTGACAGGGAGTTTATTAAGTGCCCTTGAAAGAGATGCGGTTAATGTGTGCTTTAAACCCAAATCAGTTCCAAATCAGAGTAATTGTTAGAGGCAAAATGGTAAGAAAATCAGAAGCCCTCCCTCCCCCTCCCTGAACAATGTCTCCCTGAATATATTTAAATTCACCAAGTGCAAAGTGATGAATGACAGCAAGCTGCCTTTATGTTCAGGGGGAAAGATATACACAGCTGCTTATTGAAATTATGAATCAATCTATTATCCAGCAGGCAAATGAGCAGCGCGAAGAACATTAATTAACTGAGCATATCTGTGACCCAGATGTTTAAAAGAGTGAAGCTAAATGCCACTGGGAGTTAGAGGTTCTCCTTCCTGAGGTCTGTTAGGAAGTGAAACAGTGAGACCCGGGATGCCAGCCCCAAGCCATGTGGGCATTGGGGTGGGCAGGGCAGGTGGAGAGGGGTGGGGTTTCCTTTCTGGGGGGAGGCATCTTCTCACACTGAAAATGCTAGGTCGTGTGCACAGGCTCTGCTGGCCTGGCCAAGGGGCCAACACTTGGCTTCATTGATGAGGAAGTCAGGAGACGGGTTCTGTGTTCTGCTGGATGATGAGGCTAAAGTTAGGCAAACAAATCTCACATCCGCTTTTCCCCCATGAGGCAGAAGAGTGATGAGCCCTGAGACCTGTTGTCCACCTAGTCCCCCCATTTTGCCTGAGTTCATGGTGTTGTCTACCTACGTGTCCCCCACACTTCCCCCAAGCACCTCTGCTTCCTGTCCTCTGCATGTTCAACGAGCTTTCCTGCCTCCAAGACTTGTCCTAGCTGTTTCTCTGCCTGGAGATGCTATTTATTGGCCTTCCTCTAGAACAGCGGTCCCCAACCTTTTTGGCACCAGGAACCATTTTAATGGAAGACAATTTTTCCACGGACCTGGTGGCGGGGGATGGTTTCCGGGATGATTCAAGTGCATTACATTTACTGTGCACTTTATTTCTATTATTATTATTATTATTATACATTATAATATAGAATGAAATAATTATACATTTCACCAGAGGTTGGGGATCTCCACCCTAGAATGTTCTGACTACAACTCTCCTGGGTCTCAGTGTGATTCTCTCTTTTCCACAATGTAGCCTTTAACTCCTCCTTCCCCTGCTCCTCTCCTCAGAGGTCTTTGGAGCAACTGGATTCATGTGCTCTAGAGTCTCTCTTCAAGGCATGGTTGGGCCTCGTCCCCTCATCTTGACTATTTTATTTATCCATTTACCAGTTGATGGATATTTAGGTTGGTTCCACTTTTTGATTGTTACAAATAATGCTGCTATGGACATTCATGTACAATTTTTGTGTGAACATATGTTTTCTATTCTCTTAGGTATATACTTACAAGTAGAATTACTCATTGTTGGGTCATATGGTAACTCTATGTTTAACTTTTGGAGGAACTGCCAAAGTGTTCTCCAAAGCAGCTGCACCATTTTACACTCCCACCATAATGAACCAGGGTTTTAACTTCTCTGCATCCTGGTTACCTCTTGCTATAGTCTACCTTTTTGATTCTCTCCATCCTAATATATGTGAGGTGGCCATTATGGGTTTGGTTTGCATTTTCCTAATGATTAAAGATGTTGTACATCTTTTCATGTGTTTTCTGGCCATTTTATATCCTCTCTGGAGAATATCCATTCAGATCTTTTGCCCATTTTTAAATATTGCATTATTTGTCTTTTTATTGTTGAGTTATAAGAGTTCTTTATGTATTCTGAATACTAGACCTTTTTCAGATATATTATTTGCAAATATTTTCTCTCACTCTGAAGTTTTTTTTCCACTTTCTTGAGAGTGTCTGTTTAAGTATAAAAGTTTATAATTTTGATGAAATACAATGTATTTTTTTCATTGGTTTCTGCTGATTTTGATGTCATATCTAAGAAACCATTGTCAAGTCCTAGGTCACAAAGATTTATCCCTATGTTTCCTAAGAATTTTATAGTTTTAGCTTTTATGTTTAGGTCTTTGATCCCTTTTGAATTCTTTTCTCTATACAGTATAAGGTAGGTGTCCAAATTCATTCTTTTCATGTGGATGTCTGGTTGTCCCAGCAGCATTTGTTGAAAAGACTGTTCTTTCCCTATTGAATTGTCTTGTCACCCTTGTAAAAAAATCAATTGACTGTAAACGTGAGGGTTTGCTTCTGGACTTTGAATGCTAGTCCTTTGATCTCTATGTCTATCTTTACACCTGTACTACAGTACCTTGATTATTACGGCTTTGTAGTAAGTCTTAGAACTGGGAAGTGTGAGTCTTCCAACTTTGTTCTTTTTCAATATTGTTCTGGCTATTATGTGTCCCTTGCATTTAATATATATTTTAGGATCAGCTTTTCCATTTCTGCAAGAAAGACAGTTGGACTTTTGATAGGGATTGCATTGAATCTCTAGATCGATTTGGGGAGAACTGTCATCTTAAAAATATAAAGTCTTCTAATCCATGAACACAGGATATCTTTTTTACTTAGATCTTTAATTTCTTTCAACAATGTTTTGCAGTTTTCAGTGTACAAGTTTTGCATTTCTTTGGCTTAATTTATTCCTAAGCACTTTATCCTTTTTGATGCTGTTGTAAATGGTATTGTTTCCTTAATTCCCTTTTCAGAATATTCACTGCTAGTGCAAGCGGTGTCTTTAAGGCACTTCTGTGACCACAGGCAGCCACCCTGGTACCACACGGTCACTCTGAACTGCAAGTCCCCCTGGCTCCTGCTTTCACAGGACCGGGGACAGGTGCCGACTGACCATGTCCATCGCAGACCCACATCACAACTGCGCTTGGGCCTCTGTCACCTTTTCGCTCATCTCATGTGATTCTCTGTCAGCCAATACCCCTCCAGCCCCTGCAAGAGTCTAAGTTCTTAAAAACATGTCCTTCCTCCTCAATCTCCTGTTCTGGTGTCCTGGGCCCTCACCGCCCTCAGAAAATCCTACTTCCCATTTTGTTGAAAAGTTGCCTCCCCTACTCCTCAAAGCCTATCTCCCTTCACTCTTTGGCACTTCCTTCAGTCTCTGACCCCTCCTCACTCTGCTGATACCTTAAGCCATTATCTTAAGCCTTTTCTGTTTTTTCATTTTTTCAATCAAGCTGCAAACATAACCAGATCTTTGTGTCCAGAAAATCTTCTCTAGCCATAGCGCTACTTACCTCCTAATTTTGCCCTCGAATTTCCTCTCTTATTCCTTAACGCCTTGCAGTCTCGCTTCACTACTTCATTGAAATTGCTCTCCTGAAGGTCACCAGGATCCACCGTCAACTTCAATTGCTTTTTCTTTATCTTTCTGCTGTGCACCGAGTATGGGCCAGATGCTGTGCCGGGTGCAGGTGACACAACTTCTCCTCCCTGTACTCACTCCCTTGGGGAGTTTTCCATTCTTAGGGCTTTCAATAGCATTTACAGGCTAATGTGGCTAACTGTGCCAAATTTCTATCTCCAAATCAAACTCTTCTCTCAATTCCAAATCTATATATCCAACTCCCTACTTGACATAGCACTTGGATGTCTAATAAGCATTTTAATTTATATAACCCAAATTGAGCTCATCCTTCGGTGTAACACACTCATCCAATGTCTGTTCCATCTGGGTAACGATAACTCTACCTTTCCAGTTGCCTAGGCCAAATATTTTGCCTTCACCCTTTATTTGCCCCTTTCTCTGACCCACTGTATTCAATCCATTAGCAAACTATGTCCAGATTTCACCTCCATTGCTACCTCCCTATTCCAAGCCACCTTCATCTCTTGAATAGATGAGTGCAGTTGCCTCCTAACTGGTCCCCAGCTCCCATGCATGTCCTTTCTGTCTTTTATCAATGTCATATCCAAAGTGATTGCTTTTAAGATATTGTATTATTTAAAATCGTGTCACTTTGAATAGGAGTCAGGTCATGGTGTTCCTCTTCTCAAAATCTCCTGAAGCCTCCCCATTTACTCAAAAGTCTGAAACTTTACAAGGGACTACAAGATTCAGTGAACTCTAGTAAGTGTTCTCTGAGCTCAGCTCCCACCACTCTGCCCCTTGCTCCCTCTACTCTAGCCCCACCGGCCACCCTGTTGATCGACAACAAGCCATGCCTGCTCGTGCTCAGAGCCTCTGTGCTAGCTGTTCCTTCTCTCTTGAATAAATGCTCTTCCTCCAGATATTGGAATGGCTCAATCCCTCACCTCTTTCAAGTTTCTGCTTCAAGGTCATATTCTTGGTGAGGCTTTCCCTTGACCTCCACTATTTATTCCCTGTCTTTTTCCTTGCTTTATTTCTCTCCTAGTACCTATTATCTTCTAATAGAATAGTTTTCTTACTCATATAGTTTGTTGTTTGCCTCCTTCTGCAGGAGTATGAGTGGCATGAAGGGAGGAGTTCGTTAGTCTTTTTTTGTTCACTGGTCTATCCCTAGTGTTTAGAAGAATGCCAGGCACATACATAGTAGGTGCTTGATAAATATTTGTTGACATCATGAGTGAATGACACAGTACCTGCCTTCAAGGTGCTCCCAGCTTACTCAAGGAGTCAGGCAAGTGAAAAAGCAATGACAACGAAGTATGACGTATTGCTATGACATACACTGAGTGTATTTGTACAGTCAGAATAGGATGGGCCCCAACCCAGAAGACGGAGGTCAGGGAAGGCTTCCCGGAGGAGGGGGTGTTGAAGCCAAGCTCATGGAGGCAGCTGACTAAGCAAGAAAGAGAACATCAGACCAGACCAGGCAAAGGGAGCAGCAAGTTCAAAGGCCTGGAGACCAAAGGAAATGTAGGGTTTGGGAGGATCGAAGGGTAGCTTTTACGGCGATGGAGTGCAGAGGTGGGGAGGAGGTGAGACTCCACCAGATGAGCACGGGCAAGCTCGACTTTATCATGAGTTGCCATCTGAATTTTCGGCTGACCACACTGGCTGCAGAGTGGAGCATGAAGTACAGTGAGGCACGATGGCAACAGTGCAGGAGAGAGGAAGACAGATCTGAGAGGTGCACGCAAGTTAGGAATTATTCTACCTTCCCAGAAAATGGAGTCTCTTATTATCACACCACACACTTCACCTTTAGTAACACATTTTGTTTTAAAGGCTACTTTGTTTGATATTAATGAAGTCACCCCAGCTTTCTGCCGTTTAGAATTTGCCTGCCATACCCACTTCCATCCTTTCACTTCCAACGATTCCCTCTCCTTAGGTTTTTTTTTTTTTAATTTTTATTTTTTTTTTTTATTTCAGCATATTATGGGGGTACAAATATCACGGTCCTTAGGTTTTAGATGTGTCCCTTGAAAACAGAATACAGCTGGATTTTCAAAAATTCAAGGTGATGATCTTTTAACTGTGGAGTTCAGTGCATTTGATTTTATTGTGATTACTGATACATTTGGATGTATTTCTAATATCTTTCTTTGTGCTTTCTGCTTGTCCAACCTTCTCTGTTTCCTTTTTCACCTTTACTTGCCTTTGTTTGGATTGGTTGTGTTTGGTTTATTTGTTGTAATGTTATCATATTTCATTGTTCTGCTCTACAGACAGATTCAGAAATTATACTCCATTTCTATTATTTTATTGTTTACTCTTGATATTTAACCATTGACAACTTAGAAAAATCTAATTTTGTTCAATATCTTAACATCCGCTTCTCTCCAATAAAATTGAAGCACATTAGGATATACTGAATCTGATCACCTCCTTTAATTGTTCTGTATTTTGGTTATATCTCCCTCTCTCCCCAAAGTAGACATCATTCTCATTATTTTATGCAGGAAACATTTGATTAGATTTACTTAGATGTTTATTTCTTTGTTCATAATTTGTTCTTGCCTCAAGACATTCTTCAGGAGTCATTTTCCTTCTTCCTGAAGTACATTCTTTAGAAGTTTCAGAGCAAACTCTCCCAGATTTTGTTTATCTGAAAATGTCTTGGGGTAATTTGTTATGCAGGAAAAAGCTCATTGATATAACCATTTCCTTGTGAGCCTAGATAGGTTTTAAAATAATGCTTGTTGCAGTTTATCTAGAACCTAGCTATATGGTGTTGGGGGGCCTTCAAACTATCTAATCTGCTCTGCTACTGGAAGCTCTCTCACTCCCTTCTCTCTATGTGCTCACGCACAACATGATGGCCAAGCCACTGTCTATGGAATTTGTCCCTCGGTACAATGCTCACTGCTGCCAAGGTAATCCTGCTACTGGGAGGAGAAGGTGAGATCACACACCATGTGCTCCACTGAGGAGCCAATGGGTAGTGTTTCCGCCTCTGAGTTCACGGCTGCCTGGAACGCATAGCCTCTCATTCCTCCTGGGTGGCCAACAGGTGATCCGTTCCCTATGACACACCCAGAGTTCTGGTCTCTGCTCCAGACTAGACTCCCAAGCTTGAAAATCACCTTTACACCCTTCCTCTTTCTCATCCTCCTTACCCACAAATGTACAAGTCTTTGGATTCCTGCCTCCGTATGTTTCCTCCTAAAAGTGACTATTCTGAGACCTGAACTGCCACATGGCCTTTGTCACTGGTCCTGCTGCTCCAAGCTCTCCCAGTCCTCATCTACCCTACCTAGTCCTGCAGGTTCAAATCAGATCATTCCCGGCCTCCACCTTCCATTGCTTCTCGGGCCCACCAATTTAAGGATAAACTTTTTACCATGATCTTCTGCTATATGGCCTAACTTACCCTTTCAGGCTTAACTCTTGTTTCCTGGCATAGTCTGACAGATGACCTGGGGTTTCTCAAAGCAGCCAACAGTGCAGCCTACTTTCCCTATATGGAGGACATCCCCACCTACCCCTACCCCATCTCCACCGGCTCCTATTAGCCCTGGCCCACATGTGATTCTTTCAACTTACATAATTGTGTATTTTAGGAATGTGTCTTTCTTTGCTATAGGTTTTTGTTTTTGTTGTTGTCATTTGGGGGACAGAAACATCCTATCAATTGTTACACAGCATAAGGACCAAGAAAAGGATCGTGTAAAAGAGCAAACACTCTATAAATGTCTTTTGAATTGAATGGGATTATTCTAGGTTTGGCTGCCGGCCCCAAGAAGAGAAATGAATGTCGTTATCCACACCCTAATGCATTAGGAAAAAACCCTCTGAGCTCAAATACAATTAATTCTTATTTAAGGGAAGAAAGAATTTTCTATTTGAGATGATCTAAGAGATACACACAACTATTAACCCAAATTTAACAGCCTCGAAGGAAACCAAAATATGCAAGTTATAGCCACACAAACAAAAACCAGACAAATAATTATGGAATGACTCTAGAACACAGCAAAATCCATCAGATTATTGATAAAAATACAGCTTGCAATTGCTTTCCTGTTAAAGGTCTTTCTCATCATTTTAAAATCAGGCAGAAAACCATCACTGCAGAAAACCATAGCTAAATAAAGAAATGCAGTTTTCCCAGCTTCTACCCAGGAGACAGAGGGATGTTTCCATTGATTCAAACCTGCTTGGAAGTAAATTCATTTGTTTATTGCTTGGTTAAAGTCCACAGGTTTCTTATGACTGCATGTACATGTGCATACTCTTAAAATCAGCAGACTTTCTCCTGCGTTGTCCTGGGCGTGTGGGAAGCGGGGCCAGGCAGGGAAGAGGCAGTGCAGCAATGAGCAGGGGCCCCTCCAGGCTGGCCTCGGAGCTAAGACCCAGCCCCAGCAGTGCAGGATACAAGCCTGGGAAGACGCTCTGTCTCCACTGGCCTTTTGATGTATATAGAGAAATCTGCCTTTGGTGAACCCCAATGCCAGATCCCTAACTGAATATAGAAAAAAATGCCTTACAGTGGACAAGTGGGGGCTGCCTGAGAATCGGGAGCAAAGGGACACAAGGAATCGTTGGGGACGTGGGGATGGAAATGTTCTATGTCTTGATTAGGGAGGCAGCTTCACAGGTGCACACACCTGTCAAAACTCATCAAATTGCACACTTTAAATGGATGCAGTTTATTGTATTTACCTTATGCTTCCATAAAGTTGATTAAAAAATATATCTGGGAGCTCAGAAGGCAGGCCATGGAGTCAGATGGTCCCTGCAGGCAGGGCCAGCTCCTGGGGGTTGGGACGGTCCCCAGGATCTCCCGCCTCAGCCTGCTCTCTCCCACCACATGACCCGGCATGCTGGCTGCCAGCACGGTGTTTCCAGAGAATGCGTTTTCTACTTGGGATGGAGGGGAGACAATCTTGTGTCGTGAAATGTTGGGCTGATTTTCCTTCAGAGGCAGTTCCAGGAGTGGATGGATCAGAGGCGGTGAAAATGTGGTGGGGTCGGGGGATGGCCGGGTCTGGCCCACATTGCCTTGTGGACAGACCTGGGGGCTTCCTGGTGTGGGGAGCAGAGGATGAGAGCTGGAAGAGCCGAATGAATGGGCGAGCAGATGGGATAGCCCACCCCGGCTTCCCAGGGGTCAGGAGGAAATTCCCAACCGTGCCCACGAAGCTCACCCTTGACTGCCAAATTGGTTAAGGGAGCAGAGACTGTTTCTCAGTAAGACAGACCACTGATAACATGCGTCTCTTTCCTGCCTCTGTATGTGGAATGGGACGGTGGCACTGTACCTCGGTACAGCGTGGAAGTGCCGGCAAACACAGGCTCCCTTCTCAGTTTGATCTAAGTGAAGTCTGCACCTCCGCCCACCGGCTCACCTTCTTCATTGGCCAATTACACCTGCATCCCTGGTCCTGTGCTGTCACCAGGACAGTGTGATGGTTAAGGGCGTGGACTCTGAAGCCTCCTTAAGAAATTCAAACTCTGCCACTTAATCATTTTATGACCCTGGGCTGGTTGCTTTAGTCCCATGGGACTCTGCTTCCTCATCTTTAAAAAATGGTCATAATTATAGGATCACCTCATAGGGTAGTTACAGAGATTTAATCAATTAATGAGAAGAGTATGTGTATACTCGTTACTATTATTTTCCCTGACCTCATCCACTGTTGGATAACTGGGGTCGTGTTCCTGCTTCACCAAGAGCTTCTTTTCTTTCCTGTAAATTCCAACATGGCCCCAGGTGTCCGGTATTTCCTGGCTGGAGCCCCTGTCCTGCACTTGGCACTCAGCACTCGGGGCTTCCTGCTGCCTCCCAGAGCCATTCGTCCAGGGTGGACACCCAAGTGCTTCAACAGTGCTGCCAGCCAGCTGAGCACCCCCAGGTGGCTCCCCTGTCATCAGATCTTTCGGGCTGGGTCTGTGGGCTGCTTGGGTTGGACCTACCCCCTGCTCTGCCCCTGCCAGCCTCCTCCCTTCCCCCATTTTAATTCCTGGGTTTGGTCCAGACCCTACGTTCCCTTGCCTGGAACAGACCAGATGCCTGGAAAGACTGGGCCTTGGATTAGACTCTTAGAATCACAGCTCTGTACCCCCAAAGCCACTCCTATGCTCCACTCATGCCCTCGGACCTTAGCTCTCTGGGCCTCTCATCCTGGACTCACTACTCCTTCGCACCTTTTGGGGGTGAGGGTGGAGGAAGCTCCATTGGCTTTCTGCCCTGGCCTGTTCGCCAACTAACCCCTGGCAAACCATGTACTAGAAGCCATGGTCCTTGACCAGCCCAGACCATGCTGGGCTTTGGAGCCTGCTTCCTTAATGGAGGAGTTAGAGGTGGCCTTGGTGATGATGTTCCTGTGTGAGAGAGTGTGTGTGTGTGTGTGTGTGTGTACGCTCTGAAATGTTACCAACCCTAGAGATTCAGGTCCTGGTCCCCAACATCACAGAGCATCCACTACACTCCAGGCCTTGCTCAGGGTCTGCCCACTCTCATGTTATTATGTTTAATCAATGACAATGACCATGCAAAAGTTGGTGCATGTCCCTTTTTTCCTTCCACTGAAGAGACTATATTTTTTTTCCTTAAGATTCTATTATAGAAGACAAAGCTCCCACGGGTACAGTGGCTTCTCTGTCCTTGCTTTGTGGACATCTCCAATCTGATGGGCTCCTCTCATGCTTACCAGGTTCCTCTCTCCCACCCGAATCCACGAGCATATCCTGGAGTTTGTGGCAGGCTGTGTCCACTCCGGGCTCACCCCATGGCCACAACACAGCATCAGGGGCCCTTCCCAGCCCACAGCTAATACACCACTGGTGCGCCCTTCACTCAACAGTCAACATTTCAGATGACCCCCATGTGCCACACTCGTCTCTACCAGAAAGGTTATTTCCCTGGAATTCCCTGGAAGAATGTCTTTCCCGGGAATATGGGGCCTTCAGCATTGTAAGCTCTGCTAAGTGAGCCAGAAATTGTAGTTCTCAGAAGGGTAAACTGGAGGGGACAGGTCAGTCCGTTTCTGAGCTCATAGATTTCCATAGGAAAAAAAATAACCTAAATTTCTGATCTAATATTCCATAATTACACCCAGGGGAAATATAGTGCTTGGTACCGTTTTGTTCAGATTAAGATGACAGAATATTGACTTTCTGAACGTTAATCCTCACTGTTGGCTACATTTTCCGCTAATGTTTTAGACACGTGAGAAGCTCCTTTGGGTTTAGTCTTTCTCTCCTCTTCACCCTGCCTTTAAAGGTGCTCTCAAGTTACATAGCCCCCCTGCCCCACCTGTCTTCTCGCCTTCCTGCACAGGTAAGCTTCCTGAGGAATGTTTTCTCCACCCTGTCTCCCTTCCTCCCCTGCACCCACTGCCATCTGGCTTCATCGCCACACGCCACGGTAAGTGCTCTCTTCAGCGGTTTCTCTGTTCCTGCAGGGAACACACAGTGTGGCCTTTAGCTTGCTGGACCACTGGGTAGCAGGATTGGACCCTACCATTCCTCAGTGGGTGTCACCAGCCTTTCTGGGGTCAGCTGCTCTGGCTCTGTTGCCTACTAGATGTGGAGTCACGTTAGGGTCTGTCCTAGAACCACTGCTCTGCTCTCTCTTAGCACACCCTGGAGCCCCACCCACACTGCAGCTCTGTCCCCAGTGCCACGGGGACAGATGTTCAGCTGCCTGCAGGACATCACTGTTGGAATTCCCAAAGTCTCCCCTCCCCAAACTCATGATTCCCCCCCAAACCCATGTCCCCAGTTTCAGCAAATGGCACCACTATCAACTCATCCAACTAGGGACTTGAGTGTCACTTTTGTCTCTCACAGCCCTTCCCCCTGACACCTCACACCTTCCACCAATGTGACCTCCTAAGCAGGTTTTTAAAACTTTTTATGTTGAAATAGTTTTCAACTTACAAAAAAGTTGCAAAAATGGCACAGAGAGTCCCTGTATAGCCTTCACCCAGCTTATCCTAAAGCTAATGTCTTTATGAATATTTAACTACAGTATAAACGATCAACGCCAGGAAATTAATGTTGGTTCAGTCCTATCAACTCATCCACAGACCCTGTGGGTGTTTCACCAGTTTTCCAACTATGTCCCTTTTCTCTCCCAGGTTCCCACCCAGCATTGCATGTGACATTTTGTTGTCCTGTCCCCTTAGTCTCCTTCTGTCTGGGACAACTCCTCAGCCCTTCCTTTTTTTGTAACGACTTTGACACTCTCGAGGAGTACTGGGCAGTTATTTTGTAGAGTCCCTCCACTTGGGTTTGTCTGGTGTTTTCTCATGATTAGACTGAGGTAGTTATCATTTCTAGCAAGAAAACCATGAAGATGATGTTGTGTCTTTCTCAGTGCCTCCTACTGGGAGGATGACGTTTGTCACTGGTGGTGACAATCTCCATTGCTTGGTCAACATGATGTCAGCTGGGTTTCTCAAATATGAAGTTACTATTTTCCCTTTACACAGGGAGGTACTTAAAAAGTATGCAAATAGCTTGTTTTTCAATTGTATTTTTACCCACTAATTTTACCATCCATTGATAGTTCTGGACTGCAGCAATTATTACTGTGATGACTGCCCAGTGTTGATTTTCTATTTCCCACATCCCTTCCAGATTTAGTAACCGGACTTCTGCCAAAAGGAAGAGTTTTCTTTTCCTCCCATTTATTTAAACCAGTAGGCACTCACAGATTTTTTTTTTTATTATTATATGGGTGATGATTCAATGCCTCCATTACTTATTTTGTTGCTCAAATAGTTCCAGATTTGGCCATTAGGAATGCCTTCGGGGTGGCTCCTCTGTTCTTTTGACAAGCCACTATCTCTCTTTTTTTTTTTTTGAGAACTCCCTTTTATTCTGGCACTGTGAGATTTTTTCCTAGGCTCAACTTGTATTTTCCCTGCCCCATCCCTGGAATCGTCAAAAACTTAAGCACTAGATGTATCCACTGCTGCTGGAGTGGCACTGACTCTAGGCTCTTTCATGACAAGGAAATGTATGTGTGTATAGCGATGTACACATTCATTTTTATTTGTAATATATTATATATATAGTGTATATATAATATGATATATTTATATATAATGTGCACACACACACACACACCCCACAGTTGACCCTTGAACAACATGGGTTTGAACTGCTCAAGTCCACTTATATGTGGATTTTCTTCCAGCTCTGCCACCCCTGAGACAACGAGACTAACCAACCTTTCCTCTTCCTCCTCCTCCTCCTCAGCCTACTCAATGTGAAAACAAAGATGATGAAGACTTTTATGATGATCCACTCCCACTGAATGAATAGTGAATATATTTTCTCTTCTTATGATTTTCTTAATAACATTTTCTTTTCTCTAGCTTGCTTTATTGTAAGAATACAGTATATAAGTAAATATAACATACAAAGTATATGTAATGTCAACTGTTTATGGTTTATGTTATTGGTAAGGTGGTTAACGGTAGGCTATTAATTAAGTTTTTGGGGAGTCAAAAGTTATAATCGGATTTTCAACTGCACAGTGTGGGGGAGACATTGCCCCTAAGTCCCGTGAACGACTATCTAATATAGTATATACTTAGATGTATGTCTATGCACATCTAAGTATATACTATAAGTATATACTTATATATACATACATTATGTATGTACACTAAAAGTAAGTGTATATGTACATCTAAGTATACATGTATATATCTGTATCATCTAAGTATATACTATATACATAACAAGTATTTACTTATAATACATACACTATATAGGTACACTAAAAGTAAGTATATATCTATATACATCTAAGTATATAATATAATAAGTATATACTTATATATATATATACACACATTACATATGTACACCAAAAGTAAGTGTATATGCAGCTTATTTTATGCAGACATAAAATAAGCTCATAGTGATACCTCACATTTCAGTCCAACAGCACAGGATTCAGTCTAGCCACCTTCCTTTCCATATTTGTAAACTCTTTTTCCAACAGTGAGAAACCTGGTTCTCATTATCCACACTATATACACTTACTTGTTCAATCCTGGTATACACATGCAGTAGTTTCAGAATTGCTAACCCAGACCCCTGTGGAAAACAAGCTTAGTTCCAGAACATAATATTTGTGATGGCTCTTTTTTTCTTTAACCTTATAGTTTCCAGTCAAAATTATCCAAACTGTTGTTTTCCAAGGTTATTAAAATTAGTGCTTTTCTCCCCCACCCTCTCTGGTGTGGTTATGTTATTCATCTACAATATAGTTGGGTTCATTTTTTTTTTTTTT
>VBSM01002153.1:32293556-32308691 GCA_008086735.1 Cheirogaleus medius | reverse complement strand
GCCTCGGCTTCCCAGAGTGCTAGGATTACAGGCGTGAGCCACCACGCCCGGCCGATTCCCACATTCTTTTGAGCCCCTTCTTACCCAACCCCTGTAGACAGCCAATCTCATTAGTTTCTGGCTTATGTTCCTGTATCTCTTTTGCACAGATAAGCAGATACAGGTATTTATCTTTGTATCACCATTTGTCTTACATGATGGTTAGCATACAGTAAATACATATTCTTTTGTAGTTTGCCTCACTCACGTACAGTATGTTAAAATGACTCCATACCAGGCACACACATCATCCTCATTCTTTTAGACAGCTGATATGACTCCACGGTGTGGGTGTGCCATGGCTTATTCAACCACTCTTGTCTGAATAAGCAGTAAGGTAGTGTCCTGTATTTGCAATTGCAAACAAAGCTGCAAGATAAACGTGTATTTTTATATTGTTGGAGATGTATTTCAGAGTACATTTCTGGAAGTAGGATTGCTGGGTCAAAATGCAGGTGTACATGATGTAGCTTTGTTAGATCTTACCAAGCTCTCTCCAGAAAGGTAGTCCCAATTTGCATTTCCACCAGCTCTTTGTGAGTGCCTGATTCTCCAGAACCCTCCAGAACAGAGTGTGATGTCCAACTTTCTAATTTTTGTCAATATCGTGGGTGAGAAATGACATTTCATTGTTACTTAACTCTAAATTTCCCCAAGTATAAATGAGTTTGAACATTTTTTTATATGTTTGGGGTCCATTTTTATATCTTTTTGGTGACTTGTATGCTTTTGTTTCCTTTTCCTATTTTTTTAAACAAGTTTTTGGTCCTTTGTTTCTCGATTTTTAAGAATCCTTTATATTAGCCTTTGTGGTATATTTACAAATATATTTTTCCTAGCCTGTCAGATGTCTTTTGACTTTATGTTATTATATTTCCTTGCCATTTGTTTTATTTTAATGAAGTCAAACGCATCTATTTTTTCTTACCTCTGGATTTTAAGCTGTAGTTAGAAAGCCTTTCCCCTACATTGAAGTTAAAGAGGAATTCACCCATTTTTTCCTAGTACTCATATAACTTCATATTTTATATCTATATCCTTAATTCATTTGGAATTAATCTTGTATGTAGTGTCAAGTATGGGTCTAATTTTACCCCAATCAGCTTCTGAATTTGTCTACCTCTCGCTACCTCTTCCACCATTACTTGAGTTTAGAGCAACGGACTTTTGACAAGATCACACCAGTCTCTTAACAAAGGAAGTTCTTACTTCAAGTTCAAGGCTACCCCATTCTCCAAACTGTAAGCCCAAATGATCTTTCCTAAATATAAATCAGGCCACGACTCCACTCTCTTATTAAAATCTTCCAATGGCTTCCTGCTGAGGTTGGTGTGGAGTTCAAACTTCTTAATTCCTTTCCAGGGCCCTACACAATCTGGCCTCATGTTTGGTCACTCCCAACCTCACACTCTGCATGCTAACCTCTTTAATCTTGGAGACCTGGCTTTCCCATTTTCCCATCTTTAAAATAAAATTGACGTGAATCTTCTCAGAAATAATGCCAAAAAAAAAAAAAAAAAAAAAAAAAAGAAATTTCTGTCATCAAGGCATGAAATTCCAGGGATCAGGATGTTATCAAGCACAGAAGTATGTCTGAAATCCAGATATTCTTGTGTCTTATAAAAGAAGCAATTAATGAAGAAAGAGAAGAATAAAACAGTAGCCCAAGACTTCAGGATGTTACAGATTTTGAAATATGGTGGAATTGCTCCTCAGCCTTTGGTTAAGATTAAGTGTGAAATATGGTGGCAATTTGCCCATTAGGAAAACCAAATTTTTTTTGATGCGTAAAAAAAAAATCAGAGTTGGACTCAGCCAGTCACCTGGCTGTTTCGTATAACAGCAACCCAATTAACTGTGAATTTCTGAATGGCAGAACCTCTATGTTTCATTCATCTTTCAAAAAAATGTGCTCATATGTTTCTTTGGAGAACTCAACCAAGAGAGAAGTTGAGCTGAATGCTGAAGAGTTTATGTTTTGTAGAAGCTGAGAGTTGGCAGGGACCTTACACGTCTCTAGTCCGATCTTTCCCTTACAAGTTCTAAGAACTTGAGGCACTCAAAGTGTCCTTAGGTGTTAAAGGTTTTTATAGCTGGTGTCCGGCCAGTGCTACTGTTTTTATTGCCTCCGAAGTAGAATCTTGTGTATCTAACTGAATCTGTCTTGGAAGACTGAAGCTTTCCAAGACCTCACTGTCACACTGTGGATAACATTTTTATGTATGTGCGATGGTACTTGTCTACATTCTTCCCATTTGTTAGCTTATTTCACTGACACAACACCTCTATGTGATAGATGCTATTATTGCCTTCACATTACAGAGAAGAAAACTTCAGTGAAAGTTCAGGGAGTTTCAGAGTCTTGCCCAAGATCACAGTTAGTAAGCACTGGAGCTGGGGTGTTAACCCAGAGAATGAACTAAAGGAAAAGTGTAAACCAGAAGTTCCCAAAGTGATTCCACCACATCAGTTCCAAAGGAGGTCTACAGGTGTACAGGATTCTGCATTCGAATAAAACCATGCTCAAAAAAGTTAAACAAGTTTTCTTTACTGCAAGACTTATCAGAGCCTTCACCATGCAGTATGCATTGTAGATGCAAGGCATGGGGTTGATGGTGTCTCTGGCCAACTAGCTCCTGGGATAGCCTCAAAGAAGGTAGAGCCACTGTCTTCATCTGGAGACCAGCGACATTTCACAGCCACCAAAGGTGGCCAGGCATAATGCTGGGACAGTCAGCTGTCAGTACTCAAAGATCACCCCCAGGGGGGAGTCAAAGCTCCTACCAGCTATGACACTTCTGTTATGTCTCCTGAGATAAGACTAATCACTAAATCCAAAACCGAGGCTTTGAAAACTTGACTTTGCAACTTTTATGATCTTGGACACGTCATTTGATCTCAATAAGCCTCGACTTCCTTATTTGTAAAGCAGAGATAACACCTGCCTCACAGGTATGTTATGATAGTTAAGTAAAATAATATATTTAAAGCACCTAACATAAAGTTTGCTCTCCAGCAGCTCAACAAAAAGTGGTAACTTTCCATTCTCATTCTTGACAAACTTTTCTCTTATGAACAATGACTTTTTTTATAACATTTATTGTGATTTGTGAAATAAAGTTGATACATGGAGTGACTGAGTGATTTGGAACTCCTGTTGGACACGGGAACACAGGGAAAGCAAATATCTTTTAGCATCATCATGGAAGAGTTAACTTTGGTGCAGGACATGTGTGAAGTGTCACCTCCTCATGGCCAGTCTCATTAAGATGCAGGGACCAAAGACTTCAGGAGCCGAGCTGGGCTCTGGCAGCTCCTGACTCACCGTGGCAGTGGATTAGAAGCTTCACCCCTAACAGAGCATGTCATGGCAGTGTCTGGGCTGCTAGGGTGGACTTGTGGTCGGCCATGTGTCCACTGAGCTGAAATCTCCTTTCCTGTTCATGACCAAACCCAGATTGCAGCAGTTTCACAGACATGAACCAAGCCTTTTAGGGGCAGTATCTGGCAGTCAAGATCATTGATAGGAGTCCCTTGAAAGCAGGGCCCCTCACCTTTGGTACTCGGCCCCTGCAGTTGCCAGAAGGAAGTCCTAGGAAGCCATCTGGAGCAGTGTTATGTGCTCCAGGCAGGGTGGCTGGTGACGACACCAGAGTGTCCCAGAGAAACCTGAAGAAGGCCTTCACGTCTTTCTACAACGAAGATCAGCATGTACTTGGCCCTCACGTGGGTGGAATTCCAGCAAGGTGTCCCAGCCATGGCACTCTGCACAGCATCCAGTCCCCAAACCAGGTAGGTTTAACACTGATGACAGTCTAGGACATTCTGCGGCCCACATTTAGTCTTCCTCCGGCCTGCTCCGGTGGGAACACAGACTCCAGAGGCCCTGACTTCCTGTACCAATGGCCCAAATTCCACCAGCCATAACCTCTCCAGGATCCACCTTCCATTCTTCTCTGCATGTTCTCAGAACCTCTCAATTTCAAACAAGCAATGTCTTTGAAAATAATCATTCAATAGATTCCACGGCTCCAAAGAGAAATCAATACTCTCTGAACCAGAAGGTCAGGGGGTGAGGCTCTCGTGAGGTTTTGCACAAGCTCTGCCGAACTGAACAGCGTAAGGTGCTAAAGCCCTTTTCACCACGAGGCGTCGCCTTCCCTCCTCTACCCTCAGAAGCAGCAATGTTGTTTCTCTATTAATTTAGTGATAGGAAAACAGCCTAAGAAATTAACATATTACTTTGGGGAAAAAAAAAGGCTGGCAGCAAGCCTCAGTGATGATAATAGTTGTTGTAGGACGGTAGGATTATGGATGATGTAAATTTGTATTTTCCAAACTCTCTTTAATGCTCTCGTGCCTTTAGTGAAAAAGAAAAAGATTAGCAGTGACTTTCATTTACTGGACTGTTGAATGGAACATCTTGGGCAAGGTAGGAAGGTTCAGCTGGCAATGTGAGCACCGTCCTAGCATCCAGCCTCAGTTCTTTATTCCAAACCTAACACGAACACACAATCTGCCTGAATCACTTTTTGTGCCTGGAGAAAAATCAGCTAAACTTCTACGGAGATATAAAACTTTTAACTAAGAATCTCTACTGGAAAAGAATTTATGATTGTACTTGTGCTTTCCTGGAAACAATAGCTCATCAATCCATTTTGGCAAGAAAGAAATAGGACAGCAGTCCCTCCTTAACCTCGAGTCCTTGTTAGGCAAAATCCAACGCAGGCACGCTTCAGCGATACAGTGGATTTGGTTTCAGATCACTGCAATAAAGTGAATATTGCAATAAAGTGAGTTGCAGGAATTTTATGGTTTCCCCGTGTATATAAAAGTGATGTTTACACTATACTGTAGTCTATTCAGTGTGCAATAGCACTGGGTCTTTTAAAAATGTACATACTTTAATTAAAAATACCTTATTGCTAAAAAATGCTAACAATCGTCTGAGTGTTTAGCGAGTCCTACTCTTTTTGCTGGTGGAGGGTCTTGCCTCGACGTTGATGGCTGATGACTGATCAGGGTGGTGGCTGTTGAAAGATGAGGTGGCTATGGCAATTTCTTAATATAAGACAACAATGAAGTTTGCCACATCGATTGACTGACTCTTTCTTCCACGAAATTTTTCTCTGTCGCATGCGATGCTGTTTGGTAGCATTTTACCCACAGTAGAACTTCTTTCAAAATTAGACTCCATCCTCTCAAACCCTGCCACTGCTTTATCCACTAAGCTTATGGAATATTCTAAATCCTATGTTGTCATTTCAACAATGTTCACAGCATCTTCAACAGGAGTAGATGCCATTTTAAGAGACACTTTCTTTCCTCATCCGTAAGAAGCAGCTCTTCATCCATTCAAGTTTGATCGTGAGATTTCAGCAATTCAGTCTCATCATTGGGCTCCACTTCTAATTCTAGTTCTCTTGCTATTTCCACCCCATCTGCAGTTCCTTCCTCCACTGAAGTCATTCACAAGGGTTGGAATCAACTTCTTCCATTGCCCTTTAAGGTTGATATTTTGATCTCCTCCCGTGTCACAAATGTTCTTAAGGGCATCTAGAATGGTGAATCCTTTCCAGAAAGTTTTCAATTAACGTTGCTCAAATTCATCAGAGGAATTACTAACTGTGGCAGCTATAGCTTTACAAAATGTATTTCTTAAATAATGAGACTTAGAAGTCAAAATTACTCCTTGATCCATAGGCTGCAAATGCATGTTGTGTTAGCAGGCATTAAACAACATTCTTCTCCTCGTACATCTCCTTCAGAGCTCTTGGGGGACCAGGTGCGTTCTCATGAGCAGTCATATTTTGAAAGAAACCTTTTTATTCTAAGTAGGGGGCTCAACAGGGGGCTCAAAATATTCAGTAAATCATGCTGTAAACAGATGTGCTGTCATCCAGGCCTTGTCGCTCCATCTCTAGAGCACAGGCAGAGTAGATTTAGCATAATTCTTAAGGGCCCTAGGATTATCAGAATGGTAAATGAGCACTGGCTTCAACTTAAAGGCACCAGCTGCATTAGCCTCTAACAAGAGAATCAGCCTGTCCTTCCAGCTTTGAAGCCAGGCATTGACTTCTCTTTAGCTAGGAAAGTTCTAGATGGCATCTTCTTCCAATATAAGGCTATTTCACCTACATTGAAAATCTCTTGTCTAGCATAGCCACATTCATCGATGACCTTAGCTAGATCTCCCGGATAACCTGTGGCAGCTTCTCCATCAGCACTTGCTGCTTCACCTTCACTTTTGTGTTATGACGACGATGTCTTTCCTTAAACCTCATGAACCAACCTTTGCTGGCTTCAAACTTTTCTCCTGCAGCTTCCTCACCTCCCTCAGGCTTCACAGAATTGATGAGAGTTAGGATCTTGCTCTGGGTTAGGCTCTGGCTTAAGGGAACATTGTGGTTAGTTTGATCTTCTATCCAGACCACTGAAACTTTCTCCACATCAGCAATAAGGCTGCTTTGCTTTTCCATCATTCGTGTGTTCACTGGAGTAGCACTTTTCATTTCCTTCAGGAACTTTGCCTTTGCATTCACAACGTGGCTATCTGTTGGCACAAGGGGCCTCGCTTTGGGCCTATCTCGGCTTCCAACATGCTTTTCTCACGACGCGCAATCATTTCTAGCTTTTGATTTCAAGTGAAAGACATGTGACTCTTCCTTTCCCTTAAACACTTAGAGGCCATTGTAGGGTTATTAATCACCCTGATTTTGAGATTGCTGTGTCTCAGTGAGTAGGGAGCCCCACGGAGAGGGAGGAAGATGAGGGACCAGCTGGCTGGTGGGGCAGTCAGCACACACACACCATGGATCGATTAAGTTTGCCGTCCTATATAGACGCAGGTTGTGGTGCCTCCAAACAATTATAATAGTACCATCAAACATCACTGCTCACAGATCAACACAGTAAATATAACAGTAACGAAAAATTTGAAATATTGTGAGAATTACCAAAATGTGACGCAGAGACACGAAGTGAGCATACGCTGTTGGAAAAATGAGACCAACAGACTTACTCCAGGCAGGGTTGCCACATCGTTGTAAACATGATGCCGTATCTGTGAAGCACAATAAGGAGCAGCCCAGTCACAAGAAGTGTGCCTGTCTGTGTGCGTTTACTTCTGGGTACCATTTAGGAAGTCAAGCACTTTTGCTCCCTGTATGTGGACCACAAGAGCCACTTGTCAGCCACTTGATGACTAGAAAGAGGGTGTGGGGAGCAGGAAACAGAAAAGGGAAGCAAATCAGATGGCAGAGGAGGAAGCTTGGGTCCCCCACACCTCGGGGAAACCTCAGCGAGCAGAAAGCACGTAGCCCTGCACTCCCACGAGCTCTGGGACAAGGAAGGGCGTGCGGGCTGCACACACGCGTGACGGAGGCAGCGCCAGGAGGCAGGAGTGACAACCCACAGCCATAAAATCAGAAACGTTTTGAATATTTTTGAGACAAGCTGAGTCAGCAGAGCAACAACAAAAACGGCTCTTAACTATTCTCACTGCCTGCAACGGAGTGAAGTAAATCTGTAAGAGTTGCATTGCGATGCAAGAGGGGGTGTTTTCAAAAATATTGCATAAGACACTGAAAATGGAGATGAAAATGGGCGGAATGGAAAGTCCACGGTGTCGAGTATTAGGTGTGTAAAACCCCGTCAGCATTTTCTCTCCTGCTTTCTGTCTCATCTGGCTTTTTGTGTGTGCAGTAAGTTTGAAAGCACTGTAAGCACCTGCCCTCAGTCCCCCAACTCTGTTTCCCCACAAGCTCTAAAGTTTCCCGGCTTTGAACTCATGGGGCTTTCCAGGAATTGGATTCCTGTGGATGGAAAGATATTGCTGGGTTTGCTTCTTACCAAACAGAGGAGGCTTGTTCCCAGAACCACAGAACTGTTTCCTGGAGCAAAGCCATGCTTTCTTGGGTGAGAACTTCAGTGTGCTCTCAAGGGCTCTGTCCTCTGAGCTCTATCATTTGCATGGTCATATTTGGAAGCCAAGAGGCTGCCAGGCATCATTCACATCTGCATTTTCCAACGAGGAGGAGGGGGGAGGAGAAGGGGAGGTGGGGAGAAGGAGGAGGAGGAGGAGGAGGGCCTTCTATATGCTAATAGCTGCCCAAGCCCTGTCACTCTGGCGGGGGCACTAGTGCCTTATTGGCACAATGCATCACAATGACAAGGTGTTTGGATGATGTATCGCTTAAAAGATGAAGCCATCGGGGAATGAGTCCAAGATCAGATTAAATTTAATTATAGGATAAAAGAATTCTCATGTCATGCTGGTGATGAATTCACCGAGGGAAGGAATGAGGGCCTCTCAAAAAAGAAGGGAGAGGAGGAGTCAAATGTGTAGACGGGGAGGACAGAGGAGAGGTTGCTAATGCCCTCCCCTGAGCCTGCTGATCAGAGAGGACCTCTTGGCGCAGAGCCGGACACCCTCCAACAGGGACGGACCGCTTCAATTCCTTTCCGTGGTGCACACCTTGCTTTAAGAAGGTCCCATCACAGCGGGCAGCTGTTTCAAACAGTGCTCATTGAAATGTCCAGGGCACTTAACTCAGAACCCTTTGCTGGGCATATGCTGCCCATGGTGTGGGCTGCAGGGGGCAGGGAACCTCAGCAGAATCTGCAGAGACATGTTCGGTTTGCACACACGTGTGCAGGTGCACAGGCGACTGCCGTGAGCGCTGTCAGTGAAGCTGGAACTGACATCTGATGTGCATAAGAGTATGTGGGGCAGAGGGAGGTGGAACTGCAAAGGGGGTCAGGAGAATTCGGGGCAACAGAGTTGCTCTGTACCTCAATTGTGGGTGATTACTTGGCCATATGTGTTTGTCAAAATTTGCAACACTACACATTATATAGAATAAATTTTACTTTTAAAAAATAAAAAAACCCCAATTATATGAAAACCAAGATACCATTAGAAATTTAAAAAAATTAAGCTAGGGCACTGGGTCCACACTGGGCCTGTCCTGCACAAACAGGGACATATGACCACTACTTCTAAGGTCTAACACAAAGTCTTGTCAGAGCAGATGCTCAATGCTTGGCCATCGACTGCCAAGGAAAGGCACCTGCAGGTGTCTGTCGGCACACGGACTCCCAGGCCCCACTGGCAGGAGGTCTGGGCTTGAACTCTGGGAGCAGCACTTGTAACGGGTTCCCAGATGATCCACAGTGTCTGTGCAGCACACGTGGGACGCTGGAGGGGACACCCTAGTCCCCATCATGGCACTTAGGGCTCTCACGCTCTGTCCCTCTTGGCTGCCCTGAGCCACCTGCCTCAGCCACCTGTGTCATTGTTCCCCTGCACGTGGCTCCCGCACCCTGCTCTGACCCTGGCTCCCACATTCCCCCCCTCCGTGCTTGCTTCAGGTCTTTCCACCAGGCCCTTCTAGGGCTGGAGGACACCTGGGGGCTCAAGGAGTTGGGAGATGCTCCCGAGAGCTCACGATGGCACAGCGGAGTATCCAAGACTAAGCGTCCAGGGACTTGCATTTGACAATTGGCACTGCCCCACCTGAATCTCAATTTTCTCATTAAGAAAATGAGAAAATGAAGGTGTCACTGCCCACCAGACGGGGTAGTGGGAAGGATTAAATGTATTACTGACATAGATATTTTTGTTCCCTGTGTCAGCCCAGCCCGGCCCAGGGCGCTCAGTGCTGTCCCCGGGCAGGGGCCGGAACACGGAGCTCAGAGTCCACCACGTGCTGCACCGTCAGGACCCGGCAGCAGCTCAGGGGCAGGGACCTGAGACAACAGGGTCAGGGCCCATGGTGGGGTCGGGCAAGGACTGCCAAAATGCTACAGGGACCCTAGGCACAGTCCTACTGTCACCCCCTTCTCTGTTCGTTATACCTCTGTCTACCTCTGTCTCTGGAAGGAAATCAGAAGCTCTGGTTGGGGGAGGGTGACCAGCTGGCTAGAGCGGCGGGTGCAGCAGGAGGGCCTAGCAGAGGAGGCCTGTCCCCGTGTTGGGCAGCAAAGCTGTCAGGTGTTCCTACGGCTGCTCCAGCTCGGGGACCCTCCCCACACGTGGGCCCAGGAAGGCAACAGCCTGGCATCTGGTAGGGGTCTGTGGTCCTGCCTCCTTGGACAAGACCTCCTTCTCCACACAGGTTCATGCTGATGCCCAAGGCCACTGCTGCACCCTTGACATTCTATTTTTAAATAAATCTTAGGCTCCAAAATGAGTCAGATGTGTGTCTAATCCAAATTAGTAACCAGACAAAACTGAGGCTCGTGGTGAGCTCGCAAATGAACACTTTGGAGCAAGCAGGCGCTCTGAGTGGCCAGGAACCGTTTCCATCTTGTTGACAAACACATGCTGCAAGACAGGAAATTACCCTCCTCAGTGCCTAGTTTATCTCTGCTTAATTGCTGTTTGATAATAAATTACAACACAGAGTCCATTAATTAAGCTAACAATGTCCATGGAACACCGACTCCTTCTGCTGGGAGTTGCCGGGTTGCAGAGCTCTGTTTGGTCGCCGTGTGCCCACGGCACTTACGAGGCCGTTTGAAGAGACGCCTGATCAGGAGACGGGACTCGGTGTGTAGAGGGAGCAGGTTTGGGCAGCAGCGGAGCCTTGATGAGCGATCGGGGACAGCCCCGCAGCTGCAGAGCCAGGCCAAGGACGCTCGTTAAAGCAGACACTCGGCGGCAGAACAGAGAGCAATGCTAGATCGACTTTTAAAAAATCGGCTGATGGAAAGTCACCAGGGCCCACTTACAGGTATTCATCCTAGAGCTGGGGGGAGCCACGAGCTGCCTAATTTTGTTTGTCATTCCATAAGCAACCAAATGGCCGGAGCTTTCGTTTGGAAAAGTTTCACGTGCAGGTGGAACTGGGGAAAGATGCGTTCCAGCTATTTCCCAACCAAGGCCCCAGTGCTGTGCTGCGAATGGCACTGAGGTCCCAGCAGGAGAGGGCACTCGGTGCCTGGCTCCTGCCCGGGGAGGGAGTGAGTGTGTGGCCACCCTTAGAGCGTACGCAATGCCGACCACGTTGTCTGGGGGATGGGCCATGCAGGCATTCCCGCTGGGTCTGTGTAGCAGGTGGCCACTGGGCAGGGCCCCAAGGGAGGGGACAAAAGAGGAACAAAGGCTCTGGACAGAAGAGTAAGGAAGGCCAAGTTCGCAGCGGTCTGCCCCAGACTGTTTGGAGGTGTGGGCATCACAGGGCCTTAGAGATGTCAGAGCAGGCGGGGAGGGCGGGAGTGCTGGGAGGAGGTGGCCTCAGGCCACAGAAGGCAGATGCCACTGCCTTAATGTCCTAGGCCTCAGGGTCTGCATAGAGCTTCCTGAGTGGCTTAGAGAGCCTTTCCCTGAAACAACCGGAGCAAAGCGTGCTGCTCAGAGCCACGCGGGAAGCCCTCCTGTCTCCGGGGACAGTGCCTGGGCCATCCTTACCCCTTTCCTCATGCACAGGAGGCGGTGGCTTCCTCGGGCTAGCTTTGGATCATGCCAATGTCTAAAGGGGATCGTCTCTATCTATGGTCACCATTCGTAAGTGCTCAGTTCAAATGTTATTAATGCTTATTCAGAAGGTTGGAGAAAGTAGCCTGGGAGTCAGGTGTTCTTTTAAAAGCGACTCCTGGAATTCCCAAAAGGATGGTCAGGCAGAGCCATGCGGCTCGGGAGAGGAGCTGCCCCAGGCCCAGAGTCCAGGCTCTTGCTGCCCAGGCCAGAGGCTGTGGGTGTCCTAGGAAGACGGTGCGGGCAGCGCGCGGGGCCCTGCCTTCGGGTCCTCCCGGCCCAAAACCACCATCCCCACTTCCTCTCCAAGCCATCTCGGGAGGAGACTAGCTGGGTGGGCTGCTGGCTTTTCACTTGTCTCTTTCAAGATGCAGCCTCTTAGTCCCCTCTGGCACTAAACTTATCATTCCCCAAGATGAAGCCGTCGATGGTTCCCCAGCACCCTAGGCCAGCAGTGTCAGCACACCCTGATTTTTTTGTTAGAAATGCAAAATCTCAGGCCCCAGCCCAGATCTGCTCACCCAGAACATCTGGGGATGGGGCCCAGGAGCTGGCATTTTCCCATGTCTCCCAGGTGACTCTGCCGCACGCGCACACCACAGCATGAGAGCCACGTCAGGCCCTTCCCCATCTGCTCTCCATTTCTCTTCTGCCTTTTGTCAGCCCCGTTCCCTCCTGCAGCCTAAGCCCCAGCCGAGCACCAGTGTCCTGGGCCACACTTGCGATGCTGGAGGTTTCCTGCCTCTCTGCCCGTCTCTCCCCTGCGAGGGTAAACCACTGAGAGCAGGGTCTGTACCTTCTCCACTGCCTGTAGAGTGACTGCTGTGACTCGCACCCACAGCAGGCGATCAGGAGGTATTTGTTCAGAGAATGAATGAATGGATGCCTGTAGACCCGCATTCGAGTCTCTGGTCTAGCATCTAACGGTCCCTGTGATACTCACCACCAAACACATGCTCTTGCAGGACAGACGTGTCAATGCAGTTCTCGGGAGGGAAGCTGCTAATTGCTTCTTCGAGGATGTAAGCAGGTGTATGTGGGTATGATGACAGTGTATGCACATACGGTATACATTTACCTGTTAGCAGTATGCACATACGGTATACATTTATGTGTTAGCAAATGACTCTGTGGCTTACTTACCTTTTCCTTCCAGTATGAAACATGCACATTGATCCATATTCTTAATATTTGTGCTGATGCAACCACTTATGAATCTTTCCCCCAGCTTTTTTAAAGAAACAATCAGAAAGCCTCCCACCTTCCCCTTAAACTCTCAGATAGGTTACAATTACCAAAATAGAGGGCAACAGGGGCATCCAGAAGTTCCACAAGGCCCCTGTGGGCCTGTGGGGGTCAGAGGTAAGCTCTTACCTGTGGTCCCCAGCCGTGGCATGGGTACAGTATTGCTGTGTGGTTCTCCAGCGGGCCCTGGTCCAGGCAGACGTCTTTTGCCTTGTTGTTGCGGAGCTGTGGGAGTAGACAAAGCATTACCCATCAGAGCTCCTCTGGGAGAGGTGCTACCTCCCATCCCCTGTTCCACGCTGCCTTGATTCATGACGGGAAGGTCACAGGCCTCTCCAAGCAAGGACCAAGGCACTTCAAGTCTGTGATCACCTTAGCAAGAAGGAAAAAGTCCTCCGTGGGTGGCATGGGCGGCCTGGCCCCCACCCTCCCAGTGCCTCCATCATAACACAAAAGAGATCACAAGGAACTTCGGGACACAGGGACATGTAGTATCCAGATCTTAGGTTTAAGTCACCTCAGAGGGGGGTCAGGGTGTGGACTGAGACGTATGAACAAATCCTAAGTGGGCCTTGGCACCAACACTGGTTTGGATAACCTGGGAGTCAGTCATAGGTTAGCCGCTCAGATCATTACTTGCATAGAGGCATGGAAAACAGCAATCAGAAAAGCGAACTGAAACCTTGCCATCATGAAAAGCGCTAGCAACTTTATTTATATACTCAAAAAATATTTTACTGAATGCATATGCTGCATCGGGCACCATCCCAGGTGTTTGGAAATAGACAAAGGTCCCCGAGAGAATGCCCCTGGACCTAGGCTTGTCTCCTTGGGAGTGTGTAAGAGCAGATCTAATCTGGGCTCCAGGCGCGTTGTAATTCTGTATTGGCATCCACCCCACGCACCACCCCAGGGTCTCAGTGGGTGGGGAAAAGGCAATGTCGTTGGTCTTTCCATATATATTCATTCCCCTCCAGATTATATTCTCCATGGAAACCACATTAACTAAGGATAAATCAGAAAGAGTGGCACAGGGACACTGTTCATTCTGTACCCAAATTGTGTCTAGTCTCAGATGACTGAGCAGACTTCTAATGATTTTGAAATCTTTTTTAAGATTATAAAAATAACACCATCTCATTGAGGCATTTTGGAAAATACAGAAGAAAATAACAATTGTTCACAATCCTTTCACATGCAATCAGTTAATTTTCCCTCCAATCTTTGGACATTTTATCTTTGCTCAATTTGGGCTGTAATGAGCAATTTTATGCATAAAGCTTTGTTCACATTGCAGATTTTCTTAATAGAGTCCTAGAATTGAGATTAAGGTATCAAAGTGTATGAACACCTTAATGTTCTTAAAACATGCTGCCCACCTGCTAGTTGGGAGCTTTTAACTAATTCATATTCCTGCTCACAAGGTATGCAAATACTTATCTACTCATGGGTCCTGAGTTTCACCATTTAAAAATATTGTTTTGAGAGGTGAAGAAAGATATCTTGTTTTTATAAATTTACTATTCATAGTAAATTGAAATGTTTTATGTTTAGCAATCATTTTCCTTTTTGAGAATTGTCTATTTATTTCCCCACTGGGATCTTAAATGGTTTCATTATAGGATTTGTAAGAGCTCTTTACATACTAAGGACATTAATGTTTTCAAGGCATATTTGTTCCACATGGTTTCAGACTGCCAGGGTTTTAAATTTTGTTTCTAATGTTTATGCAATCAAATCTATCACTTCGTAATTTAGAAAATATTTATTGAAGGCCTGGTAAGTGTCTGGCACTGTGCTATTTTTCACCCAGGTGGTGGCAAGGTGGATTTTGGGTTTATATTATTATCCTGTACATGTATGCTTTATATGCATTGTATGAGTGTGGTATTTTATATAAATACAGGTGAAAGGAAAAAAAGTCGAATAAAAGTGAATTAGAGGTCAGTTCAAACCAAGGGCAGTATAAACTGGCCACAGAATTCTGTGCAGAAATGTTGGTGGCCCAACATGTGTTTTAGAGCACAATGAAGTGCTTTTGCAAGTGGAAAGACAACATTTCATACATGTAAGTGTCAGTACATAAAGCATCCGCATATCATTCTTTAGAAATTATTTTAAGACATTTCAGCTAACAGGGATGAATTAAAATGTAAAAATCTAGGGAAACTGACTCGTTATTTAAGCGGGCCTGGTGCCAACACTGTTGTAGGGGGAAGGGCCAGGGTGACACCTGCTCAGAGGTCTCTGTTGTCCCTCCCCTGTGCTGGCATGGGCTGTGGCTAAAACAGTAAGTAGGAATGAGCATTAAAAACAGAGTTGTCTGGCCGGGCGCGGTGGCTCATGCCTGTAATCCTAGCACTCTGGGAGGC
>VBSM01002153.1:32225868-32293456 GCA_008086735.1 Cheirogaleus medius | reverse complement strand
GAATTTGATTAAAAAGTTATTCATAAAGAAGATATAAAATGTAAATAAAGTACAGTCAACCCTCTGTATCTATGGCTTCCACATTCGTGGATTCAAACAACCTGAATTAAAACTAGTTGAAATAAAAAAGATGGTTGCATCTGTATTGATATGTAAAGACTTTTTTCCTTGTCATTATTCCCTAAACAATACAGTGCAACAACTATTTACATAGCATTTATATTGTATTGGATATTATAAGTAATCTAGAGGTGACTTAAAGCATATGGGAGGCTGTGCACAGATTCTATGCAAATACTACAGCATTTTATACAAGGACTTGAGCCTCTGCAGAATTTGGTATGCACGGGGGTCCCAGACCAATCCCCCATGGATATTGAAGGATGACTGTATTAATAATGTTTGAATTTAAAATCCCAGATAATATTAACAAAGACTGAAGAGCTGATGAAGAGGACAGAAGAAAGTGTGTGAAAATTCTTGCATTCCTTATCACTTGACCCTTAGTTTTGGAGGCTCAGATGTTACAACTTTTTTAACTAGAAGTAATAACTATAATGTAATTAAGAGCAAGACATATACAATGCACATGATTAGGAAGCTTTTTAAAAAGCCAAACAACAAAGTAGCCAAAAATTAGGAAGGAGTATAAAACCCAGAAATAGTCATTGGCCCAGGGAAAGATTCGTAAACAAAATTGTAAATGAAAAACAAATCATCCAAACTATATATATATAGTATGATATCCACTCTGTCTTCTTCCTTTTCTCAGAGCTCAGAGGTCTGGGTGTGTTGAAAAGAACCAGTAGAAATGAGCATTAAAAATAGAGTTGTCTAAACAATGGCCAATTTTGTTAGCAAACTGAATTAGATTAATTTGATTTCTTTCATTTAATTCTATAGTCCATCTGAAATGTATTTCAGTACATAGAGAGCTCAGCAGGCAGAGAAAGAGCAATAGAAAAAATGTCCTAAAATGTTAACATTGCTTCTGTCTGGGAATTGGGATTTAGAGTATGTTTTGTTTTCATCTTTATATTTCCTATAGAATGTATGTATTGATTATTTTAAAAATATAGGAAAATTTGTAAAAACAAAAGGCCTCCCTCCTCCAAAAAAATCAGACTATGATATCTCTGTTACCTCCAAGGCCACCCCACTGTGTAATTCCAGGGATATCAGCTCCAGCCCCTGGAGTTGGGCAGTGCACGGACTGTGGAGCTGTGTGCAGCCTGGCCATCTTCTATCATTTTTCTATTTTCCATTTTCTTTTCAAATAACTATTTTTTTCTAATTATAAAATTATCACATATTATTAGTGAAAATTGGAAAAAGATGACAAAGTAACCACACAAAAACTGCCAGCAGTTCCACTACCTAAGGTAATTATAACTGTCTTCTCCATTCTGCAATGCTATTGTTCTACTGGCTCCTAATCTAAAACAGCAGCTACTCTGGTTTTATCGTACTGACTTGTTCCTCTTAAGCATTATAATATCAATATTTTTCTCAGGTCATTAAACTTTTGTGCACACCATTTGTAATGGCTGCAAGATATTTCAAACCATGACTATTTTTAACTAATCTTCAAGTTAAATTAAAAAATTTTTGTCCCCTCAAATCGCTGAAATGAACAATTTTACTCTCAAATCTTTGTCCCTATTTCAGATTATTTTCTTGGGGTAAGAGTGGAGAAGAAAATATGACTATCATTAAGCTTTTTAATGCATGTGGTTCAAATTGCTTTTTAAAAAGCTTGTTTCAATTTGCACTTTCGCTGGAGGATATGTGATTTTTCATATTACCAAGACCTTGCCGGCAAAGTAATCAACATATTTTCCAAAAATAAATTTTTGTTCATTTGGTAGGGAAAAAAATGCTACCTCGATGTATTTAAAATTTATTTTAATTTCTTTGACTATAAAAGAAATTAAAATTTTTCATGTGTTTTCAACCATTTGTATTTTTTTCTTGTGTTAACCTTCCTTGTACTTTGCTTTTCTTTTGGGATGTTTTATTTTGCTATTTAAATAAAATTGTTTATTTATATCAATTTGCAGCACTCATTATATACTAATGGTATTATCCACTCATCTATAGTATTTGTGGCATATATATTTCTGGTTTGGCATATTATTTCTCTATTCAGCTGATGTATAGATGATTTTAATATTTATGAATTCAGATCCTTTACGTGTTTCTTTCCCTGGCTTTTATTCTTGGAAAGAACTTTCCCATTCAGAGATCAGATTCATCTCTACTTCCATATGGTTCTTTCATGATTTCTTTTCTTTCATGTAATTCTATAGTCCATCTGAAATGTACTTTGGTATATGGTGAGCTGTAAGAATCTAAATTGATTTATTTTCCAAAGAGCCAGGCAATTTACCCAATTGTCTTAGGAATAATCCATTCACTGCCCACCATTTCTTGATGCTTCCTTTATATTTGATTCTACTTTGATAACAAAAAAATTAGACGCTTTTATTTGGAAGAAGAAAAGACAAGGCAGTTAGGACCTACTAATAACTTGTGTTGCATGTGGGGTGAAGAACTCCACATATCACAGCTGACTCTATTCTCTATTCTCCCAGCAACCTGCAGAGTAGGTACTTTCATGCCTCCCACTTTATAGATGAGGGAACGGAAGCCGAGAGGAGCCACACAGCCAGTAGCAGCCCACTAGGATTTAAATCCTGGCTCCAGAGCTTTCACGTATCCCCACCCACCACACAGACTGCTCCTGCAAGACATGAGCGTCTCATTCAGGAGGGTCAACGCCCCACACCCTGACAATTTAACCTCTGGTTGATTTACTTTCTATAAAAGTCATAAGGCAAAGGATAAGAAAAATCTGCAGTTGTAGAAAAATGTGAACACTCTAAGTCAAAGGCAGTCTTCTTAGCTTGACCTGGTAGTCACAGGGAGTCCCAGGCAGTCCTGGGACGGAAACCCAAACTGTGGAGCCACTGGGTGTCTCTGCTAGGTCAAGAGCACCTGGCTGGTATCAGACATTCCACCTCCAAACAGGCGCTGCAAGGAGGTAATGAGGTAGATGCATGAGGTGTACGAGTGTTTCTATAGACGGATCCTTCAGCAGTGGCACTTATGATATTTTAGAAATGGAAACAACACAAGTGTCAATGTTCTCTAGCAAGCACAGCATCTACAAAAGTGGAACCATACGCAGCCATTAATAATGTGGCAGAAAAATGTTTAATGACACAGGAAGATATTGTCCATGTACTATTGAGTAAAATTTCAAATTATGAGGCATTGTGGACAGCATGGTTTTAGTAAAAATATATATGTGCGTGCGTGCACACACACACGTGCACACAGCAAAGAAGACCACACAACAAAACGTGCACATTATCTTTGGTGTCGGAATGCCTATGTCCAATCCTGGCTTCATGACTTAGAAGCTGTGACCTTCGGTAAGTTAGGTAATTTCTCTAAGTCAGCTTTCTTATCACTAAAGTGGAAATACTGCTACTATCCCATTGGGTGAGGGTGAAATGAATTTGTATGTGAAAAGCACTTAGAACTGTGGCCGGCACTGTGAAAGCACTCAATAAATGTTCCCTGCTATTATCATTGTTTCCAAATTTTTCTCAAATGCATATTTATGGTGTTTGTAATGAGAGAGAAACCAATTTGCTTTAATGTCTAGAAAGGTGATATCTCATCATAGAAAACCCGAGAAGACCAAGTTTTCTTCTTTGACGGTGACTCCAGTCCCCAGCACTGAGGCTCTGCCTCTCTGTGTACCCAACTTCCTGCTCAACATCCCACTTGCAGGTCCCAAAGGACCTCAAAGTCAAAATGTTCCAAACAGAGCTCATCATCCTCTACACATCTCAGGCAGAGAAGACGACTACCACAACCTTTTGTCCCTGTTCCCATTGTCACATTTATTACATTTGTTCCCACCTCCCCCTGGTAGCTGCAGAGAGCCTTGCTGTCAGAGCCGGCACCTCCCAAAACCACTCACTGAACAAACGAAGGAATGAATGACTCCATTTTCATGCTGTGCATTGCATGCACAATGCATGCTGTGCTGTGCAGACATGCGTGCTGTGCGTTGCATGACTCCAAAGCAATGCACAGCACGGTGAACAGCAGTCCAACCCGAGAGCATGTGCAGTCTTAATTACCTCCCCATAGGCGATGGTATTGTTGTATCTTCTCATTTCCGGGTACACGTGGTCCAGGTACCACTGGAAGTTCTTACACTTTAAACTTTTCCTCAATGCTCTTCTCTCCGAGACATCGCCTATGTCAATGCCTGGATTCTGGAAGGAGAGGGAAGCAAAGGGGTGTCAGTGGCCGTGGAGCACTGGCCAGATAGAGGCACAGGTGGAGTCGCTTTCAGGGAAAGCTTCAGAGAGAAGACATCAAGCCTCATATGCTTCCTCGGAAGGTCGGTTTAAGGAGACAGGCCTGGTCATCCAGACGTGGCCACAGAGGCCTATTCCCTGAGCACTGTCAGGAAGGCGCAGCACAAAGGCCCCAGGCCAGCCGCCACCCTTGTCATTACCATGTGCCTGGGTTCCTGGGACATTCTGGTAGCAATGACCTACACTCTCAGTTCCTTCTATCTCACACTTCCCCAGTAACTAGCAGAACCAATTATTAGAAAAATTATTTGATTAAGACAAGAAAATCAATGCCTACAGCCCCCTCCTGTCTTCTGTCCCAGACACGTGCAATTTCCCCCTTTGTTGGCTCTTCCCGAAGTTCATTATATGCAGAAGTGAAAATAATTTTCCATTGCAAAGCTTGTAATGATGTTCTAATGAATAATTCACTCTGCTTTTACAGAAATGAACCTGTAATGGCTGCTGTGTGCTGACACGGGAAAAGAAAGCGTCTGAAATGCAACTCCACGGCTTCAGCCACCAGACGGCTGTGCATGGGCGGGGACGGGACGCCAGCTCCGGACAACAGGCAGCCGAACGGCGTTTCGGGGGCCTGGGAGAGGACTTCAGAGTATGTCGTTAAGGTCGCTCTGGCTGTCAGACAGGGATTTTAAAGAAAAAGCCCTTTAAATGTCAAACTTATTAAACTTCCTAGGCAAACCTGAGCAGCAATATCTAACTCGTTGTTTTCATACACTTAGCACGATTCATGAAAATGGTCATTTTTAGAAAGCATGGCATTCGGGACCACAGGTTGTCTGCAATAATGGAGGGAGCAGTTGGCTAGAGTCAAAAGACTTGGGTTCTTCATCAGGCCAAGTCCCAACTGCTTCTCTACAAAACAGAATAATAATCATCTTCTCTATTCGCCTGACCACAGGGCCGGGGAAGGGTCTCATGAAAAGCTGAGCTGACATCCCTGCCCACATGATATGTATGTCACCTTAAACAAGTCCCTTTTAACTTCACAGCAATTCAGGCTCCTCATCTGTAAAATGGACATCAGAACAGGTTATTATCAAGCTAGGATTTATTGAGCACTTAATAATTGCTAAGCTCTTCTCTAAGTTTCATTTTATCTTCACAGGAGCCCTCGTAGGTAAATATTAACAATCCATGTTTCACAGATGAGGAAGCTGAAGTTCTTATGTCATGAGGTTGTTCTGAGAATCAAATGAGATGTTGCGAACAAGGAACTTTTATCAAGGACCTAGGATATAGTAAGTGCTCAACAAATGTTACCTATGTATGCCTAATATAATAACAGTAGATAAAAGCACTTACAGTGTAACAACTAGAAAGTGCTATGTGGCTATAAGGGGTTTTCAATTCTTTAGAGTATATTAGAGTATTTCAAGTACTGTAGCAACAATGAATACATTCTTCACTGTTATCATCTTCACCCACAGCCCTTGCACACATTCAGCTGTGTTTCTGCTGTTCTGGGTTCTCGCCTCCTGAAAGGCAGAGGCTGCCATTGCTCAGTGGGTGTCATTCCAGGTGACTCTCCCAGGCACGGCTCAGACATCCACGAGGTGCGCTAGCTCAGGAGATAAACCGAGCTCTGTCTGAGGGTGCAGGATACACCGCTGGGCTGTGGGGGTCAAGCAGTGCCCCCATGCCAGGCACTGCTTTAAGCACGTTACATGTATTAGCTCATTAGCTCTCACAATCACCCCAGGAAGGAGCACCCGCTATTATCCCCATCTCATAGCTGAGGAAAAGAAGCTACAATCAGTGTCTGCATCCACAGGTTCCACATCAGTGAATTCGACCAACAGCAGATTGAAAATATTTGGGGGGGAAAAAGCAATACAACAATAAAAAAATAATACAAATAAAATAGAGTACAACAACTATTTAAACAGCATTTACATTGTACTGGGTATTAGAAGTAATCTAGAGAGGATTTAAAGTATGCAGGAGGACGTGTGTAGGTTACACGCATGTAAGGGACTGGAGCATCCTCGGATTTTGATTCCTAAGATGGCTCCTGGAAACCAGTCCCCTTCGGATACCGCTGGAGGACAGTACAGAGAAGATGAGTGGCTTTGGTCACGATCTCATAACTAGTAAGTGACAGAGCTGCAACCCAACTACACTAGTGCACGGCCACTGTGCGATACTCCCATGGGAATGTGGGAATTTTCCCAGGCCACGTTCCGACAGCACATGGAGGGGACCTGGACAGCTGAGGGACTTGGCATACAGAAGGGGCCGGCATCCCAGGGCAGCGGGAGCTCCATGGTAGGGCACACAGTGACAGCGGATGAGGGGTCTGATGCCAAATCTTTGGGCAAAATCCTTCTGGACATAATATATGCTTATGAGCAGGGCAGCCAGATTAACATCATAAGATCGAGATTGACATAGTATGACCTTTCTAATCTTTGTAAGTGGATCTAGAGATTTCCATCGTGCCAGTTCTGGTATAAAGTAGGGATTCTAACAGTTAAACATCTGTGAACCCCCTCAAAATGCATTCATAATTTTCCAAGTATGAGCACATTTCTGGGGAGGAGCCATCAGCTTATTAAGACATAGGGATGTGCCAAACAGCAAGGATCACTGTTCTGGGGTGGCGGGGGGAGGCTGCTGATCTCTACCTCCAGTGGCAGATTCCACGCGATGTACACGTGAGACTTGTAGTCGTCCATCCAGACCTCAGCAACCCGGAGCGCATTCCTCTTGGTGTAGAAACCGATGTTGCTGTTGTACGGCTTCTTCTTCCGCTCAATGTGGGCCACCCGTGAGCAGGGAAGGACTTCCATGCTGCCCCCGCAGAGCCACACCTGCAGGCACAAAGATTTCATCAGCCTGATGGAGAAGTTCCCAGAGGTTACTGGCCCCTCTCCCAGGCCCGAAAGCAATGGTTAAGCTGGCTTAGCATGAGTGGGAAATACATTTTCATATGTAAAGCCAGTGAGATTTCCAGGTTGGTTTGTTATTGCAGCATAGCTTAACCTCACCTGACTAAAACATAGAAAAGAAAGCTTGGGAGAATTCTTATACACACAGCATCTCAGGATATAAAACCCAGCTCTGAGAGAGAGGGGCCCATAAACCGAAAGTGTCCATAACAGCACATAAGTTTTCTTAAGTTATTAATAGTGCACAATTGGCATCCATAAATGTTGTTTTCTTTCCCTGCCTGGCTGAAGCGGTCCTTTGCCAACCTGGAATGGAAAACTGATATGAAGAAACACATCCTCTTTATTCATGTCAGCACAAGGTGTGTACAAGGTCTAGTTCTGCACTGTTAACATGCTCTGTTTTGGAGCCCTAAGGGCACAGATGCCAAGCCTTCTAGAAGGCATCATGAGCCGGCATCACGTGCTCTTGCTGAAACACTCAGGTGGAAGGCTGAATGATGCACCTGTGAGGGATGCCAAAGCCCAGTGATGTGGGATTTAGCATCCTCTGCATGGGCAAGGAAAGCATCCGGTCTCAAAGGGCCCTGCTCCAAGGGGAAGACTAGACTATCCAACTTCCGTTGGTCCAGGCAGGAAAAACAAGCATTTCTGGCTGTCAGGAAGGACTAATTTGTGGAAATGAGCTTCCTGGCACCAGTGGAGAAAAGAGGAAGATGACAGAAAAGTTTCAGAGACCTCTGAGCATGTTCTGCTGTGAAGGTGCTGTATGCTCAGCATAAGTGTCAGCATGCAGGTGAGCTGGCCCAGGTGGGCAGATACAATGTATGCTCATCCTTTAGTCTCCCAGAAACCTCCACAATTAGGATAATGGGACACTCTTGAGTGTTCCCACACTTCCCCTGGATCTTTGTTGATTGAATTTGATGGCAACATTTCTGTGTGTGTGTGTGTGTGTGTGTGTGTGTGTGTGTGAGATCTTCTGTTTCTATTTCTCAACTTTGGCTACCCCATGGGGAAATGATACAAATGGAAAATTCTCCCATTAGCAAGAACCCTCACTTGGCCTGCTTCTTCCAGGAGGAGAATGTAAGCTACGAGATCGGTAGAGAGTGGGTGGTCTAGTCTTGTTTAATCTAGGACCTGACAACTATGTAGGGCAGACCCAGCTGCTGGCAGTGGAAGGACATCACATCAGGGAGGTAAAATACAAAATGTGGCAAGAGGCCTGTGGGGAACAGGGACAAGAAACCTGTGCCTTAGAGGGTAAAACAAGGTGGCTGAATTTCAAGGAACAGGGAATAGACAAAGATACAGTGTTTCACAGGGATGTTGCAAGATCTAGGGAATAAATGAAAAGATGCCCCATGTTCATGGATTGGAAGAATTAATATTGTTAAAATGGCAATACTCCCCAAACTGATCTATAGCTTCAACACAATCCCTATCAAAATCCCAGCTGGCTTCTTTGTAGAAATTAACAAGCTGATCTTAAAATTCATATGGTAATACAAGGGATCCCAAATAGCTAAAACAATCTTTCAAAGGACAAACTTGTAGAACTTTGCTTCCCAATTTTAAAACCCAATACAGAGCCACCATAATCAAGACAGCGTGGCACTGGCATAAAGACAGACCCATAGATCTACAGAACAGAATGGAGAGTCCAGAAATAAACTCTCACTTTTATGGCCAATTGACTTTCAACAAGGGTGTCAAGACAATTGAATGGAAGAAAGAACAGTCTTTTCAACAAATTGGGTTGGGACAACATGCAAAATAATGAATATGATCTACCTCACACCATATATAAAAGTTAACTCGATGAATCAAAGACCTAAATGTAACAGCTAAAACAATAAAACTCTTGGAAGGAAATATAAGGGTAAATTTTCATGACCTTGAATTAGACAAATGTCCAAAAACCGATGAATGGAGAAACAAAAGGTGGCATATCCATACAATGGGATATTATTTGCCAATTAAAAAAATGAGATACTGGTACATGCTACAACACAGATAAACCTGGAAAACACGGTAAGCGAAGAAGCCCATTGGAAAGGGTCTCATATCACATGATTCCATTTGTATGAAGTGTCCAGGATAGAAAATCTACAGAGGCAGAAAGTAGCTTGATGGTTGCTTGGGTGGGAGCTGGGGGTGGAGGAAAGTGAGTGGCTGCTAATGCCTACGGGTCTTCTTTTTAGGGTGCTGAAAACATTCTAATATCGATTGTGGTGAACTTTGCACAGCTCATTGAGTACATTGAAGCACCACTGAGTTGTACACTGTAAATGGGTGAATTGTAACAGTGTGTGAATATCTCAACAAAGCTGTTATAAAAATAAATAGATACATCTACAGAGAGATGGGAAAAAAGATTCAAGGGGTAAATTTCAGTTTGGAGAGCTCAGGAGAATGGATGCAAGCAGAGCAGGGCTCGGTGAGGACGAGTTATGAGCAGGGACCGCAGATGCAGGTGCCTGAGGGACCTTGGCAAAAGCCTGAAACCCAGTCATGAGAAAAGAGGTGCCAGGCCGACAGGAACAGCCAGGCTGAGCTGGTGCCAAGTCCTCCATACGCAGGCCAGACCAAGGTCAGGGTTGGCCCCAAACCTAGGGTGCGGCCAAGCTCACGAGAGGGGTCAAGTGGACATGGCTGTTAGGAGTGGCAGCAGGAGGGCGGAGGAGCCAGGTTGGACCCTGTGTCAGATACTGAGCGTCCTAAGGCAGAGGAGGGATGTGGCTGCCAGGTGGGGAAGCAGGCAGCTCAGCACATCTGTCCTGCATGGAAGAGACGCTGGCTTCCCATCCTGGGCTCTGCAGTGTGGGCATCAGCTGGCACTGTTGGTGGGCACAAGCCCAGACACACTCAGCTCTTCCCGCAGAGTCTGGGAGGGCAAGGGACTCCGGGACTGCTAGATGCCCGGAAGGCACGCCCCTCTGTGGGCCCAGCAAGCCCAGAGTGAGTTGCCAGGGTGGGTCAGTGCTGGCCCAGGAACCCTAACATACATCGCCACTACCCGGTGTGCATGGCAGTTATCATCCCACCTGCCCCGGCCAGGGTCTACAATTCAGCCATCACCCCCAGTGATCAGACTGGTTTTAAAGTCCTAAGTGTGAGCAGTCAGCTATAGCAAGTGAGACAGAAAATGACAAGTCCCTCTGCCCTCCCCTCCCAGCCTCCATGTCCACAGACCCCTCCCCTCATAGAGGCCATTGTCCCCCATCTGCCTGCTCCAGACCCCAGCACCAGCCCAGTGATGACAGCCAACTACCTCATTAAATCCTTGCAGACGAGGAGACCGAGGGTCAGAGAGGTGGGGTGAGCAGTTCATAATCCCACAGCGAGTGGGGAGCCAGAACCACCCCCTGGACCACATGCTGGAGCAGCAGGCCACCCTTCCCTGGGGGGCCCCTCATCCCAGGGAAGCTGACCTACAGCCACAGGCCCCTCGGCTTCTCCTCAGCCACGGCCCATCCCTCGCTCTCGGTGCCCCGCTGGCTCCTCTGACCTGCGCTGTAACCTGAGTGAGTGAGGCTAACAGTGAAGGATCCCCTGGGCAGAGCAGGGTATGTGCCCATGCCCCAAGGAAGCTCGGTGGACCTAAAGGGCACTGCTGATACCCTCTGGGTCAGAGGTCAGAGCCTCCTGCTGCACAAAGCCATTTGGTGGCACCACGAGGGAAGCTGCAAAGAGCCCAGCAGCCCAGTGACTCTCCAGGCCCAGGGCTCTGCTCTGAGTTGTCTGGGAGTGGTCACCGCAGAGCTCACGGGCTGGGTCTAAGTGACAACAAGTTGATGTGAAGTTGGTCAGCGGTTCAACAACTGGGTCTAGACAGCAGAGGTAAAGAAATTAAAGACAGTGCCTTTGAGCCTTAGCAATAAACTACAGGTCAGCTAAGGCTGCTACCAAGGGGCATTCCAGAAAGAATGGGCATTCCACCTTAGCCTTGAGTCTGCCCGAAAGGTCTGGAAGCATGAGATGAACTCAGTGATCCAGTCTATCTTTCTGTCGGACGTAAGAATCAGCTATGGGTGTCCCGAGTGTAGCTGCTCCCAAGGAGGGGTCCTGAGGCTCTGTCCTCTGCATCAGTGTTTATCAGCCCAAATGAGGAGTTCCTGGAGGGGCCGGAAGAGATGACAGTGAATGGAAACTCACAGAAAGGCGGGAATGGCAGCGTGACTGGCACATCTAGGGCGCCATGGAGGAAGAGCAGAGGGAGCCGGCCCACTCCAGGCCCACCCCAAGCACTCCATGCCTCACTCCTCACACAGGGGTGGGGGGCGGCCCCCAGATGGGCTGGAGTGGGCCAGAAGGTGGGCACAGCCAAGCTCTGGGACCATTACTGGGGCAGAGAACCTGCGGCAGGGGTCTTGGTGCCCCTGCTAGGGAAGCAGGGGAGGTGGCCGTGATAAATGGCAGTGGGCCGGCAGGAGGTGCGGTGGCTCCAGGAACAGATATTCATTCATCAATTTATTTATTCATCTAAATATGATCCATGCAGGGCCTGCTTTCCTATGCAAGGGGGCGAAATGAGGGCGAAATCAGCAGACAAGGTCCTTGCTCTCTCGAGGCCGATGGTCTAGCAAGGGAAACACAATCATCAAAGCATCTCAGGCAGAAACGCACTATTACAAAGGGAGCTTCTCCAGGAGCAAGGCCAGCACAGTGCTAGAAAAAGCAGCACTTAAAAAGGGGCTGTGGCCAACAGGTGCAGAGAAAGCATCCCTGAAGAGGGGACAGTAGGGCGGAGGCTGAAGGGCTAGGCTGAGCTGAGTGGAGGAAGCAGGTGAGGGTCCCCAGCACAGAGGCAGCCAGCAGGGTTGCAGTGACCCTTGGAGGAGGGAGCAGGGTGAAGTGGGGTGTTTTCAAAGACAGTAGCAGCAATTCTCCCCTCGCTCCTTGGCATTGTGACTTTTCCCCTCCTTCTACAAAAAGGTGGGAACTATTTCCCTTCCTCTTGAATCTGTGCTGATCTTATGACTTGTTCTTGCTCTGATAACAGAGCAAGTCTCACGCTGTCCAAGGCTAGGCCTTGGGAGGCTTTGATGCTTCCACTTTCTCCCTCTTAGAATCCTGAGCCAACCATGCCGTAAAGAAGCTGAGGAGGAAAGACCACAGAATGAAAGAGATCCAGCTGTTCCAGTCATCCTGGATGATACCCCTGGCATGTGAGCAAGGCCATGGGGACCAGAATCCCCCAGCCAGCCCACCAACAGACTGCCGGTGCGAGAGCGAGCCCATCAGGGCCACATGGTGCAGAAGAACCACCCAGCTGATCCCAGCCCACACTGCCAAACTTCAGAATCTCAAGCAAATCAGTAGTTATTTAGGCCACTAAGTTTGAGCTTACACAGCAATGGATAAGTGATACACATAGGATATTCAAAGAACTGAAGGAATAGCCATGTGACTGGAACTCAGGAAGTAGGGATAGAAGAGAAAGAAGTGATGGGGAACAAAGGCACAGAGTAGGCAGGGTCCACACCAAGCGAGGGCCTGCAGGCCATGTTAAGGAAATTGGCCTTGTTCTAAATGAGAAGCCACTGAAGGATTTGGGTTTGGAAAGATTGTTCTGGCTGAAGTGCAGGAAATAGATTGGCAGCAGGAAGAGGGGAGACAGAAAACACAGGAGCGTTTTGCTGTTAGCAGTGGAGAAAAGTCAGTAGCTTTAGCAAGAGCAACAAAACAGAGATGTAGACAGATTCAAGGGATTGTTACCAGGTGAAGTCCCCAGTAATGGCCTGGCTATGTACAGCTGGATGGGGAAGGAGGGCTCGGAATGACTCCTGGGTTTCCTGCTTGTGACACTGGATATACAGAAGCGTCATTCATTGGGCCAAAAAGCTTTCCCAGACCTACCCAGCCTCTGGGTGTGGGGGATGATGCAAAAGAGACCACCACATGACTCCAGAGGCTGGGAAGTCTCAGGCAGGATGTGTCCTTCTGCTTCCTGATGGTTCAGGCCCCAGCAGAGGAGGACACTATGGGGGATGAACGTCAATGGGTGAGATCAGGTTCCCATTATTCCAGGGAGAGTCTTCAAGAACAAGTTGGTTTATTTACATCTTTTGATGTTTTCCATTCATACATTCAGCTCATATTATTTAATAATTGCTTTCACTAATACATCAGAGACTTACAATTATGGCAAGGATGTCATCAGACAAGGTAAAAGGTGGTATTTCCAGAGATACCCCCGGACCACCACCTGGCTGATGGGGTCCTGGAGCGTTCTTCACATTTTCCCAGTGGGAGTCCCAAAGGTCTTCCCTTCAAGGGCAGGATGAGGAGCTGGCTTAGATTGCTGGTCCTCACACCTGGCTGTGCCTCTAAATCACCACGAGGAGACATTAAAATGACAAATGTCTGGATCCCACTCCCGCCCTGTGAATCACATTCTCCAGGGGGGAAGCTGAGGCACCAGAGGGTGTGTAAGAGGTCCTCCCACAGGATTGGGATATGTAGCCTGTTTGGGGACCACTGGCCTAGGAAACATTTAATACATTTTCTGAGGCTGTGATTCCATGACTCAGTTTTATAGAGGCAGAAAGAAGCTAAGCAGGGGCTGTGCTCTGCCAAAGCCTAGACCACGGGATGGTGGGTCTGGGGGCCCCAGGAGGAGGTACAGTCATCAAATGAGCATCCAACGTGCCAGGTATCGCCCAGGCCAGCTGCTCCCTGGGGCCCCTGTCACTCAGGAGCCTGAGTGACCACAGGGAAAAATGAGGGAGCTTGGGTACCCCTGTCTTAGTGGGGGTGAGAAGAGACGGGAAGGAAACCAAGAAGTCAAAGCAAACGTGACTGGTTCATTTATATTAACTATTCTCGTAGGTGGTGGCCACCAAACATTTTTGATATGTTTAAAATATTTAAAGTATACCTTCTCCGATATGTTTACTTTATTCATTTTTAAGTACATGCATATACTACTATGCTAATGTAGTTTACACATGAAAAATGTACATGTACAGATATATAGACATCCAAAATGACATAAAAATGTGAGTGCTAATATATACCTCTCATACCCCCTGTGGATCACTTCGTGTCTCCCACTTTGGAAACCACTGCCCTGAGAGTGAGGGGGCTGTTCCCACATAATTTCATAGAATCTAATATTCCAGGTCTGGTCTTATCCCACAATTTTAAGAAGCCAGCTGTTTCTCAACAGCAGCAGGAAATACCATTCAGGAATAAGCAGGTTTGGAGCTGAAATAATCTGGTGAGAGTTTCCAATTGTGTCATTAGACTGTGAACAGCGGGTGCCCTGATTATGTGAAAGCCACTTTTCCAGGGATCTTCAAGGCACTGCCTGGGAGCAGCTCTCTCTGGGAAAAGCCTGGATGCTTTGATAGGGGGAAGCCCAGAGCAGAAAGACAGTGGGCCCTTTCTCCCCCTGTTCTACTCACTCGGATTGAGCAAGACAGCTGTGTGAGCCAGAAAGAAACCCAGGTGCCAGCCCTGGCACCTCCTCCCCCTGCACCAGCCAACCCACCACGAAGTCTTGCAGATACTTCTCAGCTATGGCTCCGCTCCATCTCCTTTCCTCCTCATCCATTATGACCACCAGATCACCTTCTCCTCCACCGTCACTCAGATCCAAGCTACCACCATCTCCCACCTGGACCACAGCCATTACCTCCTGACCTCACTCCATCCAATCTGACCTCCACTCAACAGTGGCGCTAGCTGATCATGCTGTACCCCTGCACACTTCACTGGCTCCCACTGCTCTGAAAATAAGTCCAGAGTCTTCACACGGCCTTCAAGGCCTTGCATCACCTCCCCCTACAGCAGTCTCTAGGCAGCTCCTCCCACCCCACAGTCCGTTTTATCCTTCCCTGTGCCCCACTCCTGCCTGGGACACTCCTCCCCTACCTGCCTAGGTGATGCCTACTCAGACTTCGGACTTCAGATCCATCATCTCCTCCTCAGGGAAGCCCCAAATGAAAGCAGAAGCCCCTTTGACAGGCTAGCGTAGCGCTCATCACTGCTGTAACTCTGTGAGCCTGCTGGCACGTGGGCGTGCGACAAGAGTACTTTCTCTCCTCTTTACTGGGCTGTTAGCTGGAGGAGGGTGGAACTGTGCCATGTTGTCCCCACGGCCCAGCACCATGCCTGGCACACAGTAAGCACATGGTGAGTTCTGAGTGTCTGTTCAGCGAATGAGCATTTGAATGTCTTAAAGAATGCAGGGGGGAGAAGGAGTGTGTATGGAATGTGTCCCACCCCACAGTCCATTTTATCCTTCCCTGTGCCCCACTCCTGCCTGGGGCACTCCTCCCCTACCTGCCTAGGTGGGACAGGCATAGGAGGGGGAAAAGGAGCAAGAAAATAAATTTAAAAAAAAAAGAATACAGACTAGAAGACACAAAGTGACAGGTAGAGGAAGGAAAAGCAGGTGGACCAAGGTCCCTTGTGAGACTCAACACCAGCTGGATCTGAGTGCCTCCCCAAGCTCACCTCCCACCATCCTAGAACCACCCTCCTGCTTCTGAGAACTGTTCCTTAACACCCTTTGTGGTGATGTGAATCCACCCACAGGATGCCACCACTAACCTGCACAGCCCACCCTGGACCCAGCGGGGAGGTGTCCTTTAGCTGAGAGATACCAGAGGAAGAATGGATCATTTCACTCTCTAATGAGGTAAAGCCACAGGCTCCCCTTATCCTATAACTTGGGCATGTCCCTTCTCTCCCCTGGGCCTGTTTTCTCATCTATTTAAGTGATGGGAGCTATCCCCGAGGCTCCTTTTAGCTCCAGCATCTGGACAGAGCGCGGTCCAGGCTGTGGGACTACAGGCTCTGCCAACAGAGGACGCTGGCTTGCAGGGGCTGCCCACCCCGTGCTGACTTTCTTGAGAAATTATCTTGAGACTTCCAGGAATTTCTCCAATGAATGAATTTAGGAACATTTTCTAGACCACATAAGAGAGACGCTACCAGATCTAAACCACTGCAGGGTATATCAATTCTTCTTTTAATTTGTCTCACTCTTCTTTCTGGCTAGCAGCCCTCACTTTCTTGGATTCCGTTATCAGCTGCAGTGGTTGGCCTTCCCCTGGAGGCCGTTTTCCATACCCCACAAGGCAAGCAGCACCGCTTCCCAGGAGGTGAAGATGAGTCGAAATCACAACAGCTGCTTGGAGCTGAGACGCTTCCTCAGCGGGCAGGAGGCCCTGGCACACCGGTCTTCCCTGCTGTGAGGCCAGAATGACCAGTGATGGCTTGTGTGAGTCTTCAGTGTCACTCATGCATAGTCAATTCTGCACATGTGCAACTGACAAATGCCAGTTTCTTTTGTTTGGGGGATGTGGGCTGTTCCTGATCTAGGAGAGTTCAACTTTATCCAGAGTCCACGCCCAGCCCGGCCCAAGGCAAACGTCCTGTCCAGGCCCTGCCCAGGTACCATGTGAGCGGGTGGGCCTGCCCACTGCCCGCGGGGCAGGGACAGAGTCGGGGTGTCCAAGGGGAAAGGCAAGATGCCCCGGACGTGATAGGGCACGCTGTGTGAGGAGGCTCTGCCCAGAGCAGAAGGGAGTCAGAGTCACGACTGAGTAGGGACTAGCTAGATTCCAGTCTGAAAGAGGACAAGAGATGCTGCAGAATGTTCCGTGGCAAACAGGGCGAATACAGAGTGAGTTTGCTCAAAGGACCATGGACTGTAGTGTCCACCAGGTCTGGCTGAAGAGGGGCATTTAGTGGGCTGAAGTTTTAAAATATATATATATATATATATATATATATATAACAATTTTATTGACATATCCCCATACTATAAAATCCACCTATTTAAAATACACAGTGCAATGATTATTAGTATAGTCACAGAGTTGTGCAAAGATCACCACTATTTTAGAACAGTTTCATCAGCCCAACTAGAAACCCCATACCCTAGTCACACCCAATGTCCCCTTCCCCCAGCCCTGTGCAATCACTAATCTGCTTTCTGTCCCTATGGATTCAACTATTCTGGAAATTTCATGTAAGCGGGATCATACACTACGTAGCCCCTTGTGGCTGGCTTATTTCACTTAGCATGTTTCAAAGTTCGTCAATACTGTAACACGTAACAGTACCTAACCCCTTTTTAAGGATGAATAATGTTCCATTGTGTGGATGCACCTCATTTTCTTATTCATTAATGGCTGAACTTGTGGGTTGTTTCCATCTTGGCTGTTGTGAATAGTGCTACCGCGAACATGCACACACAGGTGTCTGTATGGGTGTACGCTTTCGTCACGTTTGGGTACACATCCTAGGAGCAGAATTGCTGAGTCCTATGTTAGCTCTATGTTTAACCTTTTGTAGAACTGCCAGACTGTTTTCCAAAGTGGCTGCGTCATTTCATAGTCCCACCAGCAGTGCGTGAGAGTTCCTGGCCCGGACTCGGGCTCCAGGCCGCCCGCTGCAGCGATGGCCCTGTCTCACGGCTTTTTAGCTGACCGTGGGCAGCTTCCCCCCGTGTCTCACTGTCCTCATCCGCGCAGTGCAGAACAGCAACAGTCCTAACCTGTCGGGATCGTGGGAGGTTTATGCGAGATGTGATGTACGCCGAGTGCTCAGGGCAGGGGTTGGCCCGAGTAAGTGCTCAGTACGTGTCATCTGTGTTGTCACTGCCATTGCTCCAGGTTCCTGTGCAGGATTCTAAGCTACATTTTCCCTATGTGCCCAGTACCAACTGAGCAGAGGATGGGCAGGATGAGGTTTCTAGAAGGTTCTCCCTGATCAAGCACTGAATATGTTGGTGGGACTGTCATGCTGATGTCCTGGGCTGGCGTGAGCAGACATAGTCCCCACCCAGACGTCCGGGCCTGCATCTGAAGAGTGTGTGTGTGGACCCTGTCTTCAGAGTCCGCCCAACACCCTCCCCAGATGTGGTCCTCTCTGCTCCCCTCTCCTCAGGCCCAGGTAGGGACTCCCCACCCACGGGGTCTGTCATGGCTCCGATGGCAACCGCGGATGCTCCATGTCGTCCATGCTGGGAGCCAGCCCCACCACCTCAGGTCACCCAGTAACGACGCAACTTCCTGCTGCGCCGGGCTGCGGCTGCCTAGCTCTGGTGCCTGATAGGACATCACTGTTCCCTTCACAGGTGTGTTCGGCAAATATGGGAACTCCAACGGGAGAGTTCCCTGGAGCTGACAGGTCAGCCAGGCAGAAAAAGATGCAAGAAATATAAAACTCTCCCTGTGCAGGCCTCAGTCCATTTCCAGCAAGCTTGCTTCCTGAAAGCACATAGATACCCGAATTAAAAGGAGATTTCACTGATATCTCCCAGGAAAGATGAAAACGGAATTTTCATTATGTTTTGTCATATACACTTGGAATATAGGAGGAGAAAAGCTCACCTCTGTCTGAGAAGGCTACAGACTGTGTGTTCCCACTGTACGGCATTCCGGAAAAGGCAAAACTATGGAGGCTGTAAATGAAAAGATGGGTGCTTGCCAAGAGATGGGGGTGGGGAGGACAGGGGAGGGAACAGAGGGTTTTTAGGGCAGTGAAAATCCTCTGTACGACACGGTAATGGTGAATACAAGTCATACTTCTGTCCAAACCCACAGAATGCACAACCCCAAGAGTGAGCCCTCATGTCAACTACGGACCGTCGTGACTGTGATGTGTCCATGCAGGTTCGTCAGTTGGAACATCTGTCACTCTGCTGCGGGACATTGATCATGGGAGAGTCTGTGCATGTGGGGGGCAGGGAATCTCTGTATCTTCTGCTCAATTCTTCTGTGAACCTAAGGGTGCTCTAAAAACATAAAGTTGGTGTTTTTTTGTTCTTTTTTTAAATTAAAAAACCTCAACCTTTAAAAAATGATGAGTGTGGGGAGTCCAGGAGCCCAGAATTAAGTGACTCTGTTGGGTCCCTGTGGGTGTGTGACCAGCACCTCCTGACGTTCCTGACGTTCTGGATCACAGGGAGTCCTGGGGCCAAACAGGCTCCTGCAGTCCCTGGAGCAACCCCCAAGGACAGGTGGCCTTACTGGAAGCTTCCGGTCCAGGGTCCTCATTGGCACAGGCTCCTTTCAATGCCTGGATTTTGTATCTAATTTTGTACTTGTCAGGAGTTCCTCCCAGGTTCTAGAAGCATCAGCCCCCACAGAACTGGATGCCCTGTACTGGGGGCTTCCCAATCCTTTCCCATATGGAGTGACCTTCCACTGCCTTTGGAGTGGGTCTTTCCATTAACAGGAATTCTTCTTTCTATCAGATTGAAGTCACTTTGGAAGTCATTTAAACCCATTTACATTGTTATAAGCAACATTGGAGGAACTCTGAATGCAGAAATTACATATATAACCCCATTCATTAATGCAAGCTCAGAAAAATTTTAGCCCTTTGTCTGTTGGTAAAATCTGATTCAAAACAACACAGATTTCTGGCTAAGAGAGCATTTTAGTATGTTACTTCCACCCCACTAATCTTTTCCAGGACTTCCTGGTAACCTTCCTCCCAGAGGAGCAAGCTAAGCTCACCCTCCTGAAAACCAGGAGAACTTCCCTCGGCATCCCCTCTGCCGCCCTGGAGATGGGGACTCCTCCCAGTTTAAATGCACATTCCCTTCCATGACATTGGATGGACGCATATGGCTTTCCTCCTAAAGTCCTTGTGCAAAGACTCCATTTCCATCTTCTGCTTTATTTATTACTGTTTCTCAGAAACAGGATTTACAGATACGGACCTCAAGACATAGCTCAATTTAAGTAACACAGTGGCAAGAACCCCTAGATTCACGGATCCTTCTGCCAGTCGGTGCAAGTCGTTTCTCTTAATACAGGATGAGGAATTAAGATGAAGTGTGGGCAGTGACCCGCGCTTCAGAGGAAAGAGATGGGGATTGAAAGCAGCTTGGTTAATGGAGCACAGAAGGGAGGACTTTTTTCTTTTCTTTTCATTTTTTCGTTGCTATTGCTCATGCACTTGACAGAATGATATTGAGGAGAGGAGAGTAATACAGGCTTATTTTCACCAGTTCAAGAGTCCCCCCGACCCCCGCCGCTTTACAACCCAGCTTGATAGCATGATTTTGTTATAGAGGGTCAGGGCTTCCGTGTTAGAAAATTAGCCCAAAGGAGCATGGGTCAGGCCCGCTTAGGTGGGCTTTGCCCTGTCCCCTTCCCCTCCTTTCCTCCTTTTTCTGCTCCTATATCTTCCTCTCCTTCCCCGTATTCCCTCTTTCCCCACTGTCCAGGTCTCCCGCGTCCACCTACTCCTGTTTCCACCCTCCCTCCCGGACTCTGCCTGTCCACACTCCATCCTTTGCACTGTCCCTCCTTTCTCTGTGACAGCTCCAACCACGAAGTGTTAAGCATTTTATTGCCGTCCGTTCCCAGCATCCGGCCTGATGCCTTTAACTTCCAACAATTTACCTTCTTTAGTCATTCATCCAATTCAACGCCATATACATGTTTACTAAGAGCTCAGAGCTAAACGCTGCCGGGGATATGAAGATAATTTAGACGTGGATTCCAGGGCCCGGCTCGCAGCCTTCGCTGTTTCCTCAGAGCTTAAAATGAGGATGCCAGAAAAGTATTGGAAACTGCTTTAGAACTTTCAGTGCAGAAGCTGCCAGAAGCTGGGAGGATGAGAACATTGTCTTCACGCTGTTATCTATGAATACTGTCTATCCTTCCACTAACATTTAGTTGCATTTGGCCTGGGATTAAAGAAGAGCTGGTTGGGTACAATTATAGATAAACTATGTTTAACTACAGGAGGGAAGTATATTATATTTAATTCTGCATCTTCACCACCAGACGGCTGTGTGCAGTGATCGAGAAGAGGACGGGTTATGTCCACATCCTTTAAACAGCACAAAGCCACACAGCCCAAAAGGCCTGCAGAGCCCGTGATCACTCTCTCTGGCACTCCAGTTCCCTAACTGAACCCAATTTAGTCCTGGTCAAGGAAAGGCGCCGCTCCTAGAAATCTGCAGAAAGGGACAGTGGCACTGGGTGGTCTAGAGTTTGGGGCCAGCACTTAGGAGAAGCCAGCACTGCTCAGCCTGCCACCGCTCTGCTAGGCCAAGCAGCCCATCTGCCCACTGGTCACCCTCTAACAGGGACTTCCTGTCCTCACAATGCAGCCAGCCAGGCGTGCCGGAGACACACCTTGGAAGAACTTGGGCTACTGACTGAATGTGTCTTTCTCACCCAGGAGAGGTCAGGGGGAGGCTCACTCCCTGTCCTTAAAGGGGCTGGGGATGTGACAACTATCACTCGAGGTCACAAAGCTTGGATCTAGTGGTCAACACCTGGGCCGGGGCAGGGCTCCCAACTGTGGCAGAGCCTGAGAAACAACCACACGACAAGCCTTCAAGCCAGGTCACCTGAGGTAAGGAGCCAAGGCCCAGGCAGAGCCAGGGACGGCGGGGCCCCCTCTGCAGGGGAGGACCCTGAGAGACATCACCCAGAACTGGGCACCGGCACGAGCCCACCTGGCCCTATGCCTCCCGTGGGCCATTTTGTGGCAATTGCATTGCGTGACATGATGGAATTACAATGGGCTCAAACCCCGGCTCCTGGTCAAGGCTCAAAGGCACTGCCAATTCCTACTCCCAGGAATCTGCAGAAAGGCACAGCAGGTGTTGAGTCGCCTGCAGTTGGGGCCCAGGTCCTATGGTGCTCTTGTGACTCCTCCATCTGAGCCTCAGTTTCCTCAGCCGTAAATGCAACTGATGACAGCACATGATCTGCGGGCTGTCGTGAGGAAGGGATGGGCTAACGTGTGGAACATCTGTTAACAGCGTGGGGGCTCATAGTAAATGCTGGCAAAAACTGAGGTGGCTATTATGGGCTGACCACAGGAGAAGCTATGAAGTGAGCTGTTTCCTGAGTAGTGGTGGCACCCCCACTTCTGTGTGGGGCCCATCGGAGGGGCTAGTTAGAGACCATGGCCTTGAGGACCATGAAGAAATGGCAGCTGCTGATACCCGTACAGGGCCACAAGCTCGCCACTGGGCCACCACCGGTCCCTCTGTCCACTTTCAGTTTTCACCTGTTGTACAAGCCTGCAACTGGGTGTGGGCTGGCAGGTGGGCCTGGCACCCCCTTCCTTGCCTGGCTGGCGGGAGCCTCTTGCTCTCCCCCTGGACTCCCCCCAGACTCCCTGGCTGCAGCCTGGCCTGGCCGGCTGGACGTGGTCATGGCGAAGGATTTCCTGGGGTGGAACAGCTGTCAGGTGGTGCTGGCGAGTCACCGTGGCTCAGAGAGTGAGCACGGCCGTTTAGGAGCACCACTCGGAGCTCCACAGTGTCCTGGACACCCTGGAGCAGCACACAGGGCAGGCGGAGGCAGCACTGTGGCAAGAGGCTCACAGAAAGCGGAGCCCTGGGAGTTCGGGGCCTTGGCGGGGGCCTCTGCCTGGAAGCCCGCCTGCTTGGTGGCCCTCATGTGGAGCCCATGCCGGCATTCAGGTAGCTGGGGCTGGGGATGGAGGGAACAATGGGGGACCTGAGGAGTTGTCACTCATGCTGTTTTTCTCAAGTTCTGGTGGGAGCAGGAGGAACTGGGCCTCCAGCCAGCCTCCCCATCCCTGTCACCAGCTCTGAATAGCAGATTTAGAGTCCCCTTTAGGAATCGAGTCATCAAACATCGTCCCTGGCAAGAGGGCTCATAAAGACGCACATGGTCCAGGTGTAGGAGGGTTTCAACCCTCACTTGCTTTTCCTACCGCCCGAGGTAAGGGGTGTGGCCCACGTGATCCTCTGTGACGTTGCACACACACGAAGCCCACCTGACAAACCAGCCCACACTCGCTGCTCAGGCTCAGCAGGGAGAAAAGAGAGGGAGAAAATCACAATAAATTAAATTTATACAGAAGGTGACTCCACCACTAATTCCACGTGGGGTAGGAAGACGCTGGTGACACTGTGGGGACAGCCCTGTTCCGGCTGTCCTGATCTGCTTGCTTCGCCTTTGGAAGTTCCCAGAACCCTTCTAGGATTTAATAATTCTACTCCATCCTTTCTTTTTTGTATTAAATATAAACTGCAAATAAAATCAACTAATTTTTAAAATTTGGGACTAGTAATTGGGTTAGAAGCTGTGGGAATCGGGGAAATCTGGGTTTTCCAGAATCAGAGATGAGATGTGAGTAAGGGACAGAAACGCCGTTCTGTGTCCCAGGATGGAGCTTCAGACCCCATGGACCCCGGGGGCAAAATGGCCAACCCAGGCCAAGATGGAACCGGGCAGGACAGCCGCAGGGGAGGAGGAGTTGATGCATCACGAGTGTCTAAAGCCCGGACATCCGGGACACGGTGCCAGTCAGATGGATAATCTAAAGCTGAAGAATGACAACAACAGATGCCAGTTCGCTTGGATCTAGGCACAAAATGATACTCGGAACCATCACGTGACCCTCCTGAGTGAATCTGGGACTGTTTGACTTGATATTTGCTGATTGGCAAATTACAACACCAGCTGACTCCACAAGCTCTTCTGGTTTTTTAATGTAAACAGCAGGGATTTGATCAGGAGGATCCTACAACTGGAGGGGACACTGAGACACTGAGAAAATGACAAATTTCAGGTAATTTTATTGAATTGAAACTTCTCTGTTGTTCCCTAGAAGGACAGAGAACTGCAGATGCTCTGCTTGGGTCCAGCATCACCATCCACTGACAACCCTAAGCCAAATATGACAGCAGCCATGGGAAGGATTCAGGCAAATTTCTACCAGTGTCAGCTCCAGGGTCCACTAACTCTCTGGGCACCCTCATGTCCAGCCTCCCTTGCAGCTAGGTGAGGCCATAAGACTTGTTTGTATTAGTGAATATGAGCCTAAGTGAAGTGTGTCACCCTGGCCTGCCATGGCTGAAAAGCCATGTGCCTTCTCCATCCTCTTTTCCCTGCTGCATGGAGACCTTGGAAGCACCTGTTGAAGGTGGAGGAGCCACAATGTGGAAGTGGCTGAGGTCTCTGAATGACCTCCCAGAACGCTACCTGCCAACCATGAACATGCACAACATATTTTTATCATGCTAAGCCACTGACATTTGGAGGTTTGCTTGTTCCAGGGGCTGGAGTGACTTGCCCCCAATACTCTCCATCCTCTATTTTGACTTGTAATGTGTAGAATTTTAAAATGTGCACGAGAACCCTATGCTCTGACTAGATTAGGTGTCCACAAGCAATAGGCCTCCCTGAGGTTCCATCCAACCAGTAATTGTACTTCTGTTTCTCTCCCGGAGAACAATTCATCTTTCAGCTTCCATGGAGGCTGGATATCATACGTGGGTATTGCAAATGTCACTGGCCTGCCCCATCCCATTCATTTCTGTGCCCTGCTGGGGCCGGTTTCATGTCTTAGAAATTTGCTGGAATGGTACCCGGCAGCAGAGCTGATAGCAGGAAATGGTCTTTTAAATTTTTAAACAGTTCTTTCTGGTGCCGTTTTGTTCTTGCTCTCCTAACACTGTGTCCAGCATATCTCCTAGGCCTGGGGTCTATTTGAACAATTCTAAAATGTCATCTCCTACCTGCTGACTTCTGCTGCTGCAATCAGCTAGCAGCCTGGCAACCACAGAGCCTTTAGGCGGAATTGGTCTGCGCATGCTACCCATTCACAGAAAGCTCGGTTCAAAAGCAAGCTGCCTTGACCACAATTTGTCTATCTGCTCTCTGGCTCAGAGAAAACATAGGGATGGCACTGCATTATCTTGCATGCATTCCTTGTTTCCTTTTGTAACCATGCCGGGCATGTGGCTGGGCTTTGACAGTTCTTGGAGTGCCACTGAACAGCACCGATCTTTAAACGTTAAGCTCAGGGTTTCTCCAGCGGCCACCCCAGGACGTTGCCCTGGGAAATTTGAAGCACCATCCATCCTGGAGACTGAAGTTCATCGTGTCTGACTCTCCCAAAAGACGCCATGTGCTGCTACATTTGCTTTCCACCCAGGGGTCCTATAAGGAACACCCGGGAAGCAGGAGGAAATCATGTGCTTCCTGCATTTTCCCTGGATGTAATGACAGGCAGGATACTGCTCTAGGAGAACCTGGATAGAACTGGCCAATAGAAGGACTAGAAAATGTAGAAGGGGGACTGGAAAATCTTCCTTCAAAGAATTTAATCTCGAAGGACATGAAGCAGTTAGTGGTCCACGAACCTGCAGCACCTTCTCTTACTAGCTTGGGGGCCTCTGTGTGGGGAACCATTCAAACTCCCGTCTCAGAAATGGAGGAGATTTGTTTAAAGTGTTTCCAGCGAACAACAGCTTCTGGCCTGCCAATAGGAAGGGGCTTCTTTGGCAAAAATGAGATGCTTCGATCATAGCTAGAGTTAAGTCAGGCAGGAATGATGCTGCCCTTTCTGGGTCTCCTGGTGACATGTCAACCCTGTCACACAGGGGAGGGGACATCTGATGCTGGGGACTCTGGGATCAGCTTCTGTCACTGGGGCTTCTCAGCTACACTGTAACATCCAGGAGAAAGGGTCTAGCAAGCAGTGGAAGCCACACTGTGCTGTATTTTCCTAACTACTATTCCCTTGTCAGCCTTAGAAATGCTACCCAGCTCATTAACAACAAGAACACCACCACCATCATCACCATCCACAGCAGCTGAGATCTGAACATTTATTGTGTGTCAGAAACTTTGCAAAGTGCTTTATATTCATTCTTTAATTTCGTTCTCAAAACAAGCCTGCAATGGACCGAATGTCTACGTCTCCCCAGTATTCATATGTTGATATTCCGGCTCTTGCAGTGAGAGCGTTAGGAGATTGGGGTCTTGGGGAGGTGATTAGGTCATGAGGGTGGAACCCTCATGAAGGGGGTTAGTGCCCTTAAGAAAGAGGAAGGAGACACCCCTCGCTCCTAGCACCAGGTGGGGACACCACAAGACCACAAGACGGCGCTGACCAGGAGCCAGACAGTGGGCCCTCCCCAGACACCGCATCTGCCTCGACCTTGGCTTTCGCAGCCTCCAGAACTGGGAGAAATAAGTTTCTGTTGTTTATAAGCTACCTCGTTTACGGTGTTTTGTCATAGCAGCCCAAACGGACCAAGACAAGGCCAGCGAGGTAGGTCCTTCTCTAATCCCCACGTCACACATGAAGAAGCGAAGGCTCAGTAAGGCTGAGGAGCCCGAGATACATACTTATTTCATAGCGGGGCCCAAACCCACTCCAAACGTGGTCTGTTTGCCCTCTGTACTCGTCCCAGCACACATCCCCCCAGAAGTGTAAGAAGACCCTGTCTCTCTGTGACTGAGTCTCTCAGTAGTGCCACCAACCCTAAATTCTGAGGTCCTGGTTACTGGATGCAGACGATTGAAGCCAGAGGTTCTCAAAGAACAGACCTCACCTCCGGCCTGGGCTGGCTGCATCCCAGTACTCCGAGAGAGCTCCTGAAAAACACGCACACCCGGGTCCCACTTGCTAAGGTGCTGCTTTAGCGGGCTTTGGGAGGAGTCTGGAATCTGCATTCTAACATGCTTAGGGATCTACTTGTCTGAAGCCAGGCGGAGCTCCTTAAACCTCTGTGGCCCAGACACCTTTGGCAGTCTGGTGAAACCTAGGGATCACTTTCCAGAATAATATTTTTAAATGCATTAAATAAAACAAAATGTCCAGAATTACAAAAGAAATCAATTATGTTGAAATATGAAATATGGTTATTTATTTTTTTTAAAATCATGACATAGTAATACATGTGCTTCTTTAACATGTTAAGTAAGAAGATCTGGTGTTGGGTTTACTACCATAAATCTGAGAGTAGCCAGGAAGATATCTAAGTATTTCAGGATAGCCACAGAAGTAAAATGTGATATGAACATGTTGTGATTACTATAAGAGACCAAGGCACGGATATTGCTAATGGTACAGAGATCTACAGCCTACATTCACAACAGAAACAAACGCTAATATCGGCCAGAGATCATCAACATGTATTTTATATTCCCGACCAAGTTTATAGACCTGCATATTATCACAGACTCCTTCAAGCTGCGTGGACTCCAGACTAAGAAAACACCTGATTTGGGGCTATGGCCAACTGTCATTTAAAAAATTTAAAATATAGATTTCAAGAGACTTTTTCATCTCTCCACAAATACAGGTTTTCACAAGAGGTAAAATCAAGCCAAAGAGGTGCTTGATTTTCATTAGCAATGAGAAGTCTGCATGGATATTTTGATCTTTTCTTCCTTGCAAAGGGACTGTATTAAATGAATGGTTTAAAAATTTACCCTCACTACTAGTGGAATAGTAACAAAGAGGAATCACATTCGTGCAAATCTTATGGGGAAATATTGCATGATTTATCTTTTTGTCGGCATCCTGACATCCTAAGATGAAAGTTATTTTTTTCCCACTCTTGCTTTGTTTTGCACTTATCCTAATTTTCTAAATAACGTGGTTTCCAGATTGCGAGAAATGATTATCCTTATTCAGAGCAAATGGTGCCAGAGCTATATTCATGAAAGGGCTGCGATCTTCCCACAATCAGCCATCCTCTCCTTTGCCGTGTCAGAACTCATCTTCCTGTGAATGAGATTACCTGAAGGTTCCAATGGATGAAGCCATAACAGAAAGCTCCGAGTTGCAACGAGGAACAATGCTTTATGAGCACCAGAAAGTTTGCTGTTTTCAGCTTTTCAATATATACTGGGGATAATAGGATTTTGTGCACGCTCACAAAGCATTTAATAGCTTAAAGCATTTCCTGCGTGCCACTTTCAGTTGTGTGCCACGGTTTAGGTAGGTTTAAATGTTTGCCATGCTGCTCACAATTAATCGTCTCCATGGCAGAGGTAATAGCGAGTTCAGCTTCACCTGCTGGAGCTGAGCCCGCCCCTCCCCAGGGCCTTCCCTGTGCATGCTCAGTGTCAGAGCCTCTGGAGGCAGAATACAGATGTCAGCCTAGGTTGATGGACAGCTGTCATCTCCAGGACACTGGTGGGCAAAGGCCAAACCCCATCCATCTTTCAAGGCCCAGGGACCCTCTTCTGGGAAACCCTTTCCTAATGCTCCAGGGCAGAAACAGCTTCCTTCCTTCACCTACCACCACAACACTTAGCATTTGTGCCGCTCATTTCACCAGATGGAGCAGATGGTCTAAAACGACGGCTGCGTACATACAGCCACAAGATCCCAATCTGCAAGGCGCATACCAAGCCAGTGACCCTCATCCTCCATGGCAATCCCCCGTTCCCATGGTTACACATGTGGACTGGCTCACTCTGACCTCAGGCTCTTTTTCTTCTGGTTCTCTCATTCACTTACTCCCACTAAATCTCTTTAGAGGTAGAGTCTTAGGCCACTGGGTGGCTGTAATGATAAAACAATATTAATGACAACATAGGAAAGAGGGCTAACACCTAACTGTGTTTTAAGCACTTCGCATTTACTAACTCATTATTCATGCAACCCCATAATAACACTGTGAGTTATGTGCTATTGTGTGCCACATTTTACAGATGAAGAAACTGAGGCAAAGAGAATTTTAGCAAATTGCTCCCAGTCACCCCGTTAGGCAGTGTTTGGGCTGGGATGTGACCCCTGGTAGTCTGTGCATACTTCTCCCCATTTTTCCATTTTCCCTTCCTTTCCCCTCGTCTCACAGTCCTCTCTCCGTCACACTGATACTCTCTTGTCCTTATGTCACCTCCTGCACCTCCGCCCTTCTGTTGCACTCACTCGCCAAAACCACAACCTTGGATTGGCCCAACCGCCTGCATTTTCCGGACCGATATCCAAACCACTAACTGCCGGAGACAAGTGTATGAGCGCACAGAGTTGTCACTGTCGATGTATGTCCTCAAACCTGAACTGGGACCTTGCTTGACACGGCCAGAGAAGCCTGCTGAGTCTCCCGGGAAAACTCCCCCTTGGGCCGTCGCAGCAGCTATTTCAGTCCTCCCTGTTCTCCAGGCTCCAGCCACCCTCACTTTCAGCTGGTGACGTGGCCGGCTATTTACCCAGCAAACAAGCCACCAGGCGTGAGCTGCTCAGCCCTCATCGCCCAGCCAGTTGCCTGCACGAGCATCACCTCCCACCTTCCCCGTCACAGGGAGACATGGCCCTTCGTCCGTGTGTCAGATCCATCCATCCTCTTTCCTCGGGGGCCTGTCCCACCTGTCCCCATGCCTCTCCCTGCATCTGTCACCATCCCTGAAGGACTCCAGTGGCCTCCTAATTGGTCTCCCCGCATCCCACGTGCCCTGTGTCTGCCTATGCACCACATGTCCTCTGGAGGGAGATTTTAAAGTGCACATCTGACCGCTGCACTCCCTGTCTCCCGTGTCCTCGGTGGCTCCACACCACCCTTAGGGGTCTCCACTGACCGGCTCTGGCCTCCTCTGTGGGTCTCTCTTGCTCCATCCACAGTCAAGTTTCTCAGTCCCCCAGGGACACGCCCTGCCCTCTGCAATTCTGCGGGAGAGAGAAAAACACTTCTCACCCCCACTTCCTCCACTCATCCTTCAGGACATCCAAAAGCCACCTTCTCTAGAAGCTTCCCCAGCCCTTCCTTGGAGCCGTGCACCCCACAGATCCATCCTGCGCCTGTCCAGCCAGGCACCGCCACTCTGCCTGCCTGTTTGTGTCCCCACCACGTGGTCAGGTCGGTGAGGGCTGCTGCCCTGCTCGCTCCTCTCACTCCTCACCAGAATCTGTAGGGCTCCCCAGCTCCCCTGCTTTCTTTCTGTGCCCTGACCAAAAATGACGGAGTGCCCTGACCGCTCTGCCACCCCGCCAGCTGCACGTTTTCCCCAGTAGCCTGGAACCCAAACCGCAGCCTTGAACATTCTCAGGCACTGATTCAGGCATCTAGGTTGTTGCCCAAAACACTGAAGGAAATCGGCCCCGGCCCTGAGCCAAATTTCGTAAACCCTCATAAAAACTCCATAACCTGACCCCCTCGTGCAGACACACCTGGGTAGGACACCCCTTTTGAACACTCCTTCTCGCTCTGTCCACAATGAGGATGGCTGCAGCACTCTGTCCCTAAGTCCCCCTAAGGGACGCATTGAACGGATCACCATGGCCGCCATTGCTTCTTTCTTTGGAATCCCAACTGGCCCCATCTCAGGACGGTTTGGGGCACTCCCTAGCGGGAACTCCCTGCCACCGCTTTTGGGGCAACTCTGGGTAGGGGTTCAGTGGGAGGAAACAGAATCCCCGCACAGAGTGACGTCTCTGACATCGTAGGATTTGATTTGCTGAATATCAAAATAGTAAGGGGGATGGGAATCCTCATGGGAGTCTGGTCTCTGGATATAAAAGGGATTCCCTGAGTCAACACTATGGTCTCGTGGCCTATACTGACTAGTGACGTTAGGGCCATCTTAAAGATAATAATTACAATGACATCGATAGTGTTTTGAGCATGTACAATGTGTGAGGCCCTGAACTAGGCACTTTATATATTATTTCATTTAATTCTCACCATTATTCTACAAAGGTTTATGATTTTCATTTATAAATAAAAAACCAAAACTATGAGAAGTTAAATAACTTTTGCTGCACAGCTACTAAGTGGATTTATGCATCGTCCTCATCCTCCATGAGTCAGTCCCTGGAGCACAGGGAAAAATAGTCTTTGTTTTTCTAATAATGATCTTTTATCCTCCAAATATCTCAAACTCCTCTTGGATATATTTTATTTCTGGCTTAGACAACTGAGCCTTGAACAAGGCAGGGGTGAGGGGTTCCAGCCCTTGCACAGATGAAAATCCACGTGTAGGTTTTGACTCCCCAAAGCCTTAACCACTAATGGGCTACTGCAGACCAAAAGCCTTTCCGATAACATAAACAATCAATCAACATTTATTTTGTATATTATATGTATCGTATACTGTATCCTTACAATAAAGTAAGCTAGAGAAAAGAAAACGTTATTAAGAAAATCATAAGGAAGAGAAATGTATTTACTATTCATTAAGTACAAGGCCTTCATCCTCATCATCTTCATGCTGAGGAGGAGGAGGGGTGGGTCTTGCTGTCTCAGGGGTGGCAGAGGCAGGAAAAAAAATTCCCCGGGTAAGGGGACCCACGCAGTTCAAACCTGTGCTGTTCGAGGGTGAACTGTGCAACTTTAAACTCAGTGGCATATAGACCACGGTGTAAAGAAAAATGCTCCCTGATTTGCTTTCGAGTCACTCTTTAAGGGGAGGCTCCTCGCTCCAGCAGGGAAGACACGGTCCTCACCACTCTGTATCCCGCCTCCCAGGCCCCTGTCACCAAGGGTGGTTTCTAACTGGGAACAGAGGTGCCGTGGGTGGCTCACTCCAGGCCTGCTCAGCTTCACGTGGCCCTTCTCATCTGTGAGAGTGGCCCAAACTGGGCAGCAAAAAGATCCAGGCTGGCTGGGGGACTTCACAGCCCCAGGGCTGTGGCCCTCAGGGAAGGGGGGAGGCCTGCACCTCACCCTCCACTCCGGGGAAGGCGGCTGGGCTGCCACACAGGGCAGGGGATGGATGCTCTTGGAAACGGCGTTTGGGGGAGAAAGCAGAATTTAATGAAACAGTGCTTCTTGCTTATAAACAACCTCTCGGTGCTGGAGGCTGAAGACAAGTAAGTCTGGCTGCCTCGGCCTAATCCTTGGTGACCGTGCTCAGGACGGTCCTCCAGAGAGAGTGTGGAAAGGGCGAGTCACCCAGGATCGAAGAGGGATTGTAAACGGCCCAGAACATGTAATGAGCACAAATGCTCAGAGAGCCGCCAAGGCAGGGGACCGGCCGAGGCCAGAGGTCTGGGGGGTCGGGGAGCAGCAAGTGCAGGGGCTGGTGTCGTGGGGGCTCTCAGAGAGCACGTGGGGGCCTGGGAAGGCCACTCTGGCCACATGGGCCACTCTCACTGGGGCCTGAGGCCGCCCGAGTCATCACATCCCTGCGGGGGCTGGTCCTCTCTCTCCAAGGCCAGAGTTCCAACACAAACACCCTAAAGGGGGTGGGGAGGCACGTGGTCCTCCCGAGGGTGGGTACTAGGAAGGGGCAGTGGGCCTGGCAGGGAGGGGAGGGGCCTTCTAAGGGAGGGTTCCACTGAGATGTGGGTGTCCCCTCCGAGCAGGAGCCGGGCCCTGCACACAAGCCCCTCGCCCTCTGTCTCTGCTTTGCCCAGGGCCGGCCACCCTGGCAATTCTTGATGTAGCTGAGCACAAGGTTTTAAATGAAAAGCAAATGGGCGTTTTCCTTTGGTCCCCACCTGCACATGCCAATTCTGCCCTGGATTTGCCGCCTCGGGTGAGAGGCTGTGCTCTAGGATGACTCCCTCCCTCTCTGGTATTTGCAAGTGAGCAAGTAATGAGCTACCAGGAACAGAACTTCAAGAACAAATTCAACCCAACAAATGCTACTCGAATCCTCTCGGGGCCTTCCTAGGGCAATGAGGCATGTTATATGGAGATTAGCAGAGAGAACAGCCAGTCCCCCTAAATAAATACATAATGGGGTGGTAAATACCGACAGCCGCATGCGCCTCCTCGGCCACGTTCCCCTTGAACATGCGCTGCCTGGTCACAGAACGGTGCTCCAGATTCACACGGATTCTGGGGGAACCCTGCCCAAGTGTATCAGCCACTTGTGGGCTACCCTGGCCCCCAGGACAAGCCGTCTAGCCTCAGTCTGCCCCTTTGTGAAGTGTCAGGGTAGGCAGGTCATGATTTGACCTTCCTAAGATTTTATGATGCAAACTCCCCACCTTGCTCCAGAATGTTCCATGCAGGGAATCCTCCCCCTACCCAGAGCAGGGCTGAGTCTGGGGTGAGCAGGTGGAAATGGCAGGGACCAAGGCTGTTTTCTTCACTGCTACATTCCTGGGGTCATTCTCTGTGAACAACATTTAAGGATCCCCCTTCCCTGTTCAAGAATCAAGAAAAATGATATTTTGATGCACTATTTGAAAAATCAAAAATAATGCAGAAAATGCATGAGGGACAAAATGTCAAAATTTGCAATAAAGACAGGCTTCCCACTCACAAGCCCCCTCCTAGTCCCAGCCTTAAGAGAACAGGCCCATCTTGCTGACTATGCTCTGGCTATATTTTCTGTGTCTGGGGAGGTGCCAGGTTCTCTCCTCACCCTTGACCCCAACACACAGACCCTCAACACACGGATGCATCTAACTCCATTTGTTGGCTCACGGTGATCGTGCTCTGGAGCTCGGTCATGCATCGCACTCTACTCACCCTAAGCCTGGCCGGGAGCCCCTCGTGCACACTCTCCCCCGACAAGAGCACCCACCGTCACCTCCGCTCTTTGGGAATTGGGACTGGATCTTGTTCAATACTTGAATCCCAGCCCCAGACCAGTGCCCAGCACACAGTGGGAGCCGCATCCTTATCACAGGAGTGGTGACTGCATGGGCAGTTCGAGCTGGAGTGGCTCCCAGTGCCCCAGCACCCCGGCAGGTGGTCCCCTGGGGCCTTGCTCTAAGCTACAAGAGCTCACAGTCACCAAAGCAGCCTGTCCCACGGTGGGAGAGCTTGGCTGGACACAAGGCTCTTCCTTATCTTGAGCCTGAAGGGCCCTTATGAGAACATCTCTCCAGGTGTTTGAGGCAGGGCTCTCAGCCCCAGCCTTTTTTCCTTCTTTCTTTAGACCAAACACCCCCAGCTCCTTTAAAAGATTCTTCACAGCATCTGCCCTTGACATTGGCTCCTGGGCCCCTGAAAGGGCTGCTAGAGTTACGTCAGGCCCTTGACGTCTCAGCATGTTGTTGGCTGATTCTTCTCTTCCTCAAAGTTCGCAGTCGGCTAGAAGCACCTTGACCTGCCAGTCAGAGTCCAAGCCACCATCACCTGTCGCCTGGGTTATGACCACTGTAACTGCCTAAGTGGACTCTTGTTTCTGTTCCTGCCCCATGTAGCAAGGCAGTATCCTTTCAGAACATAAATCAAGCATGTCTGTATCATTCAGGATTCTCCAGGGAAAAAGAACCAATGGAATGTGTGTTACAGAGGCTGGGAGGTCCCACCATCTGCCGTGGGCGAGTGGGAGACCCAGAAAAGCCAGTGGTGTGATTCAGTCGAGCACAAAGGCCTGGGAAGTAGGGGAGCAGATGGTTCGAATCTCTGAGGACGGAAGATGAGATGAGACGCCCTAGTTCAGAGGTCAGGCAGATAAAAAGGAGCGACTTCTTCCTTCCTCCACCTTTTGTTCTAGTCGTGCCCTCGGTAGACTGGATGAAGCCCACCCACACGGGGTCCTGCCAAAACCCTCCCACAGCCCCACCCTACTCAGAGCACACACCAACATCCAAGTGACGGCAGATGGTGGTTTGTCCTCCCACGTCCTGCCCGTGTGTCCTCCCACCCCCACCTTCCCTGATGCCACTCCAACCATGCTGGCCTCTTTGCTGTCCTTGACTGGACCAAGCTCATTCTGCCGAGGGGCTTTTCCACCTGCCATCCCTCCTGCATAGAATATTCTTCCCCCAGAAACCCACATGACTTGTTCCCTTACTTCATTCAGATTTACCACTTAAATACTTCCTTACCCCAGAATGTTCCCTGCCCACACTATTCAAAACAACCTCCCCTCCCCACCTGCGTCCTTAATCCAAATTATACATTTGTTTCCCCATTGTCCACTCCATGGGGCAGGGATTACGTCTGTCTTCTTCATTCCTACACACCCGGTGCCAGAACGGAGCCTGGTGCATAGCCGTGCTCAATGAATAGCTGCAGAATGAATGAATGAACTGTAGTACCTGCACCCGAGTTTATAGCATCAACACATAGTATTGGTGGGTAGAGGGTCTAACTATGGCCCATGTCAAATGTGCTTCTTTTCTCTCTATCCAAAATGGCACCTCTCCCTGTGTCCTCAATTCCAAGCTCTGTGATTTCTAGGTTGCGCTGGAAGATCCAAACGTTTTGTCCTGGCTGTTCTCAGTCCTCGCTGAGTTGCGCCTCTGGCCTGCCTTTCAGCATGAGTCGCCTGGTATTTTTAGAAGAGCACTTCTTGTGTGTTTGTGAGGGCCAATTACACCAGCTGCCTCTCCGGGTACATTTCCACTTGCTGGCTCGATTTTACATTCCACACAAACACTGATGAGATTGCCCACTAAATATTTCAAACCTCAATGAAATTCCGGTCCTGGGTGTTCTTGGCCACTCAGAGTTCATCTGGTGAGACACGGGAGGGCCATGAAAGAGATGGAAATGCAGAGTACGCCTGACAAGGAGAGGCCAAGGAGAGGTGGAGGGGCCCACTGCACTGGGGCCTCATCGGTGTGTGGGGGAACGCAGGGACATTTATCCTCACTGGCTGTCCTGGGTGTGACCTTGGCTCCTCCAGCACCAGCCTCTGCCACGGGAAGGGTTTGGCTTTCACTCAGTGTTGAGTGCGGATGTCTGGAACCCGGGCTAACGACCTCTGGGTGGTGACTGTCCTGTGTCTACCCAGAGTCAGCGGTTGGTCAGGACACAATGAACATGTGCTGCCCGAGGGAATGAGGACATGAGGAGGGTTTATCAGCTCCACTGTTTACAAGGGATTCCAAACCCAGAGACTTTGGGTGGGCTTTAGGGGATCCCCAAACCAGCTCCCAAGATTGTTCATATAATTTCCTGAGTTTGTACTGTCTTCAGGGAGAGGGTCCATAGATAGGTGCCATGAGATTCTCAAAGTGGCCACTGACCCCAAAGCATTAAGGGCCACATGGTTAGAATATGGTGGGAATGCAGCCTGCAGGATGGGGGCGGGAGGGGGGGTCCAGTTCCTTCCTGGGGCAGTTCCACCAGCCTTCCTGCCTGGCCTTCCCTCCTCCTCAGCCTCTACCTCTCTCTGTTAGAGCCATAACTTGTCACTGGCCACTCTACCTGTGCCACGTGCTTGTCACTCCGTGCCTCTGTCCAGGTCCTCTGTCTGAGACACTCCCTCTCCTCCTCCCTCAGCCAACCCCTGCTGGTCCTTCCAGACCACTCCCCAAGGCCTGCTTTTCCCCAACCTCAGCGCCCCCACATCAGAGCTGCCCAAAGAGTGGCCCACAGACTGGTGCCCATCCTCAAATGTCTGCAAAAAGATTTGAATGGAAATTGTGCGCAAGCTTTAAAAACATTTATAGCAATTTAACAGAGAATTTTGTGTTGGTTGAATCTAATAAAAACTTGTTTGTTTCCTTTTTTCCTATTTTTTCTAGTAATTCATTTGTATGGTATTTTATAAAAGTATCATCCCATGATAGATTGGAAATAAGATAAGATGTGGTCCTTCACTATACATCAGTGTTTCTCAAGCTTTTGTTTATTATCATCCCCCCATGGGGCATTTTTAGACTTTTTTCCCCCAAAATCCCTTCCCTGATCCCACCATGAAATTTTAATACCGTAGATATGCTGTATCTCTGCTGTGTGCTGCGTATCTGTGATCTACACATAAAAAGAGTAATATATTCTTTTGCACCCTCCTCTGAGAACCAATTTTTGCCCTGTCGGGGGCCATCCCAACCCTGAGATTAACAGGAAAGCAGGCCATGGGTGGGCTGAGACTGCTGTGGCCCTGGGGGGCGGGGGTCTGGCTCTGCCCCGGGAGGGATGTGGAAGTCCATGGGGACGTTCTTGGCAGCTAATAGCTGGGCCAGAGCATTGCAATATGCACGTTGTTATACATTTCCCTTGTCTGTTATAGTGAGGGCATCACAGTAATTTTTTTTTAAACTGTGGATGTAGTATGTTTTATTATCCATTATCTACCTGCCAGGTCCTGTGAGTCCTTGACAGAGGAAGAGGAGGAGGAGGAGGAAGAGGTTGTGGTCATGCCTACCCTACATGGGTGATCTCTGTTGATCTCGCCCCTCTGGCTACTTGCCCTGTGACTACCTACTGCCCACTACTGGGACATCAGGGCAGCTGCAGAGAGCCCTGTGGGCCGTCTGGAAGGCTGTTTCCACAGTGCGGATAACGGGGTGCGGACGTGGATGCACGGGAAGCGCCAGCTCAGGAAATGCCCCTCTCTTAGACACTTATAAAAAATGCACACAGCATCGTAAAGATGTGGAGGGGCCACATGGCAGTGAAGCCCATTAAACTCTGCTTACGTTGCAGGTTTCCAAGTGCGTCTGGAAACACACAACTCCTTTCTTTTTGCAGAAGACCTATGAAAACCCACGGAACTGCACCGCAAGGAACACCCTTTGGGAGAAACGGAGCTTGAGGTTTTATTAACGCATGTTCCTTTGCCCCATGGTCACAGGCAATTGGACATCAATCGATAAACATCAGAACCTCTTCCTCATCTGCGCTGATGTGGAAAGGCCCGGGGTTCCTTGGGCGCATGTGCCTGCCGTCCAGACCCCATCACCCGGCTCTGACTGCTCCTGGAGCCAGTCTGAGGACACAGGCTACTGTCACCGTCTGCTCCAGGCTGAGGTCATCCTCTATCCCCAAGGCCCAGCGTAAGACTCAGCAGATGCTGGAGACTCAATCTCATTTCTTGATTTCTCTTAAATCAGAAGTGGATTAGTACTGCCCCGAAGATGCCCACAGTTTCTCACTTTCTCTCCCTTTGGATAACAGCCAAAGCAAAGGAGCGTCACAGCCACATTTAGTGCTCAGGTCTGCGGAGCTGCCCAGATCGTGTATTTTTTCAGAAGAATCTTTAGCTTATGCCCCTCAATAGTGGTCATTTATCCTCTTGCAGAGGAATGATCTTGAAAACAAAGAGGTAAGCCTGAGCTCACAGCGACAGCTTAGGGAGCGTAACGGATGGGGTGTGGGTTTGCTAGGGCTGCCGTGACAAAGGGCTGCAGACTGGTGGCTTAAACAGCAGAAATTTACTTCCTTACGATTTGGAGGCTAGAAGGCTGAGATCCAGATGTCAGCAGGGCTGGATTCTTCTGAGGCCTCTCTCCTTGGCCTACAGAGCTTACAGATGGCAGTCCCCTCCCTGTGTCCTCACACGGTCTTCCCACCGTGTGTCTGTGTCCTGATCCCTGCTTCCAATACAAGCACCAGTCACGGTGGATTAGGCCCCACCCCAGTGACCTCATTTTAACTAAATTCTTTAAAGACTCTATTTCCAAGTATGGACAGTTACATGTGCAGGTACTGGGGGTTCAGGCTTCAACATATGAAATTTTGGAGGACACAACAGATGGGAAAGGCATCTGGTCTCTCTAGTTTAAGTCTCAGAGAAACACAGGCTGTCCAGCCTTGGGAGACTGCTGTACTCGTTTGTTTTATAAACTGGAAAAGTGAGGCTCCAAAAGGAGCCGTACCTGCCTACGATAACACCCGAGTGCCAGGCAATCTGGGAACCTTCCCAGGCAACCCTTAGACTGTCATTCCCATCTCCAACAAAAAACACCAAAATATTATAAGCAATTTAAAAAGAGAGGAGAAGGAAACATAAGTCTCTAAGGGCTAATCAAATACTTGGAGTCTGGTTTTATAAAGGCTGGGTTATGCGCTTCAGCTACCGTTTTCAAAGTTTGGCTCATGGAACCCCTGGGGGTTCCCAGGCCTACTCAGGGCTCCATAAGGTCAAAATAATTTTCATAGTTATGCTCGGATGTCATTTGCCTTTGTCACTTTCATTCTCTCATGAGTGTACAGTGGAGTTTTCCAGAGGCCATGGCACCTGGGATGATGTTATTGCTTTGATGATTAATGAGGCACAGGAAGCAGACATGAGAATCCAACTGTCCTCTACTGTGTCACACATCAAGAGACTTGCAGCAAGGTAAACCAGTGCCACTCTCCTCCTTTCTTTTCATTTGTTTGTTTTGGAAAAGACAGTTATTTGTCACAAAAATGTGTTATTTTATGTTAACCTGAAATAGGTTTATTATTGTTGCTTTTGAATGACTTCATAAATATTTTAAAAGTTTTCCATTTTAATTTCTAATATAATAAAAATTGATCAGTAGGACACACCTAAGCAAAAACTCTTTGGGGTCCTCTATCATATTTAAGATTGTTAAGGGGTGCCAAAGCCAAAAAGTTTGAGAACGGGTGCTCTAGCATAATGAATGAAACTGACAAAACCACCGTTTTTCTTTATTCTCCTTTATACAATTTTTTTTTTTTTTTTGGCATTTGATTTCTTTTAAGACCTGATTGAATTTCCCTCAGACCCTAACTGATTACCTAGAACCCCGGGAACACGCTGGCCTCAGGGCTACTCCTCTTCTGTGGCCTGCCCCTCACTCTGTCTTGGCACCTTGGTTTGGGGGACACATTGGTTTACTGTAGATCCATATTTTGGCTCCCTTAAGCAAGCTGAGTGTTTGTCCTTCCTCTTGCCATTGCCTGGTGACGGGAGAAGGGAGGAAGGAGGCAGTGGATAACAGAAGACAGGGAAGGAGACGGCTGCGTGCTCGGGGCTGCCGTCCGTGCACACCAAGGCTCATGTTCCCGGCACCCCCGTGCCAGGGGCAGCACCACGGAGAGCAGTAACAAGAGCTTCTGCTTACTGAGGGCTTCCGTGGTGCCAGGCACTGTTTTAGCCATTGGCATGTATTTATTATTTGACCTCACAAAAATTCTGGGAAGCAGGTATCTTGTTGATGAGGAAAAGGAGGCGCAGAGAGATTAAGTAACTTGCCCAAGGCCATGGAGCTAGTAAACACAGAGGCGGGGTTTGCATTCGGGAAGGCGGGTGCTCTGTGGTGCTGCCATAGCCTTTGTCAGGGGGCTCAGGAGCCCCCAGTCTGAAAGGAAGGATAAGGTTCAGCCCTAGGAGATGAGAGGCAGGTGAATCATGATGCAGGCCAAATACTGCAGTCGTTCAGAGGAGAGGACCGGCCTTGAGTAGAACATGACTCGGGAGGAGACGGGGAGGAGGGAGGAGACAGGTGTGAGATCAGATGGGCCGGGGAGGAAAGTCCAGGCTTGAAGATCCCAGCTCATCTCCCTGGGAGTCCCTCAAAGTCCGGCCCAGGGTCTTGTAAAAGACATTCCAAATGTCACCCAAGAGCACTGCTGTCAACTCCCTGCTACCTACCGTGTCTTAGAACTCGGCTCGGAGAATCCATATTTAGGGAGGACTGTCTGAAGAGTTGGCGTTCTTCCCAATCCTCCCACCTCTTCCTGTCTCTAACCAGACCAGAAAGCAGTCCCTCAGCCTATGAACCAAAGTGACAAAGGCCAACCCAGATACAGTCAGGTCAGCTCCTGAGGGCTGCCACGTACCAGAAAGGTCAGGACCTGAAGTGACAAGAACTTCATGTTGTAGCAGGCAAGGTAGGAGTCAGGCGTGTGGCTGCATTCAAGATGAAAGCCGGCAGAGGCTGGGAGAGACATGGGTGTGTGCGAGGACAGGCCCACCGAGGGCTCACAGACAAGGCCACTCACCCCAGGGCCAACAGGACTTCTTTGAAGACCCAGGGTTCTAGCCACTCTCAGTAAGTCTTAAAGGCCTTTGTGTCTGAGTTGGAGCTGATGCTCCTAACACTCGGGAAAGCATGCTGTCATTTTCCATGCGAGGAAAGCCCCAGGAGAAGAATGCCTGGAACCGTTTGATTAACATAATGGGGCAATCACAGAGTCTGAATGGCAGGGCCACCGTGTTGCACGTTCTAGGGGCTCCACTCATGCAGATTCTGTGCTGGGTCCCTGTTCCCCTGGACGGTGTGCTCCCAGGCTGTGCAGCCTGTGGTCCTGCCCACCAGGTTCTTTTGCTGCAAGGCCATCTCCCCCAAATACCAAGAGCCAGAACAGCTCACAGCAGAGGAGCTCGGCAGACTGCAACATGGGGTCTACTGGATCTCTAAGGAGTAAAAAACAAACAGGTCCCCTGATATCCATCAGGAATGACACTCTCTTTTTCTTGTTGACAGATGAAAAACTATTGAGCCCCAGGGACCGTGATCAAAAGAAAAATACTTTACTCAACTTCTAAGGAAAGAGGACAAGAGCCCTTTCCTAGTGACACAGTATGTGGTCAAGCTGCAAGAGGGACCAAGGGAACCCTTGAATGCACAATTGAGGTTTTATATCCAGCCTAGGATGTTATAGTCTTATCATGGCTGTCAGCAATAGAAGAAAGAAGAAATAATTATTGTTATCCATTATGTGCCCATCCATCCTTCCATCCATCCATCTATCCATCCATCCTTCCTCCCTACAAATGTTCCGTGAAGGCCAATGGCTTGTCAGGTGCCATGCTGGGTTGATCAGGAGATATGCTGATGAATACGGTAGACACAGACTCTCTTCTTAGGGAGCTTGCACTCTAACAGAGAAGGGAGCTAATGAAGCAATTATGAGTATTTCAGGTACACTGAGAAGAAAAGGAGACGTTCGGGGTGTCACGAGAGCACAGATGTAAGGCAAGGAAGAAAAAATAAAAGGAGCATAGAAAAAAAGCAAGTGCATTCCCAGCAGAGTTGCTCAGACTGAATTAATACTCACCCGGCTAAAACTCTCTTTACCTAAGGATCCAATTAAAATATGAAAATGCTGTATTTCTCATATCTGCATTTGAATATATGACTTAAGCCTATAATTAACTGAGTTTTCGAAAACTGCAACCCAGTGAAATCTCGGACCCATATCCTGTCTCTCGGGCTATTTACTAAATCCCCTGTTAGCAACTAGACAAAGGCCATTGTCCCAAAGGCAGTAATTTGGTCTTCAGTGTGATCTGAATTTGCAAGCCGATGTGAATTGAGAATAAGAATAAACCTGATATTTATCCAAAAGGGAAAAAAAATGCTTGCTGATGCCAGAAAAAATGACAACCGGAATATCTGAAGAGGTCAGCAGAAATGTGACACTGAGAAGGCTTTATGCTTCTGACAATTACTCCTTTTCTGTCACAGAGGTCTGCTGCTTTTTTCTATTAATTCCATCTTATTTCAAAATTACCTCTGGGTGAGAAGAATGGTCTCAGAAAACTTTCAGAAATTGTGAAAAATGAGCTATGTATTGATGAAAGAGGAAAGTCAAAAGGTTCACATATCCCCCTATATTACACCGAAGGCAAAGTGAAGAGACCTCTGTCACCTCCCACTTCCAGCTAATTTTAGGGGCAAGGGGGAAGGGACAGAACTTCACTTCCTCCTTTGGAATCTCATTGGTACTGATGAATGACACACAGCATGACTGAAGCCTGGGCTCCGCGTGCATGTGGGAGTCCCATGGTCAGGAGATACACTCTAGAGTGGAAGTGGCTCCAAAGCTGGTGGTGTTCTTGGTTGACAGAGGCAACTTCCCTGATCTACTCTCCAGAGGAACACTGTGGCCAAATATAACCTTGTGGTGGGCAAGGTCTCCACCTAGGGTGAAGTCTACTAGGCACAGTGTCAGTGGGCCTTCCTTCTCCTGCCACTGAGCACGGACAACTATGACTCAATAGTCTACACGGCATCTGTGAAGAGGGTCTCCAAATTTGCCCTTGAGCCTAAGAGCCCAGACGTCCCCACACGGTATAGCAAGTGCCCTGCATGGTAACCCAGACCGCCGTGGGTGGAGGATGTGCGGTGGGAGAGCACACGACGTGCTACATGCGGGGTGAGCGCTTACCCGTCCTCCCCTTTCCCATGGGAAATCCAGGTCTTTGACCTCCGACCTCTAACCATGCCTCACAAAAGTTCAAGAATAGGACATCTTCTTTAAATTAAGGAGAAGGAGAAAGCAAGATGTTTTCAGATTAAGTCAAGCTACTCTTTGGCCAGTTCTTGAACTAAAGACAGATTCCATCAGGAGGAGAGGAGATGGCAGTGGAGGGTAGAAAGATGAGGAAGGGCAGAGCAGGCCAGCAGGATAGAAACCCAAAAACGTTCAGGCAGCAGGGCTCGGGAGACCAGAGGGATGACAGTTCTAGAGGAGAGATCCAGGGGAGAGAGGGGACCAGTGGTGGCTTAGGGACTGCGTGTTCTCTCCATGAGAGAGGCCGCAGCTAGGAAGGGAGGAGACTGACTGGTCAGCTTATATGATGAAAAAGGAGCCAGCAAGAGAGCTGAGAAAAGAGCAAGGGCAGGAGAAGCAATCAGGTCCCTGAGTAGACGGGATAGGAATCTGGGATTTAGTCGTCTTCAAGTTCAGCCTCAGATGCTGCTGTGAACCAGAGCAGACCCAGGTTCTAGGAAGAGCCCGGGTCTAGACCACCTGCCAGACACACGCGTCCAGACCTTGACAATCACAAAGCGCGGCCCTCTGGTTGACTCAGACGGCTGGGGCGTCTGGACAGGCGCTGGCGCCATCTTCCAGGGGCTCAGTCCAGCAAAAAGCCACCTCCAGAACTGGGACCTGGGTTTCTGAGCCCACGCTCGGGCTCGTCCTGCCTCCTGTGCTGCCCCTGCCACAGCAGAGCTGAGAGATGAGGGCTCCTGCCTCCGGTCCCGGCCTCATCAGAGAAGACCTGCTTACTGTCCTCCTGTCTAGCCAGGGGAGGCCGAGCCTCTTCTTGCGGCCTCATCCATTCAGAGGCCATTGGAAGGAAAAGGAGATGATGCAGAATAAGGAGGCAGAAAGCGCTTTGCTTCTCAAGCGCAGGTCGACAATGGCGTCAGGTGCTTTAACCTGCTTCACAGGCTGGAAAAGCCACACCTGCGGCCGACAGTACCACGACTTGGGGGGCTGCATGGCAGATAGAGGCCTGGGAAAGTCATTGAGTGACGGAGCCTGGGACAAGGGGCGCAGAGCAGGCTGGCATGTTGGAAGCCAGTCTGGAGAATGTCCCGATTGAACCATTACATTGAAAATTAAATATGACAAACACCTGTTCAGTTGCATGAGGCTCTGGGAGGGCTTCTGCGTACCACCAGCTGGCACTCTGGCCTTACCGACTCCCTGGGTGCCTCCCCTCCCCCAGCTGGGTGCCTCCCCACCAAAAGCCGCCACGGTGGTGCTGGAGGTCTTGCCAGTCACGCTGGTCTTGAAACAGGCTATCTGGGCAGGAAACAGTAGTCCATCTCCACTTTACGGAAAACTAGAAATGTGAGGTTGGAGTTGACAGGCTGAATATCCCCTACCTGAAATGCTCAGGACCAGAAGTGTTTCAGATTTCAGATATTTTTCAGATTTTGGAATATCTGCATTCTACCTAACTGGTTGAGTATCCCTAATCCAGAATTGTGAATTCTGAAATGTTCCAATGAGCATTTCCTTTGAGCGTCATCTTGGCACTCAAAAAGTTTCAGGTTTGGGAACATTTTGGATTTCAAATTTGGGGTACTCAACCTGTACCTCATGAACAACTGCTTGGCTCTCTACAGAAGAAAAATATGGGTTGATCCAACTTAATCTGATCACAACAATTTGGGGATTAAGGGCCTTTTTTGTTTGTTTTGAAATACTCACTTTGTATTGGGTGACAAGGTTGAAGAGTTTTATCATAAAATCATGGATTATTGGGATTAAAATTAGCCAGTCCCGGGTCTTATAGTGAGTGAGCCAGACCTGAAACACATCAGGGTTCTTGACTCTCAGTGCTACGATTTTTTTATACCTGATTTTCCTGAAATTTTGTGTTCTAGAACCAACAAGGATAGAGGGAGGTTACTAAAAATACCCAGATATAAAATCTGACTGGTTAGGAGACCAGACGCGATGATCCGGAATGTCCCTTCAAGCTCTCTGTGGTATTGGTCCTCCCCGAAAGCTCAGTCTGCTTTTGGCTCATGGAAAATGGACGCTGACGTGGCCGCAGGGCCTGCAGAATGACACTGCTGCCCAGGCTGGTCAACGCTGACCCTTCGGCACTCCCACCTTTGATTTCCTTAATGCGATTGCCCTGTCTCTGTGCTGTCTGACTAAAGGTCAATCCCTGTTTGCTCTCTAATAAATGGGCTGCTTGATGTTCGGGGAAAAAGAACAACGGAAAAGCCTCATTGCCATCTACAAATAACTCCAAAGTAAATCACCTACCTTTGGGTTTCTCCTTTGAACTTTTCTGTTTTCATCACATGCAAATGTAGCATCATTAGCTCTCCCTTGCAGCATCTACCCCTCAATGGGGTAACTGCCTCTAAGGAAAGACCATGCTTTTCTGAACATGCTGTAGTTTGGGCTGCAGCCTCGAACTGCTGGGAATGCAATTGCTTTTTAATTGGAACCAACAGCCAGTGTTGGCTTGGATTCAGAGCTGACCTTCCAGCATCGGAAATGCCTGCTGGAGTCTAAGGATCAGTGAGAGACTGGCCATCGCCACCTTTGAGCTGTGACTCCCAGGGCAGGCTCTGTTTGTACCTGGGAACTCTGCTGGGTCTGAAAGCAGAATTTCCCTTCTCTGACCAGAAAGAGGACTGCTTGTCACTGATGGGGACTTGCAAACAGGGAGAAAATCGACGGGCTCAAGCAGAGAGTTTTCACCTTGCCCTGTTTATGTCTGTGAGGGCGTGAATAAACCAGAAGCTCAGACAAAAGGGAACAAAGGAATCACCAAGGAAATTTTTAGTGTTTTCCATCAACATGACAGGCCAAAACGTTCTTTCCTTTCCAAAGAGAAACAATTGCAGACACGGGTTCTCTTGCCTTTTGTTACTGAGGGGGAGTGATCAGTATTCTGGGAAGGAATCCGTTGCTTCAGGTTCTCATGCTATCAAGCAATTATTTGGAATTTATGACTTATTAATACAACAGCGCGGCTCATCTGCACGCTATGCTAAAAGGCTTATGCTTAATCAGAGCATCAGCACAACGGCTTTCTAAACACAATCTCTTCTCTACGCATTCTTTTGATTTAACTAATTTTGACCTAACACGTGAAGGGCGCGGAGCTGCAGGCCTGGTGTCCGAGCTGAAATGCAGGCAGAGTAATTATGCACAATATAAAGTGAGCAATCCTAAGTGTCTAAAGGGCTATTTCCATATGCACAGCTCTTCAGATGGGAGATGTGGTTGTGCTAGATTTGGCTGCAGTTCAATGTGGGTTGAAAATTCACGTAAGGAAAAATCCAAACCATTCAGGCAAATTCCCTGTTTCTCCCACTCACACTCACTCCAGTCTGACCTCAGATTCCTTTACTCTCTTAGCCTAAGTTTGCTAACAGTGAGTAAAATCATCTGCACTGGGGGAACCTTCTATTTGGACTTGGTGTACATTGTTAATACAAGCCAAGCAAGGTTTCTAAGAACAAAGAAACCTGCTTTGGCCTGAGTGAGGCTGATTGCTTCAGCCAAGAGATGGGGCCACTTGCACCCAAATTATGGCCGAGTGGGTGGATCATCCAAACTTGTCTCCAGTGCTCCTCATTGGGGAGTCTCCCCTCCAGCAAAGGTGTCCCCCACACCATGCCCACACTCCCCACACCGGGTCATATGCCTCCACCCAGAGATCCCAGGCCATGAGCCCCTTGACTGTCACCGTGTTTTCCATTCCTCAAAGCCAGTGACATCAGGGCATCCTGGGCGGTTCCACACCATGATCTTCCTCTTTTTTTCTGAATTCCTTTAGTACTTTTGTGGCACCAGATAATACATAATTGCTCCCTTTTCCCAAGAGTTTAGTGTATGAATGCCAACAGACGAGGAAGTGCTTTTTTGACTGTCTCACTGCTCCGGGCCTGAGGATGCCTTATCATCTAGTGAACATTATTTCTGTGCTCCAGGTATTATGCAGGGGCACAGTGAGGAAGATGAGGAGCAAAAAGATTCATAAAGGCAGTGGGATGCAGCAAAGAAGATGATAAGCAATTGGGAGAAAGACAAATCAACAGATGATTTGCATTTGTCTACGATGACACAATGTCGCATCAAGTATAAGCAGAGGGGGAGTGCTGGGCTGCAGCGAGTGACGACTGGAACTAGAGGTCAGCGGCACCTGCACTGGATCTTGAAAGCAGGTGTGCAAGACAGGTCCACAGTGGCCCATCTGAGGGCAGATTTCAGTCTGATAGCAGAGAGCACAGCAAATGTTGCGGGGAGATCCCTGGGGGTGGGCGGAGAATAATGATCTAAGGGAGAGTAGGAAATGGAACAGGGAGTGGATGTTTTGGGGAGACAAGCCGAAGGGTGCTCAGAGGGAACCTGTGGGCAAATGGGATGTGGAGAGAAAGGAAGAGAGTGGAGATAAAGATAAAACAAAAGCTCAGAGGTTATGTGGCCACTTGGCCAAGGGGTTTTGGAATTAGATTGACTATTCTCCATTTCCCCAGAACCCCACATGATAATAATGACCACATTGAAAACTGTCCATTTACCCCCCTTTTTTATATATTATTATTTTTTTTATTATGGGGGTACAAGTATTGTTGGGGATACATATATTGCCCCTGCCACTCATCCCCCACCCCGCCTTGCCAGAGCTTCAAGCGTGTCCAACCCTCAGGTGGTGCGCAGAAAACTGTCCATTTATCCTTGAGCATTACTTTGGCAACACCCCTTAGATTCCAATAAGCACCGTTTTCCCTTGTATTATTTTTCAGTAGCCTGTTAGGATTTTCTTGGTTGTATCCTTTGCCCAAGAATGCTGTATTTAGCAACATTTTTTCAATGTCTAAGACATCTTTCCATCAAGGGGTTTCTTATTTAATCCTATAGCATCAATTTTTGGTTTTTTTTATATCATTATCAGAGAATGAGATCTGCATAATTTCTATGTTTTCAGATCTATGAAAATTTTGCATCTTAGTATATAATCATTTTTTGTGACTGATTGGTGGACACAGTAGAAAAGAAGTTCACATTCTCTTTTCAGGAGGTACTGAAGTTCTAAAAATACATGCCTTTATTAATTACGTGTGTTCATACATTCATCATATAATTAATGAATAAGTGTTGATTAAGCTTAATTATATTTTTCGTATCAGCTATATAATTTCTCTCTCTCTTTTTTTATTCTTAGTCTGCTGTGTGTTAGGAGTGGTGGAATAAGAATTTCTACTTTCTTGTGGCCACTCTGATTCACTCGATGCTTTGTGCTTTGGTTTCTTCTTCCTCTCCCCAATGGCTAGTCCTTTGCTCTCTTCTCCAAGCTCTTGCTACGCAAAAAGGAACATTTATGACCCCGGACTTCCTCTTTCAGGCCTACTGGGACCTCACTGCCCTCATTCTGAATCCAATCAGGTAAGTCCAGGCAAAGGATTCAGAATAAATGAACTGGGGAAACAGAGAAAGGCACCTCCTTTGGTATAGACATCAAGGCTGCAATGCAGATGCTGGGTGAGAAGACTTAGACAGGTGGAACATCCTCTGATGGCTTTGATCAGGAAGAATAAAGGACATCCAGTGACAATATGGCTGTAGCAAAACAAAAACAAAAAAAAAAGCCAATGCTGTTTGCTATGGACCTAGCCAGAGAGGGAGGAAACCAGGTCTCCTTTTGCAGTTATAATAGCAGAACTAAAAATTATTTGACTCTACTTGGCCACTTCATTATTTTGATGCTGCATGTACTGGTAGAACACTTTTCCTTTATTTGGTTTTTACTAAGAATACTGTGGTGGCGATATTTACTGCTCACTGCCTATGATGTGATGCCCCTGTGTCCTGCCCACTGTGTTGTTGGTTGGAGCCTTGTAACTCCAATGAGTGTGAGTGGAAATAACATGCATCACTCCTGGGCCAAAGCATTTCGGAACAAAACTGGTGCATCAGTCTCTATTCCCTTTTCCTGGCTGCAGTGACCTGAAAGCCAGTTCCAGATGGTGAAACTGTCAGATGACGATATAATTTATGCACTCACATGCACATTTTGGGGAGTGAAAGAGGCACTTGTAATAATTATGTCAGTCCACAGGAATAAATCAGTATTTTCCAGGAGAAAACAAAATGTGGGCGCCCTGTGTCACGCAAATGGGAAGCAGATTGGATCCCAGAGTGACCACTTGGAAGGGAGCTGCCCCGGAGAGACTTTCCACTCTTTCTGGACTTAACATGAACTAGACCTAACTTTTTTTTGTTAAGCAATTGAGAGTTCAGGGTCAAGTTGTTACCGTAGTAGAGCTTATCCTATTCTGACATACTTGTTTAGGAAATATCAGTGTGTCTCCCAAGGAAGCTAAACATCAGCAGAGAAGGAAGGGGGTTTGGTTCACATTTGGTCTACTTTGTCAAGAATACCATGAGAAAAGTGAAAATTAAGAGATAGGAGATTCTTCTCTTTCTCTTTTCATCTGGGAATTTTTTTTCTTTCTTTTTCTTTGGGACCTCTGATTACTCATAGATTACATCTCCATGTTTTACTACCAGTTCAGTCATCTTTTCTCCCATTCCTTTGGAAATATTTCTCAGGTTTATCTGTTTATCTTCTCCAGTGTTGATTTGCTCTTTTGTGGAACGAAAAACACAGTGCAGGTACATGTTTTCTACAGTTTTTATTTCACTTTCTTATTACATGCCACCCTGTTTATGATTAATAGATATAAAGCCTTCTTCTATCTTACTGAGAATCTATAAAAACTGTTCGCAACTTTTCCATGGGTTTCAAGGATGAGATCATTTAGATGCACCTTTAATCTCTTAGGACTTTATTCTTCTGTGTTACAAAATGTTTTCACAGGCTTTAGCTGTTGTTTTCTGTTTGCTCACATTTTTTTTGTTTGTTTAGGTATTTTTTCTGATTGTTCACGTTGTTTCATCATCCCTTCTTTCAACTCAAGAATTCGGGATTTGAGTTGAAAGAATGGATGGTGAAACTCTTCAGTTTCTCAGGCAGTATTAGAAGTATTTTTAATGGGCTTTGCACCGTATCACCGTCTTGGATATCACTTTGTACTTTAGCAAGGCAGCCAGCGCAGGAGATGACACTGGGAACAGGCCATGGATTTCTGACCACCACGCAATTCTGTGGCTTTGCCTCCCACTCCATCGCCAACCTCTTTCAGATTTCCCTGCACATCCCATCCATACTGCGTGTGGCGTCTTGAATGCATCAATCTATCTTGCCCTGTTGTAAAGACCTGTGATCCGAAACTGTGAGCAAGATAAATCAAAATGGAATTCCTGCTTGCCTCTGTGCGTGGTCTGTGCAAGCGTGTATATGGGTATGAACATGAGTTAATGACGGCCAAAGACGACAGAAGTAAACTCAGTGAGACCAAAGACCTACCAAGAATTATCTGTCCATCATACGACTGTTTACACGCTGGGAGAGCAGAGGATGATAAGGGTGGGTGTCAGGCCCATTGAGAGATGAGACCCTATGTAATCAGACTACTGGGATACTGTAGTGAGAACTTTTATGGACATGAAGATAGAAATGTACTGTGACTGCCGTGAGATAAGATCAGATGCTATCACAGGTCAATAAAAACAGCACGCCCCTCAGGGAGAAGGTGATGGGAGAAAGATAGGAAAATTCACAAGAAGATATCCCTGCCACGAGCTGGAGAGCCTCGTGCTAAGCGCTGGCCATCTGAGCACACCAGCCACACGGTGGCAGATTCCGGGTAGGGTGGGGAACACAGGAAAGAGTGTGCACAAATGAGTTGCAGTCCAGAAGCATTTATGTCGTAGTCCACTATGATGTTTATCAGCTGGCCTTCCTTGACCACAGAAAGCTTCTCTTAGGCTAAGTAATCTCTCTTTCCTCTGAGCATGTTCTCTCCTCCCCTGAAACCCCATCACTCCTCCCTGTCCTTAAAGCATAGTCAGAAGTGCTCCTGGACCCGCAGGCCCTGGAGTCCTCTTCTGTAACCCCAGATTGTCCCGGGCGGGCGCATCTATATGATTGTGCTCATCACGCCGTATTATAACTATTGATTTCCTGTTTCTTCTCTTTGAGAACTCACAACTTCTTCCCCTATGTCCCCAGAACCTAGTACTCTGCTTCAAACCCAGTAGGCACTCTTTGCTCAGTAAATATTGAATAAATGAATAAACAGAATGTGGGCACCAAGTCGGATTTTCCTTAAGTTTAAATACACAGCATTCAAGAGAGAGTCAAGTTTGAGGGTGAAGAATGTGGCAGTTTTCAAGGTAACTGTGAATTCGATCTTCTCAATGTAGCTTCACTGGTTGTTTCCGAAGGGACTTCCCCAAAACGTTTGTTTGTGGGGAAACAGGCTTGGCGATTCCCTTTGTGTCCACAGCACAACAGGACCTTGACTTTAAGCACAGAACAAGGGATAGGACACACCCCTTGCCCCCTGCCCTGCTCCTGGCCATACGAAGGGCCATGTTCCTTTCTAGGCAATACAAGAGAGAAAGCTCTGGGCGCAGGAGGCTTAAAGCAGGAGATTAGAGGACCAGTGAGGAACTGGGTATGTTTACCCTACAGAAGAAAGGACTTCACGAAGGGGGAGTGGATGCCGAGGGTTGCACCACTGTGGTCCGTCAGCTGAGAGGATGCTGAGCAGAAGAACTTGAACTAGTGCTCCAGTGACCAGACCCAATGTCCCTGCATGAGCCTCAGGAAACGCTGCGTGAAAGCTCCAGGGAAAGGAACTATGGAGCAGTACCGTGTGGCGGTTAATTACACTTCTGGGGTCGCACTCGAGTTCAAAACCTGGCCCCTCCATCTGCAAGCACCGTGACTCAGCTTCCTTGCCTGTGCGATACGAATAATAATAATAATAATAATGATAATAATGGCTCATTGGGCATTTCTAAGAATGAAATAAGGCAATGAGCACTTGGCACTGTACCTGGTTTATGCTAGCCATTAAACACACGTTTCCAGTGGTCTCAGCAGTCCTGTGGCAGGAGTAGTGAAGGTGGTGAGTGTCTTGTCGCTGGAGGGAAGCAAGCACAGGCCAGCTGACACTGGCACAGATATGTCACTGTTTATACAACACGAACTTTTAGGTGCCTCCCAACAGAGCTCTACCATTAACCTGGGAGCCTGAGAATGATCTGGCACCTCCCCTGCCCCGGGGCTCCAGCCCGATATACCCCCAATAGCCGAGAGAGACAGAGGCAGAAGCAAAACCTCATCTGTGTACAAGACCCATCTCAGAGACAGTAACACAGAGACTCAATTATCATAATTCCATTCCTAATTTGAAATGCTCCAATTATTCCACATTAGAGCAATTTTTTTAAAGCTGAAACATCAAAGGTGCAGCTTTAACTTCCTCCCTAGGTCACCACTGGTGAATCGAGGAGGGTCAATCTGGTTCTGGGTGCACCTGGCGGTGGGAGCTGCCCCTCCAGCAACGGGCCCTTCAGACTGGAATCGAAAACCCCTTCTCAGCACAGACTGAAGTTAAAAATAGCGAAAAGTTCTGGTCTGAGAGTAATGTTTGCCAAAAAAGGCCCAAAATAGCATTAGTTCTCTTTGTAGATAGGCAGCTTGGGTGAGAAATACTCTGTACATTTTTTGGTTTGTTTGTTTGTTTTAATTAGGAATGCTTATAAAATTCCTTCCTGAAAAGATCGTGAGCTTAGGGTAAGAAAGAAGTCAGGTGAGACAAGCCCAGGAAGTCAGGAGGCTTAGGGGTTTACTTAGCAAGTGGGGAAGGGAGCGGCAAAGGCCAGCCTTGCATGGGACAGCTGGGAGGAATCTGCCTGCAGCTGCCCCGTGGAGCCAAGCCCACTCCAGTGCCACGCGCAGCCACTGGGACGGAGAGGGCTGTGCAACGTCACCGGGAGAAAGTCACATTAGGACTTCACCGAAATTCTGAGGCGGATACGTTCCCTGTTTGCCAGGCTGTCGGGCCCCTGCCTCCCTCTTGTGTAACTTTCCAATTCCCCGTTTTCTTCCTGATCACCTCCTTCTTCCTGTCTCTCCTCTGCTCCCGTCCCGGGATCCCCGCTCTCTACCGATCCATGATCCAAAATGACCCCCTGAAAGGTGCCAACACCCCTCTCTGATGGGCTCACACAGGTCAGCCCCGACCCACACGGGCAAAGGGCACCGGCTCTGGACGTTGCCTTCTTATCGCATCTCCGCTGATTACTTAATCTGCATGTGCCTCAGTGTCCCCGCTTCTCAGTTGTCACAACTTGGTTGAGGGGCAGAGGCGCTGCTGGCATCTGGTGGCTAGAGGCCAGGATGCTGCTACACCCCCTGCAACGCACAGGACAACTGCCCTTCCCACCCCTGCACACAACGAGCGCTTACCCAGCCCCCAAAGTCAACAGTGTCCTGGTGAGAAGTTCCACTCTAATGGGCGGCCCCCAGGAGCCCTCTTGGGGCCTAGACTCAGGCAGAAGAAATAGCCTAGTGTGAATTTCAGCTGGACCTTGGCTGGCATTCAGAGATACTCCTGCAGGGGAAGGGTATTTCTTAAGACGGCCCTGAACAATGCAGTGGCAGGACAAGATTTGAACTCAGGGATCCTTGAGACACCGGCTAAGACCACACTTCCACAGCCAATGAGGCTCCCAGGCCTTGGTGAGCCCCCATTCTCATGTCCCCTGCCCAGGCGATCATCCTCTGGAGACCCACAGAGGCTGACCTTCAGAGAGTGGCACCAGCCTTTTAAATAAAGACCTGGGGTCCCCTATGTGTCCCGCCCCCTGCCTGGAACACTCTGAACTGTACTCTGCCTGGCTGTGACCTCCTGCCTTCAGGTCATGTTCAAGGTCACTCCCTATAAAGGTCATCTGTGACCAGCACCCCAGCCCTCCACCACCCCTCAATACTCTTCCTTTAGATCATTTACCCCAATTTGTTAGCTCCTATTTGTATCTGCTTAGCCACTTAATGTCTGACCCCAAACAGACTGTCATCTCGATGACTCGTAGACTTTTGACTACCCAGGCCTGGCAGAGTGCCAGCACTTAGTAGACGCTTAGTAAATATTTGCTGACTTGTGGAACTCCAGGCATTTCCATAAATTCTTTTCACCTCTAGTTCCATGTTAAAATATTTCTAGAAAGTTGGTTGAGGGATCTTACTCCCCTATACATGGATCTCCTAGGTCCTTTCTATCTTAAATCTACTAAATTAAAAAAGAATAAAAAGACATAAAATGTGGCATAAAACACATCTAAACAAAACCCAAAATTACACTGGAAACAAAAAACTACCACTAAATCCAGATAAGAGAAATGATAAACACAGCTGTGCGTCTCCACCTGCGTGAGATCCGTTCATACATTGTGGGAGCGTTTCCGCATCCCTGCTGACCAAGGGGGACAGTTGCCAGCGCGGTGTGTTAATGACACACTCTGCTGCTTTTGAGGCAGCCCTGTATTATCAGAGAGACAAGCCTCTTCTAGGATGTGGGTTGTTCCTGTGCTCTGAGTTAGCAAAACGCATCCCTCCTCATAGTAAGGAACGTGCCATCGTGCCGTCCCTGCAGGCTATAGGGGATCGTGAGCAAAGATGAAGGCCAAGACCAGTGAGAAGAGCACCCGAAGGGACACAGAGCAAGACTCAGGCAGAGACACACAGGCCCACGTCGCCAAGCCAGGCAGTCACGCAGCACCGGCTGCAGGGGACCCTGGGATGGGGCCAATCTCACTATCTCTGCCAGGAGACCTCTTTGGCCTCCCAGTCCCCTAACATTCTGCTTCCCATGTGACATATGGCGCCACTCACTCTGGCCTCGCGTTACACTTAGCAGCTCATCTGCTTACGTCCTCCGTCTCTGTGACCCCTCTAGGCCAGCAACACCTCCTCTCTACTGATGCAGGGCCTGCCACCAGGCTTCACTCATTTCCTTGGACACAAAGGACTCGGAAATGTTTTTTGAACTGAATTTAATTCCTTCTTGAGTGAGACCAGATCAATGTTGCAATGATCACATGTGAAAACAGAGATACCCCATAATGGAGATGGCAGAGTCCAAAGCACAAGAGAGGGAGGACAGACTGCCCCAGCCCCTGCCCTTAAATGGGCATGTCCACTCTTCCCAAGCTGGGGGTGCTGCGTTCTCCACCGCGGCAGATTGTATTTTCCAAAACTTGCTGCAGCTATCGCTCCCATTCCACATGCTCTTCTATAGTGAGACCTGCACACTCTTCCCATAGAGCTGTGTGGTCTGTGTTCCCTCCTCTTGGATCTAGGGCTCCCTCTGAATTGTGACTATGTTGGAAGTGACTCTACACAACTTCCTGGGCAAGGCCATAAAAGGTGATACGGTTTCTGCCTGGCTCTTTTGAGGATACTTGCTCCTGGAACCCAGTCACCATGCTGTGAAGATGTCCAAAATAGCCTGCCCAGAGAGACCGCATGCAGGTGTTCTACCCGGCAGCCAAGCTGGGTTCTAGTCCGCAGCCAGCACCAGCTCCCAGACATGCGATGAACGTGCCAGATAATGCCAATCCCTATCCTTTAAGTCTTCTCAGCCGAGGCCCCAGACCTCATGGAGCAGAGACAGACTGTCCCCACTGCACTAGTTTCCTAGAGCCACTGTAACAAAGTCCTGCAAGCTGGGTAGCTGAAAATGAGAGACATATGTTGTCTCACAGCTCTGGGAATTAGAAGTCCAAAATCAAAGTGTCAGCAGGGCCAAGCTCCCTCTCAAAGCAATATGGAGGGATCCTTTCCTTGTCTTCTTCCTAACTTCTGATGGTGACCATCAATCCTTGGCTTTCCTTGGCTTGTGGCTGTATTGCAACAATTTCTGTCCCTGTTGTCACAAGGCGTCTTCCCTGTGTGTTTGTGTCTTCCCCTCTTCTTATCAGGACACCAGTCATATACAGTGGATTAGGGCCAGCCCTAACGACCTCACATCAACTCGGTGACATCTGCCAATACCTTATTTCCAAATAAGGTCACCTTCACAGGCACTGGGGGTTAAGACTTCAACACATCTGTTGGGGGACCCCAAATGCACTATTTCCTGTCTGAATTCCCGAGGCACAGGAGAGATAATAAAATGATTGCTGTTATTTTAAACCATTCAGTTTTGGGTTATTTGTTATGTAGCTGGAACTGGAACATCAGCCAACCCCTTCAGGCCCATCTGATTCTTCCCTTGTCTGGTTCTCAAGAAATCCTGCCTCCCCGCCCTCCTGCAGGGGGCAGGGGGTGGTACATCTTTTCCTATCTTAACAACTCTACCGGAGGCTCTCACAACATCCTGGTTTTCCAGGTAGCCTGAGCATCCTCAGAGCACCCTCCTGCCCCACAGAGCAAGACTCCAAACTGCCTGGGTGTTCTCAGACTCAGGTGGTGCACTCCAGCTTGTCCCAGACCCCCAAAATTGTCCATTGATAGCTTTCATCGCAAAAGCCCCAACTTTCCCATCACGACTCTAAACCCAAGAAATGGCTGATTTTCTGGGTGAGTAAAAAAAGAGAACATGGTGTGAGTGCCAATGGGAGCAAAAACATAAGAAAATAATAGCTTTTCACTGAAATGTGCACATTTCCTTTGGCCCCTTTTACATCCATAGAATGGACCTTTGTAATTTCCTACATGTTTGTTCTTGTAGGAGGAATGAAATCTGAATGTGCCTCAAAAAAGGTTGGAAAAAAAAGGGCAAATGCAAGCTTCAGAAAATATGTGAAGTTTTAATTCTTTCCATTTCTGTCACACGGAGGAAACACACCGTTGTATTTCTGAGCTTGAATACTTGAAAATGTATGGAGTTGTCAAATGCACAATGTGTTTCGCTTTTACATTTTCAAAAGGGAAGGAAATTAATTACAAGAAAGTGAAATGGGGTGCCGTTTCATTTTCTGTAAAGCAGGCAGTGGCCACATGTGGCTGTCCGCTGGAAGCAGCTGCCATCACGTACACATATAGACAGTGGCTTCAAAGATGAGACTCAAAGTTGGCAAATCCATCGACCACATTTCCATTTAGGTTTCCTTACCCCAAATTAACTGGGTTAAGTAAGAGCTTCCACAATAATGGAGGCCGTAGTTGTAAGTAGACAATACTTAGGAAATGATGGTCAAGGTTGAATGGTTCCACACAGGGGGAGGCCCCGAAACAGACAACCCAGACTTAGAACACGTCAGAGATACTTTCATGCATGAATCCGGAGTCCTCACTGGACTGTCAGCTGAGTAATGGGCTACCCCACTCAGCGTGCATTTACGTGCAGCCAGCCCACCTGGGCATCGTGCTGCAGAACGCATGGGGAAGACAGCCCTGGGCACCAGGCAGACGCACCTGTCCCAGGTGCTCTCTGCAGTGCTTGGCCCGGTCCATCAGTTTTCCCTCTGGTCTTCCTGGCTCTCCAATTCTTTGGCTACACACTGCAGCCCCAATTCCTTCCTGCTCAGGCCTCCCACCTCTTCATTTTCGTGATAATTCAGTCTCTTCCCACTGCCCACTTCCCTGGCTCTGGAAGCATCCACAGTTCCAGGCACAAACAGCATTGGTCCCACAGGACCTTGGGCAGCTGACAAAGGGACAGCTCTCCCTTTGGCATCTTAGCAAGGGAAGAGGGGAAAAAACACTAACATTTCTCAGACAAGCCCATCTCCAACAGGCCAAAAAAATGGAACACCAGAGACAGACAACCTTGGCCTGCCCAGCAGGTTGCAAACACCCCAGAGGGCTCAGACATGCAACCACTTTCCTGTTGGAGCCCTGAAAATGTAAGCAGTTGCAGTGAAGGTCCCTGAAGGCCGAGAACAGCACAGTGCCCATGGCTTGTTCATAGACATCTACGCAACTACTAGACCCAGGGCTGCCGGGATCTAGTACCTTATAGTTCAGCATTCAACAGGCTTCTGTAGACAGGGAACAAAACAGTTACGCTCTAAACAGAATAGGGACAGGTGGCGTCCCATCCCCTTTTCTATGGAAATAGTGGAAAATGACAACAAACACACCAGGATGTCACCTTCTAGTCCCCTGTCCCAGAAACACAGAGCCATGAATCACCCACATCACTGACGTCCCAACTGGAGAAGACGGTGTAAATTCAGGTTCCCATTTATAGAGAATCAAATTATTGCTTTATTCCCAGGGAGATGAATGAGAGTGACAGACTTTTTGGAGTTGTAAAAATAGATGGATGCTTCCTATAAAATAACTCACAGATGCCTACAATAATTTACAATAGATCTGGCAGGCTAGGAGCAGGCAAGTGAAACTCCAGACAGAATACCACCTTATTTTCCAGTGGTAGAGTAAATGGCTTGGCTATTATGATAATACATTTCAGCACAGTGAACATATCTCCCCTTAATAGAAATACATTAGACACCATTTATAAAAATATCAACATTGCAGTTCTCTTCCTCGAACTATAGCTTAGACATAAATATAACACAATTTATGGATGAGGAAATCCAATTTCATGCTGTTTCAAACACATTTTTTGTTTATTACGTAACTACAGTTCTCAATATATGAGATAGTGTATTACATGAAATAAATGTATGAGCATGATATCTATCTGCGTGTCTATATAAAGATTATGAACATCGTATCCATTACAAGTGGAATTGTTTTTTGATGTGTGTTACATACAAGCAACAACCTCAGCACCTACTATAGGACTATGTCACTGTGCATCTACAGGATTGCCACAGTTATCCAGATGGCGGAAGGATGAAGTGCTCTGGACGAATGAATATTCCAAGCAATCATAGAACTTTATTATTTTTTATTTACTTTTACTCTTTTAGAGACAGGGTCTTGCTCTGTCACCCGGGCTGGAGTACGGTGGCACGGTCATCGCTCACCGTAACCTCTAACTCCTGGGCCCAAGTGATCCTCCTGCCTCAGCCTCCTGAGTTACTGGGACTACAGTTGTGTGCCACCATACCCGGCTAATTTTTTTTTAACAGATGGGGTCTTTCTATGTTGCCCAGGCTGATCTCAAAGGCACAAGATTAGTGCCAATCAACAATAGGTATTATTAATACTTTCAAGTGCTTCTCCATTCCTCTCATTTAAATATAATGACATTTGTGGGAACCTGTTTCAAACTTAGTACCCACTTGCTTGCCTTCTTACACTAAGTACTCTGGATATAGACTAACTATGTGCCAAAAAGTGCTTCTCAATGAAGGACACAGCCTGTGGGTGCCCAGACTTAAAAAAAGAAATTCTCATATGTTTTCTTCAGGGCCTTTATGGATCATAGACCTAAATATAAAGGAACCATAAAGCTTCTAGAAGAAAACATATGCAAGCCACAGACTGGAGAAAAATATTCACACTACACATATCTGAGAAAGAAATAGTATCCAGAATACATATAATGAGCCCCTACAAATCGACAATAAAATAAAGCAATACAATATTTTTAAATGGGCAAAAGAAGATGTACAAATTATAAGCATAAGAAAAGGTGCTCATTAGTCATCAAGAAAATGCAAGTTAAAACCACACTGAGGAACCACTTCAAAGAATAGGTGGGAGGAAGGGGTGAAGAGAGGTCGATTAATTGGTAAAAATACACAGCTTCATACAAGAAATAAGACCTAGTGTTTGATAGATCAATAGAGTGACTATAGTTTATACAAATCTATTGTATAGTTCAAAATAGCTAGAAGAGAATAATGTGAATGTCTCTAGCCTAAAGATAAAACAAATATTTATGGTTATAGATATCTTAACCACACTGATCTGATCTTTACAAATTATATGAATGTATTAAATTATCACATGTACCTCAAAAATATGTACTTATATTATGTACCAATATAAAATAAATAAATAACCAAAAAAATAAATAAAAGTATCCTTTGACTATGTGTCATACAATAAAAAAGAACCTACTAGATTCGTTAAAATAAATTCTTATAATACCAAATACTGCCAAAGACATGGAACACCTGTAACTTTTATACAGGACTGGTGGGAGAGAAAAACAGTATACTTTGATTCCCTGGTTGATAGTTTCATGAAAAGTTAAAAACACATCTTCTATATACTCCACCTATTCCATTCCTGGGTATTTTACTCAAGAGAAATCAAAATATATGTCCAAAAAAGATATTTACATGAATGCTCATAACAGTCTCAAGTTAGAAACAACCCAAGATCCTTCAGTAGGAAAATGAATAAACAATCATCATGTATTGACACAGTGGAATACTTCTCAGCAATGACAAAGACTGAGTTGTTGATACACACGACTACAACATGGAAGCATCTCGAAAACATAACTTTCGTTGAAGGAAGTTAGATGCAATAGCATATACAAGGTATGATTCCATCCATGTGGAATTCCAGAACAGACACAAGTTATCTACGATGATAAAAATCAGAAAATGGTTGTCAGGGTCTGGGAGGGAGAACAGGGAGAGGAAAGGACAGGCAGGAAAAGGGCAAAAGAGGACCTTCTCAGGCAATGAGAATGTTCAGTATCATGTTTTGGGAGGTAATTATAAGGGTATATGACTGTGAAACTCATCAGACTGAAGACTACCTGTGCATTTGATTGTTTAAAATTATGCTTTAATAAAAACACATATAGAATGGGCAAAAAATGAATAACTACAATGGATTTAGACACTACATATATATATATATATATAACATTCAAAGTTTAAAAACTTTGAATCTATAATATAACTAAACAACAACAACAAAAAAGAAAACCTCATCGGTCATCTTTGGAGGTTGCTATGGCACCAACACACAATTCTAAAAATGTTTAAATAAAAAGAAGGAATGAAGCATTTATCTTGCCTTTCTTGTTTGCACTGTATTTCAGAGTATTCAAACAGTTGAGGAGGGAAAGTTCTTTTTAATAGAAGAATTACAGCTCATAAATGCGGAATGAATGTCGAATCTAAAAATCACCATGTTGTAGGCCCTAATGAAATAATGGATGTCAGCAACGCTCATCAGTGGCTGCTAAAGCCATTAATTAGGTGAAAGATTGATAGGGAACTTTATAATGACTCAATCAGGCTGACAACACCTGAACCCAGTATTGAATCTTAACATCACTAAAAGTGAGATAACCAGACAATACGTATCTCCTGAGGTCACGTGATAGGAAGTTTATAGCACCACTTAAAACGTTCTCACCAAAAAGGGAGAAAGGAAGGAAGGAAGGAAGGTCTAATTAACCTTCTAGATCTAATCACAGCTTAGAGAAAAAGGCGATTAGGAAAACATGTTAAAGACATCAAGAGGAATCAACGTGCTAAATGTAGATTGTGCAAAATTTTATAGGACAAATGATTTAGTTTCTTCAACAAATGAATGACATGAAAATAATAAGAATGAGAGAAATGTTACAGATTAGACACATCAAACAGCTGCAATGTGCGAACTGTGTTTGGATTCTTATTTGAACAAGTCAACTGCAAAATAATTTTTTGGAGAGAATATGATAGAATTTTGAGAAATATTTTTGAGAAAACATGGATTGGGTATTGGATTTTGTTAAGTGTAATTTTACGTTGAGATTATGTTTTTTAAAAGTCTTTATACGTTAGCTATGCACTCTAAATATTTATAGATAGAATGATGTGATGTCTGGGGATTTGCTTTTAAAAACCCAATGAACAGTAACTGAAAAAAAACAGCAAAATGTTAATATTAGTTAAAGTTGAATGATCAGTGCATTTGGATTCATTATGCTGTTCCATTTTTGTGTATGTTTCAAGTTTTCCATAATAAAATGTTGAAGTAAAATAAAAGAAATTAACATAAAATGTAATGACTGAATTCTTCATTTCCTAATTTGTTTTGAGGGGATAAAAACAGGAAGAGACAAAATAAGCTAAACCCTTATCTACTCAGGGTAGGATTTCCAGGCTGTGTAACACTTAACATTACAGAATTTTAGAAATTCTATAAAAGGAAGGCATTTTATTCTATATCACATTCCTGGCTGTTCTTTGGAAGGGTTTTTCAGGAAGAGCTGTTTGGCATGTGTGTGCACACACATGTGCATGTCTTTGTACATGTATGTGTACACGCATGTATGCATGTGTTCAGCTTTCTACCTGAATTAATATTAATTAGTCTGCTATTCTTTAAGAGGATGGCAATACATTTTAATAAAGATGGCACAGTGGTCCTCCTATCTAATGCCAGGCATTCTGCTTAAATGAACTTCCCCTGCTCTTCCTACGTGCAATAAAATACTGTTCTGCGCTGACGCTGAGTAGGTTGTGTAGCAGTGAAAGCTGGAGAAACAGATGCCACTGTAGGGAAATCTTTCCAGGTAGAGGCTCATCACCTGGCTCTAGCGAGGGGCCAAGGGGACCTGGCCATCTCTTCCTGGGAGGTGCCACGGAGGTAAACAGGTGAACACTGCAGGGCTGGGTGAGGAACTAGGAAGCCCATGCACTGGCCTGAAATTGGAGCATGGAGCAGAGACATGAAAGTTGTCATCATTTTGAAAAACTAAGTTCTTTTTCCAAAAATCTTTCAGGGGGAAAAATAAGATGAATAGGACTTAATTTAAAAAAATCCTATTTTCCTAAATTTTCAATTCTTTAGGTATAGCACATATGGCAACTGTATGCTATAATCCACTGGCTCAAACCATAAAAGGAATTACCATGTCCTGGGCCTTTAAGTCAGCCCTAACCCTAACCACCCTGGCCCTGCAGACTCCAGAGGAGAACGGTGAACACCTGACACTTATCCTGGAACCCCTCTACCAAGTCTTGCCCTTGGCTGGGATCTGTCCTATTCCTACGTTCCCTTGATGTCTCACTGCCAGGTCACAGGGGACTGCCACTCCTCAAATTCAACATTTCTAAAACAGAACTTCTTGCACCCCTACCTACAGACCTCCTCCACCAGTGTTCTCTATCTAGGTGAATCCACTCAGTTGCCGGGAAACCTGGGGGCTCCTGAATAGTCTCTTCTCATTCATGCCTCATGTTCTGTGGACCAGCATGTTCTATCCAGCATGCCTCCTGAGCCGCACCCATGTCAATCATCTCCTCTCCACACCTACTGCTTCCCAGGCCAACTCTGGGCACTTCCACGCACTCTGCTCTCAGCTGCCACAAACCACTCTTCCTCAGTTGTTTTACTTCGGCTCCCTCCCTTTCCAGCTGCTCCTTCCACACCTGCCATGTTGCTTTTCCCTGGGCTTCTGGACTATGCCCCCTTCTCCTTTCCCTAGGCAACCTCTTTCTTCTCAAAACTTCAAATATGACCAATACGTCCAAGATGTCCGAGTCTATCTCAGGTTCAGTCCTTGCTCCTTAGCTTAATCCCCACATGTGCAAATGCCTCCTGGGTGGCCGGGAGTGTTTCAGAAACTTCAGACCTGTCACATCTAAAACAGAAAGCGTCATCTTTCTGTTTGCTCCTTGATCTCCTCCAATGGTGTTCCTCATCTCAGAGAATAGCACAGGCATCTCCCACGTGCTCAGCCTCAACTCCCAAGTCCCTTCATCCCCTCCTTACACCCAATCTCCAGGTCTTGTCTCTTCCGCTTTTTGAATTTGTCCATTTCTCTCCCATTGTCCTAACCACAGTCCACGCCCTCTCCCACCGACCTTTCCTTCTGAGTGTACTCAGCTTTATAATCCACTTTCCACATGGCAGTCATGATGACCTTTTTATTCAAAAATAAGTCTGATCACCTTATTTCCCCTAAATCTCTTCAAGGGAGGTAAGTCACCAATACTTGAGACTATCATCTATCTACCTATCTATTTCATCTACCTATCATCTATCTATCCTTTAACTATCTACCTACCTCATTTATCTATCTATCTATCTATCTATCTATCAATCATCTATGTATCTTACGTGTCATCTATCTACCTATCTAATCTATCTTATCTGACTATTTTATCTATCTTATCTATCATCTGTCTATGTATCTACCATCTATCATCTGTCTAAAACATCCACAGTAGTCTTTAGGAAAAAGCCAAATTCTTGGTGACAAATCCTCATAGTCTACACCTGCCCAGTTTGAAGTGCTGCATCTAACAGGTTTTCCTCTCCCTTCCTCTGCTCCAGCCATCCTGGAACTCCCAAAATTCCTAGAACACATTTACCCCCCAGAATTCCAAATTTTTACATGTCCTTTTCTCTCTTCCTAAAGTACCCTTACTTGAACACCTCCTTCTCTGCCTATCTAAATTAGACTAATTTTTAAAGTCTTAAACATCATTTCCTTAGGGAGGCTCTTCCTGACTCCCTATGCTAGGCTGTCTTTCCTTACTATAGTTTCCCACAGCATCACCTTATCCTGTCTTTTCATATTTATCACACTGGTAATTATTTGTTCAATGAATGGTGTTTCTGCCTGACCATAAATTTCATGGAGATAGAGACCCCATCTACTGACTGTGGTGTGCCCAGTGGCAGTGCCTGCTTGGGTAGAGTGGCACTCACCGAGTCTCCATTATAATGAAAAGCATTCAGTTGAACTGTCGGCCACCTACAATGTATGTACCTTCTAGTCTACAAAATCTCAAGGCCTACTCTATACCTGAAAAAGACCAGGAACTTTGCTCAAACTATATCACAGATATACTCTAACTCTGCACTGTGAAGACATTCACATAGGCCTCAGATCAAATCATGACCAATGCCAGCAGCAGAGGGGAGAACCAAGGACTCATGCGATCTGAAGGTCAAGAAAAAAAAAAAAAGAACTGCTGGTCTGGTTCCCTTTGGGAATGACCATTATCCAAAGCACAACATTCAATGGATGCAGCAAACTTGAGCCCCTGAGTTCCAAATACTTGATGAAGGTCATGGGATGCTTTTGGACATCAGGGCTCTTGTTGCCAGGGTCACAGAGAGGGCAGTGGGAATTTGCCCTGGTTGACCTGGGTGCTGGGTAATGAGTTCCAAAAACCACGGAGGAGAGGCTGGGGTGTGGGTGGGATGGCAGTCAGCAGGCTTTGTCAGAGCTAACTGCAGATGGGGAGGGGGAGAAAAACTAAGAACAAGCGACAGGGCCATGTTGAAAAGAAGTGGTGACAGTGGGCATCCTTGTCTTGTTCCAGTTCTTAGAAGGAATGCTTTCAACTTTTCCCCATTTAATATGATGCTGGCTTTGGGTTTGTCATATATGGCTTTTCTGATTTTGAGATATGTTCCTTCTATGCGTAGTTAGTTGAGGGTTTTTATCATGAAAGGGTGCTGAATTTTGTCAAATACTTTTTTTGCATCTATTTAAAAAAAGAAGAAGAAAAGAGATGAGGCCAAGAGACCAGTGTGAGTGGGGGATGCCATGTTCACCTGAGGGCCTGGGGCTCTGGCCACCTGGGGTGGCCCAGTGGTTTCTAAACAATCCCTCTGAGGGAAGCAAGACTTCAAATCTACTGCTGGGATGATCCCTGAGCCTGTGGAAGGCCCTGTAGGTCTTCAGAGCTCTGAGCTTGAGTGGGCTGAGCTGGGTCAGCTGGCAGGGTGCCAACCTTGGGCTCACCTGAGTCCTCGAAATGGCATCCCTGCTCCTTAGGGACATTGTGAGCTATGCAACCAGCAGTTAAGGCATCCAGGTTAAACTCTGCTTTTTAAGAAAGTTATCTTTACCCTATGCACATTAAGATACACCCGTTCTTTGCCCATGATTTGCCATGACACAGCCTAGCCAACACGGACTCAAAGTCTAAATGCCCTTCTGGTGACTGTCACAGAGCCTGGGGGACCCCAGCAAACAGACCCCTTGCAAAGGCTATACTGTGGAAGGCCCTGGGCTGGGCCTGAGTACCCAGAAACCCTCTTATAGACTTACTTCCAGGATGGGCTGTTAGTCTCACAAATATTTTAACCAAAATGCACACACACAGGAATTCTACCTTTTATTCAGTCCTTGGAGTTCCTTATGAAGCTAAGACATTTTCTGACAGTTTGAGGATCTGAAAGCATCTTTCTATCGTCTCCCTTTAAGAATGGTTGCCCCAAAGGGCTCAGCAGTCTGGGGTACAAACCTTTTATACAAGGGTTCAGAAGAAGAGAATGCCTTTTCTTCTCAAATTGACTGATATATTGGACAAGTCTGAAACCATCTGATTTTACTTCATTTAAAAGCAATCTACCTAGCCTTCTCTCCCTGGAGAATTTTTTTCTCTTAACATTTAGACATGTTACTATAATATGCCTCGTTAATAGTTTCTGACGAATGTTACTCAGAACAAGATGAAACCTTGCAATTTCTAATCTCATTTATTTCTCAATTCTGGAAAGCTTTTTTTTTCCTCTTTACTGTATCGATTGTTTTGGTCACAGACAAGCTGACTTTTATCCAAGCAACAGCCTTAGAATCAACTCTGCTATTCTTTCTCCCTGAACTTTCTGTTCTCATGGCAGATCTTTACTTACTGGGGATGGAATTTAAAAAATAACAAAAAAGTTCAGAGAATAGTTAGAAAGATTGCAAATGGACCTATTTTTTGGGTGAAAAAAATCACCAAGAAAAGGCAGTGTTCTCATATTACAATGTTTCCATTTAATTAAAGCATAGGATTTTGTGTCATTTCTTATAGATAAATTTGTATATGTAAATGTACGTGTGTACACTACATGAAAATTATGCGTGTGTTTGTACATGTTTACATAAAGTTATGATTTTATTTTTCAAGCAGTGGGGATGCTTTCCTAAGATTGCAATTTATTATTCAATTAATTTGTGCTCTGAGCAGTATAAAGTAGCACAGAATGAAAGAAGAAGGAATAATCTGTAAGACAAAGCACCTTACATATATTATTTCATTTAAAAGGGAGCCCTGTCGTCAGGAACCTTGCAGTCACCTGGTTGAGATACCTGCCTATGAAGGTAATGAGGAAGTAGCCTAAGGGGCCTGGCTGTGCAGGCTGCAGTGAGGAGAAAGGACTCACTATGGACCCACAGTGGCCATGGAGGGACACCCAGAGGACAGTCTATAAAGAGGTGGATCTCACCTGGGCTCCTTTGTTATAAAGGCATGTACTTGCCAGGAAGTTGGCTGAGCCCAGGTGTAGACCAGTGGCTCATAACAGCATCACCCCGTGGGCTTGTTAAACATAGGAGGCTGAATCCCACGCCAGAGTTTCTGATTCAGTAGATACTTGGAAAGGACCCAAGAATTTGCATTTGCAACAAGTTCCCAGGTGATGTTGATGTTGCTGGTTGGGGACCACATCATGAGAACCATAGAACACTGTGTAGACCTTGAACCCAGGCCTTGGCTTTCCTGGAATCAACAGTGCTCAATTCCCATTTTAAAAATTGGCAGATTGGGAGGCTTGAGCCCAGGAGTTCCAGGCTGCAGTGACCTATGATCATGCTACTGTGCTCCAGCCTGGGTGACAGAGGGAGACCCTGTCTCTATTTTTTAAAAAATTGGCAGAAAACTAAGGCTTATGTCAAGAGTCAGCTCACAGCTTGCAGGACAATGTGGTTATGGGAGGTAAGAGGCAAAATCATCCCCACATCTCTAGCAAGGATGCTGGGTGTGGCTGGGAGTCCAGTCAGAGCAGGTAATCACCCGAGGATGATACCCATGCCCCAGATGCATCCGACACTCTGCTAAAGACATGCCCTGAGCAGCTGGTGAGGGGAGAAGCGATGGGCTCCCTCCCTCCCTCAGGGATGGGAAACAGTCGCATAGTCCTGCCTGCCGTGGTGTTACTACCACCCAGCCCGCAGAGCCTCCTGCTCAGACCTTTTCTGCTAGGTTGCTGCAAAGCAAAGTGAATATCATGCCTGGATCTAATGTATAGTATGGTGACAATAGTTAACAATGCGGTATTTTATACTTTTCTTTCTTTCTTTTCTTTCTTT